>OY992520.1:2925143-4125143 GCA_963921215.1 Scoparia ambigualis | reverse complement strand
GCGTTGGTTGCACGCCGCACACTTTGAATTTTTTCGCTAGCTATTTACGTGACCGGTGTCAGTACGTTGACTGCAGTGGACAGCTTTCTGAACCGTACTTTACAAGATCAGGTGTGAGTCAAGGAAGTAATTTAGGGCCTTTTCTCTTTATTTTGACAGTCAACGACTTACCGATGGTGGTCAACAAGTCTACCTTTGTTGTTTGCAGATGACCTAAAATTAGTTCTTACAATAGAACGGGAGGCGGATCATGACACCTTGCAGCAGGATATAACCAAGGTCGTAGAGTGGAGTTTGGAAAATAAGTTATTTTTCAATGTTGCCAAATGCTCTGTTTTATCGTTCAGTCGTGCGCGCAGTCCGTGTCATCATCAATACCACATGGATGGAGTGCCGTTGCGGCGTGTTAATGAAGTTAAGGATTTAGGCGTGTGTTTCACTAGCGATATAAACTTTAGAGGACATATAATAAATGTATGTAAAAAAGCATACCGTAATCTAGGACTGATCTTGCGGTTAGCGAACCAATTCACTAACATCCATGCTTTGAGAGTGTTATACGAAGCGCTTGTAAAAAGTCATTTAGAATGCAATGCTGTCGTGTGGTCACCCCATGAAGCGAAATATAAATTGATGATGGAACGCATTCAAAACAAGTTAGATTTATTTATTTAAAACAGTACGGCGTGTATCCGGGTTATCCCTTGTTATATCCAACTTTGTTTATATTAGGCATGGTAAGCTATTATAAGCTAGAAACAAGAAGAAAAGTAGCTCTCGCTACGTACATATTAAAAGTGTTGCGTGGTAAAATACACAACCCGGGCGTTTTACAAAAAGTTGGGTGGTGTGTCCCTGACGAGTACGTGACGCGGCGACGAATGCCGCCGCCGCTGGCGGTGCCGCTCGCGCGCACCAACCTACTGCAGCACGCCCCACTAACGCGCGCACTGCGCGTGCTCAACGCGGTGTCGGCCAGGGTTGATTTATTTCACTGTACATTTAATGAATTCACAAAGGCCGTGTATAGTGAAGTATCATTTACTTAAGGCGGATTTTTCAGTCCTTGGATGGGACTTGTCCGTTTGATGGAGTATAACAAGATCAGACTAAAAAAAAAAAAAAAAAAAAAGACATGATATGACAACACATTTTCAAAATGGTTGTGTGCTGCTCTGACAGACGGATAGGTTTTGTCTGACAGTTGAAAAACCGGCCCCTAATCCAATTATTGTTTAGATTTTACTTGTTATCGTGAACTTGTATGTGACTGCACTATTGTATTAGGTAATGAAACCTGTAATGATAGTTGTAAGTGAATAATATATAAATAAATAAATAAAAACGACTTAGTGAAGAGTCGAGTATCTTACCACAGTGAAGACCAGCTATCCCGTGAACCTTTTCTGCTAAAATCTTTATATTAGCAGCAGCTTAAAATAACAGAGTAAATACAAACACTTACAAGAACTAAAAGCCGTAGTTGACAAGGATTATCATCCATTTTAGATTCACTCTCATTCAATCCCGGAACCATGAACCTATAATAGGTCCATGCCCGGAACATAGACTTACTTTATTATCGAATATAAATATTTTTGTGTGTAGTATACAGAATTGCTTAAATAAATAAGATAAAAAAAAACTAATTTTTATTTCATCTATCCCTTCAAGAACTCCTATGTGATCATAAAGCAATTATAATCTCTTGTGTTGCAAATAGCATTCGATAGGATTTATCTTCTAACTTATCAATTGTAATACCTACGTGATACATTTTATCAATGCATTTTATTATCATTATTATTTATTATTATTTTATTATTATTTTATTATCATATCCCTATAAAAAAAAACACAAAAATATTTTCTAAGAAAATTTTACAGGAGAAAGATTTTTTTTTGTTTTTCTAAAAATATACTTTTATCACTTAGGAGATATTAAATTTGCAACGACGAGCAAGCCAGAGTTTTCCATGTCCATGAAAGGTCAGGATATGAGGCCATTTTCATTGTATAAAGTCGGCTACAGCAGGCGAATTAATGAAATGCCTGTAAACTGTTACGATTTACCATTGACTTTAAAAGCTTCTAAGCTGTAAGTTATTAGTCAGAGTCGGAAAGATATTTTTATGAAGATTTATTTAATGACTCTCGCGAGTCCAATAGTCAATAGTCAAAATATATTTATTCAATAAACTCAATTAATAAGTACTTTGAAACGTCCAAATATTTTTTAACCTACCACCCATTCAGGACATCATTTTTTAACTGTGGCAAAGAACGGGCGCAAGAAACCACAGCGCACAGAAGCAACGACATTTACAAAAAAATATATATAATATATGTCGTTACCAGGTCACAAAATACAAAATATGAATTTGAATGTAAATAGTTTAATTAAATATGGCGCTCTATATAAATTAATTATAGGCAATTAGAAATAGCTGTTGGAGTAGGTACTTGGAGCATTTCAGACCCAAGCTGTTTTGTCTTCTGTATAATCAGACACTTTATAATAAGCTTTTTTATAAAGCTTTTCTTTGATTTTGATTTTAAATTTATTAAGATCTAATTTCTGAATATCATTTGGTACTTTGTTGTATAATCGGACACACAGACCCTTAAAAGAATTATTTATTTTATGGAGCCTAGTATAAGGCACTGCTAATTTGTTCTTACTTCTAGTATTTAATTTGTGAATATCACTGTTTTTTGAAAACATTTCAATATTTTTATGAACATACACAAGATTTTCATAAATATATTGTGATGCAACTGTCATTATACTTATATCCTTAAATCTCTCTCTGAGAGAGTCACCAGCCTGTAGGTTATATATTGCTCGAATAGCCCTCTTCTGCAGCACAAAGATAGTTTGAATGTCGGCAGCATTTCCCCACAGTAAAATGGCGTACGACATTACACTATGAAAGTAACTGAAATAAACTAATCTAGCTGTATCAACGTCAGTTAACTGACGGATCTTCATTACTGCATAAGCCGCAGAGCTAAGTCTATTCGACAATTTAGCTATATGTGGGCCCCACTGAAGCTTGGCATCCAACGTGATGCCTAGAAACACAGTGGTGTCCACAGGATTCACATTCCTATCTTTAATTTGTACACTAGTTATTACCTGCTTAACATTAGGCAATACAAATCTTACACATTTGGTTTTTCCCTCGTTTAATAGCAAGTTATTAACACTAAACCAGTGAACAATCTTTGAGACCGCATTATTCACATCGTCATAATTTGGGTGTCGTCGTTTCACTTTGAATCAAAGTCAAAGTCAAAGTCAAATTATTTATTCAATGTAAACCTTTACAGGCACTTATTGACGTCAATACTAATAATAATAAAAAACAGTTAACTAACTTATAGTTAAGACTTAATAACTAATCTAACGAGCTATTATAGTCTGTGCCAGACAAATGCGCATTGCTATCCCCAGTACCACTGCACGCCGAAACAGAATCGCGTCGAACCGAAATATAAGCCGTGGTCATAGAATTGTGTAATATGATTTCCAATTATCGTATTGATACTGTGGTAAGTAATATAAATTGGAGAGTTATTGAAGTAAAATAAAGTAGCGGCTGAAATGAGTTTTGGAAAACATTAGTACCTAACCAATAAGGTTGACATTTTTAATCATTCAAATATCTTTTTTTATAAAAACTTAAGCATAAAAAAACGTCAAAAATTAATAAGCATAAACTTGTGTGTTTTAAAATTGTTTTTGAATAAAAGTGAAGTATCATCAGCAAACAATACTATCTCATGACTGTCTTTTACAAAATAAGGTAAGTCATTAATATAAACCAAAAACAAGAATGGACCAAGTATTGAACCCTGCGGAACTCCCATTTTAACCACTGATCCAGGAGATCTTTTACCGTTAATGTCGACCTTTTGAATCCTGTTACTCAAGTATGATATTAGAAGGCTCAAAGAAGCATCCCTAATTCCATAGTGGTTAAGCTTCCTAACCAAAGTTTCATGTAAAACACAATCAAAAGCCTTGGATAAATCACAAAATACCCCTAGGGCATCCTGTGATTCCTCCCAGGTATCAAATATTTGGATTAAAAGCTCAACACCGGCGTCAGTTGTAGAGCGACCCCTAGTAAAACCATATTGTTTACAATGTAAAAGTTTATTTTTATAAAAATGAATTTGCATAATATGGTCTAGCATTAACTTTTCAAAAATTTTACTAAATGTGGGTAGCACAGAAATAGGTCTAAAATTAGAGGGGTCAGAAGTGCTACCTGATTTAAATAATGGAATTATTTTACTATATTTCATGAGGTCAGGAAAAACACCACAGTCAATGCATTCATTAAATATGCAAGCTAAAACTGGAGCTATTGTCATAATTACAGATTTAGCGACGTCCACGGAATTACCCCACAGATCAGCAGTTTTCTTTTTATTGAGAGTGTTAAATGTTTTTATTATATCTATAACACAATTTTTTTGAAAACTGAAATTACTTTCACAATCTTTAACATTCTCCTTCAAAACAGATTCAGCTACAGTGGGGGAGGAAATCAAGGCTTTTGTAGTTGAAACTGGAATGTCAGTAAAAAACCTCTCAAATGCTGCGGCAACATCAGCATCAGAAGTCAAGGTTTTATTATCACAATTTAAATTGTACTCATTATTACGACTTTTGACCTTTCCTGTTTCACTATTTATAATATACCATGTCATTTTTATTTTGTCATTACTATTCTTAATCTTAGAACTCAGATAGTTTGCCTTAGCTAATCGACATACTCTTTTGAATAACTTTGAATAATTTTTAACATATAATTTGAAGTCATCGCTTCTAAGTTCATAAAGGCGTTTCCTACTTCTGTGAATACCAATTGTAGCCCATTCATTAAAAGTTACAGTACCACTAACTGAGATCTTTTTTGGAATAAAAGTTTTATTAAATTCTGAACAATAAATGTTAAAAAAATTATTATAAAAGACATTAGGGTTGTCATTGTATTCTAAATAATTTAATTTTGTATCTAGATTGCTTTTAAAGCGTTCCAGCCGACCTGCAGTTTTTGGTACAACAGTGATATTCTTTTTCGTCACTTGTTTACGCTGGTGTGGAAAGCTGACCATTTGGCTTGGCCACAATGATTCCAGGTTATTAATAATTTGCTTAGCCAGTGGTTTTACATTTGTATATATGTTATCAATACAGGTGGCCGAAGTGGCAGTTATTCTTGTCGGCTCCAAAAATAAATGATTTAAGTTGTATGATAGAAATAGGTTTTTAATTTTAGTTGACATTGTGGAATTTTCTAACAAATTAATATTAAAATCCCCGCAAACAATTATTGTTTTACCTACATTACGGACTTTATGTAATGCCTCATCCATAACTTTTTCGAAAAAATCATATGATGCTGAAGGAGGTCTGTACACACTTAATACAACAAACTGCTCCAACTCCACACAAGCTATTTCTATTGTTCGCTCAACCGAGAACCTCACTATGTCTTTGCGTTCCTTTAATTTAAACTTTTTACTAACAATAATTAAGGAGCCACCATGTATTGCATTTCCTCGACTGAACGAACTCGTCCACAATTGAAGAACCCGATTAAGTAGAATAATACCTATTTTTCAATAGGATATTTACGGGATACTGCAATAATATCAACATGTTCAGCATTTACCACGTAAAAATTACTAAATCCAAGGGTTAGAGATAAGTCCAAAATTTTTGATAATTTGTTACGAAGTTCCTATTACTTACCTACATTGATTTGTTTTGTTATAAACAAACTTAATTAATTTTAACAAACAACAACTTTATTACTTAATACCACAACACTCGTATTTTTTATATTTTTCCCTCCTAGCATGTTATTTCAACACGCAATTTAGTTCTTAAAATGCCGATAACTCAAAAGTCCTAGGACTTAGGGATTTTATGAATTGGACCACTTACAAATACTTTCTTTCTCTCCAACAAATTATTATATAATACCTATTGTTAGTTACCGTTTGTAAAAATAAATTAATATTGGTGCTTATGCTAGGCAGAAAAATGTCTGTACATCCGAACTTATTCCGGACACCAAGTTTGCCTGCCACCTCTCAGTGTTAGTACAGTGTTAGTACAGTGTTATAAAACAAGTATACAGGATGTTTTTTACACGCTAGCAACTACTACTGGTTATTATTATTAAATATTTATTATAAATTATTTAAATAATACTAACAACCCCTCTCTTCCCTAAGGTGTCGTAAAAGCGACTAACGGGCGAAAGGCTCATCACCTAAGCACATGTGCAGACTGTACAGTTGTTTCTTGCTGAAGCGTGGACTGTGTGGGCGTGTTTGTCTTGCCCCCATAGATTCAAATGATTACTAACTTTACCATAAACTTTAAATAAATATCTCAAAAAAGTTGTTGATTTATGTAAACTAAATTCACTCATTTTTTTTTAGCTAATTCATGTTTTTATTTTTACGTTCCTTGTAGGTATTCGTAATGAAAAGCACAGTGCTTACCTCGGGTGAAAGACTTATTTAGTTCCTCGAACTATTGGCGCCCTCGCTACGCTCTCGGGCCATAGAATAGATAATAATACGAGTCTCGGGCGCCAAACCCCGTCTAATAAGCTACTTTCACCCCTAGGGTAACAATGTAAGAGGGTTACGCATTTCGGTTTCCCATGCAAACTTCCAAGTTCAACATTTTATAAACTAATATATTATATTATTTAGATCTTCGTATCTTACTTTAGCATGTAAAGTTAGTTATATAAATAAATGGGTGCCCTTCGAGTTGCCTAAAATTTTTAGTTTTAATTTCAAATGGCCGAACTGTGTTGGCCTAAACTTTTAACAAACAATTTTTGTCTAGCCTTATACTTGTTTTCGCACTATAGTTTTGCCTAAAAATTAAAAAACCCTAATTTTAGAATCCCTAATATAAAATGCACTAAAATGTATCGGCATAACTTTCTTTCGGCATTGCGAAGATTACGCAGCCGTAGTGTTGAAAGCCCTAATTTATTTTTAACAGACAATAGAAATCCCTTTCTGAGAAGCATTTTTTTCGGAATAACGCACCCGGTGTTACATTTTGTTACCACTTTTGTAAAAAATTGTCAGATAGGTAACTTTTTTACATGAATGAATTTACGTTATACAAGACAAGAGTGAGAAAGGGTCAGAGGTAAGGGGAGGGGTGCTCTCCCTCCAAATTCTCCCCTTAAATTTTGTGCGTTTTAATTTTGTGCGAATTACAATTTACTAATAAATAGTAGGGATTTTGATTAGTACCGCCTATTGTACTATTTGGGAAGTTTAAATTCGGCGATAAAGAATTAGGCGTAATAAAAATAGGCTTAACACATTTAGGAAAAGTAAAATTGTACAAAAAAAGTTTGTATGGCATTGACAATTATTATTTAGGAGTAAGTATACAAAAAAATCGGCGATCCAATATACTTATATTACCCAAATACATATATATACTTACTTATAATTAATAATAAAAAATAAACAATTTTGCTGATTCATTGCGATTTTAAACTTTCTCTAAGTACTTAGTGGTAATGGACTTTAAATAGCTCAATTAGCTACGGTAGCTGTAGGTATAGGTAGGTATATCTGTTATACTGGGGCTCAGCTGAATAAAGGTTTTGTTTTAAAATTTCCTTTAAAATTCACGTGTACCTATGGGTTTGTAATTTTTAACATAAGTAATATTTTATGGGACACAGTAGCTATGCGTAAACCTCTTTTGAGAAAATTGCAGCACTTTGATATTAATATAGGTAAGTACCTACTTCCTTACCTTCATATACTAATTGAGAAGCACAAAGTTAAAATAGGATTTATAAAATAACAAAACGACGAAATTTAGAAAATATATAATACCTCATAAAGACTCCGAGCGTTAGCCTTAGACCAAATTAGCAGTAATTATCTACAAGTTGTACTTATTCGGTTTTTCACTCATTGATATTCTAGAACATGACTTTTAAATAATATTGTCCTACAATTTTATGCACATGATGTGGAGATATCCAATAAATGTTGTTAAAGTATTTAAATTACCTACTAAATTAACACCGGAAAATAATTAAGTAAGTTGATGAAATCACATCGGGCCTGAAATTATTTTACAGTTGGTATCGTCGATCATCTTTGCTAATTAATCAAATAAATTATAATCGTGTGATCATAAATTGAAAAATACGATTACCTAAGTAGGATAGATAGTACCAAGCTTACTGAGTCAAAGACTATCTTTTCAGCCGATAATGTTATCTATACTTCGATAAGCATTTTCAATTCTAAGTAATCATGTGAGATAACGCGTAGCAACTGTCAATTAGTTGACAATGCTTTTAATGCATCTCTTTATCTGAATACGAGGTTTTTTTTTATGTTATCGTAGTACTATCGTGCGTAAGTATTTCTTCATTGATTAAATCTTGACAGCTAGACAGTATCGCAACAGCAGTGACCGCGATCGTACGCACGACTCGTTGGCTGATAGTTAAGTGGACGTTTCGACCGCGTAACTCGACCGAAGTAAATAGAATAAAACAAATAAGTACTGTGTCTGTCGAGATAAGTTCTAGTTACGTTTTTTTGGTTTCTAAATGTTGGCGAATAGAGTTGAAATTGAAAACTAACTCAATACTTTGAAGCAGTACGATTGTGTGTGAAAAAAGGTAATGTTTTTATTACCTTACCTATAGGTAAGGTATATAGAACAATATTGTGAAGTTACATTATTTGCTCAAGCGTATATTGGCGATGTTTCTCAGAAATTGTAGATTTTTTAATTTTACTTACTTACATAATTATTATAATGTTTGCTTTACGAGCTATTTTTGTGTCCAGAAGATTTTCCAACAATTATATTGATACTATTATTCTATTAGATTAGATAACCTAGTACTACCTGACCTAGTACTTCTAGTAGGTACAGGCAATTTAAATACATAATTAAACAATTATATAAAATTCTAAGGTGCAATAAATAGTGCTTAGTGTTTTCAAACGTTATGAATATGACCATCAACTCTCTCATTCCTTTAAAAAAAAGTTGACCACTATGATTGTTTGGAACTACATTTTTTATACTTACAGTAGAAACGATATGGGAAAGGATCCGACTGCATTCACTTTTTATATAAAATATTTAATGGGGTCTGTCACAAAAACGTGGGATAAAGGAATGCCCTAACACAAACAAAACAGTAAAACTTTTAAAAACCTGTTTGTATTAATACTGCTAACGGCAGAACAATATTGGAAATGGAAATCAATGGTTAAACTGTGAAATGTTATTCTTAATAACCACTTCTAAAGAATCTTATGACGAAACAAAAGCCAACAACCTTAAAAACTTACTACTTACGTTATTAAGTAAAAATAAACAACAAAAAAGTTGTATTTATCGTAATTAAATTCCTTATCTTACATTTGTCGGCAGTTTGGCACACACATGTTGATCTACATTGTTGCTGTACGACGATAACGGGATATCCATATTATGTCTAAATAATTTAAAAACAGATTATTTGTAATAAACAAGGCTTAGTTTACCGTGACAGTCTACAGCTGCCAACATTTATTTTAAAAAATCTACTGAAGTAACTATCGTAAGTTTCCATGTACCTATGCGATGTATATATTGTGAAAGCCGCAGAAAATGTACAATTAACTTAGTAACCTAAAAAAACTTTAAATATACATATAAAACTTTTTTTGTATACTTAAGTACCTACTTACATAAAAGTTTTTTTATTTATTTGGGTTACCTACTAAGTTAATAACAATACTTTTTCTACATTCTCTGCGGCTTTCACAATATTATACATCTCATACATGGAAACCTACAGTTACATTAATTCATATTGCCAATAACATAATATATTTTACATAAGGCCACTACGTTTGTATCTTTTGTATCAAAAATATTGTTGTACAAGCTTTTGCCCGCGGTTTTGTCTGACGAAATAGCTTCTTTATAGCCCCGTTTATCTCTATTCCAAAATAAATAAAAATCGGTTTAGCCACAGGGTTTAGCAGTTAGCAGCATGAAAGCGTATCAAACAAACAAACACACAAACTCACTTTCGCATTTTTATTATATTAGTTAGGATTATAGTTTGATATTAACCCTTGTTTTGGACTGATGTTTCTTAGTTTAATTTTTGCCTATCGTTTGACGCACATTTTGAATTGTCACTTTTAGGCCATTGTTACGTAGACGCACCTTTAGGTACTTACAGATTAAAGCGCTAGAACAAATCCAATTACCAACTGACAGCAGCAGTGAGTTCAGGGTTTAATCTACTGATAAAAGTCTAACGTTCGCAGCCTATAAAGATAAAACCACTCGCATAATTTTTTCAAAAGAACCTCGGTACCTACCTATATAAATTGTTTTTCGGTAGGTACGAGTATATGCTTTAATGTAATCTTTGCAAAATATGATCGCAAAGATTCGTGTTACCGTAAATCTTTCAAATCAGATGGTGGTTCCCTGCTGTGCATTGTCATATTAACAAAGTAGGTTTTATTGCAACCGCAGCTGCGATAAATCCAGGAAACCGCTATGCAGTTTGTTTTGCACATTTAAACGGAATTACTGTAATACTGTGTAGGTACTTACTTATTTTCGATGAACAAAGGATGCTAAAACGTATAATATGGTTAAAAATAAAACGATGCGTTGGCAAAATTCATGACTTTGTTATTAGCATCCGTCGTCGGACAGAACGCCGACCGTAGATATCAACTGTTGTTGTTTTATTCGTGAATGCGTAAATCGCGCGATTTAAAGAATCGAGAGAGTCGCCATGTGTTTATTTAGATCGAGTCGATCATTCAACTTGTGCGGTTTACTTGCAGTGCGATTGTTTTGTTAATGCTGCATCTGTGCTTATTTCTAAAGGCAGTATAACCTTAATTTTGCATATAAATTCACGAACCTTTGATATACTTACCTACGTGCTTTTGTTAAAAAATAATTGGCAAAAGTTTTGTTTTGACTTTGATAAGTTGGAAAATAAATAGGTAAGTATGTATTTCAAACAGATTAGCTATAAACTGTTGTCAGTGTAGAACATTGTAATATAAAATTCTTTAAGTATAACATAAAATAACATAACAATAACTTATAGAATTTACGCGTATCTATGTACTTACAAGTAAAAAAATAAAATAAGTTAATAATGTGTTAACTGCTTAACTCAAACTATCAAGGAAAATAAACAGTGGAACGGTTTAAAAGCGTAAAATAAGTAAAATGAGTCATCATTCTGTTTCCATTAACTTATAAGTACCTGGGTATATGTCTTTTTTTTTAAATTGTGTATATCTACTTACTTAAGTACTTACATGTATTTTTGTTTGTCGTTGTAAATGCAAAATTGTTTGTAGGTAAGTAAGTACGTCTCTTAACATTAAAGGAGAGATATGAAACGACACGTGGTCACAGAATAAATAATAGTACTACGAGTACGTACGTGGTTTTTTGCACAGGGATAGTTTATTAGTTACTTAGTTTAATCGACCGAGAATATCATGTACTATGTAGGCCTTTATTTATACCTGTTAAATACAATTTTACGAAAGCACGCGATGAAGTCTTGGTGATAGACCGAATTTCACGCAGGCAAACACTCAGGCGGAAGCTAGGTAAATATTAAACACAGCAGATAAAGCAATTTGAATTTGAATTAGGTGTGTTCTCCCATAAGCGTGCATGTAAAGACGCCATTATTTCAACCTACCACAAAATGCATTTTGAACTGTGTCACTATTAGATATAAGAATCAATATCGATTGGACTTTGACAGTTTTGCATAGGTTGATCTTCGGGCGTATGTACCTACTGTACTGTAACGAAAGGCATGCGAATATAACAGAACGAAGTTATTGTAGTTGTAAAACTTTACGTTGACGTTAGTCGGCTGTGTTTGTAGGAATTCGCAATAATAAAATATAAACATCAAATAATTTAGTTTTAAAACCCATCTAAGGTAGGTAGGTACAGTTACCTCAGTAAATACCTGTTGTTTTCTTCTGTATACCTTTTCTTGAATAAAAGCCCTTACTTAGATACTTACTTACTTACCTATTTTCTGGTCTGGATCTGGATGCAGTAAGGTACCTAGGTAATATGTGAGGAATGATTGTTTTTTTTGTAAAAAGCTACTATTAATAATAAATAAACTATAAAGATACCTATTAGATATAGCAAAACTAACATAATCTCTAAAACTCTACTTAAAATTACGTAAACGTAATAATACGTCCCTACATTCAACTCTATTGTCACAATATATCATGTTTATAAGAACAGTACAGTAGACCAACAAAAAATTCCTAAATAAATGGTCCTTCGAGCTAGGGAAATCAGCGCTCTAAGATTTTAAACCTGTGGATACAGATTCATTGTTAACTTATACAGAAATAATTATGTTGACACGATTATAGAACGTGTCTTTCCGCTATCGTTGGATTGGTGGAGCCACTTATAAGCGAGATCAATTTGATATTCCACACAACTGCAGACCTAGCAGAGTCGCTTATAAATATTTATTGCATCTTTAACGTAAAGTACCTGCCGGGTTTAATAAGAATTTACACTTACGTTTTTTCTGATATATCCTCACACTATATTTAACCACAGAATAACTAATAGTACTACCGATTTGACATCCCACTACTAGGCACAGGCCTTCACACAGACATTAACAGCACATAGGGAGAATCGGTTTAGTTGATGACGTCTAATTAAGCCAGCCAAACCCATAACCCCCACGCCCACGCTGGCCCATTGCGGTCATGGTCATGGTCACGGAAATACAATTATATATATATATATATACGCTAAACATAGAACTTTAGCGCAAATTTCGTGATTACATAGTTAGTGGCTTGATAACTTTACCTACCTTGATTTCTAATCATATCTCCACGTTCGCTCATATCAACGGTATGTTTTGATTAAAAAAAGATTCCGTTCTTACTGGTCAACCTTACATTCCTAAATATTTCCTAATACCTACGAATGTTGTTAAACTTTCATCACGCTACCTAGGTAGGTACCACGTACATAGCACGGGAGCACTGTTCGAACACAAATGCAATAATGTTATTTATCATTGTAGGTCAGTGTTAATATCACATTACTTTTATTGTACGAGTATGTATGGAATCCGCAACAATAAATAAGTATTATAAATAACAAGGTTTAGTGTTAAATATGGTCACAGTTTACTTAATAGAGCCCTACAATTAAATTAAAATAAATTAAACTTGCTTACGCTTACACCAATTATCTAGACCTTATTTGCTAACATTACAAGTAAACATTAACGGAACGAAGCCACGTGTGAAAACTAGTATGATTATTAAGGGCACTGTAATAATACCTACCGTTGCTCTCAGCTTAGAGATAAGTCGCCAGTCATTCCTTGATTGGTCTAAGTGGCTCGCTTATCCTTTTATTTGGCAATAAGCCTACAGCACTCGCGAATGACCTCAGCCGTGCATTCTCACAGGGGACGTTCAAACCAATTTAAGTTCATTCACCGTTAACTCAATTAAGTTGCACCGGCCTCCAGTGCGTAGTGAATGTGGAATTTATGGGATCGCCTTCTCAAGTTCATCCTATTGTTAAAAGCGCAATAAAAGTCGTTCGATGGATGGTCGATATTCTGTAACGCAAACCTGTTGCAATCCTAGGCATAGACCTTGTCAAAGGGTAATTAACTTTATTGTTGAAATTTTGCATTCACAATGCTTTATACAAATAGGATAAAAATGTTTACTAGAAAAAAATCAACCAGTCTCAGGAAGCTCGAGTGGGATTCGAACCCACGACCTTTGGATTGGACCGGCAATCCAAAGGGTAAATGTTTATTACTACGATTATACCACAGTACAATGATGCGATAGTATTAATATACTAATCCGACATCCAAACACAAATCTGCTGAGTAGCTAAATGTTATAGGTACGAGCAAGGTACGAGTAATATGACATAAAGTTTTTTTTTAAATACTACTTCAGTCAGGCAGGTGGGATTTCAAAGTAGATATAATTATAAGCGTTAGTAACTCGAATCTATTAAGGTAAGGTGGGGTAAGTGGAACATAGTTTACTGATTTTCTTAACATTATGAGCTCCAGCCATAATAATTTAATATTAATACACAGTTTAATTTTAATATTACTAGAAAATAAGTATACCTACCTCATGAAATTAACTTACTATTATTTTAACATACAAATCGATTCCTTCAGTATTTACGGACAAATCTGTCAATGAAGTTGAGTCTTCATAATGTTCCACTTACCCCAGAAAGTGGACTAAACTTTTCATGTTAAAACTTACCTTTTTTTATTTGTCTTCACACATTTTAAATGTGATTTTCAAGTCAAATGAATTGAGAGATAATCGCAGTAAAAATAAGGTTTAGTTTGGCGTAATATCGGGAAAATTAAAATATGGTCAGAGGTGGCAATTTCGCAAACGATTTTCAAAATAAAAACCAATTTATTAGAATTGTGAAAATATACTAAGTGTATTAAAAAAGTTAAGTTCCTGTTGCCAATGAGCACATATTACAATAAAACAATAATAAACGTCATTAAATTTTACAAACGAATCTTCTAAAATCTACAAACTTTTTAAAAACAAAATCATAAGTATTAAAAAGAAAAATCTCCTTGTACTGAATAAGTTGAGTTTAGATTGAGAGATATAAATTATCATTTTTAAATTTAATTTATATCTTTAATATTTCGTCGCCTATAAAAAGGTTTGTCGTCCCTGAAACCGGGAAAGAGAAACATATGTGCCTCTTTTCCGATTATGGTAGTTTCTCTTACCCCACTTGGCATTTTTTAAGTTAAGATTTTGATCATATGCAAAAATCATTGTAAATACGTGCTACCTACAAACAAAATTAGAACTCAAAATAAAAGCTCAACAGGAAAGTGGAAAGTTCACCACTCTCCAACAAAAACAAACTTCATGTGTCGCGTAGCGCCATCTGTGTTAGAACATGACAACTACACCCGAATTTCTGTTTTATCGACAGAGTAGGTACAGCTAGGCTTTATAGTTTTATATTTACGTTACTCTGTTCCTCTTCCCGTCTCTCTTACCCCACCTTACTTTAATAGACTAAACTAATAATCGCCCTGTGTGGACTTAGATTAGACCCAAAGGTCCCGGGTTCAATTCTCCAGCGGGGGGTTCATATTTGTGTACTTGGTTTGGCTGGTGGTAGGGCTCGTTAAGTCCGCCTGGCTAGCTACCATCATCCTAAAGTCTGGCGCCATAACAACAAGTTAATAACATTATTGTGTTCCGAGTTTCCAACAGTTCAGAGATAAGATAGTATCAGCTCCTCACTCAGTGGTTGAGGATTCTGGGCGAAGCGTGATTCCTTCCTTCGGCCTTGTCGTCTTTTACCATTTTGAAACCACTTTAAATTGTAAAAAGATCTAAATACGTAAGTAGGAAAAAATTAATCTTATTTTTTTGTTTCAGATCAATCCATCATGATAACTGAAAAGGGATCAGTAAAAGAAAAATATGCAGAAGACAATGACATAGGAACTATTCAAGGAAGCGCAGTCAAATTAAAAAGAGAGTTGGGATTGTTTTCTGCAGTTAATTTAATTCTTGGTGTTATGATAGGATCAGGGATATTTGTATCTCCAGCCTCTGCTTTAGAACACTCCGGTTCTGTAGGTTTATGCCTTGTAATTTGGACAGTTTCGGGAATTATATCATTATTAGGTGGGTGTAGGTAAGACGTTTATGTATGAAAATAAAAATCAAAAAGACGAAAGATACAAAATTTTTGAAGGGACTTAAAAATTTGCAAGGAATAACATTATGTTAATATGTTTTAGGAGCGTTGTCTTTTGCCGAATTAGGTACTGTAGTCGGGAAGTCAGGTGCTGAATATGCATACTTTCAAGAAGCATTTGGAAATACTCATAAGTTTTGGGGGCCCTTGCCTGCTTTCATCTGTGCATGGATCTACGTCGTAATTCTGAGACCGGCTGAAGTAGCTATTATTGTTATGACATTTGCTGAATACGCAATACAACCATTTGCATCAGACCTTCAAGGATACCACAAAGACTCGGCTATTAAACTTGCATCCCTCTCAGCATTATGTAAGTATTAAGATTCCTTATTTCATTACTAATTAATCACCATTAATCTAATCACGAAAAATACTAAAAATATGGCTGTATGAGCTAGATCCCTTTTCTTATCTTACAACTTTTGGAAGGAGCACAGCCGGAATGGCTTGCTGAGAATCTGAATTCTCTCTGAATTCAGAAAGGCCGGAATACCATACAATATCAGCATGCTCCACACACATGCTGATTTTTTCAGAATCTGAATTTTTTAGATCGATCTGGAAGAATGATGCTGACGAGCGTCCGGAATTCCGGATTTGAATAATTCAGAACGCGCGTATTCCCATAAGTACATTTTATATAAAGCGGCACACACATACTGGAATTCAGATTCTGAATTATTTCAGTGTTGCCATTTTTAGTAGGATCCTGCTATTTAAGCATTTTTAAAAGTAAAGGACAATGGTCACGTAGTATGAAATTTAAACCCAGGCCCGGCGCAAAAGAAATGTACTTCAAAATACTGGTAATGTTGAGTAATTAATTACTGCATAGGGGACACCGCCGAAATATTTTTTTAAATGTATAAAATTGCTATTGAAAGTTTTACAGGAGTCATATCAATGTTTCAGTAAAAGGATCATTAAATTGCTAAAATGGGTGTTTAGCAGTATAATCTAAATATTTTTCTACAGTATATATATTCCACCACTACTATTAATAAAGTAGTAGCAGAAGTCATCAAATTATTTAAAAAAAATGTTTTTTTTTGGTAATATACATATATAGGTATCAGTAATAATCTCATCACACCTAAGTAATATTCTAAATGTGAAAATAACGATGGTTTGATATTTTAATGTTTGGATGTTTTTTCTGCTTTTACATCTCAATGACTGAACTGATTTGAATGAAACTAGGTAGATAGATAAGGACCAGGATTAACAACGCTGACTGAACCGCAGGCGGAAGCTAGTCCGATAAACCCAATTATTTTACTAATTTTTATTTAAATATTTTTTTCAAATTTCGAATAGCAATTTCACACTTTTAAAAAAATATTTCGGCGATTCTAACTATGCAGTATTTAATGACACATTTTTAGTAAAAATCTAAGATAAGTTTTATTTCCGCCGGGCCTTGGTTTTTTTTGGCTATTATCCTTTTAGATATTTAGTTTGTATACTATCTTATTGATACCTTGCTTTAATATTGTTTAATTTTCGATGTACCTACTTTAATTTAAAAAAATTATAAAGGTAAATATAGCAGTTTTGGTGCATTTTTATAAACAACGCTTAGCAGTTTTAGCAGGATTTACCATAAATTTTTATTTTTATATTTTATTTTTATAAAATTTGATAGCAATATAAGCTTCTATTGAAACTCGTTAATATGGTTAAACTAGATAATGGATAAATATACATAAACATAGAAAAACACCCAGACCCGAAATCAATTAAGAAAAACAGTTTTCTCTAAATTGACTAGCCGACCGGGAATTGAACCCGGGACTTTAGAGATGGCGCGACGAAAGACCTGGCGCGCTAACCACTTAAACACGGAGGACGTCAATTGGTAGGAACAGCGAAAAAAAAATGGCAACCCTGGTTGAAACAGCAAGCGGTTAACGTCTCGAAGACGTTTGCATATGCCGGGAGTCACAAGACTACTGATCAATCTGAATTTTAAAGAATGTGTGAGTCAAGGTGCCGGAATTCAGAATCTTAAATTCAGATTCTGAATTCAGAAAGCCATTCCGGCTGTATGAGGCCAGCCTATGTTGTATACTTTTTAATTTTTTTTATCTGTTAGGTTGGCCTCACACAGCCGGAATGACTTGCTGAATTAAGGCTGGCCTCACACAGCCGGAATGGCTTGCTGAATTAAGAATCTTAATTCAGATTCTGAATTCAGAAAGGCCGGATATCAGTACGCTCCACACAATTTGAATCTGAATTTTTCAGATCGATCAGGGGCCCAAGTCTGCTAATTTACGAATGGCATAATTGAATCGCAATTGGATCGTATTGTAATTGTTTGACACATTTGGTATTTTTCTTACTCATTTAAGAATACCAAATGTGTCAAACAATTACAATGCAATACAATTGCGATTCAATTATGCCATTCGTAAATTAGCAGACTTGGGCCCCTGGAAGAATGATGCTGACGAGCGTCCGGAATTCTAGGATCCTGCTTATTAAGCATTTTTAAAAGTAAATTTAAGATATTTAGTTTGTATGATATCTTATTGATACCTTGCTTTGATAGGGTTTAATTTTCCTTTTTTACAACCCATGTATTTCTTTTATGATGTACTTAAATTCATAAAAATTGTAAAGGCAGTTTTTGTGCATTTTTATAAACAACGCTTATCAGGATTAGCAGGATTTACCATAAATTTTTATTTTTATATTTTTTTTATTAAAGAAGAAAAGGCGTTTTTTATGAAACCCATCCCACCCCTTGTAAGTTCCCACATGGTAAGTTTCGAAATAAATAGTGCATTTTGTTGTAAGGACAGCAAATATGAACGAGCGAATGAATTATTGAAAAAAAAGAGAAAAAAAAGGGAAAATTAAAAAAAGAATGAAAAATGAGGGTGTACAGTTAAATTTCAAGAAAAAATCTTGACGTCAATTTTATATTATCGTTATTAATGTTAGTGTTATTATGTTACAATAAAAGTATTATCTATATAACTATCTATTATCATTTATTATTTTAATTTACTTCTTCTTAAAAACTTTTTTCTCCAATACCTTACAGATTTGCTGTCATAAAATAAAATGATTCACTTTTCAAGTACTTTTATTTGATGCATATATATAAGTGTTACAAGGGGGGGGGGGGCAGAGACGTTTTGCCCATTCTTCTTTGATATCAAGATAAGCTTCTATTGTAACTCGTTAATGTGGTTAAACAAGATCACGGATAAATATACATAAACATAGAAAACATGCTGATTTTTTCAGAATCTGAATTTTTTAGATCGATCTGGAACAATGATGCTGACGAGCGTCATCGTATCTGAATATTTAAGATTCTGAATTCAGAACGCGCGTATTCCCATACATTTTTTATAGAGCGGCACACACATACTGGAATTCAGATTCTGAATTATTTGTAGGAACAGCGAAAAAAAAATGGCAACCTTGGTTGAAACAGCAAGCTGTTAACGTCTCGGAGACGTTTGCATATGCCGGGAGTCGCAAGACTACTGATCAATCTGAATTTTTAAGAATGTGTGAGTCAAGGTGCCGGAATTCAAAATCTTAAATTCAGAAAGCCATTCCGGCTGTATTAGGCCAGCCTTAATTCAGCAAGCCATTCCGGCTGTGTGAGGCCAGCCTTAGACTATTATTCATGAAATAACTGGCAATATCTGTCAACAAATGACAGTTGTTGACAAATGACAGCCGCAAACTGTCAAATCTAACATGACGTAACGGCATTGTTGACATTTCTCTCTTTAAATGCAAAAGCAGCCACCTCAGTTTAGGTAGCAATTAATATTAGCTTTACTTTATGACCAAATTCTATTGTATACAAGTTAAGCATTTTTTTATGGAAAGTGCCGGTTCTCCTTTGTTTGAAAAGGACTATTGGACTTCTTGGCGGGAAAGTGAAGCGTCATGTCTGCAATTTTGTTTTATTTTCTAGAATTTGTGTTGTTTTGAACATTGAAGAATTGAGTCGTAGGGTTAAGCAGACAAACAGACAACTATTGTTTACTCTTAATTACTAAAATTAGTATTAATATTCCAAATTACATACCTTTCTTTTTTATTGAGCCTATTTTTGTTCTACCGCTGAGCAAAGATTAATGTAACTTAATTATAGATTAAGATTAATTTACTAAATTTCTCTAAAAGTTTTTTTTTTTCGGAGGTGGGCGCTAGAGTCTGCAACACAGTTAAACTTATGCAGGCTTTACACACACTGGCTGGCACAGGCTGTGCACACTTTTTTGTATTTGTGTTTTTATTCTAATAAAGAATATTTTTTTTATTAATTTGAAATAATAGTGGATTATTAACCGTTAAGTGTTTGTGACCGTGCACGAGTAAATGAAACAAAACAGTGCAACAGCACTTTTCAAATTCTCTCAAGAAGTCCGTGTGAGACCTCAGTAAAGTTCCACATCTTTACTGAGAACTCAAGAGGTTTGGGGAAACATCATTTATCATTCATCATCTTAGACACCACTCATTATCATCAAGGGAAAAAAATAAATGAAAAAACTAATGACTAGGCAGTATGGTCTCTGACCTTAGCCTGTTCCTTCACGGAACAATATTTAAAAAAATGAAATTGACTGCTGACAGAGTGCTGACATGACAGACTTCTTGGCGGGAAAGTGAAGCGTCATGTCTGCAGTTTTGTTTTATCTTCTAACATTTGTGTTTTTTCGAATATTAATGTGAAATAATAGTGGATTATTAACCGTTAAGTGTTTGTGAACGTGCATGAGTGTTGGCAAATGAAACAAAACAGTGCAACATCACTTTTCAAATTCTCTCAAGTAGTCCGCGTGAGACCTCAGTAAAGTCCCACATCTTTACTGAGGACTCAAGGGGTTTGGGGAACATCATTTATCATTCATCTTAATCACCACTCATTATCATCAAGGGAAAAAAACAAATAAAAAACTAATGACTAGGCAGTATGGCTCAGACCTTAGCTTCATAAAAAAAAAAAGCTGACATGACAATAATGACAGTAACTGTCATTCTGACAGTATAGGTCGTTGCCCGTGCGTGCCCCTCAATCAA
The DNA here is from genome assembly GCA_963921215.1 of Scoparia ambigualis. Taxonomy (NCBI): domain Eukaryota; kingdom Metazoa; phylum Arthropoda; class Insecta; order Lepidoptera; family Crambidae; genus Scoparia; species Scoparia ambigualis. The sequence continues at coordinate 4,104,196 of OY992520.1, read as the reverse complement.
ACCTCAAAATAATAATAATAATATCTAAATTATAATTAGGCCTTGCCCGCTCGTACGCGTTTTGTTGTTGTTAGATATTTAACGAAAGTAAGAAGTACCTCTTCAACGTTTTAACAAAGTATACCGTACTTTGGCGTATTCCGTACATACAAAAGTAATAATATAAAGTGACGGATTATAAAAATTTTTCTTTTTTGTTTAAACTGAGCAAGGTAAGAGAAGTTGGTTTTCGTTGATTAGTTTGATTCAATACGTTCTATGACTTAATCTTTTTCTATGTACGTTTATTTTATTCCAGGACCAGGATAATTTATAACTATGATGTTTGACCGTAATGTAGAGACACAAGAAACTTTAAAATCAGAGGTAAAGTCGCTAATATCACGATGTGTCGACACCCACAACATCATCGAAAATTCGCCTATAGATACACAGTTTATAACTCCTGAGAACGTCCAAGAAAAGAAGCTTACATATGTAGAGGGTCTCCGATCAGATATTGAGAATTCAAACACCCCGATAGTGACGGATGATAATCTACTTACCAGTCAGTTTTTGAGTGAAATTAAACAAAGAACTTTGGAGGTGAAAGAGATGATAGCGTATACGAGGGGGTCTATTCATGATGTTGATAACGAAATTAACAGGTAATAACGTCAATTCTGTAGAATCTACAAGTGTGTAGAAAAATATACTTAATAAACACTGGACTTAGCTTAGTTTTCATATCTTTTTTTACAATAAAATCTTGTTTTACGACATTTACATAACTGAAATAAGTCTGCTAATAAAATGTTGTGTAAACTATAGTTGGCATTTATCTTAGTTTTGGAACACTAAATTGAAAGAAAAGTACCAATGTCTTTGGAAATATAGCAATGCTATTGTATATTTTTAGGTTAAATACACTGATAAAGATATCTCAAGAAGCGAAATCTCGTCCCAAGATACAGAGGCAAGATGTGAGACAAGAACATCTTCATAAAGCTAAAGAGCGGTTTCACTTGATGAAACATGAACTTCACGGACTCATACAATCATTGTTTCCTAGTAACTCTGAAATGATTACAGAACTCTTAGGGGTAAGTTTGTTAATACTTTTATTATTGTAACCGTGTCGCATAGCTGTGAAAGAATACTACCACCCCCTCTCTTCCCTTGGGTGTTGTAAAAGGCGATTAATGGATTAAAGACTGCAGATAGATCTATCAGCACAGAGCGGCGACGGGCTCACCACCTGTCACGCTAAGCACATGCGCAGTCGCTATTTATTGAAAAGTGGACTACGGCAGAGGACTGCTGTTGCGGTCTTCATTGCCTAGTCTCTGACTAACCCTTCGGGGATAATAGTGGTGATTCTGTTGTAATACTGCAAAAAAAATAAGTAAGAACTCGAAGATTTGATGTTTACAAGCACTTAAATAATCATTTATTAGTCAAATCTTTCTTATCTTTTTTAAAGTAGATTTCATTTACTTACTTTTCTACAAAGTAAAGAAAGAAAAGATAGTAAAAATCTCTATGGTGATACCATGACATGGCATTTAACTAATAGGTTTTTTGTTTCAGAAACTCATGATGGAGAAATTGAATGAGACATCTAGCGGCTATGTACCAATAACATCAGAAAATTATCAACTAATAGAACTGCTGAAAGACATAAATCTGGTGACAGCAAATCCCTACAATACTATGGAAGTTAAATTAGCTTACTAAGTGTAATTATATAGTTAAGGAGCCATAATGTATTGATAGAATGAATTCTGATAAAAATATAGTACTATGTGTCAATAATGTTTTGTTTAATTACCTCTATTATCTTACCTTTCTTTACTGTTCATGCTATTACCATAATATGATTCATCAAATTGTTATTATAAATATTTTGGCATTTTGTGCAGTTTAAAAAATCCTCAATACTTTTCTGTAATTCTAAAGCCATCTGTGTATAAAAATATGTAAGTAATAAATATGTTAAAAATCAATTGTACTTCTTAAACACAAACATGCATACGGATACTTAAACTTCATAATTACCATAATCTCATTGTTTCAGTTATAATGACCTACATTAACATAACTAGCGTGAAATTATTTGTGAAGGTTCAAAACGTATTTGGTGTATGCAAGGTTGTATGCTGCCTTATCGTTATTGGTGGAGGAATATATGAAATTGCCAAGGGTATGTATTGTTTTGTTATATTTTGTATTTTTGTAGTAGGTAACCTATAGATACCATTTTCTCTAATGTTAATTTCCTTAAAATTTAACTTAGCCATAATTTAAAACTCCCACTCTGTCAGGATTGTAGCATTAATGATGCTGAAGTAAATTCCGGAGTTAGCTTATGGCGGTCCCTGATCACCCTGTCTACCAAATGAAGCCCTGGCGCTTTGCCATATTTTGATCTTACTATGTTACGCCAATTAGCTATTTGATATAAACAATAAAATATGAAATATGTCAGATATGGTAGTTCATAATTTAACTATATTTTTCCATTAAGTAGTTTTTTTTATTATGATAATTTGTAAATATTTATTTTTGTTCTTACTACTTACCTAAATAAATTTACGATTTTTTTATCTGTGGATTATAAGACCCGAAACACCGAAACACGGGCGGCCATGATTGAGCTTCGTGTGATGTCACATCTCACAAAATAAACAAAAACAATCTGTAGTGTATTGAGGTGTGACGTCACAGGGCAAAATGTCACGTCACGTGACCAACCGTTTTATCACGAAATATGAAATTAATAAAGAAAAATATGTTTTTTTTCTATTAAATAAAGCGTTTTCGATAAAAATATTATATTATAAGAGGCATAAAATAAGCGTTTGTAAATAATTTTTAAAATACTATTATCTCTATGATCCGTCCCTGGATCCGTCGTCACGGCTTTTATTTCAATGTAAGTGTTCCCGTAAACTAACTATTATGATCTCTCTTGCGTAGGTAATACGGAGAATCTGGACAAAGGGTTTGAGGGTAGCACGACCAGCGTGGGCGGCATAGCGCTGGCCCTGTACTCCGGCCTGTGGGCCTACGACGGCTGGAACAGCGTCACCGTCGTCACCGAGGAGATCATCAACCCGGGAGTGTGAGTACATATTGTTTATCACAGGGAAGCGCTTGATTTCCATCTGACCAGGAGCCGCGGCTGTAGTCTTAGTTTTCAGTAAATCAAATCTGGAAACTAAGGCTTTTACCATCAACTCTTAGAGCAGTATTACTTTAACCTTACTTTGCAAATTGGCTACTTGACAGTTTTCGAAAAAGTATTTAAAAAAATACAAACGCTCATTTTATACCCCGTACAATATTTTCTTTCTCGAAAAAGCTTTATTTAACAGAAAATAGCATATTTTTCTTTATATTGCGGTATGACGTCATACCGAAAATAACGGTTACCGGAATATTCCGATATCCAAATTTATTTCGGTACCGTAATTTTAAGTTTATAAATGATAAAGGTAAATATTTCGGTATGAAAGAGACGGCTAACAACCATTTTAAGCATAAACGACTAATATCATGTTTTTTTTCTCATTAATTTGCATTAGTTTGCTTTGTTCTCAATATCAAAACTCCTCACCCCGCGCCCCGCAACTGTCAATGCAACGTTTTTCGGTACCGATATCGCATAACTGTTAATAACGGTATAAGCCTTACCTCTATTTTATTAAGGTAGGTACACTTATTTTATACCGGTAACGTAACTTTATACCGTAGCCGCTTCTTGACCGCTTTCAGTCCGAACTTGATAGATAGATTGTTATTAATTTCGGCCGTTAACCACCACCCTCACCAAATCATCGAAAAGTCTGAAACAAACTATGCTAGTTATTAAGCTTACCGTGGTTTGGCGAGGCGCAAAAGAAAGCCAAACTGCGTTGTCAAAATCGTATCATATTTACTAGGCGACAACTAAATACATTGAAAACCATCCCGAACAGTGTACGACACGGCCTTTGGCGGTAGTAAAGCCGAAACTTCACCCAGAATTTACTGTCGTTAACTGCTGAAAAAATATCAACAATATTTAAAGTAGCGTATTCTGTGCATAATATATAGCTTTTTATTTAAGAGCCCTATTACATTTCGACTGTGATTTTTCCTTATAATGGCTAATTTTGGCGTTCTTGATCTCAGTAAAATTGTAAAATACATTAACAATTTTGACTTATTAAATAGTGTAGAATAGCTATTGGCATAATTCGTAGCGGCCTCGCTTTTTGTAAATTTTGCTTAAATTTTTAATTAAACCAATTTTAGATATGATTGATTTTACATAGAAAAAAAATCATATTCTAAACCAAAAAACTTCGAAAATCGCTTTATGTTAACTGTGAATTTCTCCTATAATATTATGGAGCAAAATTTATACCAGAATAATTGTTACTTCATGAGGAATAAAGATTTTATAATAAATTTATTATCATATTTCGATCAAAAACGATAAATACAACTGCAAAATTTCTACAAAATGCGATGCGCCGGCGCGGCCGTCCAAATTTAACATAATTATTCTCGCAGAGTGGAGATTTGTAATATTACGCTTGAATTTATTATCCTATTTCGATACAAACGATAAATACAACTGCAAAATTACTACAAAATGTGAAAATGGGCATTTTACGCAGAAATCACAGTCGAGATGTAATATGCCTCTTAACTGCATTGAAGCAATGCTTTATTGATAATGGACTGACTGATAAAATCGTCTAAAATAAGTTTATTTTTATTTTTATATAAGTAAGCAGTTTTCTTTAAGGAAAATACTACAACGGCTACAACTGTTAATGTCGTAGAAAGAGACTTAAGGAAATAAACCTTCGGACTTCCTATCTATTATCAAACATTTTTGCTTTATGATAATATTATGATAAATAGTAATTGATAAAAGTAATGATGCTTGTTATTTGTTATTTCAATTACATAATAATGACTCATATTATCTCTGTAGTAACGCCCTTTGGTTTACGGCTATAATCCGACATTTAAAATCGAATACCTACTTACCTTGATTATTTATATTGATATTGATAAAAGATAGTAGTCTACCGATGTTTCGGCCCACTAATACCTATTATAAATGCGAATGTATGTATGTTTGTAAATTGGTGTTTTTAATATTTACTACACAAGCAGAAGATATCCAGGATTAACACATCATACTTACAATCTATCCACAATGGATCCCGATGGGTCGACGGGCTACTGCGAGTAGGGGACCTCTGCATGCTGCACTAGGATATTATGTATCTGATTAACATTATCTGTTTTTTTATTAACAGATACATATATACTTAATTTCATCCTTTTAAGTGCAAACAACAACTATTTGTATGGGAGCATAAAATCAAATCTGTTCTACATTTAGTTCAGAATTTTATTAAAGAAAAGAAAACGTCCCATTAATGACATAAGGACGTAGGCAAGAGATACGACGGCTTTTCCCGGAATTTATTTCTAAAGTCATTCCGCCATTCATTCCAGATTAGGCTATCGTCACAGAATAAATAATAGTACTACGCTATCGTTTTCCGCGGGCGTTATCCCTCGCACGAGTGGACTGGTCGATGCTATGCAATAACCTTCGGGCTTCTTTATTGCCTCCGTCCAGCTGATAACGATATCAATCAATCTATCGATACCAATCTAGCGTAAAGGCTGAGGTAGTAACAAAGTGGTAACTGGGTCTAATCGGTTTTTAATCAGATCTTAAGTTTTACCTTAATCTACTTGCTTATTGTTTAAAGACGTTTCTTTAAATAGCTACTAAAAATATTATCATTATAAGCCTAATAATTATCTACTAGCTTTTATCATGTAGGTATATAGGTACATAATATATCTTTTGTGGTTTATACTTATTAATCTGATTATGGTCTAATATCACCTTCACATGTGGGTCAGTCGAGGAGCTCGCAGCGGGTGGCGCGTTCGGTTTGCGATCTTGCCCGCTAAGCAACTTTCGCAATGCCGGGTCGCTTGGGTGACCAAATTTAAAACATCTCGAGCTCCTCCGTGCTTCGGAAGGCACGTTAAGCCGTTGCTCCCGGTTGTTGTCGTAAGATGGCAGTCGTTAAAACCCACCAACCCGCATTGGGCCAGCGTGGTGGGTTATGACCCAATATCCCCACATGCTATTGTCTACGAGGGACGCCTGTGCCCAGCAGTTTGACGTGGGTCAGTATGCCCAGAGATAAATGCGAGAACTTGTATGAAAGAGAAATAGCACTACAAATAAGACACCGACTTGTTGGTGAGAGACGTAATAAAAAAAAAGTGCCCAGACACGGAAATTAGGTCATAAAGATGATATGCAAAGAAAAAAGTATTAGCTGTCTCTATACACTATTTGTACAGGTGTGCAAACGTTACTGATAAAGAATACAGAATACTTACTGAAGGCACAGACCAGAAAGGCCTACGGGCCCACTCTCTAACACCCGTATTCACAAACATTACTATGTGGTCTCACATTGCGTTTGGATGTCTGTGACCCCAGCGGGATAACCCCTTCAGATCGGCTTCAAATTACGCACCGATTTAGTTGATAATATGTTTAAATTTGTTAGCAAATACCAGAATTTGTTGATCAATAGTTATCGAGATATTCCATGTTAAAGGGTATCCCGCTGGAGTCACGCTCGTCAAAGTTATTTGACCTAAAACGAGCAACAACGAGACACGCTACTGATATAGTTATTGTGTTAAGTTTTTGTTGATTCAATTACGAATCCATCCGTGAAAAATCTAGGATTCTACCTTCTGTAGTTACCGAGTAATCAAATATCTACTTTTCGTCAAAATTCCTCCGAAAAGTAAGTTCTAGTTGAGGTATAAGAAAAAAGGCTACATTTATGAAATTTGGGGAAGATTTTGTTGACTCTGAGAGAAAATTTGTTAGAGAAAAACAAGGACTCTAGCTACAGTACATCCGGAGATATAACGCTAATTACCCCGCTGGAGTCACGGTGTTAAGTTTTTGTTGATTCAATTACGAATCCATCCGTGAAAAATGTAGGATTCTACCTTCTGCAGTTACCGAGTAATCAAATATCTACTTTTCGTCAAAATTCCTCCGAAAAGTAAGTTCTAGTTGAGGTATAAGAAAAAAGGCTACATTTATGAAATTTGGGGAAGATTTTGTTGACTCTGAGAGAAAATTTGTTAGAGAAAAACAAGGACTCTAGCTACAGTACATCCGGAGATATAACGCTAATTACCCCGCTGGAGTCACGGTGTTGAAACCTAAACATGGTTTTTCCACAGGAATGAAGCAAGTAGCGAGTTTATAACTATGGCCAAGATTTTGTTGATGTTAAAATCTTACCAGTTTCTACTTTTCAGTTTCCTAGGTACAGTATTTTAGGAGAAATTAAAGTTTATAACTTTTTCATACTAAAAGTACGCATATAAGCCGACCAAATTAAGTTGATTCCTTATAAAGACCAAGATAGCGGTAAATTATTTTGTTTATGGGCCGATTCCGATAAAATGTAGTTGGACATTATATTCAAATATTGGTACACCATAATTCAATACATATACCTAATATCACCATATACCTACTTACCTAATGTAATGTATGAATAACTATTCATATCAATACCTATACTAATGTAGATAGATAGATTTACCCTTTTATGATTTACTATCTAATATAAGGCATGTTGAAATAAATTGATCAAAATTTTTATTGTAATTATAGAAAAAAAACACAGTTTGCAATCATAGGTAGTAAGTACTTTTTTACGTTGATCGGTTCACGCCGTATTAACGTCACACGTGTGCAAAATTAAAAAAATAGTCTCGTTCTGTCGACAGTCTCTTAACATACCTAATATCATCTATAATCATAGAAATAGTTTGTCATAGATTTGTACTCAATCAATCAATCAATCAGCCCGCAAACACCTACTGCTGGGTATAGGCCTCCCTTAATTTATGCCAGTCACTTCTATTCCGTGCCGATCTCATTCAATCCAGGTGCTGCCAGTGACCCTAACGATGTCATTAACCCAGCGTGCCTTCGGACGTCCTCGATTTCTTTGGCCAGATTTGTATTATTAAAGTGAATATAGACTAAAGCATTTGCTCAAGCATTACGGTGTAATGTAACGTTCTTACGAATGGTACAATACAGGCAAATGCTCAGTTTCCATGTAACATTTCCATGTAGTGTAACGTTCTTGCGAATGCTTGATGCTGTGTTCAACGGCAAGTGAGCCTGTGAGCCCACACTTCTTTTTACCTTACGTACACTCTTGGTTGAAATGTCGAAAAAAAAGAAAAATAGAATTAGAAGATGGTGGCAAATGAACATATACAAAGACAAACTTTAAGCGGTTTACAATTAACGTTGGATAATAAATAATTAATGTCCCCTTGTTACCCGCGCTCGTGCCTTTGCTCGATGATACGTTACACCAAAATGCTCGTTGATTTTTTTATTTTGTACACGTGTAACTTTATACGACGTAAACCGATCAATGTATAAAAGTACTAGATCTATGATTGCAAACTGTGTTTTTTTCTAAAATTACAATAAAAATAAACACTTTGCTAATTAAATTTGATAATTTTATTTCAACATGCCTTAGATTAGATAGTAAATCATAAAAGGGTAAATCTATCTATCTACATTAGTATAGGTATTGATATGAATAGTTATTCATACATTACATTAGGTAAATAGGTATATGGTGATATTAGGTGTATGTATTGAATTATGGTGTAGCAACATTTGAATATAATGTCCAACCACATTTTATCGGAATAAACCCATAAACAAAATAATTGACCGCTATCTTGGTCTTTATAAGGAATCAACTTAATTTGGTCGGCTTATTCGCGTACTTTTAGTATGAAAAAGTTATAAACTTTAATTTCTCCTAAAATACTGTACCTAGGAAACTGAAAAGTAGAAACTGGTTAGATTTTTACATCAACAAAATCTTGGCTATAGTTATAAACTCGCTACTTGCTCCATTCCAGTAGAAAAACCATGTTTAGGTATCAACACCGTAACTCCAGCGGGATAACCATAATTAGCGTTATATCTCAGGAAGTACTGTAGCTAGAGTTCTCGTTTTTGTCTAACAAATTTTCTCTCAGAGTCAACAAAATCTTCCCCAAATTTCATGAATGTAGCCTTTTTTCTTATACCTCAACTAGAACTTACTTTTCGGAGGAATTTTGACGAAAAGTAGGTATTTGATTACTCGGTAACTACAGAAGGTAGAATCCTAGATTTTTCACGGATGGATTCGTAATTGAATCAACAAAAACTTAACACAATAACTATATCAGTAGCGTGACTCCAGCGGGATACCCTTTAACATGGGATATCTCTATAACTATTGATCAACAAATTCTGGTATTTGCTAACAAATTTAAACATATTATCAACTAAATCGGTGCGTAATTTGAAGCCGATCTGAAGGGGTTATCCCGCTGGGGTCACGGACATTGCGCTCGGACGCACAGGGTCTTAAAAACCTATTCATAAACAGTACTTGAGTGGCCACATAAGGTAGCCAGGCTTGTCATACGAAACTGAGAAATATCTTACTTCGCATAGCATTTCTACTTTGCTTAGACAAGTAATATTTGTGAATACGGGTGTAACGTGTAACGCATTCGAAACTTGCTGGCCCGTAATTCATTGTACACTACTGTGCATGTATACATACATACCTACATATAATCACGACTATAATAGTCGCCCCAAAGGGTTAGTCAGAGACTAGGCAATGAGGACAGCAAAAGCAGTCCTCTACCATACTCCACTTTTCACCAAATAGCGACTGCACATGTGCTCAGCGTTACAGGTGGTGAGCCCATCGCCGCTCTATGCTGTTGGATGTACTTAAGTGCAGTCTTTAGTCCGTTAGTCGCCTTTTACGACACCCAAGGGAAGAGAGTGGGGTATTTTCTTTTTAAATGTTTTCTTTTTAAATTTTAAAATGTTTTTTTTTTTGCAGTAACGTCCCCCTCAGCATATCGATCGCCGTGCCCCTCATCACAGCGTTGTACGTGTTCATGAATGTCGCCTACATGACAGTGCTGAGCTACGCGGAAATGACGTCAGTGCCGGCGGTGGCCGTGGCCTTCGGCACCAAAGTATTTGGGTCGGCCAGCTTCGTGATACCCCTGGGGGTTGCCATAGCGACGTTCGGTTGCGCGATGAGCGTACAGTTCGGTGTTACCAGGTAGGAAAAAGAATTTTAACACAATTTATTAAGCAGCAGTGATGGTTTTCTTAAATATTATTTTGTTGACCGCGCCTTTGGATCCAGTGGATCCTGGTTCTATTACTAACGGGTAGTCGGTTGGGTTGGGAGGAATTGTTTTAAGTCCGCTTGATCGGACCGCAATTGATCACGAGAGCACGCGATATAATCTTTTCTGATATACAACCAAAATCCCGGGGGAAACTACTAGTATTATAATAGTTTCGAACCATAATTCCTATCAAAAATAGAAACCAAAAGACGCTTGGTCCTGATTCTCTAGCTTATCAAAATAACTGCAAACAATTAAATCCGTTTTGTTGCATGTATTAAAAATTTATGATGCGATATCTACATGACCTTGAACATAATACAGTGTTTTTGGTAAGTGAATAAAATAAATAGATTTCGCAAATCATGTTACTACCAAACAACTACCTACAATGAAATGTAGGTATGTAGGCTCTACAAACATAGTATAATTATCTTCGTAAAGTCGTTTAAAGCGTCGTCGTCATAGTAGAAATCAGTTAAGTATTATGATAACGTCGATTAGCGTAAACGTAATCTTGGAGAGTCATTTTGCTTTTAATGGATGTTTAAACAGTTTTTTTAACGAAGTAAGTAAATGACATTAAAATACTCGTAAGTAATCAATCACGCAGTCGACACTTGTTAAATCATGTTTGAAATGAATAAGTAGGCTTTTATTTTTACTACAACTGGTAAAGCACTTTGTTTTCATCTCATATGTTGGTAAGTGTCGATATGGTTCATTATCGCACATAAGACCTATAAAATGGGATAACCCATCTTCTCAACCCACCAGTTCTCACGAGATACTTACTCTCCTAAATGACGTAGTAACTGACTCCTAAACACGACCAATCAAATGTCTCGTCTCTAATGATTCGGTTCGTTCAAACATTCAAAGGATTAAGCAATTAACCTCTGTTAGGTAGGACAGTGGGCGAAGTCCCTTGTTTCGTAAGCGCAAAACAAAACAACTTTCGCTCGTGACACTGGCAAGGTGTTGGTCACGCTTGTCTTTTATCATGTGATGGTAGACGGTAAACCTTACGTGTGATAATGTCATTCGAACATGAAACATATTAATTTTATTTGATTCGAACAAGGTTTTGTCGTGCTATCACACTGTGCCAATTGGACAATTGTGCCTTTTTGTTTAGTTAGCCGTAATGCGGCGTAGAATTGCGTAGTCCTTGAAAGCGGTTAACAAATGCTCCACGCCGCCGGTACGCATGGCGCGATGAACAATGAGGTGATATTGCGTAGTGTATGATGACATCCCCTCTCCTTACATCACTAAGTTTTATTTGTACTGGCACCTCGAGACCAACCGTTAGGTTATGCAAGAAGTGCCAGACGTCCCTGCGCCAGTAAAATACTCGCGCAGGAGACCATCTGCATTAGGTCTTGACGCCAAATCAGTGCCCGCCGAAGCGCGCTTTTTATTCGGTACTCATAAGACTAGTGTCTCGGGAGAGTTTCCCCGCGAACACGTGTAGTTCACTGCCCATTGTCCAGATAGGTAACCGGAGCTGTCATGCACGCTCACTTCTCGTTGCACGAAGGGCACAACTCGCAGTTGCCACTGCTCGGGTCGTCGACTCTAAAGTCAACTCCGAAGTGTCCACCTTGGTCGCAGATTTGTAAGCACACTCACTTCTCGGGACCCATCCGGGTGCCTAGCCAGTTCCCACGTCCTACGCGGCTGGCTGGACCGGAGGCTACGGCATCTAGGGGGCCGCCTCTACTAGTTATCCAGACTAGTGCTGGAGATTTCAACACCAATGTCCAAGGAAAACCACCAGACAAAGCTGTCAACTTAAAGGGAAACTCACGTTCCCAGCAGGACTTTTCGCTGCTGGCCCCACAGAGACCGCTACTAGGCCCCGCTCGCTGTGCGCGAGTTTGGAAGCCCTGGCACACAATACCAGAACAAACGAACATTTCCAAGCTCTACAGCTAACCACAAGCCACTACGAATCCAACCCACGTCCGGATCCCGCCGGAGGCGCCGGTTAAGGCACAACCAGCGGGGGGTATGAACCGGAACCCTGTAGTACCCCTGAGAAACACAGCCGGACCCGTAGTTCCAGCTGCGATACCCTATCTATAGGGGTCAGAGTAGACAGGGACCGGATAGTGTATGACGACAGTTGAATTTTTAGTAAGGGATGTGCACACGTTAGCTGTGCAGGTCAATCTATATAAAACTGTGAAATTTTTCTATATGTTGTTGATCCACATAACTAAACCATAAAGTTTAAAATTAATTGACGAACTTTGAAATAAAATGTAGTAGTTTCACCTACTGTCGTCTGTACTTACATTTGGAAGAGGGAGGGAATTCTCATTCTCGTTAACGTTATCGAATGGTGAAATAAACTCGCACTAATCACTGATAAAATATCAGCCAAACCTTACCAACCCGCATTGAGACATTTTTCGTTGGTTTTCGATCTTATGTTTTGGGAATAAAGTTCAAAATATGATTTCCAATATAGCTATAGACAAAGCCGTAGAAATGGAGCCGTGCGTGGTATAGCGGCTCACCAACCGAATACTACACCCCTCTCTTCCCTTGGGTGACGTATAAGGCGACTAACTGACCAAAGACTGCACATACATCCAACAGTATAAAGCGGGATGGGCTCACCACCTGTCACGCTGAGCACATGTGCAGTTGTAATTTGGTGAAACGTGGACTGTGGCAGTAGACTGCTTTTGCGGTCCTCATTGCCTGGTCTCTGATTAACCTTTTAGGGATAATAGCACAGAACAACTAATAGTACTATCGTATAGAAGGTTCACTCTGTAATGCTAGATTTACACGGGCTTAGTAGCTAATGCTTAGTACTTGTCACCAACACTAAGTCCCAATATGACAAGTGAGAAGTAACCGTTTACACGTTTGAGTTAGTAGAAGGTATTAGTGACCAGACATTCGAAATGGAACGACGCCACGTGATTTTGCGCACTGTGTTTAAACATTATTAAAATAGCCAGTGAAACCAGCAATAATTATCTCTTCAACGATTATCTGCTAAGCAGCATCTTTTGCGAGTTTATTCATAAATAAACCCGACTTTTGGTTCCATAAACATTCGTAGGATTTAAATTCCAGGATGAACTTTATAGCTGTTCCAGAATTCCACTTTCCGCAGCCATGATTACGAAAAAATACGTTACCAAACAAACACGTGTTTTCACTTCCCGGTATAACTTGTCACCTTTGCGTGTCACTAAGCTGCCTCTAAAGGCCCCAGTATTCAGTGGCGTATTCTGGTCCACTGCCGGCCATCGCCATTGTGTAGACGGGGTAAATGGTGTACAGTGGCGGGCAATTGTCGATAGTGGCCGCAGCCCGTGCGTTGTACTACTAACTGACAGGCCTATACCTGCCGGCGACCTGATAGTCAATGGGGCCCTTATAAGAGGAAATGTTTATGATGAGGATGTCCGCAGAGTGTGCTACACGGCGGCGCGCGGCGGGCACATGCTGGAGGTGTTCTCGTACGTCAACATGAAGCGGATGACGCCGGCGCCCGCGGTCGCGTTCCAAGTAAGTATATACCTACATAATCACGACTGATATCCCCGAAGGGCAAGTCACAGACTAGTAATGTGGACAGCAAAAGCAGTCCTCTACCATACTCTAATAGCGACTGCACATGTACTCAGTGTGACAGGTGGTGAGCCCATCGCCGCTCTATGCTGTTGGATGTATGTGCAGTCTTTAGTCTATTCTATTAATGAGGCGCTACCAGTACAACACCTTTTATTATTATCTAATATTCCTTTTTTATCGCTCTTTCTATTCCCCTTGCGTTGTTTAGAGGAAGAAAGCTGAGAAACAGACACAGGAGACCGGCAACTTTATTCTAGGTATACTATGTAATGAACAGATATCTGTGTGATGAACCCACCAACCCACATTAGGCCAGCGTAGTGGGTTAGCCCAACCTCCCCATGGGGGAAGGCCTGAGTCCTGAGCCCACCCAGCAGTGTGTAACAAGGCAATTAAAGCCTTGTTGGTTTTGTGACCTTCTTTGTGAATGACATTTTTTTTAAATCTAGTTTTAAATTTAAAATTCAAATATTTACTTGCGACTTCAAATATTTCTTTGTGCATGACATTCTTTTTTATCTAGTTTTAAATTTAAAATTCAAATATTTACTTGCATTCTCTGTCTAGCCTCTGTTTTAATTATAGCTCTACTCTTTGATGTAAGCAGTTCAGATTCATCCGCGGAGCTAGAATGCTCATTCTAGCTCCGCGGATGAATCTGAACTAATATTGAAAACAGAGGCTAGACAGAGAATGCAAGTAAATATTTGAATTTTAAATTTAAAACTAGATAAAAAAGAATGTCATTCACAAAGAAGGTCTCAAAACCAACAAGGCTTTAATTGCCTTGTTAAAATTGGAACGTTCATAAGCTGATAGTGATGATTTGATAATAACCAAAACTTCCATATTTCAGGCGGTCCTCACCACAGTGTTCATACTAGTCGGCAACATCAGGACCCTAATCGAGTTCGCCAGCTGGTTCCTCTGGTTCTTCTACGGGCTGGCGATGGTCGCGCTACTAGTGCTTCGCAAGACGCAAGCCACCAAGCCGCGGCCTTACCGGGTGCCCACGCCCGTGCCCTGCTTCGTGCTGCTCGTGGCGATATTCCTGTCCATCCTGCCGATAGTGCACGACCCCTCGCTAAAGTACCTGATGGCGATCGGGTTCATTGTGATGGGCGTCGTTGTGTACATCGTGTTCGTGTACCATAGGAAAACGCCCACCGCCCTCTTGAGTGAGTATAATAATATCACCATCATATAACCAGCCTATAAACGCCCCACTGCTGGGCACAGGCCTCCCACGTGGACAATAGCACGTGGGGATATTGGGCCATTACCCATACGCTGGCCCAATGCGGGTTGGTGGGTTTTAACGACTGTCATCTTACGACAACAACCGGGACCAACGGCTTAACGTGCCGTCCGAAGCACGGAGGAGCTCGAGATGTTTTTACTATGTCACCCATCAGGCGACCGGCATTGCGAAAGTTGCTTAGCGGACAAGATCGCAAGCCGTACGCGCTAGCCGCTGCGCCATCGAGCTCCTCAAAAATAATAAATTACGTTTATTTCTCCTCACAAAAAAACATAATAGTAGGTAAAGTTAACAGACATCTTGAGAGGCCTATTACATCTCGACTGTGATTTTTGCGTAAAATGGTCAATTTTGGCGTTATGGATCTCAGAAACAAAAATACATTAACAATTATGACTTATTGAAAAGTGTAGAATAGCCATTGAAATAGTGCGTAACGGCCTCGCTTTTTGTAAATTTTGATTATCTTTTTAATTAAACCTAAAACTGCAGAGAAAGATTTTCGTAAAGTGCGCGAAGGCTTTTTTGAGCTCATCGATTGAACTACTGCTCTAAACAAGTGAAATAAAAAATGATAATGTTATGTTTATAAGAGATAAAGTCGAATAGTTTGTAGCGGCCTCGGAATTTTTAGATATCATTGATTTTATATAGGAAAAAAATCTTATTCTAAACCAAAAAACTTCGAAAATCGCAATAAGTTAACTGTGAATATCTCCTATCTACGATAATATTATTGAGCAAAATTTATACCATAGTAATTGTTACTTCATGAGGAATAAAGATTTTATAATGAATTTATTATCCTATTTCGATAAAAACGATAAATACAACTGCAAAATTACTACAAAATGCGATGCGCCGGCCGTCCGAATTCAACTTATGCTCACAGAATGGAGATTTTTAATATTATGCACAAATTTATTATCCTATTTCGATAAAAACAATAAATACAACTGCAAAATTACTACAAAATGCGAAAATTGGCATTTTACGCAAAAATCAACATTCGAGATGTAATAGGCCTCTTAAATAATTAGAGATGCGCCGAATATTCGTTTGGTATTCGGTATTCGGCGTATTCGGCATCTTTTTCACTATTTGTATTCGGCCGAATTATTCGGTTTTGATGCCGAATATATTCGATTCGAGTACCTATTTCTATTTTGTAATAAAAGCCTCTTCTAGAGTTTGTTGTGTGCCTTGTGTTGTGAATGAGACCGGTCTGTATTGGATCTTACACTCGAAGTTGTAGGTAAAGTGTCAGAGCTATGTTCAGAAGCACTTAAAGAAGTGGACGTGGTTTTTGACAGTTGTTCTTTATGCTTCAGCTTCAAATGATTTGTCATACCACTCGTCTAAGCACTGCGCCCTGTTCCACCGCGAGAAATCACACAAACACAAATTGCACGTAACTTTTGTTTTGTCATCAACACAATAAAGTTAATATTATCAATATATTTCTAATAATAAGCACTTTTGTTTTTTTATTTGTAACGTAATCATGCGATGTTTCGAAGCAAAGTAACAGCGTGATATGCGCGGGTGGCGGGCGGTGAGGTACGGCTTGCTCGTCATCTAGCCAACAGCAGTGTTGCCAACTCAACTACTTCAAATTAAGCTAGAGTTGTGTAAAAATTATGCCAAAAATATGCTAACTCTCCATAAAAAATGCCAACATAATTCTGAGTTAGTATTTAATACGAAATAAAATCAACGAAATGAAATATCCATATCTTATTCATCTTCATCAACAGCAGCTGATATGGAAGACTGAAAGCCAGAGTCATAACTCTCTTTTGTACCTATAAAGCAGAGTACATCGTCAGGAACAGTGTAAGAATAGCCAGCACTTTCCTACTCTCTTTAGGCCAAATCTAACGTAAAAAATGGTAATCAGGGTTTTCACTGCTAAACGATTTCGGAGTTTTGACCAGACTTATTTGGCTAAATAGAGAATACTCGCCCGAAAAAAGGGTTGCATGTTTACAATGCTAGTGCAGTGGGAACATCGATGGAGTTTTCGATATCGATTTTTGTCATAAATTGTGATTTACATTCTTTATGTGTTTAATAAAAATATGCCAAACAAATATGCTATATACCAAAAGCTAAAAAGACATGCTAAACCAAATGAAAATATGCTAAATCTAGCATATAATATGCTAAGTTGGCAACACTGGCCAACAGCGACACGTAGCGTACATGTTAGAACCTGTTTACGCGGTAAAACAATGGAATGGTAAACCGAATAAGTCGGCCAAATATCCGGTTCAGTAAAGGTTAAACCAAATAGTATTCGGTTATTCGGTGAAACCACTATTCAGCGCATCTCTATAAATAATGTCGTGAGGAGCTGGTGTCTGAAATGGGTTTAACCTGTTTCAAATCACCAGGTCCCCACCCCACAGAGATTGACGGAGTATTAACAATTAATATTAACAGTTTACCCACTAATTTGCTGATAGTTATCATAATGGTGAGAAAATTGAACAGTGTGTGCGTGTGTATGGCGCGGTTTATACAGAAGAGATGCGGATAGTCTAAAAACAATATTGAACCTTAAGGCGCGGTTTATACAGAAGAGTCGCGGATAATCAAAAAAACAATATGAACCTTAATAGTACGATCGATAGCGTCGTTTTTACCAAAACTGAATTTCGCCCGCGCCTCGTCTCGTCGCCCATCGGACGCCTATTGGACGTCTATCGGACAAATGTCTCAGCCCAAGCGCGCACTAGCTGCCAGCTCGCAGCCGCCAGCATTGCGACCAGGCCGCAAGTATCGCGACTATACATGCGGCCGGACTGCGCCCAAAATTGTCAGTTCCGAGTACAGAACTACAGAGTGCTTCGAAATGTACGTTGAGGAAATAGCTGTGATGGTTTATTTTGCAAGTAAGAAGTGAAAAAACATGAAGAAAAGATTCTGTATTCATCCATTACTATGTGAAAGACATTATAAAGAATTATTTCAGACATACTTTACTGACTTCAATAACATAATGAAAAGTTTTTCAATTATTTAAGAATGAGACAGTCTTCATTTGACAAACTTTTCCAAAAAAGTAAGCCACTCTATTTACTGGCACAAAAAATAACTTTCGACAAAAAATCAAATCGAATCTTTAAATATCATATTTTATTACTTATTAAATTGTATTGAAAAATCAAATTACTTTATAATTTCCTATATTATTAAAAAAAATTAAACACAATTGAACACAACAAAGCTTACGCTCAAACAAA
This sequence comes from Scoparia ambigualis, assembly GCA_963921215.1. Classification (NCBI taxonomy): domain Eukaryota; kingdom Metazoa; phylum Arthropoda; class Insecta; order Lepidoptera; family Crambidae; genus Scoparia; species Scoparia ambigualis. Next base: position 4,085,785 of record OY992520.1, on the reverse strand, counting down.
TGACCTCGAATGACTGGAGTTGTCAAAATTGCGCGCATAGTTTGACAGGTGCGGAGTTAGCATAAAAGATTGTAGCACGTTATCTGTGATTAGAGGTTAGTTTGTGGCGTTGGCATATTTGCCGATAACGCGTTATTTTTTCTCTTTCATTTGATACCAAAAAGTCAGTTTAGTTAAGAATGGATTTAGCAGTTTAGAATACTTAGCCGACGAAAATACTAACAAAGTTCTCTATTTTCATTTATAAGTAGTTGAATTTTTACTAGCAAATAGTCTTGGTTTAAATAGTCGTCGCACGATACGTCCCACAATTCCTGTCTAGTCTCAAGCTCGTAAAAAAACCTCTCCGTGTCAAACGACGTTATGTAGGTAATTTAAACACTCTGTAAACAAATAACACGTCTGCCCGCCACGGCCAATGCGCGCGCGCATACAGGCGCACGATCATACAATTTTTTGAATCCCAGTGGTCGCGGTGCGGTGCGCGGCCAGCGGGTCGCAGGTTACGTCGCAACAATCTCATTGGCCGCTTGCGACCAAGTGCGCGCGCTGACGATACAAATGCATACATTTCGCTGGCCGCTAGTGCGCGCTTGGGCTTATGGTTAATTAAGTTTCAATATTGTGTTTTTTTGACTATCCGCGTCTTTTCTGTATAAACCGCGCCTAGCCCAAGCGCGCACTGGCGGCCAGGTCGCAGCGATCAGGCCGCGGCGGCCAGCGAAATGTATGCATTGTATCGTCAGCGCGCGCACTTGGCCGCAAACGGCCAGCGGCCGCGGCGGCCAATGAGATCGTTGCGACGTAACCTGCGGCCCGCTGGCCGCGCACCGCACCGCGGCCACTGGGATTCAAAAGATTGTAGGATCGTGCGCCTGTGTGCGCGCACTGGCCGCGGCCGGCGGCGGTCAGACGTATTATTTGTTTACAGAGTGTTTAAATTACATCATAACGTCTTTTGACCCAGAGAGGTTTATTTGCGAGCTCGAGACTAGACAGGCATTGTGGGACATGTCGTGCGACGACTATTTAAACCAAGACTATTTGCTATTGAAAATTCAACTATAAATGAAAATAAAGAAGTTTGTAAGTATTTTCGTCGGCCAAGTTCTAAACTGCTAAGTCAATTTATAACTGAACTGACTTTTTGGTATCAAACGAAATATAAAAAAATAACGCTATAACCTCAAATCACAGATAACGTGCTACAATCTTTTATGCTAACTCCGCACCTGTCAAACTACGCGCGCAATTTTAACAACTCCCGTCATTCGAGGCCGTTTGTTGCAGCGTAAGCTTTGTTGTGTTCAAATGTGTTTAATTTTTTTTAATAATATAGAAAATTATAAAGTAATTTAATTTTTCAATACAATTCCTTAAGTAATAAAATATGATAGTTAAAGATTTGATTTGATTTTTTTCCGAAAGTTATTTTTTTGCCAGTAATAGAGTGGCTTACTTTTTTGGAAAAGTTTGTCAAATGAGGACTTGCTCATTCTTAAATAATTGAAAGTTTTTATTATGTTGTTGAAGTCTGTAAAGTATGTCTGAAATAATCCTTTATAATGTCTTTCACACAGTAATGGACGAATCCAGAATATTTTTTTTTTTGTTATTTTGCGTCTTACTTGCAAAATAAATTATCACAGCTATAGCCTCGACGTCCATTTCGAAGCACTCTGTAGTTCTGTACTCGGAACTGACAATTTTGGCCGCAGTCCGGCCGCATGTATAGCCGCGATACTTGCGGCCTGGTCGCAATGCTGGCCGCTGCGAGCTGGCCGCCAGTGCGCGCTTGGGCTAAAAGAGTGCGAGGGTGTGTTTGTGTGAGTGAGTGTGTACGTGTGTGTGCGTGCGTGTATAGAGTTTTGTAACGAATTGAAGAATGTATATCGTGTAGAATACTACCGACTCCTCTATTTCCTTGGGTATCGTAAATAGCCGTGTATAGCGGGTTACTACATTTAAAGAATTCTACCGACCTCTCTCTTCACTTGGGTATCGGAAAAGGCGACTGAGGAACCAAAGACTGTACACACGGCGTCAGATCAACCTACCCTAAACTGTCAAATTTCTCCAATGAATATTGATCCTTAGAACAAAACATTAAAGTTCAATATTGATTGTAGAAATTTTACAGTTTTGGGTAGGTTGATCTGACGCCGCCGTGTGTACATACAATTTAACAGCATAGAGCGGCGGTGGGCTCACCACCTGTCACGCTGAGCACATGTGCAGTGGTCGTTTGGTGAAACGTGGACTGTGGCTGTAGACTGCTTTTGCGATCCGCATTGCCTGCTCCCTGACTAACCCTTCGGGGATAATGGCCATGAGTCTTATTATGTATGAAGGATGAATATCGTGTAGGTACATAGGTATGTGTATCGTTTATGTATGAATATGAATATATTTTTATCAAAAGTGAAGGTTTTAGTTGTGCACACCACCACTTGTTTGTCTTTGCACCACCCTATGATTGACTGGTAGAGAATGCCTAAGGCATAGGCCGCCCCTGTATAAACTTGCATAAAGTGTATTAAATTAATATACAAGTAAAATAATTATAACACTCACTAGATTACCCGCCACAAATTAAGCGTCATTGTATTGTTTTTAAATTTTTAAAAGAGGAAACTCTTGATTTATTACCTTATTCCGAATGAATTTGAATCAAAGCTTATCATTATTCACCTTCTTTATTATTATTCAATATGACTGTTTAAAAACTTTGATTCAAAGTATGGGACATAACAATAAACATATGACATTCATTAACATTTTTTTTTTATAAAAGAAGGAGGCAAACGAGCTGGCGGGTCACCTGATGGAGAGTAATCGCCGCCGCCCATGGACACCCGCAAAACCAGAGGAATCGCAGACGCGTTGCCGGCATTAATAGACCGATAGCGCTAGGCTATTTTGAGGTCATAAGTTTAAAAAATTCTAAAGTCACTTTTTTTTTTGCTTGTCGATACAGTCGTACCTAAGAAGCTTATTATTGCGTTTTGTGTCACATCTGTCACTTGCATTTCCAGCAATTCGATGTTTTGTGGTTGATTATTTTTATTCAAAGCAGAAGTGGCAAAATTAATTTAAAGTTTAAAATAATTACAGTGTCATATCTATGATAGCCTGCGGAGTGTGCAAACACAGTTTGTGTCATCTTCGTCCAGTGCAAACTGACTTAGGGTCAGTATGTAAAAACAGTGCAAATAAAAAATTACAATTGATAAAATAACTATTTCCTATCTCAGATCACTTTCATATGCCCATTAAATAATTTTGTGCCAAATTAGGCCACGCAATCATAAGATTTTTTATTATTTTGTTTTTTCAAGCTACAAACACATAAAAAAAATATTACAATTATTAGAGTTCACATATTCAATATCATAAATGCATGAAAAATCGACTTTGTAAATTTGTGTCATTTTCATCCACGATATTTAAATGAATAAAACACAAAAATAATTGTTGCGGTCTAAGCGGGCGAACGCGGGCAGGCGACAGCGGGCGGGGGGGGGGGGGGGGCATACGCACGCACAAACGTTCGTTCGGTACGATTTCTTTCATATAATTACTCTTATATATCTCCGCTACGTAATTAACAAATGTGTACCTACCTATAGAGATTACAATAATGACGTGTCTAATTTTGAACGAAGCGCGTCTGCAATCCCATTACCTGCGAATGGCAATGGTCAATGTGGTCAATACTTTGATCTAATGCTACGGCCACACTAGACGGCGAAAATACAGGTTCCGTTTTCACGATAAAAACTTCGTGTTCTGTTATCGCAATAAAGCTTAGCCACATCAAAAAAAACTTCGCGACGTCGCGATAATCTTGAACTTTTTCGCGTTAATGCAATTTAACTACCTAGTGGTGGGTAATATATTCAAAACCATATATCGATATTTGATATCGGATTATTAAACTATGGTACATACTTATATTTTAACATCGGTATCGACCATATCTACGGACTATTAAAAATTCATGCAATATCGTGTTTTTTCCACTATTTAGTTTCAGAACGCATCGAATCGATATCGGATTTCGATGCAATATACAGTCAGTTTACCCACGTTCTAAGTGTGTGAGTGCCTATTAAATAAGATAATGATTAATTTAAGTAAGTTAAACTTTTCTAAAATAAATTTAGGTAGGTAAGTAAACAAATAAACTTCCCTACACTCACACCAATTATCTAGCCCAAGAGAAGCTTCGTTATGAAACTCGTTAAATGGTGACTAGACAAAAACATACTTAATATACTTAAATACATAATTATATATAGAAAACACCCAGACCCGAAACAATTTAGAAAAACAATAATTTCTAAATTGACCCGACCGGGGATCGAGCCCGGGACCTCAGAGATGGCGACACCATGAAAACCGGTGTACAGACCACTCGACCAAGGAGGTCGTCATAGTAAGTAGGTACCTATAGTAATTTTATTTCAATGAACATTTACAAGCACAGTTATTTGTTAAAACTTACCGATCAATGATAATTTCAATACGATACGATTTGTTGTATCGCCCACTTCTAATTTCAACGAAAAAAATGGAAGAGGCGGTTGCGCTTTAATACATGTCGGCAAATAATTATTTACTGCAACTTTATTATTTGAACAAAATAAATACAAGGGTGAAAATAAAAGACGATGGTGGATGTTATCTATCTATACACAAAAATCGGACAAAGTTAGTACTTTTATATTGTTTAACTTTGCTTAAGTTTGCTAGTTTTTAATACTAGTTTAATTGTAATATTTAATTATTTGCGTTAAAAACGTTCAAATAAACTTACTTAATAATATTTTTAATATTTATTATCTTACAAATAAAAACTTTTTAAAATGTGTTTTTAAATTGGGAATAGGAAGCATATAATTTCTTCCTAATAAACTTGGAATAGAGTTGGAATAACTATTCCCTAGTTATTTTATGTATTCTGTGGATTGGTCTATGGTTTTATTTGTTTTGCCGTCACTTTGATACTTCAGGTGTTCGTGATAATTAACTTTTGTTCATTTTTAAATTATTATTACCACTTAATTCTTCGGAGAATTCATTTGCTTTATTTTTTATTTTATTAAAATTGATAAAATATTAAAAAGTTAATATTTAGATAAAGGCGGTTTGATAGCCGGGTGGTCTAGCGGTCAGCGACAAATGCTTGTGTGGTGAGCACGAGCATGTGTGACCGAGGCATGTACGTTTATTAGTATTTATGTATGTTTGTTTATCCGTTATTCAGTCACCATAGGGGTCGGGCTATGCTTAGTTTGGGGCTGAATGATTGATGTGATAATTGTAATTTTTTGGGATTTGGGTCTTGGGGGTTCCATAAAACCGGTATTAATTCGTAATATTGTATTACTTCTAATACTTTATCGAATCTAAATCAATCCATAAATTATCGAAACCGAATAATTATCGATAGTCGTATTTGCAACACGTTCACACCTCTAGTTGTCTCGCAGTCAACTAAATTGTGCGAAGAAAGTAAAACCGCACGAAATTTATCGCGACAAAATCCTTTGATGTGCGGCAATTAATCAGCAGCGGCGCGTTAATGCTACGGCCACACTATCGCGCTAGCGCGAAGATTCGCTTTGTCGCAATCGCAACACGTCTGGCCAAACACTTCGTCTTAGCGCGATGCATCATTGCGTTAACGCGCTGCTGTCGGTAAATAGCCGCTCATCAAAGAATTTTGTCGCGATAAAGTTCGTGCAGCTACACTTTATTCGCACACTTTAGTTGACCTAAGAGGAGTTGACTGCGAGACAACTAGAGGTGTGAACTCTGTGAACGTGTTGCAAATACGACTATCGAAATTATTCTGTTTCGACCATTATGGATTGAAGTAACGATAAAGTATTAGAAGTAATAAAATATTACGAATAAGAACCGGTTTTATTTTACCCCCAAGACACAAATCACAAAAAAAAAATTACATCTGTCACACCAATCATTCACCCCAAACTAAGCATAACCCGAACTCTAGTGACTGAATAACGGATACACAAACATACATAAATAGTAATAATCATTTATTTATTTATTTATTTAATACTTTATGCACAACTGTACAGAGGCGGCCTTAATGCCTTAGGCATTTTCTCCCAGTCAACCATAGGGTGGTGCAGAGAAATAAGTGGCAGGGTGCACAACTAAAATGAAAATATGGTAAATTTCATACATAATTATACTATAAACATTATATACATCTCAGATACATATACCCCATATACATATATACACCGTAGATACATAATATACACTCTATAATATATAAATAGTTAGTAAATATATAAATATCATACATATAATTAATAAACGATTACTAATGTGGAGTATCAGCTTGTTCTGTAAGATAGCTGCGCAATTTGGTTTTGAACCCGTACCGACTGGTGGACATTCTAATATTTATAGGGAGAGAATTCCAAAGGAGAATAGGTTTGACAAAGAAGGAAGAGTGAACGATGTCGGAGTGGTGAGAGGGACAATTTAGAAGGCGATTAGAAGAAGAACGAAGTGTTTTTTCATGATACATACACATACATACCTACATAGGTATTGAAAGTGTGAGGAAAGATACGAAGGGGAATTAGGACAGCATAACACGGAAAATAAAGTGGTCAAGGCCCGCATACATCTACGCAGCCGAATGGGTAATCATTTAAGCTGCGTTCGGCATGCGGACACATGATCATATTTACGAAGGTTAAAGACGAATCGAATGCAGTTATTTAGGAGACGGTCGAGCTTATTGAGTAGATCTGCATTCAGGTCGAGGTAGCACACATCACCATAGTCGACGATAGGAAAGATTAAGGTCTGTACAAGCATAGCTTTGACGCTAACGGGCAAAAAGTTCTTGAGGCGATAAAGGTAACGTAGTATTCAAGTGACTTTTCGACAAACATTCGTCACCTGAGCCTGCCAGTTCAACCTCGAGTCGACAAGCAAACCCAAATCCTTTACATTATCAGTGATAGATATTGGAGTGCCGTCGAAAATAATGGGATGAAGTCCGCTGAAATTAATTCTTGACATCATCCGTGGACTCCCTATCAATACAGCTTGGCATTTTGCATGGTTGACAGCTACCCCAAACTCGTCCGACCAGGATTTGATGCTGTTTAGGTCTTTATTTAGAGCATCAATGGCATCATTCAGTCCATCCACATTTGCCTGGGCATATAATTGCAGGTCGTCGGCGTAGATATGATACGAACACTGAAGCTTGTGAGTGATGAAATTAATAAAAATTGAGAAAAGAAGGGGAGAAAGAATGCCGCCTTGAGGAACGCCAGTTTCTAATTTACACCAGGTTGAGGATGATTCCCCTGATTGGACCGACTGCTGACGTTCCCGAATATACGATGAAAACCATTCCACCACTTCGTCAGAGACCATAAGGTGGGACAGTATGGAAAGAAGGATGTCAGAATCATCCATGGCTCGCTCACAAAATGCTCGTGCTCACCACACAAACATTTGTCGGTGACCACCAAACCACCCGGCCGTCAAACCGCCTATTTGTGCAAACCCCGTCCTATCACTCTGCCTCCTCAGTGAAGATTGCCATAAGCTAGGCAATGTCCTTGAGGGCGAAGAGCCTAAAATCTTCTGGTTTCGGGTAGGCCGATCCTAGAAGATTCATTATTTTCCTGGCAAAAGAGTCGCAGTCACACAGTAGGTGCAGCATGGACTCCGTTTCCTCTCCACATGCCCTGCACAGGTTGTCTGTTGCTAGTTGCATTTTGTGGAGCATTTGTTTTATGGCACTGTGCCCAGTCAGGGCATCGGTGATTAATCGGGCCTGCCTTCTGCTATCTCCCCTCCGCATATGATTTTACTTCGTCCTAGGGCGCCTTCGCCTATGCCGGGTAGCTCTTTCCATTCGGTTCTATGCCTGTTTTGGATGTGGTCCTTGAAGGCTTTGTCAATGGTACTCGATGCTAGTGCCACAAACGGCTCAGGACCAATATATGGGGCTCTGAGCCCTCCCTAGCAAGTGCATCGGCCATTTCATTGCCTTAGATTCCCATGTGGTACGGTAAAATCAACGTACCGTACGATTGGGGATCAAAGTTGTTCGCGTCCGTAGGTTTACCCTTGAGACCCTACACGTGATCCCTGGGTGGTGCTAAATGAGTGACACTGACTGAGTGGTAGAGCCACGCTGCGTTGCAGCACGCATTGGGCCGGCTCGCCCGGCGTAATACCACCCTCTCACGAATATTCGGCGTGAAATAATGGCACTTGGTGCTGTTGTGTTTCGTCCGACCAGTGAGGGTTCCGGAGCCCCCCCCCCCACCCTCCTCCCATTCCTATTCCTTCCTTAAACCTATTCCTCCCTTAAAGGCCGGCAACGCGCCTGCGATTCCTCTGGTTTTGCGGGTGTCCATGGGCGGCGGTGATTACTCTCCATCAGGTGACCCGCCTGCTCGTTTGCCTCCCTCTTTTATAAAAAAAAAAAAAAACCAGATCAACCTCACCTTGTTGTGCCTACCTAGCTTGTTTAAGGCTTTCGTGGTTTCAATTCGAGGCGATATAAGTGAGTTGGGCGCGGCTTGGCTGTCGCTCAGGATGAAAATGTTACGCTTCTTGGGAGCGAGTTTTAGATTATTTTTAACGCACAGGAGAATTGCGAAAGTTTCTGCTTAAAAAACAGAAGAGAATTTTCCCATACTCTGACTGTCCTTAAAGTCACTGCTAAAGATACCTGCTCCAGTGTCTGACTCCATTTTGGATCCGTCGGTGTACCAGATGAGGCTGTCTTTTTATGGAGACGGTGGTCGGTATCCCGAGTTGGGACATGTATACTGAATTTAGCTTTTTATGACTCTGTCTCTTTCATATCGCAGTCATGCGCGCAGCGTCTATGTGTCGCTTAGAGAATCGCATAGCTGAAACTATATATTTTGGAAAACACTAAATATCGCGTCAGAAATGCGGTGTGCGTTGAGATCACTAATCTATATTGTACGTGATCCGATTCAAGAATATTGTACCGTATCGCTGATGTTTATTAAATTATCATTGATCGGTAGTTTTTAACAAACTAATGTGCTTGTAAAAGTTTAATGAATAAAATTATTAGAGGTACATAAATTTATTTAAGAAAAATTTAACTTACTTAACGAAATCCTTATTACTTAATTAATAGGCACTCACTCACTTAGAACAAGGTAAACTGACTGAGTCATCTAAATTTATTGAAAAGAAACTTATAAGTACCTATATTGCATCAAAATCCGATATCGATTCGATGCGTTCTGAAACTATATAGTGGAAAAAACACGATATTGCATGAATTTTTAATAGTCCGTAGAAATGATCGATACCGATATCACCGATATTAAAATATTATGTTAGCTATAGTTTAGGAATCCGATATCAAATATCGATATATAGTTTCGAATATATTACCCACCACTAGTTAAAATGCATTATTGCGAAAAAGTTCAAATTATCGCGACGTCGTCGTCGCGAAGTTTTTTATGATGTGGCCAAGCTTTATCGCGACAACGGAACATGAAGTTTTTACCGCGACAACGGAACAAGAATTTTACCGCGATAGTGTGGCCGTAGCATAACGCAATGATGCATCGCGTTAATAAGACGAAGTGTTTGGCCAGACGAGTCGCAACAACGCGAATCTTCGCACTAGCGCGATAGTGTGGCCGTAGCATAAGGGTCAATATTTTTTAGATTGAGGGATGAACTATATTAGACCGGGCCGTGCACGGGGCGTGCCGTATGCGTGGCCTGGAAGTTGAACTGGTTTGAGACGTTGCATACATTTTGTATTTATATTAGGCTTAGGGCCCTGACGCGAGCATGAATATTATTCTGTGGCATGCATGACGCTTCGATTCGCTTCGAATTTTGCCCGCCGCGCACCGGCGCGCGGCGCCGCCGCCCGCGCCCGAGCTCTTTCCCGCGCTCGCCCTACACGTGCTTAGTGTGCGTTACAAGTCTGTTTTTATTAAAATAATAAGAATTCGTGGATAAAAACGACACAAATTATGAATAGTGTTTTGTTACACCATAATAATCAAAAACACTTAAACTCTAATAACTTGCACTTTCTTTTGTGGCTTTTACAGGGTTTTGTAATAAAAAAATTAAATATCTATAGATGCCGTGGATGAATTCAACACAAAATATTTTGAACAACAGATATCAGTACTCTAAAACGCGTAACACCTATTTAACCTATTGTAATATTCTTTCAGAGCTGGTTGGGCGACGTTATAATTACTCGTTAAATATCGGGATTCCCGTGGACAGAAATGACACAAATTGCCTATGTACATCAGTTACTACTTCGTTATTATCATGACAGTAAAATTTTCATCTCTAATTTTCTTTTCGTCCAATACTGATCGAAGCGACAAATACCTAAATTTCTACCTATGCAAGTACCTAGGATGACACAAACTAATATATTAGGTTGAGCAAAAGGTCCGGAAACTATATGTGAAACAGAAACAACTTTAATATTTTTGAAACCTCAAAACCTAGCGCTATCGGTCTATAAAGGAAGGTATAGGGTTAAGGAAGGAATAGGAATTGTGAGGGGGGGGGATGATGATGATGATGATGATGGGCCTCCGGAACCCTCGCTGGCCGGACTAAACACAACAGCACCAAGTGCCTTTATTTCACGCCGGATATTCGTGAGAGGGTGGTATTACGCCGGGTCAGCCGGCCAAATGCGTGCTGCAACGCAGCGTGGCTCTACCACTCAGTCAGTGTCACTCATTTAGCACCACCCAGGGGTCACGTGTAGGGTCTCAAGGGTAAACCTACGGCCGCGAGTAACTTTAACCTCCAAAGTAACTTTAACATTTTTATCTTTTACAGAAAAATTCACATTCCTGACTCAAGTGCTGTTCGAGAGCGTTCCCCCGAGCAACCGCCAAGACTGAAAATAATTTTATTATAAGTGTCAACATTTATACGCCTACATTTGTAAATATAGTACAATAGGACAATACGTGAAATAAATTTTTCATAATAATTTTAACGATGTTTTTCTACACCTTTCTCGCAATGCCGTGCCAACTTAAGTTAATACGACTAAATCGCTAACTGTTTGGCTCGTGTCGTGTGGCACTATCAGATCTATCATCAGACTAACACAAAAGTTTCAGCCTAAGTAGTCTTGCAATCGCAGCCAAGTTTCAGGCGGGGGGCGATCACGCTTAATAATTACGATTAATAATAATCAACTAAACACAACTGAACCGCAGCCGTTCTGCCGACTTACTACCATAGATAAAGGTAATGCTTACTACTCAGAACAATACTTACTATAGCGCCATCGCGTGTGTCAAACGCGATGGCACTAAGAAGTAGGTCAAACGCCGCGACCACACGCTTGGCATACCTCAAAAGGCCGTCACAAATTCAAACGTGTGGGTAGAGCGTTTGGCTTGGTTTGCAACCCATAGCCGATCCCTCGAACAAATCACAAATCCAAACGTTTGTAGAGGTTTGGAGTTTGTGGCAAGTGCCAAGCGTGCGGACGCGGCATAACGGCTGCAATTGTGGTTTGGTTGAGATTATTTAGCACGATCATCCCCCTGAAGTTGTAATAATATCATTGTAGCCTATTATAGGTAGGTACTATTTCACACGGTTTTTTTTACACTGAGAAATATTAATACTGATAACAGCTGGGTTAGACGTGTTCTGGAGTGAAGACCATGACTGCAAATGTAGGATGCTGTCTGGAGATTGGTAGAGCGACGTACAGAAGGTGGCTGGCGCAGCAGGTTGATAAAGAGATCCGAAGATCGGCGCAGTGGCATGCATTGGGAAAAGCCTCTCCCAATGTCAGTCCACTGCTGGACGTAAGCCTGTGTCTAGTAGTGCACTGACACAGCCTGATCTGATTATGATAAAGATATAGTAGGGGAAATAAGCAACTAAACCTTGCGCTTTGGTCTCGGAAGACGCCACATTGGCACGATTGTTCTCTAGGTCATTCTGAGCTGATTTAGCCCGGTAGCCACGGAATTGCCCACTGCTGGTAGGCACCAGATAGGGGGGGGGGGGGGGAATTACTTGTCTCCCGCGTTGCACTCGGTGCATAGTTCCTGTCCACTTATAGCTACTAGGGCAAGTTTGGTATCGTTTTCGTATAATTTAAGGTTGGGGAATCCATTTCTGGAACAAACTTTTTAACCCGTCATAGTAAAAAAAAAAAGTAACAAAAACGTAAAAAAAAAAAACATTTTTTTGAAAATGCTCTACTACAGCGATACCACATGGATTTTTGGCAAATAAAAAATATGATGTTATAGCCTATTTAATTGTGAACCTAAAAAGTATGAAGTACTTACTTAAATGATTGCTTTTAAAAAAAATGTTCGTAAAAAATATTTTCATTACTTATATACGCGACCTTGATTACACTTCTTCGGTGGGATTTGACATGGGATGATTACACTTTCGCATTTAAATCTCATTATAAATCGTCAATATGAAATAATATTTGTAAACAGAAGCTACCGCCGTGTTAGGAATGCATATACCGAGAAGAACCGTCAAGAAACTCGATAGTAAAGTTAGTCTTTTCAATTGCCCCATAGTTATTTTGTCAGAGCTTATCTCTAAGTCATACAGTTAGCTCTTTCAGACATAGGTAAATTAATATTTTATTTGTAAAATTAAGATTGCTCCTCATGTACTCATACATGAACCGCCGCATCCGCACAAATCTGTACACTTTAATTGTCTTTTGGTACAGTTGCATCTGTTATTTCCGCAGGTCACCTTGCACTTGCATCTTATCAGTTCCAAACATGCTTTATCAGCGAGGGATAATGTGGACCAAACAGGCTTCCAAGTTTCGTCTTATTTGTACCATCTCCACTTAGAATGACATGGCAGGTCTTGATAGGGGTCATAAGATTTGACCCCATACATGCCCTTCTTCATTGCGAGCTGTCTACACAGCTCGCAATGATGCTGAGTTAAAGCGTCTCGAGTCGGCGGCAAATTTTCAATAATGTTCCTGAACAATTCCAGCGAAAAAATTAACATCAGTCATCTGGGTATCGGTGACCACTTAGAAGACCCCAGTCTATGTAACAGAGCACCTGACTCCGGAAACTAAATTGTTGCATGGGGCGGCGACTCGTCGCACTGCCAGGGAGCTAAAGTATAAATTTAACGTACGCGACGGAAAAATTTTATTCGAGGAACGAGGAATCCAATTATGTACGCATCGAGACTCTCAAAACAGTGCGCTAAGGTTGTTTTTTTCACTAAAAGGCTTGTAATGACATAATTGTTTATTACCAAAATTTAAGAGGTTTGTGAACAAAGACTGTCGATATTTTTAATAATATAATTTATAATTCTTGACTGAAACGTGGTTGAATGACGGCGTTTCTGATTCTGAAATCCTTGATAATAGATACAACGTGATCGCCAAAGCAGTAAGTTCCATCCTTCAAAGAATGGTGGAGGGGTGTTAATCGCTGCCACTAAACGACTTGACTTAGTACGACTTTATTCATGCTAATCTGACTGAGGACTTGTGGGTGTGTATCGGGAGTGACAGGGCCGATTCCGCGAGGTGAAACATTTGCGGTGTATAGCTGCCACCTCCTATTCAAAAACATATTTTGAAACACTATATCGTAGACAATTGTAACCGTGTTTTAGATGCACTGGTCGGCGATACCCTCATAGTGGGTGACTTCAATTAGTCAGTACCTATGTCATGGATTGCGGGAGCGTGTAATGATCTTTTACTAGGTTACTCGAACAGCGAACTACCTACACAATATCTTAACAGATTTTCTTTCCCTTGATAAATTTAAACAGTCTAATGGCATAACTCAATGGAAAATCTTGAGTTTAATTTTGTGCAACATAGCAGTCGCCGATATTGCAGGTATTCCTGACCCCTTGGACCCGCTGCACCCTCTAATGAGCTTTTCTATCTCTTACATATTATGTAATGATACTTTATCACCCAATAATGACGCCAGATTTTGTTTTCACAAGGCCGGCAAGGTATAGTCATACCAGTGTCATTAAAGATTTGCACACTATAATAACCCCCGTGATGTTTTAACGTTCAAACTCCTCGCAAAAGGTGTGATTCACTGTAATGTTGTCTTCTTTCTATGCTTTATACTTGACTCGTATGGAGGATTCGTTAAAGTTAAACCCGAAGCTAGTTTGGACTTTATTAAGAATAAGCGCAAAGGTAAAAATACATCGATTCCATCGAAAGGCCGGATATTTGCAATCTTTTCGCTGATTATTTCGCATCAGTCTTCAATAAGTCGGATTCATCACCTCATTCTCCAGCAGTTGCCTGTTGTTGTGACTATCTTAGCTTTTTGTTGTTTACTACGGATGAAGTTTACAAGGCTTTAAAAAGACTTGACTCCACTAAGAGCGCCGGAACGGAAAGCATTCCGGCTTTCTTTGTCACTAATTGCGGAAAAGGCTTGGCATTACCCCATACGTTAATTTTTAACAGGTCTTTATAGGATGGAGTTTTTCCTTGCGCCTGGTAGGAATCGCTCATTTTGCCACTGTGCAAGAGTGGTGACAGGTGCTCTGTTGGAAGTTACAGGCCTATCTCTATCTTACCTGTATTTGCAAAGGTTTTCGAGTCGCTTGTTTATCCAGTTTTAGCATTTCTATTTAAACATATTATTACTAGACATAAATTGCGGACGTGGGTTCCTCAGCTGCCTAATTAAAATGGAACTGGGCAGGCCATGTCTGTCGAATAAAAAACGAACTCTAGGCCAAAGTAACCACAGACTGGGTACCGAATAACAGGAACCGGCGGCGCGGCAGGCCCAGGAGGAGATGGCGGGACGAGCTGGACTTTTTCCTTAAGGACTGGTCTCAGATCGCTGCAAGTAGGGAGGAATGGAAGAAGGGAAAGGAGGCCTTTGCCCTGCAGTGGGACAATTTAGGCTAATAATAATAATAATAATTGCTAGACAACAACATGGTTTTGTTGAGCATAAATCCACTGCAACTAATCTTATTTCTTTCATCGAGGACCTTCGTACCTCTTGATCATGGTTATTCTATAGATACAATAAAAACAGACTTCAGTGCGGCCACACTTTAAACTATCGCGTTGCATTGCATTAAAACTATTTCAACGGGACATAAACACGACCACGCTTGTGACCACGGCCGCAGCATCGCGGCCGAAACGTCTAGCAGTAAGTTGTCTACTTGTCGTGTACTTACTTCCAAAATAAATAGTGTTAGATCGCGTCAAAATAGTTTTAACTCAGTAAGGCCTTCGGTAGAGCAAAACTTACTTAGATATACACATGCACATAGACCTTTCCATATAGGGGGAGGGGGGTGATCTTTCCTCCCCTTATGGGGGGTTCCCCCCCCCCCCCCGTCTCCCCCAGGGCACGTGCCGAACGAGTCAGTAGTGTTGGTTGCATAGCAAATAACCTCAAAACTTCTACGTGAATTGAATAAAGAAAACTGATAAAATAACCCCGATCAACAACCGAAAAAAAAAATTCTAGCAAAGTTTTTATTTAGAAGCATTCATTCAAGTGATACTTTTAATAGGCAATAACATCATATTTTTTATTTACCAATTATTCAAGTGGTATCGCCGTGTAGTAGAGCTTTTTTTTTCATTTTTACGTTTTTGTTAATTTTTCTTTTTTTTCTATGACGGGTTAAAAAGTTTGTTCCAGAAATGGATTGCCCATCCTTAAATTATACGAAAACGATACCAAACTTGCCCTAGTAGCTATAAGTGGAATAGAACTATGCACCGACTGCAACGCGGGAGACGAACAATTCCCCCCCTCCTGGTGCCCATCAGCAGTGGGCAATTCCGTGGCTACCGGGCTAAATCAGCTCAGAATGACCCAGAGAACAATCGTACCAAGTGGCGTCTTCCGAGACAAAAGTGCAAGGTTTGGCCCAAAATCGACGCTTATTTCCCCAGCTAATAAGGGAAAATTTAGGTTGGAGTGTAGGAAAGGGTGCGCAGGACTTAGAAAAATGTTCGTCAAAAATAGAGCCTATTAGAACACCCTATTTTTATTATACCATGGGTGGGGGGTCCAGGGGACCAACTTTTGTCAAGGTCACTTTGCTGCAAAGTCATTTTTGGCGGATTTGGGTGATAAAAACTAATTCTTATTTAAAGGCGTCTGGGACTTATAATAATTTTCCTAAAAAATGTGTGCCTGTATGGTCACGTGATAAGTTAGAAATTTAAGACAATCGCGAAGCGCAGCGTAGCGATTGTCTATGCGATTGCGATACAAAAATTAGAATAATCTTTTTCCTAAAAATTGAAAATTCCTTTACTTAATAAAAACAAAGTACCTATATGACTCCGAGTTTTGAGCTTTGGGGAAGGGGTAGGGGTAACCCCTTCCCCTCCCCCCCAAATTCGGCGTCCTCCTTGGAATTTATAACCCTTTCTGAGGGTGGTGACGTCATGATGACCCCCATTTTTTATGGCGGGATTGGACAGTAGAGACCAAGCGTAGCAACGTTTGTATGGGACACTTTTGCATTATCTGCCTCCATTACCCCGTAATCGGACCCAGTGTAGGTAGGGTGCGCATCAGGGACTCTACGATTTCGCGAGGGTGGTGACGGCATGATGACCACCATTTTTTATGACTGTATTGGAAAGTGGAGACCAAGCGTAGCAACGTTTCTGTGGGACGATTTTGCATTATCTGCCGCCTTCACTTAAGGTCAAGGTCAATAACAAAGTTTGAACTTTTTACGGCTTCTTGATTTAAATAAGTCTGTCATTACAGCTGTAATCGAATGTGCGTAATTTCATTAGGTCCTTTTACCGCAAGAACAGATTAATTGGGCTATCTGTAGATATCTCATACGTACACACACGTCTAAATAAAATTAAATATTTAAATATATCAGTTTGTTGCACAGACATATATGTCTGTGGTTTGTTGGTTGTTGTATCCCGGTAAAAAAAAAGGACACCTTATAGAAAGAGACTAACTACTACTTTTTATGCCTCTCACTCAGCTCGTTTTTACGCACTGAGTGAGAGGCATAAAAAGTAGAATTACGGGTGATCGCACTTAATATTCTCAATTAATCTCAACGAATTGCAACTGAACCGAAGCCGTTCCGCCAACTTCGTATAGCGCTATAGCTATATAAGTACGTCTACTAACGGCTGCGGTTCGTGGTTTGGTTGAGATTATTTAGCGTGATCCCCCCCCACCCCAGTTTATTTATAGGTCTTTGATTGTCTA
Organism: Scoparia ambigualis; assembly: GCA_963921215.1. Lineage (NCBI taxonomy): Eukaryota > Metazoa > Arthropoda > Insecta > Lepidoptera > Crambidae > Scoparia > Scoparia ambigualis. The sequence continues at coordinate 4,068,482 of OY992520.1, read as the reverse complement.
TGATTTTATTTATTTCTTTATGCCGCGTCCGCTGCGCCATGTTTTGAACAGAACATTGTTCGAAAACATAGAAAGGGGTGTGGTCTAAATGTTTTGAACACTTGAACGTGTTCGCCGGAGTTTGTGGAAAACGTCCCCCGCGTTCGTCTGCGGGGGGAGGGGTTCTTTAATTTATGTTCGATTTTGACGTAGGAAGACGTGTCGCTAGAAATAATAAAATTGAAAGTGTGAAAGTGACTAGCATGACTGTAGAGTAGAGTCTAGAGAGAACACTCGAATTAATTATGTTGGTTCGAGAAAGACCCGTGATTTGGGACGCAACTTCCAATGATAATAAAAATAAAATAAAAAAACAGATGCCTTCTCGGAAGTATTCTGTGAACTCTGTGATCACAAAATGGTTGAGCCTCAGATCACAATTCAATCGAGAGAAAAAAAGATGACCGGTTTAAGAGCAGCGGTGCAGACCCATCACGCCGCCATGTGGTTCCTTACTGTATGTCAGACGCTATTTTTGATTAAGCTCTTCAAAATCACTCTCGTTACAACGAAAATAATTTTTTATTCCAAATCTGTCTTCAATTTCCAGTTCTTGGTATAAGTTGAAAGAGCGTTGCTGTACGTAAGGTCTGACATGAAATCTATTTCTTTTTCTTCTTCCGAGAACTAAATCCACCACACCCAAAACAATGTTCACGTCTTCCTCGTCACTGCTTTTTTTTTAAATGTTAAGTTCTGTAAAAAAACTTTGTTTAATGAACATTGCTAAAGTTGCAGCGGACGGGAAATGTTTTGAACAAAAAATGTTCACGAACAATATTCTGTTCAAAACCATAAAGTTACTATACCTTTCCGCTAGGTATAGTAACTTTATGGTTCAAAACATGGACTGAGTGAGTCATACTCATTCATTTCACAGATTAAAAAATATAAACATACGTTCAATTCAATCAATCATTCACTTTATGAAAAGAAGGCCGCTTGCCCGCTCTGACTGTGTTGTTTTCAATAAATTGATGAGAAATTGTAAATTTTCCTGAGTTATCCGGCTTGAATTTAATAAAATAATATAATGGCTTACCATTATGTTGTCACTGCTCAAAAACCAACAGCCGTTACAGCATGTGTCACAGGTAAAATCGTAAAATTATCTTGCTGTGTGCATTGAGGTTAACTAACATATAGCTCGGCGAGTTATTTTCGTATAATATTAACGTTCGAAACTATGTACCATTGCAGTATCTCGTACGCCCTATTATATCTAATGATTTCCTAAATACCAATTGTCAATACCTACCTTCAAATCGTATCCGGCATGTGTTTTCAGGAAATGTGTATCTCTAATAATTTTGCTGTGTTTTTACACTGCTGATTTTGTTTTAACACAACATGAAAAGTATACAATGTGATAGTGAGACTCCCAACGTATTATTGAATTATAATCAAGAATTTCTTATTACTAGGCAATTTCACATCTCCGACCGATTTGAACCTCTTGGTGGCAAAGGTAACTCGCCTAGAGATGTACTTAGTGACTCCGGAGGGGCTTCGACCCATGAAGGAGGTAGGGCTGTATGGCAGAGTTGCTAAAATGAAGATGTTCAGACCTCCAGTAAGTACCAATGCTTGCAAATTTATTTAACTTCTGAGTGTTGATCACTACATACCTAGTAGTAGTAAAATTTTTTTTGTTGTGCATAAAGTTAACTTAGCAAAAAATATTGATATTACTTCAATGCAGAACAACTACAGTGTAATCTTAAAACAATAATGTTTTTAAAACTTGAATATTTATTTCTGAGAATACACATTAACATTTCAGGATGAGAGCAAAGATTTAGTTTTTATTCTAACAGCACGGTATAATGCTATGATATTGGAATGGAAAACTGGGCCCAATGGTCAATTGGAAGTGATCACCAGAGCACATGGTGATGTGTCCAGTAGGGTGGGCAAACCCTCAGAGAATGGTATGCTGGCCGTCATTGATCCACAGGCCAGAGTGATAGGATTGCGGCTTTATGACGGGCTCTTCAAGATTATTCCTTTGGATAAGGATTCAACAGAATTGAAGGCTGCCTCACTAAGGTAATATTCTTACTGTGACTAAAAAAAAATACAATGTTAACTAGATTTTTTTCCCATCTTAATTAGGGATGGGCCGAAATTCGTTTCACATTCGGTTTAGCCGAATTTCAGCAGCTTTTACCGAACTTCGGCATTTGGCCGACATTCGGTTCAAATGCCGAACTTTCGGTACAAGAAAAAACACTTGGTCTTTTTTTACGCTCGTTGTATTTGCAACAAGAAAATATATCTACTACTTTACCTTGTTAATAGGTCAAGGATCATTAGACCACCGGCGGTCGCGAAACAATTGATTTTCAAGTCTGGTTTTACGATCCTCAAGGGATTAATTCACTTAAATAGATAATATAATATTTGCTAATGACCGTCTGGACGGAGATGAGGGGATTTTTTCTTTTTTATTCGGCAACAGGTAAGCGCTTGGCCTTCATCTCACCTGCTGGTAAGTGACGATAAGGCCGAAGGTGGAAGCGCGCTTCACTGGGAATCCTCAACCACTGGCTATCTTATCTCAACCTGTCGCAACACAACAATGCTATAAACATCGTTGTTATGGCGACACACTTAGATAAGATGGTGGTATCTAGCCAGGCGGACTTATCAGCTCTACCACCAACCAAACCGAGCACACAAATATTACCCCCCGCTGGGAATTGCACCCGGGACCTCTGGGTCTGAAACCGGTGGCTTAGCCACTAGACCACAGAGGCTGTTAAAATAGTCAGTTGCGGGCGGGATGCAATACCAAGAATTAAAGGTAGCACGTAAACTGGTTAGAACGTGTTGTAGTTGTAATAGAGAAAGCGCTGTGAAAAAAACCAAAATTCGGCCGAAATTTTATTTTTTTTACCAAATGTTCGGCCGAAGTTCGTATTCGGTTCAAATCACATTCGGCCCATATCTAATCTGAATACAAAAATGTTAACAAAACAATGATGGCTAATAATCATACATACACTTACAACTAACTATTATCCCCAAAGAGTTAGTTGGAGACTAGGCAATGAGGATCTCAAAAGCTGTACACTGCCACAGTCCACTTTTCACCAGATAACAACTGGACATGTGCTCATCACGATAGGTGAGAAGTTATTTAATAAATTGGTTAAATTGTTGCAGGCTTGAAGAATTAAATGTATATGATGTTGAATTTATGCATGGCTGTACCAATCCAACTCTTATATTAATTCACCAAGATCTCAATGGAAGACATATTAAGGTAAATATTTTGGGTTGACTTTTGAATCGAGTTGCCTGAATTTGAAGAAACTAACACTGTGGGGGGGTCTAAGGGGTTCTTAAATAAAGGTTTATTAACATTTTAGCTGCCGCCGTTGCGTTAAAATTAAAAAAAAACCACTTGAAAGTTTTGTCAAAATCGGCTATAATCACGAAAAATTACACGTTTTTAGGTTAAACAGTACCGAAGCCCCCCGCCATGAAAAAAGTCTCAAGAGTTAATTAGGTTAGGTTAGGTTAGTATGTTGACCAAAAACGAGCGAGCGAAGCGAACGTGCCGCGGGTGCGGCCGGCGAAGCGCCAGAAATGACATTTTTGTAAATTTCCATATTTTAAAAAAAATTACATAACTTAAAAATTACTTGTCTGTGGCAGGAAGGGTAAGTGGGGGGGCACTCCTAATTCCTCCCCTCCCCTTGCCCCACGAATTATAGCGACTCGATTCAAATTTTTTTACTACGATACATAACCTCAAAATACAAAAATTAACATAACTTAAAAACTACTTGTTGGCGGCAGGGGGGGTAAGTGGGGGAGTGCTCCCCCCTCCCCCTACCTTCTCCACCCCCACCCCATCCCCGATTCAGGTGACTTGATTCAAAAGTTTTACCAATATTTTTTTTTTATAATTAGTCCGGCAAGTAACTTTTCTGCACCTGATGTTAAATGGAAATGGAGTCCAAGCATGACGACAACAATTGCAGCTTTATAAAGACACCACATCAGTTGCCCTCACAAAAGTTGCCTCTTCACACCTCATTCGAAAGACCAAGCGAGGAGTGAAGTTTATACTTTACCAGCTCAACTACAGTGCTTTGTGAAGCTAAGGCTGGTTTCACAGTCACGCGTTTGACCAGCGCCGGCAACACGCGCGCGCTTACAATTACACTAGATTGTAGTTGCGTTTCATAGTCATCACGCAGTTCAAACGCTGGTCAAACGCGTGACTGTGAAACCAGCCTAAGTGTGCATAAATGTCTCTAAATGAGAAGTGTTAAATATTAAAAATTAATTCGATTAGAGTATTTATTTTGAAATTCTTTTTCAGACACATGAAATAAATTTAAGGGATAAAGAATTCTGTAAAATCCCATGGAAACAAGATAACGTCGAGACAGAAGCGTCAATACTTATACCAGTTCCTAGTCCTCTCGGTAAACTGATTATAAAGATATGTTATAAAGTATTCTTAGTTTTAATTTGTAGTTGCTATAAATCATTTTCTTTGCAGGTGGTGCCATTGTGATTGGACAAGAATCAATTGTTTATCATGATGGTCAAAATTATGTGGCGGTTGCTCCACCACAAATAAAGGTATACTGTATGCAGTTAAAAGTTTCTAACATTAAGGCACTTATTAGAGCATCCAGGTCAAACAGTGCTGCATGTGGTCCTCTATGTATAGGCCTGTGGACAAATCTGCCAATACTGCCCAATGATCCACTATGGTTTACATAATATGTCATAGTTATTAATAAGACTTGGGAATCCTTATTCTTTTTGGAAGAACGTGCAACGCGTTGATGCTGTAGCGGTAAAAGGTTGAATCTGTTTAGAAAACGCTTTTAAGTCTCCTCTTCACGTCTACAGATGCGTCCCCGGACATTGGCAGATGCATCCGCAGATGAATTTCCACGAGCTGTCCACACGTCTGTAGGTCGATCAGTCTATGTTCATTCTGGGCAGACGCAACTCGCGCTCGCACGTTTTACTTTAAAGCTTTACTAGCAACTTAATAACGTCATTAAACAATTTATATGATATAAAAGTTTGTCGCTAGATTTAAGTATTATAGTAGTATATTTTCTTAGATTGAAAATTTAATAGTTAAAATCCGTCACATCAAGTTTTTTAAATAATTTACTTGTTTATTTACACATACTTACTTATACATAGGTATAGTAAATGTCACGACAGCCTTTTATACCATATTAAATCGTTTAATGACGTTATAAGCTGTTGATAGTAAAAGTTTTGAAGTAAAAGTTTATTTTTTTCTTTTAAGCGCATTTAAATAAAAGCTTGTTTTTTAAAAAGGTTTTTTACTTTTAATTTATTTTTTACGTGTTAGTTATCCCTAGACACGTTTTTCATCTGTTCATCTTACTGAACGTGTATACAAAATTTATTCACGTCCACCAAACCACCACCACTCACCACCCATCAAAAACGACAATTAAATCACAAAAAGCACGCGTGCACTCTCAATCGCAACTCCGATCAACTGATGCGCCGGCAGACGTGTGGACAGACGCTGGACGTTGGCGCCGAATCCCTTTGATGCGTGCCACAAAAACCGACAACAGTCGGATGCGAGGCAGATGCATCTGCAGACGTTAAATACCTACCACAGACGCGCAAATCACCCCCTCTACACGACGGCCGACGTGAAGGCTTTACACATGAATGGCAGTTTGCCGACGACATAATAAATACAGCTTATTCACTAAGTTTTTTTATTTGTACTGGCACCTCGAGACCAACCGTTAGGTTATGCAAGAAGTGCCAGACGTTGACGACGACGAAGTAAATACAGCTGTCGACAAATCACTTTTGATTCACGCCACAACTACAAGCCACAACTGCAGCCGCCAACACGCCGTCGGCGTCGCGATGGCTAGAGGCCAACTAGTGACGGCTACCGTAGCCGTCATCAGTGCCGCTGGTCTTTGTTTTTGTATGTAACAGCTGGCTTTTATCTGCCTCTATGTCTAATGGCTAAGACCCAGAGGTCCCTGGTTCATTTCCCTGCGAGGAGTACATCTTTGTGGTTTGGCTGGTGGTAGGGCTCGTTAAGTCCCATCTTTGTGTACTTGGTTTGGCTGGTGGTAGGGCTTGTTAAGTCCCATCTTTGTGTACTTGGTTTGGCTGGTGGTAGGGCTTGTTAAGTCCCATCTTTGTGTACTTGGATTGGCTGGTGGTAGGGCTCGTTAAGTCCCATCTTTGTGTACTTGGTTTGGCTGGTGGTAGGGCTTGTTAAGTCCCATCTTTGTGTACTTGGTTTGACTGGTGGTAGGGCTCGTTAAGTCCACCTGGCTAGCTACCACCATCTTAAAGTCTGGCGCCATAACAACAATGTTAATAGCATTGTTGTGTAATGTGTTCGACAGTTTGGAGAAAAGATAGCCAGTTCCTCAGTGCTTGAGGATTCCGGGTGAAGCGTGCTTCCACCTTCAGCCTTATCGTCACTTACCATCAGGTGGGGTGAAGGTCAGTCGTTTACTGTCCCACGGCTGGGTAAAGGCCTCCCATCATTGAAATCAAGGCATTGCTACAATTATTGGGTATTGACTTATACACCACACTACCCGTAGTAGATTAACAAAAAAGTTTCTTTTTTTTGACGACCTCCATAGTTGAGTGGTTAGCGCGCCTGTTCTGGCGTCGCGCCTTCTCTTGAGGTCCCGAGTTCAAAATTTAGAAAATATGTTTTCTAAATTGATTTTGGGTCAGGGTGTTTTTTCTATGTTTATGTATATTTTTTATTTTATCCGTTATGTAGTTTATCCATTTTAACACGTTTCGAAAGAAGCTTATCTTGGGCTAGATAATTGGTGTGAGCATAGAAAATTATTTATTTAGGATAAAATGTTAACTAGAAAAAATCGCAGTCCCAGGAAAGCTCGAATGGGACTCGAACCCCATGACCTTTGAATTGCCGGTCCACTGTTGTAACCGCTAAGCTACCGAGACCTCAGAAGACTTGTTGAATTTTTATATAGCATTGTGAATGCAAAAATTTCAATAATGATAAATTTGTGTTGCTTGCACCAGCTGACTCCGATCAACTGCTACTGCCGCGTGGACACGCGCGGCCTGCGCTACCTGCTGGGCGACATCGCGGGCCGGCTGTTCATGCTGCTGCTGGAGCTGCACGAGCGGATGGACGCGCCCGCCACCGTCAAGGACCTGAAGGTGGAGCTGTTGGGTCAGTGCACATCATTATAGTCGCCAATTTCGTGTATCTGTGGCGCCGCTTTATTCTTCTAAAGCACGCAATGGGTTTTGATGCGATTTTCACTAAGAGAAAGAGTCGGAATCAAGAATCAATATCGTTTATTCAGGTTAGGCCATGTTTAGGTAACGGCACTTATGAATGTCTTTATGCCATCGTTCGTAAGTCTATCTATGGTGCGGAGCCTTGTACTGAGTAGAACCGGCAAGAAGGGCATTTCTTGTCTCCCTTTCTTTTACAGCGTCAATCAGAATTGAAAAATGCCTTCCCTATGATAGAGGGGCACTTTCCATTACAATAATAAAAACATAAAACAACGACAATGATGAGTGTTAACTGAGGATGGTTTTTGTTTATAATTTATAGATATTTTGTACAAAATGATTGAAGTATGACGGTGTTAATAAGTTAGCGTAGACGAAGGCGCGGGCGTGTCGCTAGTTATTAATAATTATTAACTTAACAGTACTGTTATTAGTAGTATCGGCTCAATAATTAAGTACTTTCCTTGGGGGTCATAAAAGGCGACTAACGGACCAAATATACACATACATCTAATAGCGTAGAGCGGCGCTGGGCTCACCACCTGTCACGCTGAGCACATGTGCAGTTGTAACTTGATGAAACGTGAACTGTGCATGCAACTGCTCTGCTATTGGACGTATGTGCAGTTTTTGGTCCGTTAGTCGCCTTTTACGACCCCTAAGGAAAGAGACGCGGTAGTATTGTATTAATGCGCCGCTCCCAGCAAAGCACTCCATTCTTCCATCAGCTCTTCCATCAGCCTCCTCAGCCTCCCATTATTATACAAATGAAAATGTAACGGAAAATACACAATCTCTGCTCACACTTAATATAAAAACATTATTTTTACACAAACACATACAGACAGATCCAAATTTAGCTTAACTTTTTGTTTTTATTTAGAAAATAATATTCACCACATAAACTGCATTAACCATGAATGTGCCCATGACATGCTATGGGAGAGTGGCTACTCCTGGCACCGGTGTTTTTACGCTTAATAGGAGTAAGTCAACGACGATTGTTTTTAAAGCATCTTATTTTATGGATGTAAACATTTTTATTTTTTATTTCATTTTATTGTAACCGTTTCCTTACAGGCGACATCCCCATACCCGAATGCATGACGTATCTCGACAACGGCGTAGTGTTCGTGGGGTCGCGGCTCGGCGACTCCGCGCTGGTGCGGCTCGCGGCGGCGCGCGACGAAGCGAGCCAGTACGTGCAGCCTATGGAGACGTTCACAAGCCTCGCGCCCATTGTGGATATGTGCGTGGTGGATCTGGAGAGGCAGGGGCAGAACCAGCTCATCACGTGCTCGGGTGAGTACGCTTAAATTGGATTTTTTGGGGTCGCAAATTGCAAAGTTTTTAAAGGGAAGGCCCTTGCCTTTTAATGGGACGAAAATGTCTGAAAATAAATAAATAAACTGCGAAGAGTGGACTGCCAACATCTTCTTGATGACCAAACCGTCGCGAAGAGAAACGTCGCGGCTAGGTGCGATAAATTGTAGCCTAATCCTCATTTATAAAGCTTCTACACAAGCTTGTTAGCCTTTTGGATGGTTAACAGGACTATAATAAATGTTCTTACGGCAGTCTATTAGTCTTTATTTACAAAACCCAATAAAAAAATAATAGTCTATATTGTTGAAATTTTGCATTTACAATGCTATATAAATATAGGATAAAATGTCTACTAGAAATAAAACAACCTGCAATCCAAAGGTTACGGGTTCGAATCCCGTTCGAGCTTTCCTGAGACTGGTTGTTTTTTTTTCTAGTAAACTTATTCAATAATTGTCTACTACTTGAATATTCTAGTCCTTGTCATAATATTTTGTTGGATAAAATTCAAATTTCGGGCCCTCTTCTCTCTATGTATAGTTTTTCGTTATTATGCAAATATCATCTTTAGCGTCAAGTATTGCCTGTTCCGTTTATTAAAAAAATATAAATGTTCCATTAGTTTTAACACATTTACCGCTCATCGCGTTTCGCTATAATAAAATTTTACGTAACCGTTTCGTCCAAAGGCGCCTTCAAGATGGGCTCTTTGCGCATCATCCGCAACGGCATCGGCATCCAGGAGCAGGCGTCCATCGACCTGCCCGGCATCAAGGGCATGTGGGCGCTCACGCTCGCCGCCAACTCCACGCACCACGACACGCTAGTACTGGCCTTTGTGGGGCAGACCAGGTAAAGTAGCGGGCCCAAACACTGCCCTGAGGTATCCCTGTATATTAACTTAGATGATATAGTTGTAGGTTGTAGACGCTTATTACTGCTAACACTGCCTTGGGGTATCCCTGTAGCAATTTTAAGGGACCCTCGTGCTAGCCTTCGTGGGACAGACCGGGAATAATAGAAGGCCCAGGCACTACCTTGGGGAACCCTGTTTGTATTTTAGATTTAGTAAGATGTCCCCTAGGAACAGGGGATGCTATAGGCGCTAACGCTGGCCGCCAACTTCACGCTAGTACTCGCCTTTGTGGGGAAGACCAGGTATAGTAAAAAGCCCAGGCACTACCTTGGGGAACCCTGTATGTATGTTAGATTTAGTAAGATGTCCCCTAGGAACAGGGGATGCTATAGGCGCTCACGGTCGCCGCCAACTTCACGCTCCACGACGTGCTGGTACTCGCGTTTGTGAGGCAGACCAGGTATAGTAGAAGGCCCAAGCACTGCCTTGAGGCATCCCTCTATGTATGTTAGATTTAGTAAGATGTCACCTCGGAACACTGGACGCTGTAGGCGCTCACGCTCGCCGTTAACTCCACGCACTACGACACGCTAGTACTCGCCTTTGAGGGGCAGACTAGGTAAAGTAGCGGGCCCAAACACTGTCCTGAGGTATCCCTGTATATTAACTTAGATGATATAGATATAGGTTGTAGACGCTAATTACTGCTAACTGCAGCTAATTTTTTTTTTTTTTTAAACTTGTCCCCCGACGTGGGTCATGTCGGAGACGTTGCTTACGTGCTTAAAAACTACGGTGTGAGATCTAGGCCGCGCTAAGGCGGATCTGTGCTATTAACTACTGGCTTAATGCCTACATTTTTCTCGCACTTCTTGTGCCCTATCTATTTCTACTTTTTTCCTATTTCTAAGTTGTATAAACATACTTAAAGAGACATTTTTCCATTTTTATCGCACGCTTGGTGCCCTCCTACTCATTTTGCCTTAAGATTATTTGCTGCTTAAAATATACATTTTTATTGCATGTACTATGCCCTATTTTTCTACTATTATTATCTAATCTTATTGTCTACAATTTCCGATTATTTCGGTTCCATTTTCATTGCACCATTTTAGGTGCCCTTACATCTTAATTAACTTAATTAGCTTATTTTATCCTTATATTAACTTATTTACTATTGACATTTTTTACTTAATTTTACAATTTAACTTACTTACTATATTTTTACTTACTTATTTAATTTTACAGTCTTTGCCTATGGCTTTTAATTGCTTTCTTAATTCTCTACTGTTTCATTATGTAGACCCTTGGTATACTCAATATACTAGTGGTTACATGTTTTACTTTGTTTTATTTCTTTTAATGACTTTACTTGCTATGCCTATGCAGAATTCTGTAAACGGTATTCTAGTGCTTTTATTTGCCAGGTTTTCGTAAATTGTGTTACTTTCTATTTTCATTCCTGTCATACTTTCATACCTCATTCTCTCATATTGGCAGATAGTGCAACTTGTCAGGATGTGGGTCACACTCTCTTCTGCCTCGGGGTCACAAATGCACGATGGACTCTCCTTGCACTTGAACCGACTCAAGTACGAGGAGAACCCACCGTGCCCTGTCATAACCTGCGTCAGTACGCCCGTTGGTCGCAACTTCCTTACAAGGCTATAGGCCGCGGTTGCATCCGGAAGGAACATTTTCGTCACCGAGGCCGTTGTACCCGCGTCGTATCTCCGGGCCCATTCGCTAATCGTTCCCTCACGTATGAAACGCTTGGCGAATGAGACCGGACACCGCTCGTAGTCCAACTTCCTCCGCGACGAACCTGCTGCCTCCTTTGCGATCTCGTCTGCGCGTTCGTTGCCTGGCAATCCCGCGTGGGCTTTCACCCAAAACAGGCTTACAGTCTTGTTTTGCTTGAAGGCCCTTTGCAGGTTCGACCTTGCTTCGAGCGCTAAGCGGTGAAGAGAGCCACGGCTTGTTACAGTTTCTAGCGCAGATCTAGAGTCACTGTAGACGCCGTAGCTCGCTTCACCCCTTTGACGATCTCCGCTGTCGCCCTGAGTATCGCAAGTTCGGCCTGGTATACGGTGCAGTATCTTGCCAGGGTAATCTTGATTGACGCGATCTCGGCGCCTCCCCTCTAGATGGATAGGGAGGCTCCGACACCGTCGTCGATCTTGCTCCCATCAGTGAAGATCCTGATCTCCTGCACCGCATACCGGTCCTGGGTCTCCTGGTCCTTAAGGGCTACGAGTTCGCTCCCGATACTCAGGGCGGGATGCGGAGTATCCACAAACCGAGCCGGCAGCTCCATTTCCCTATCATCCGGCACGGCCAGGGTCTTGCCTCTCCTCGCATCATATAGGGCAGCAGCCTCCAGGATGCGGAGGTCTAGTGGCAAAATCCCGGCCAGCAACAGGGCCGAATTCAGGGAAACCGTGCGATACGCACCGCAGAGTTTCTGCACGAAGCCTCTTTGTACAGCTGCCAGCTCGCTTTGTACTGCTGCTAATTGCTGTCAATTCCTCGCACCAGGACATGCTAGTGCTCGCCTTCGTGGGGCAGACCAGGTTAAGTAGCGGCTCCGAGCACTGCCTTGAAGTACCCTGTATGTTAACTTAGATGCAGGCCTTCGTGGGGCAGACCAGGTAAAGTAGCGGCCCCGAGCACTGCCCTGAGGTATCCCTGTATATTAACTTAACTTAGGGTGGATTCGACCAAACTAGAATAAGGTCTTATACCTAGATTAAACGCCGAATTTGTATGGACTAATCTTGGAGTAAGTCTTATTACAGTTTGATCGAATCCACTCTTAGACGCATAAATTGTAGACGTTAACTGCTGGTAATTGCTTTCAATTTCTCGCATCACGACATGCATGTGCTAGTCTACTTGGGACAGATCAGGTAAGAAGGCACAAGCATTACCTTGAGGTATCCCTGCGTAGTAATCTCAAGACACGCTTGTGCTTGCCGTTGTGGTACAGACCAGGTATTATAGTAGAGGGCCCAGGCACTGCCTTGTGGTACCCCTGTAATAATAGCAGCTATTACAGGGGTAGTACCTTATTACATAGACTAATTCTTCGTACCACGCAGGTATAGTAGAGGGCCCGAGCACTGCCTTGTGGTACTTATGTATGTTACATTTAGTAAGATGATGACGTGAACAGTAGACGCTGTGAGCGCTCACGTTCGTCATGAACTCCTCGCACCACGACACGCTAATATTGGCGTTCGTGGGGCAGACCAGGTGAAGTAGCGGCCCCGAGCACTGCCTTCTGGTATCCCTGTGAAACACGCTCGTGCTAGCCTTCCTGGAGCAGGGCAGGTACAACTAGAAGGCCCAATCACTGCTTTATAGTAGTAGTCCCAGCTTAGCTGAGAAGGCAGCCGGTTTCCCCGTCAGTGAACTTTGACCTTTTAAGATTATAAGTGGGTTCCAATTCTTTCACTTTCTATAATTCTTAAAGACGGCAACCATAAACTGGGCCATGTCTATAGGATGCAGCTCTCTTCATTCACCACCATTCACCTCTGTCAATCACAATAGTCACCTTCCAGAATCTTTCAGCATCTAAATCTAGTGGTGGGCCAGTTAAATAATTGAACCAAATATCGACCAAATATCAAATAATTGGACCAATAAAATCAGAAATAGGCAGAAAGCTCAAGTGTCCTTACTTTCCGCAGGGTTTTAGCTCTAAATGGAGAAGAAGTAGAAGAAACCGAAATCAAAGGATTTGTGTCCGACCGACAGACATTCTTCACGGGAAACGTATGCCATGACCAGTTGATCCAGGTGAGATTTTTATCTTACTTTAAAGTTTAAAGAAATAGTGTTAATCTTACATGGCATTTAATTGAAGTTTCAAAAACACTGATTGCACTTCACTTTAATTGAAGTCACAAACAGAACATAAAGTATTTTAGCTATTTATTATCCTTTATTGTTTTATTAGTATTACTTATACCCGCATCGTCGCATCGTATCGCCTTGTTTGTCATTCGACCTGAGTTTCGCTTCAAATCTGCTATTTTAAAATGTCTTCAATAGGTTAAGATGAAGCTGCGTTTATAGATTAATGTTTTATATTTTAGCGTTTTATTAACGCTTAAATATACTTCAGTAAAATTTTTAACACTGAAAAAGACGACAACCTCAGGCGGGATTCGAACCACGCACCTTCTGCATTCCGAGCGGCTGCTTTAACCACTTGGCTACCGAGGTCTGGCTTTCATATAAAACATTAATCTATAAACGCAGCTTCATCTTAACCGAATGTTCAAATATTTGTAAAAATATTTCATTCGGATCTCAGAGGTGAAAACTTCTAAGATTTGATGAAGCAATGTTGACTAAAAACATAAGCATCAAGCACTGACAAATTTCGACGGTTGAAAGCCAGACCTCGGTAGCCAAGTGGTTAAAGCAGCCGCCCGGAATGCAGAAGGTGCGTGGTTCGATTCCCGCCAGAGGTTGTCGTCTTTTTTCAGTGTTAAAAATTTTACTTATGTCTTCAATCCTCTCTTTGTCCTGATTTGTGGTCTATTAGACGGTAAGAAAAATGAATCGTATTATTCATCATATCCTATTCCATTCAGTTATTTATAATCATGCACTGACGAACCCGGTTGTCCTCGAAATATGGCAATTGTTAAAACCCACCAACCTGAATTGAGCCAGCGTGGTGGGTTCTGGCCCAACCTCCCCATGTGATGTTGTCCATGTGGGGAGGCCTGTGCCCAGCAGTGGGAAGTTTATAGGCTGACTAGCGACACGCCCGCGCCTTCGTCCACGTTAACTTAAAAACACCGTCATACCACGTCATACTTCAGTCATTTTGTACAAAATAGGTATGTACAAATTGTAAACAAAAACATTCCATAAATTTTAATATCCATGGCGTAGTTTAGATGGAAGCGGAGCCACACAGGAAAATGGCGTCTTTGCTTTATAATACATACATACATACTTATAATCACGATTGTTACCGGTTAGTCAGAGATTAGGCAATGAGGACAGCAAAAGCAGTCCTCTACCATAGTCCACTTTTCACCAATTAGCGACTGCACATGTGCTCAGTGTGACAGGTGGTGAGCCCATCGCCGCTCTATGCTGTTGGATGTATGTGCAGTCTTAGTCCGTTAGTTGCCTTTTACGACACCCAAGGGAAGAGTGGGTGGTAGTATTCGTTCAACGCTATGCGACACTGTTAAAACTACATCATCAGCTTATAAACGTCCCACTGCTGGGCACAGGCCTCCCACGTGGACAATAGCACGTGGGGATATTGGGCCATAACCCACCACGCTGGCCAAATGCGGGTTGGTGGGTTAAAACTACTTGTAATTTATGATATTAATGATAATGATGATGATGACTGATAAAGGATTGTAGCAAATGGAAATCTGTTGTCTCTGTCTGCCCCTCTGGGAAGCGGCCGTGGTGTATACTATCAACGAAACTGATGCAGTACCATTTTCAAACAATTTTGCTTGCACAAGATGACCATAGTTCGTCTCGCTCTTTGTTTAACATTGACCAATGACGACGAACCGTAGAAATTTATGGCATGTGGTCATAGCCCGTTCCTCCCATTTTTTTGCCATTGGTTAACGACAAACAGAACGTCCCTTTTTTAACATCTTGACTGTCTTCACAATTTTATGACTTTTTAGTTAATAGAGGGATGTTGTAGCATAAGTTTATAAAGGATATCTTATTGAAATTTCAGCATTCACAATGCTATTTCATAGATATAGGATAAAATGTTTACTAAAAAAAACCGGCAATCCAAAGGTCATGGGTTCCCATTCGAGCTTTCTTGAGACTGTTTGTTTTTTCTAGTAAACATTTTATCCCTCAAAAAAGGATGTTGGGACAGGACACATGCAAATGAAAATAGCCCTTAAGGTTGTATACGGCAGATTTTGTTGATTGTATGTATCAAGTCAAGTCAATTCAAATTATTTATTCAATGTAAACCTTTACAGGCACTTATTGACGTCAATACTAATAATAATAAAAAAACAGTTAACTAACTTATAGTTAAGACTTAATAACTAATCTAACGAGCTATTATAGTCTGTGCCAGACAAATGCGCATTGCTACCCCCAGTACCACTGCACGCCGAAACAGAATCGCGTCGAACCGAAATATAAGCCGTGGTCATAGAATTGTGTAATATGATTTCCAATTATCGTATAGATACTGTGGTAAGTAATATAAATTGGAGTTATTGAAGTAAATAAAGTAGCGGCTGAAATGAGTTTTGGAAAACATTAGTACCTAACCAATAAGGTTGACATTTTTAATCATTCAAATATCTTTTTTTATAAAAACTTAAGCATAAAAAAACGTCAAATATTAATAAGCATAAACTTGTGTGTTTTAAAATTGTTTCGTTATTCGTCTTGGTACAAGCACAGAATAACTAATACTACTACCGTACAGAAGGTTCACCCTCCAACGACTCCCACGCGAAACTGAAACCTATCTCGTGACCCGAGCGTTCATATTCCGATAAGCACAGCCGACTCGATATCGATTTGACGTCCGTCAGGAGCGCAGGGTTTACGCGCGCGCGTAGGGATTACGAGTTAAGAGGAAACACGAGGTATGAGTGACAAAGGCCCCTAACAGGTGACCGACGAGGGCATAAGCCTGATCACGCGCTGCGCCGACGGCGGCTGGCAGCCGGGCGCGGCGTGGCGCGCGGGCGGCGAGCGCGGCGTGTCCGTGGTGGCGTGCGGCGGCACGCGCGCCGTGTGCGCCGCGGGCCCGAGGCTCTATCTGGTCGCCATACACGAGGGCCGGCTCGAGCTGCTCGCGTGAGTGCGCACACACCTTTATTTTGAACTAGTACACCCGGCACACGTTGTCCTGTCCGAATCGCAATGACAACTCGACTGACAGGAAAAAGATAGATGTCGCAAAGAAGAAGTATGAAAATTTACAAAAAATTTTTAGCTACTAATTAATATTTAATACCTATATTGCACGACGTCTTTTTATGTTTATAGTTTTTTTTTAAGGATCTTTACCTTTTTTTTCACTGTTTAAATCTTCCCTGAACTTTCACTAATATTTCAAGATCAGAATTAGCCAAATCGGTTTGGTCATTCTCGAGTTTTTGTAAGACAAACGAACAGCAATTAATTTTTATATATATTGACTAGTTGGCAATATGCAATTCAATTTCAGTCACAATTCAGAAATTCATATTATTTAATTCAGCAATTTATCCACCACCTGGGAAAACATCTCATTCCCCGGGAGTCAATTAACACTTTGTGGTTGACTGTAATTCACTATAGTCCCTTTACTGGACAACTATATTGACCAATTTTACGCAGGCTATGGACAGCACAATTCTTACTAATATTATAAATGTGAAAGTGAGTTTGTTTTTTATTCGCTCTCACGATTAAACAACTAAGCCGATTCTGATTAATTTTGGTATACCTACCGTAAAGCCCTGAAGACTATTTATCTTTATTATTAATTTTTTTTCATTCACAATGCTTTAAAGAAATAGGATAGAAAAAAACAACCAGTCTCAGGAAAACTCGAATGGCATTCGAATTTTATCCGGTTATAGGTTACTTTGTCAGGGAATAAAATAAGCGCGAGCAAGTTCCTTGCAAAAAGTCATTCATTATAACTATGTTATGACTTCTAAACACTTGTCCATCTCCATTAACTTGAAGCTGAATTGTACTGAATCAATTGAATGCTGACGGTTACATTGATGTTACCGTTCGCAGTGAGGTGTGCATGGAGGAGGAGGTGGCGTGCCTAGACCTGGGCCCGGGCGGGGAGAACGCCCTGCTGGGCGTGGGGCTGTGGACCGACATCTCGGTGCGCGTGCTGCGGCTGCCTACGCTCGAGCCGCTGCACACCGAGAAGCTGTCGGGAGGTGAGTGCTGTCATCGTCATCATTGCCAGCCCTTCAACCCACTGCCTGTAGAGATGAATAAAACTCTTTTGTCTAAAAAAAAAATGTATAAAAGTAGTTTGCAGAGCTCATTACCTTGAACCCTGTAGACCAAAATTTAAACGTACAAACGCCTTTGCCTTGCATGTACATAAAACAGATTTGCATATTTGTTCAAGAGCATCTTACATATATTAAAAAAACACGGAGAGGTCTTTAGCAGATCTACAAGGCATAATGAATGACTTTATGTGCCGTTGACTAGAACAAAACTTCACAATGGCAATTCATGCATGCACACACATGCATTTCATTTCAATTCACTGCTGTCCATAGGCCTCTCTGTTTATGTCATTCGCCTAGGTCTTGTGCTAGCCTGTTCCACATGCAACGCGCTGTCTAAGCTATATCATCAACCCATGTAGCCTATTTAATTATTTTGCTGACAATGGCCATATAGATGCCATCATAATTTGAACCCTAATCAGTTGTAATACAGTAGAAAATCAATGATTTTTTAAGGCCTATCGAAAAGGTTATGAGCGTATAGGTGTTTTAGTTGCGCGACTGCAGCGCTACTTAGAAGCGTTACAGTAGCGCCATTGCAGAGCTGTGAGATAGTAGCGGCGGCTATGGATACGACAGCCGCTAACGGCAGGTTTCCGACTTAGCCACGCTGCAGCCGCTCGCCCACATCTTTATTGAAACGGGGTTTGGGGTAATATCATCAACGCACCCAGCTACAGTTCTTAAGCCTCTATGCCTTTTAAATTCACTGAAACCCTTCAAAGCACGTACCCTTCAAACGTATATTCTGGTAGTCAATTCAACAACTGCAATGTACCAACTCCAGTTCACTCCATTGCCTTGTTTGAAACGACTGAAGACGAAATAACTGACATCATTCGTACCCTTAAAAATGGAAGTGCAACCGGTTGGGACGGCATATCTAACATTCTTCTAAAACGGGCAAATAAATACATTGTTCCTTCAATTACACACATAGTTAATTTGTGCTTCGACATGGGAGTCTTTCCAGAGGTGTTTAAAATCTCAATCATTCACCCGATTCACAAAACAGGTGGTAAAAACTGTGTCCAAAATTACCGCCCAATATCGGTGTTGCCTGCTTTATCAAAAATAGTGGAAAAGATAATGAACAAAAGATTGCTGTGTTTTCTTGATAAAGGAAAACTACTGTCTAATAACCAGTATGGATTTAGATCAGGAAAGTCAACCGCCGATGCCGTAACTGAAATGTCCAACTATTTAGCCCAATGCCTTGATAAAAAAGACAAATGTATTGGCATATTTTTAGATCTCGCAAAGGCGTTTGATACGGTGTCCATTGAACTTCTTCTGCATAAAATGGAAATGATTGGCATACGTGGGAAAGTTCTCCAACTCTTCACTAGCTACCTGTCTCATCGAATGCAAAGAGTAAAAATTGGTGATTTGACCTCTGGTGACGCACAGGTAACTTATGGCGTGCCTCAGGGTAGTGTGATTGGGCCTAGTCTCTTTCTCATTTATATAAACTCCCTTTGCAATCTTAAGTTAGAAAACTGTAGAATATTTACGTTCGCTGACGATACTGCATTGATATTCTATGGTAAAACGTGGCAAGATGCTAGATGTAAAGCGGAAGAAGGACTTCGGATTGCAACTCGATGGCTACAAGCAAATATACTAACTTTGAACGATACAAAAACTAAGTTTGTAACTTTCGGTATAGGTAAAAGCACACTACCTGATAATAGTTTTAAAATAAAAGCCCACTCGTGCTTTGATTGTATCCCACAATCCTGCCAGTGTATCGAGCTGGAGAGATTGAGTACTATTAAATACCTCGGGGTGCAACTTGACCAAACTCTTAACATGGAAACCACATATTGAGTTAATATCCGAAAGAACTAGGAAACTAATATATATTTTTAAATCTCTTAGGCATGTAGCGGATTTGAAAGTTATCAAAACTGTCTATTATGCTTTGGCTCAATCTATACTGTCGTACTGTGTGACAGCATGGGGTGGGGCAAACAATACCAACATGATCATGGTTGAAAGAGCACAACGTGCTTTGCTTAAAGTTATGACTTTCAAACCGTACCAATTTCCGACGCGTGAGTTGTACAAGCAATGTGACGTGCTTAGCGTGAGGCAACTGTTTATATTGCAAACTATTCTTGAACAACACAAAAAAATTACATATATCCAGACACAAGCATTAAGGCGCAGAAATTACAGAATATGTCCAGTATTAAGTTCCAAAACTGCTTTCACACATAGGTTCCAGTGTTTTATTGGCCCATTTTTATATAATAAAATAAATAACATTGTTAACATCTATCCCCTTAATTTATATAATTGTAAGAATAAAGTGATCAATTGGCTTAAGTCTCAAACATATGATGAAACTGAACATCTGTTCACTATTCTAAAATAAATCAATGAAAAAAAAAAGAAACAGTTAATAAAATTTTTGTAAGTGAATACTCACTTTGATGTTTTCAAGTAATAATAGTTAATTAATTGTATAATAATAAATCGAATAATTGTTGTTATCACATACTAGCTGCTTGCCCGCGACATCGTCCGCGTGAACACTCCGAACCGCGTGAAGTGTTGCAAAAAAAAATGAAATAATATAATACTGTAAGGTCGTGAGCCGGGAGTGAAATAATACACATGAGTGCTGGATAAATACTGAATATAATTTATTGATACATGCCTTTTAAATAGATAGTCTTACATACTAACTCCATACATCACACCTCCTTCCCATACAGAAAATAAAATAAAAGGATACATTTTATTTTATTTTAAACGTATTAACGATACAATGATAACGGTTTTTCTACAATACATCAAATATTAAACATTCTAGTACTTATAGTAGGTACTGTTTAAAACATATATATTTTTAATAAAGTCTTTAGTAGGTACATAGGATAATATACATATCTTTAAAAATTTGACAGCAATACAACATTTCTTATCTTAATATAAAATCATTCTACTGTTGAATAATAACGTTTTGTCCTATTTTTATGAACAACATATCTTTTATTGTCTTTTATAATTACAACATTTGGTGGACATTCTTTTAACACTTTATACGGACCAGAATATAGGCTTTGAAAACAAACTTTTAACTCGGACTGCATTTTTCTCATTTTCCTCAAAATTACAAATAGAATATTCCCTTATACTTTGAATATCAAGCTTTATTTCTGATAAATTTAATTCTTTTGTGGTTGTGTTCAAAATTCGCACTGGTATTTTACCATTAGTGGGGCTAACTAACATACTGGCAACAAACACTCCTTCACATATTTCTTTTGTACAAATTACGCAATCTTCTACTAAGTTAGTGTTAATATAATGTATAGATTCTGACCTAGGGGGCAGTGACATTAACTTTTTAGATGAACTCATTAATTTTAAAACAATCTGTTTACTTTTATCGGGCCATAACGTTAAAGTGTTATGCCTCATGTCGATAACCGATCCATACCTTCCTAAAAAGTCCTGTCCTAGAATACCATGCGACTTACACGGCAGAGTATCAAATACATAAAACTTATGATTAATACTATGGCCATGTATTGACAACGGTAAACATACATATCCGATTGCCGGCACTTTGCCACCTATACCGTTTATAATTATGTTCTCTTTGTAAAGTGGAATATTAAAATCAAGAACACATTTGTATTTTATTGCCGAAATTGAAGCCCCCGTATCAATGAGCCAACTAAACGCATAAATGTCTTTATAAAATAATTCGACACAATAACTACTGTCACTAGCTAGAATACTATAACATTTAGGCACGAAAAAACTCACTTTCAGCTTCTCTAATCTGTGTCGACGTACTAGCCTGGGGTTGCGACTGTGAATCATCATTTACTAACCTTATCTGTTCTCTAAACTGTCTCTGAGCTCTATAATTATTATTGGAACTATTACCTCGATACGCATGTCTGCCTCGGGACGTATGTCCCCGTGACGGCGGCTGCTGGAACCACTGCCTGGAATTGTTTTTAAAATTTCTATTATTATTACGTCTAAATGCCATGACTTCAGCCATATTATCTGAACCTGAAACATCCTCGTCTACCCCGGCCTGAATTGCATCTTTTAAATTATCAAAATTTTGTGCAGTTATAATAGTACCGATCCTACGGTTTCTCAATCCGTCACTAAATTGTCTAATTGCCTGTTTCTCATTGATTGACTTCAAAACGTTAAATTTTTCACTATCTCCGTCGGACTGGGAAACGGTAAGTTCAACAAACATTTCGGACAACATTTTCCCAAAAGCACCAATTGACAATTTATTTTGTTTGCAGTTTAAAAATTGCTTTTGCAATGCGCTGGCTGACTTTTTAGGTAATAATAATTTTCTCATGTCATTTATTAGATTAGGAACAGTATCATAGTTTGTTCCTAACTTTAACTTGGCAGACTGTGACAGCCTACTCTTAAGAATAAAAGAAATTAATTGCGCCTGTGATTCAGCATTAATGGCTGAACTGTAATATTCTATACCGTCCATCAGCTGTTTTGTATTAGAAATTTCGTCATTCATAACCGGTAATAAGGTCAAAGCCACTTTCAGATCGAATTTGTCCATTTTGGTTACGTAATCTAAAGACTCGGAATATTCACACAATTTAGTAATTTCCTTAAATAAATTATTAAAATCCTCGCAACACTTTCTTATTAGAATATTCTCCTTTTCATCTAACCGGCCTACTTTATTAATATTTTCTATATAAGTATTATATTGGCCACCGATTAACTTGGCTTCACTAAGCTTTTTCTGTAAAATATTACCCTGTCGTCTAGATGGGCCAATTTTAATTAAATACTGTCTTATTACAAATAACTCTTCATACAATTCCTTTATATATGTGGCCATAGGAATTTAATAATTATTAACAAAAAAAAATATTACGAATAGGGGAATTTAAGAATTAAATTTAAATACAATAGTTATAATAACATAGCATTAAAATACGCACCTTTATCATTGTCAAGACGTAGAACTTCATTGTATTTAGCTGTAATATGTAAAATATTAGTACCTTTGCTCGCTTACAACATTAATTATTAGGTATAAAGATTAATACAATTTTAATTTCTATGACAGGTTAAACATATTTTCTAAATAGTGTCCATTAAATAGTGTCCATTATTATTTATTTTATTATACTCGTAGTAGAATGTCGCGCCTACGCGTAGTACGTAAAAATATTATAATATACCGCACAAACCGCACTGCACAATTTTACGCACCACACATGAATAGATACGTATAAGAAACCGCACTTTCAAACTTTACTATCTTCCACGTTTAAATCCGGGTACATGTTGAATCGCCGTCGAAAGGATAATCGCTGCCCTCTATTGTTTCCATTCTGCTCGACCTCTTGTCGAATCCACCGCAAGTGACACTTCCGATATATACGGAATATCCAGAACAGTACCCCAAGAAGCACGCAGAGCACGATGATCAGCATCAGAATATTTGTGGTGGACAAATGGAACCGGATCTCGTCGACTGGCGCACTATTTTGGCCCCCAGCTGCGTTTTGGGCTATTACAATATTTTCTTCTTTTGACTGCTGCTTTCCCATTTTAAAGTTTGCGATACACAACTGTCACACTTGAAAGTTTTAAAATGAATTGTTTCATCCATGATTGAAACACACCGAGAGGCCGATATTTACAGAAACTAGTCCTTTTACGGCCGGCGCCGGCGGCGGCGCAGCGGCGGCGGGCGGTGTCAGGATCCTCGCGCGCGTGTCTCTACTGTTGGCAGGGTCGCCATGTAAGGTCGTGAGCCGGGAGTGAAATAATACACATGAGTGCTGGATAAATACTGAATATAATTTATTGATACATGCCTTTTAAAAAGATAGTCTTACATACTAACTCCATACATCACAATACATACATTATTCGCGGAATGTCTGGTGCGCGGGGTGTCGGGTTTTTTAGTTAGTTTACCTTTCCAGGTTTGATTAAATGAATTAAAGTCAACTAATTAATATATAGAAAATGTACCGTTTAGAATTTCCAGTTCTTTAGGTTTAGTAATAATTAAGTCAACTGATTGGGAGACTTGACATTTTGCGTATTTGGCGTTTTGCGAATTGATCCTACAACCTTTGTCCTGACAACTACAAACAAAACATAGAAAGAATAAACCAAATATGTGCAGCTGTTCTGAAGTGATGCGCGAACATGCGTTCGTGGGAATTGATTTGATTCATAATTAGTGAAAAAACATGTTGATATTGACGTATTAATACATACACACATACAATATTGGCAATAATACGTCATTAGTATAGTATGATACATATTGTTTAATACATAGTGGTGGTTATTTAGAAAAAAAAAATACTAAATATAAGACACAAATGATAAGAGTGGATTATAATATAACATAATAATTATATCAAATACATAGTTGCATTTGAAAGATGCATGGCATACGTGATCTGGCACTAATAAACATGTTAAAGTAAAATATTAATGAAAGTATTGTAACATTCCAGTACTACCTAAGTCTAGATGATTATTTTTTTTTTTTTTAATTGTATTTTAGATTACTACATAACTTACAACTTGTAATAATAATTTAAAAAAAAGTAAAACAAGATATATTGTATTGTGAGCGGAAGATTTAATAATGAATACTACTAATTAAGTCATTAGGAAGGAACTAGTACTTATAACCACAGGCTCGGCCTAGTTTTAAGTGCTAGTACATTGTATACTACTTTACTTATATAATATATCTAGTAATGAGCCTCATAGAATTGTTAATAATTTTAGGTTCAAAGTTTTTGTGGTTCATGTTTACATCGCTCGCTGCCGCACACACACAGTGTCAATCTCCGTTACGTTGCCTGGCCGATGCCGCGTAGCCGCCGCTGCGCCGCCGCCGCGCCGTGTCGTTGTAGTTGTGCGGTAGTGAACGAAAATAATAGTTCATAAGATCGCAATGTACCCACTATTCTAAATATGTATACAAAATGTATGTGCTATTAACTAACAAATAAACTATTTTGAATTTGAATTTTTTGAAAGCGCCCTGCGCTCGGGCGCAGCAATGTAAAACTGTGCTGCTTGGCGGCAGAAATACTTATCAAACGCCATCCATTCGAATTCTGAACAGAATCCTATCAGCATGCTGAGCCGCCGTATTAACGCCAATGCAATGTTTTGATAAGAAAGGTTTGTGTACGCATTGACAAGACCGCCGGGCGGGTTGAATAGATTCGAAGGGTTCGAAGCGAAAGTAGTGTGCAAGGACCATAGCAGATGACGATCCATAGTCTCTTATTACCCCTATGGGAAACAGGCGTTAGTTTTTTTTTTATTCTTAAATAATGGCTGTGTGCGATCAGCCAGTGTCAAGTAAGATATAATAGTAATTATTTTCTTTGCATTAAGTAGATGGTAATGAGTGATAATGAACGTATAATGGTAAATGATATTCCCCCAAACCTCTCGAGACTCAATAAGGCTGTGGGACTTTATCGAGATCTCACACGGACTTCTTGAGAGAATTTGAAAAGTGTTTTGTTGCACTGTTTTGTTTTATTTGCCAACACTCATGCACGTTGATTCACACATATCAGTGAAGTCACAGTTCCGGCACAGTGAAAAATATTCTTTCATACATTCTCTATGAATTTTGTCAAAAAGAATACGTCCGTGATTTGCCGGTGGCGATACTGACATAGATAGCATTATCACTGACAGGTGGGGATGCATTCATAGAGAATGTATGAAAACACTGTGACGGTACTGTGCCGGAACTGTGGCTTCACTGATATGTGTGAAGCAACCTTTAACAGTAAATAATCCACCATTATTTGGTATGTTCCTGATTCGCCGGATTCTCGTTTCGTCGTATTCTTGTTTCGTCGGAAATATTAACATACAATAATATCACTTAAGTAAAGAAAACATGTAGCTATATTTATTATTGTATCAATTATTATTTTGTTGCCACTATCGGACATAACTTAAATTACCTACTTAGAAATGGGTTTGATTCATATTTTCAAAGAAATGACGATTTGGCTTTAAACATTTTTTATCTGTTATCGTAACAGACGTTATTAAATTAAGAACAAATAAATATGTTTATTAATGTACCGAAATATCTGCCTTTTATTTAATAAATAGGTAAAGCCGCGATATTTCTATAGTTTTCCTTCAACAAAAAAAACCGACGAAACAAGAATCCGGCGAGTCAGGAACTAATCCATTATTTCACATTAATATTCGACAAAACACAAATTTTCATTACATATTATAAAGTAAAGTCGCTGTTTTCCTGTGTCTGTGGCACTTCACTATTCTTCTAAACCGCAATGGATTCTTTTTGGCCACGCAAGGGTTTTCACTAAAAGAGAGCGACAACTAAGGATGGTTTTTGTTTATAATTTGTGGATATTTTGTACAATATGGCTGAAGTATGACAGTGTTTCTAAGTTAGTGGCGTAGGCGAAGGCGCGGGCGGGCCGCTAGTAACTGCAGACGACGACTCACTTTCCCGGCCAGCAGTCCAAGGCGTGAGTTGATGCGGCCGGATGCACTGTTTGCAGAGATCATCCCGCGCTCGCTGCTGATCTGCGTGCTGGAGGGCGTGTGCTACCTGCTGTGCGCGCTGGGCGACGGCTCCATGTTCTACTTCACCGTGGACCAGGACTCCGGCGCGCTCACCAACAAGAAGAAGTTCACGCTGGGCACGCAGCCCACCGTGCTGAGAACCTTTCGGTGAGCCTACTTTTATCATTGACGACCTCCTTGGTCGAGTGGTTTGTACACCGGTTTTCATGGTGGCGCCATCTCTGAGGTCCCGGGTTCGATCCCCGGTCGGGTCAATTTAGAAATTATTGTTTTCCTAAATTGTCTCGGGTCTGGGTGTTTTCTATGAATAATAAGTATGTATTTAAGTATTTTAAGTATGTTTATCCGTTGTCTAGTAACCATTTAACGAGTTTTTTCGAAGCTTCTCTTGGGCTAGACAATTGGTGTGATTGTAGGAAAGATTTATTTATTATCATTCAAAGTCAAATTATTTATTCAATGTAAACCTTTACAGGCACTTAATGACGTCAATACTAAGAATAATAAAAAAAAACAGTTAACTAACTTGTAGTTAAGACTTAACAACTAATCTAACGAACTATAGTCTGTGCCAGACAAACGCGCATCGCTACCCCCAGTACCACTGCAAGCCGAAACAGGATCGCGTCGAACCGAAATATAAGCCGTGGCGATAGAATTTTGTGTACACAAACGGCTAAAACTTATAGGTAATTTATCGTATTTTGGGATGAAAGATGAACAATGATAAATCATAATGAATTGTTAACTTAAGTTAACACTTTAACGAATAAATGTGATTTCTAATTATCGTATTGATATTGTAGTAATAGAAATTGGAAATAACTGAGTTTTTGAAGTAAAATAAAGTAACGGCTGAAATGAGTTTTGGAAAACATTAGTAATAAGGTTGACATTTTTAATCATTTAAATATCTTTTTTTATAAAAGTATAAAAAAACGTCAAATATTAATACATTAATTTGTGTTATTGACCTGTTACCATTGATGTTACCATTGACCTAGAAGAGATAGATAAGAACGTTCATACCTTCGATCAACAATACAACTGCAAACTACAAGTCAGCGCTAAAAATGTGTCTCGGTAAATAAGAGCGAACTTGAGAAGTGAGCTCTGATTTTCTCGCACGGCATAACAGGAAAAAGTACTTTATTTGTTGCTCCTTAAGGTTGAATTCACCACTAAATGTTATTGACGTCTTTTCTTTTTTAAGTGACAGGAGTAATTTATTGCTCTGGAAAAAGTATTTATTCACGTGGACAGAATTTAGCTTTAATTTTGTACGTGACGCGTTATCTAGTTGGTATTGTTGATCGAAGATTCATACAAACCATTTGTTCAAATTTGGAATGCGAGGCCTTAGCTCGCTGCAAGTTCGCTGCAGCGCTTGAACATTTATGTCGTCTAATCAACAGACAGACATCGCAGCGCCAGATCGCCGATCGGTCAAATACAACGTAGTGTGTATCAATATGGCGTCTATGATTGTAGAAGGCGTGGCACAGAAATGAAAAAAATTCTATTCTATTATTACGATATAACTACCTAATTCATAATGATTTGGATAACAATTAATTTCATTTACTTGATAACTAAATTGTAGTAAACGTCTAGGTGTACACTTTGATAAGAAATAAAGAATTATTTTCGCCACTCCGCACGCGCCTAAGCCGTGTGAATGTCGAAGCCACACTAAATCAAGGTGCCGAGTTGACTCCGCAGATAAGCCCTATCTAGTGTAACGTATGCATCGCTGATTTTTATCCACAACGGGTAGTAAGCGCTTGGCTTTCATCTCCCCTGATGGTAAGTGACGATAAGGCCAAAGGTGGAAGCGCGCGAACCCGGAATCCTCAATCATAGAGGAACTGGCTATCTTATATCTAAACAGTCGGAACATAGCAATGTATTTATTTTGTACACAATGTAAAATTTTGGAGTAAATTTAAATTGAGATACCCACACTGTAGCTTCCTAATCTATGCATTTTGTTTTAATTTTCTTAATATAAATATCTTGACCTTTACACTAACCACATTATGCACGCACCAATTAAAGCGTTAGTAAAAAAACATAATGCGGGAACCATAAACGTGCTACGAATGCCCGCAGCGTGCGCCTCACATGTATGTGCACGTTATCTGTGCCCGTGGCTTTGTATCCCCTTGTCTGTCGCGAAGACTCCTAAACATTGCTATAGTTTGTTCAATATAGCTTGATACCTGTGACAGGTGTCAAAATAGCCATGCCTAGGGTTAACACATTACAGACGTATTTTAATCATATGATAATTGAAGTTATCAATCGTTTTTTGCTACAAATTATTATTTATGATGTTATTTATGTAAATAAAAGTACGTGAATAGATTTTTTATGTTTTAATAATGTATTAGTGTACAACCAAAATCATCACCAAAATATATAATCAATATAATCGTCATTATACTTAAGAAAAATAAGTAAAGACTAACAAATCAATTAACCCGTGGCGCGCCAGCCACCCTAAATCATTAAATGCTTTACGTGTCAGGCATTTTGCGATACATCACTTTTTTATTGTTTGATTAGGGAAAATATTTATTACGTAACAACTATACGAGATTATCGCGTGAATGAGGTGTCATTCTTTTCTTTATGAGTTTTTGTACGTAGTTAACTACTTAGAATGAACAATAAAGACTTACTTGTAGTGGCACTGGAACGATTTTCTTTTGTTTTCAATATTTCATAAAGGTAACCTTTGGTTTTACTGTTTGTTATAATAATTAACAAACGACACACAACACAATTGACATAATAACTTTTTAGTTTACATTACTATGCACCGGTCACATGAATCATAAACACTTTGGCACTGAACTTCACTCACAAAACGATTTTTAACTAAGGAACCAAAATAAACAACCGCCGCCATTAAAAGTGGCCGGCCCGTGTACATGTGACCTAAAAGTACATATGCCTAACTGTAAATAAAAAAAGGTTGCTGATGAAATAATCTACAAACTAATTAATGTTTATAATCACTTTTATCAAAAAAATCAAAACATGAAGGAAATTACAGAACTTTATAACACACAATGTTAGCCATAGTTGTTAGCAAAATCAAAATATCAAAATGATACTTCTAGCTCTTCGTTTAATCTAAATTGCCACTATATCACACAACTATTGCATTGCACAAAATCTGTATTAAGTTTCCAGTAAATATAGATAAGAATCATACAAAAACTCATATTTTACGTCGAGATAACATCATAAAAACAAATCACAACAACACAACTTTTCACCAATATGGCTGACGTCCGCTCATAACTGCAGTAACATTTGGTTTTCTTTTTTTCTCGAAAATATTTCGTTTGGTCCGAATCCCACTAGATATGTTAATTTAATCTATAATGACCAGTGGTCGGAGTAGGTATATTGATTTTAGATACTTGCGTCATGATATCATAACATGGACATGCATTTCTTCCGGAATGTACCGGAGTTTCCAAAAATTTGGTAAATAGAGTAATAAAATAAAAAACCATATGTAAGCAAACAAAATTGTTTATTGTTAATACAAATAATCATTATTACAGTTTTATTAAAAATAATTATTTTTAATCCTCATCGGTTACAAGTTCTACATTTTGATTTTCTGTCTCTATACAATTAAAATAAATAACTATAATTTTTTCAATATTTTCTAATTTTAAGCTATTTCTTTTAACATCTAAGATCCATTTGTAAGTGGAAAATGATCGTTCAACATCTGTAGATGTCAATGGAGCGAATTTGAAATAAAGTTTCTGATTATTTGCTACGCTTTTTTCAATACTCTCGCTGTATTCTCTAATTGTATCTAAATCTGGATTTCGTTCCATAACTGATTCTATTTTATTTTTTATATTCTCATTATTGCACTCGTTAAGCGTAGCCCTTACTTGATCAAATACTAAAAGTGAATCAGCTAGAGATAAATTTTGTTTTTGTAACTCTTTTAGGGCTAGTAGTATAATAGAGTAATTTTCTTCAATATATTTTAAATCATTTTCTAAATTTTGTTTTTCCAAAATGTTTTTTGCGTTTCGTATGGCTATAGCATCAGAACTGCTCAAGCAGGATAAAACTTCTTTTATTTTATCTAAATGTTGAGCGTAGTAAGATGCTGCCTGTAACCAAGTACCCCATCTGGTAATGACTGGTTGCGGAGGCAACGGTAAGTCAGGATATTTTTCTTTTAAAATGTTTACCCTACTAGGAGCCTTTAAAAATACTTTTTTAACATTTGATATAAGAATATCAACATCGTTGTATTCTGACCTTATCTGCTCACTTACACGATGAAGAGCGTGCGCCAAACATGTCACATGCTTCATTTCAGGTAAGTAATGTTTTAAACTTCGCCCTGCAGATAGCATGTACGCTACACTGTCAGTGCAAAGCATTAAAATATTGTCAACTTTCGCTTCAAAAGTGTTTTGCCAAAAGACCCTGTTTGCCGTATGTCGTGTGTTGAAATGAATATTATTATTATATCATTTTATACATGCTTAGGCTTTTACTCCAACACTTTTACTACAACAAGGTTTTTACACACCAGTCATTTTTTACTATTAAATTCTGGTCATCTACGCCACTAGCAGCATAGCGTTGAGAGTATTGATACATTTTTAACTAGTTTCATGTAATAATTTCGATGTTTCGGTATTTTTATCATAATAATCCGGAAACTCGGAGGAGTATCCATATTAACATATACGTTTGATGTCAGTGACCTTAATTCAATATACCTACTCCGACCACTGATAATGACCATAGAAAATTCACTGATAGCCAAAACTTGTATACTACAACTCGGACCGGTTAAAATAAAACGACCAATCTGAGCCAATTCTGTTGTACACCGGTAAGTACAAGAGACACGCATGACTCTCAACTATTTTGTACACCCATACGTACATATAACGCTCGACGGGTTAATACAGCTAGAATTATAAATACAAAATTGAAATCAATCGATTCGTTATTGAATATCAATTGAACTTAAATTGATTTACTATCCCAACACAAGTATTTTTTTCTATTGGAATGACCTTAAGAAGGGGTACATTTCTTTATTGTGATGTTTAAAAATTGTGATAAATGTGTGTTATGTGAGTTTATTGGGATAAAACCTAATCTAACGTATAATAAATAATCACAAAAAGTAATTGTAGTCAAAGTCAAAATAAATTTATTCAATAAACTCAATCAATAAGTACTTTGAATCGTCCAAATCTTTTTTTACCTACCACCCATTCAGGACATAACTTTTTAACTGTGGCAAAGAATGGGCGCAAGAAACCACAGCGCACAAAAGCAACGACATTTACAAACAAAAAAAAGAGTATGTCGTTACCAGGTCAATACAAAATATGAATTTAAAAAATAAAAAAAATGATGCATTACAAAATTACAATACAATGTAGTATCAATTAAATAAAGACAATTAGAAATAGAAATAATGTTAGGTGATGGATTATAAAAAATAATATTATTTAAGTGTTTTCAAATATATTCATACGCTTTTACAAAGTCACGTCGTCGTTTATGATGACACCTATCACAGGTATCAAGCTATATTGAACAGACTATAACAATTGAGCGACAGCTGCTCATATGAGCCATGTCGCGTAGCGGCCCACTAAAATAATACTACCACCCCCTCTCTTCCCTTGGGTGTGGTAAAAGGCGACTAACGGGCTAAACACAACATGCATCCAACAGCATAGAGCGGCGATGTGCTCACCACCTGTCACGCTGAGCAGTTGTTATTTGGTGAAACGTGGACTATTGCACATTGCCTTGTCTCTGACTAACCCTTCGGGGATAATAGTCGTGATTATGTATGTACTAAAGAGCCGTTCGCGGTTTCACCCGCGTGGTTCCCGTTCCCGTGTAAATATCGGGATAAAAAGTAACCTATGTGTTAATCCAGGTTATAAACTATCTGTATGCCGAATTTCATCCAAATCCATTCAGTAGTTTTTACGTGAAAGAGTAACAAACATCCATCCGTACTTACTAACTTTCGCGTTTATAATATTAGTAGGATGGATGAGCTCATAAGTGTTACGTCCCCCAGGTCGCTGTCGACGACGAACATATTCGCGTGCTCGGACCGGCCCACGGTGATATTCTCGTCCAACCACAAGCTGGTGTTCTCCAACGTGAATCTCAAGGAGGTCACGCACATGTGCTCCCTCAACGCGCTCGCCTATCCCGACAGGTATTTACGTTATTATTATACTAGCACAGAATGCCTCGATGGCCGAGTGGTCAAGCGCTTAACTCGATATGCGGAGGTCCCGGGTTCAATTCCCAGGTCGGGCAAAGTGTGTTCCAGCTTATTCTATGCATAGACCCGGTTCGTGATCACCAACCCGTATTCGGCAAGCGCGGTGGTGGTGGTGGCAAGCCAATACCTATCAATTGTAGTGATGAATGCCTTTGCCGTGCAGTGGAACACATACAGATTGTACTTTACTTTTTTAATACAGAATAAGAAGTTCTTTATTAGTGAAATGATACACGGCTTCGGTAAAATCTGCCCTAAGTACGTTAAATCCCGTTGAAATGTTTGTGTTTCTCCCCAGCCTGGCGCTGGCGACGGACAGCACGGTGACGATCGGCACCATCGACGAGATCCAGAAGCTGCACATCCGCACCGTGCCGCTGGGCGAGACGCCGCGCCGCATCGCCTACCAGGAGGCCACGCAAGTGAGCACTCGGCACTCAGCACTGCCTGGAACACTAACATACACTACCTACTAACAAAGGCCACGCAACTGAGCACTGCTTGGGACACTAACATACACTACCTACTAACAAAGGCCACGCAACTGAGCACTGCTTGGGACACTAACATACACTACCTACTAACAAAGGCCACGCAACTGAGCACTGCTTGGGACACTAACATACACTACCTACTAACAAAGGCCACGCAACTGAGCACTGCTTGGGACACTAACATACACTACCTACTAACAAAGGCCACG
Source organism: Scoparia ambigualis (assembly GCA_963921215.1). Taxonomy (NCBI): domain Eukaryota; kingdom Metazoa; phylum Arthropoda; class Insecta; order Lepidoptera; family Crambidae; genus Scoparia; species Scoparia ambigualis. The sequence continues at coordinate 4,035,345 of OY992520.1, read as the reverse complement.
CAACTGAGCACTGCTTGGGACACTAACATACACTACCTACTAACAAAGGCCACGCAACTGAGCACTGCTTGGGACACTAACATACACTACCTACTAACAAAGGCCACGCAACTGAGCACTGCTTGGGACACTAACATACACTACCTACTAACAAAGGCCACGCAACTGAGCACTGCTTGGGACACTAACATACACTACCTACTAACAAAGGCCACGCAACTGAGCACTGCTTGGGACACTAACATACACTACCTACTAACAAAGGCCACGCAACTGAGCACTGCTTGGGACACTAACATACACTACCTACTAACAAAGGCCACGCAACTGAGCACTGCTTGGGACACTAACATACACTACCTACTAACAAAGGCCACGCAACTGAGCACTGCTTGGGACACTAACATACACTACCTACTAACAAAGGCCACGCAACTGAGCACTGCTTGGGACACTAACATACACTACCTACTAACAAAGGCCACGCAACTGAGCACTGCTTGGGACACTAACATACACTACCTACTAACAAAGGCCACGCAACTGAGCACTGCTTGGAACACTAACATACACTACCTACTAACAAAGGCCACGCAACCACTGACGGCTTATAACTTTATAAACTGAAGGTCCCTGTCTATATCCTTTTTTACTTTTTTTTTTAATTAGGAATAACAAACAGCCAAATGGTAACAATATAGTGCAAAGAAAACATTTTGGCCCATATTAATTTGACCAGCTACCCTATCGGCTAAAAAATATGAATATGGACATGGGCTTCATTTGACATTTGAAACATATAATATGCCCATATAAGGACAAAATATAGGCTTCAAATGTCAAATGAAGCCCATGTTCATATCCATATTTTTTAGCCGATAGACCCCCAGATCAGTTATACACAGGTTTACAAATAATTAAATTACATAAAAACTTAGTCTAGACTTATAGTAGGTACTTATAAAGCATAAATCTCCAAGTGGGTAACAAATTTTATATAACAAGAAATAAAAAGAAGAAGAACTACTAATAATACATGTAAAGATGCAATTATTTCCTAATACATTTTTCTTTCTTAAAATTCCTTGTTTAATACATAATATGGATATTATATTAAAATTAATAATTAATTAAACTAATATTAAAGACTGATAGTTATGATACATAAATAAATACATACATACATACAGAAACCTAGTCACTTAGTCACACCATTTAGTTTTAATTTTCTTTAAAAATGTACGCTTGTTTCTTCTTTAATTTTTTAGTATGGTGTCCACATATAGTTTGTAATGAGATTATATATTTTTATAGAGTTATACATTTTCTTAAATGATGCTCCTCTAAACCCCTTGAGTTGCAGTAAAAATGACGGCAAGGGACTTACTATGTTGTCACGCGGACTTCTTGACATACCTTAAAAAGTAACATTGCGCTGTTTTGTTTTATTTGCCAATACGCTGTTCAAACAATGCGTGCGTTCGCAGGATTCCGGTCTACCCTACCCAAAGTCGGATATTCAGCGATATTATGAAAGTCATCTAATGCCCACTCGAAGGCACGGCAATGAGACGTTGCCCTGGTTTTTTTTATACGGTAACGGGTAAGCGCTTGGCCTTCATCTCACTCTTAGTGACGATAAGGTCGAAGGTGGAAGCGCGCTTCACCCGGAATCCTCAACCACTGAGGAACTGGCTATCTTATCTCAAACTGTCGGAACATAACAATGCTATAAACATCATTGTTATGGCGACAGACTTAGATAAGATGGTGGTAGCTAGCCAGATAAGATGGTGGTAGCTAGCCAGGCGGACTTAACAGCCCTACCACCAACTAAATCGAACACACAAAGATGTGCCCCCCGCTGGGAATCGATCCCGGGGCCTCTGGGTCTGAAACCGGTGGTTTAGCCACTAGACCACAGAGGCGGTTGAAAGACATGACAGACAGACAATGATGTAGTAACACAATCATAAGAAAACGATTATTTCATACTAGCCGCGGCTCGCCCGCGTATTGGTTCACACGCAGTATAGTTCGTGCCAAACTTCTAGCTCGCTCTGAAGTTGCGACGCGCAGATGTATAGTTATCAACATTATCATTAGAGCGTTATAATCATAAAATAACGTAACATGACAATTTATAAATTAAGAAAAATATAATTTTTATGAAGCTGTGGAAACATTAAATTACATTACAGTGGTTTTACACCTTATATATAGTCTTTTAATGATTTGCTTGGGCAAGACTTCGCTTTCATCATCGTCAGATTACAGATACCTTTCTCTGCTTCTTTCTTCATAAACTCCGATACGTTGTAAATAATTATATTTCTTCGCTTCATTCTTCAGATATGATACAAATACCATGTAGTTTCCCTATTTACTAGGTAACATTCGCACAATCTTTAGAGTTTTTAAACGATTTTTCAACTAAATAAAACGTACTTCCGGTTTACCTTAGCCTTAGTTCGCCATCTTGTCATTGCTCATTCCCGTTTTGTGCTCGGTAACGCTCGCACGCGCACTCCGTTAAAACTCGACAATATGCCGAAAAGAAGTGCACAGTCACGTATTGAACGTTATGAACGCAAAATAAGAAAATTAACAGAAAAGCAAAAGCGTCGAAAAAATATATTTCCCTCGGATTCATCGTCGGAATCCGAAAATGAAGGTAAATAAAACTTAATATTTTATTTGATTCCTTTTGTACGAAGTGATTGAATCGATAAGTGATTTTCGATACATAAGTGTTAAATAATTGTATAAAAATAGATTTTGGAGCGCTTTGGGACTGACTGCGAGTCAGTAACATTGACACTTTTCCTAATCTTATAAAATCCTTTATTTTGCATCGGGGTAGACTGCGAGTCTTCAACGATGACAATAAGCAGAAAATAAGAACATTCTAATAGATTGTATCTTTCATCTGCAAATAGAGAAACGATTATTTTTCTTTTCGTTTTATAACTACCCTCAAAAAAAAAAAAAAAAAAAGCCTAATTTTTCAATTATATTTTTTAGGCCATGAACGTAAAGACGTTCAAGAAAACGGACACGATCTTATCTTGGAGCCCACTTCAGCGACACCAGACGAGATCTTGGGTGCAGTGACAACGGAATCCGTTAACGACTGCGAACCAAACTTGGACCAGTCAGTTTCTTTTCAAGAAGACGATGCCGTCGCTGACAATGAGCTGGACCCAGTTCTTTTATCTGCTTTAGGCGAAACCATGTCGGATTCCCCCGAGTACGGGGAAGATATTCACGACAATTTGTCGAAGTTGTGGATGCCTTTGCTAAGAAAAGGATTACCCCCAGAAATGAAAGAAAAAATATTAAAAGATTATTTAGTACCCAATAACTGTAAATTGTTACAAGCGCCTAAGCTCAATGCAGAAATCTCGGCCGCTGTGCCGGACATGGTTCGCAACCGCGATAAAACAATCGCCACTTCCCAACAACAACTGGGCCAGGGAATTACTGCCATTAATAGAGGTATTCATATTTTGTTAAAAAGTGACGATAAGGTCCAGGCCATGAAGCACCTGAGTAATGGCTGCAGAATATTATGCGACTCCCATAATTTAGTGACAAATAATCGCATAAAGCTTATCATGCCTAGTCTAGATAAGTCTATCGTACACATGATAAATGAATCCGAAAGGGATGAAACACTGTTCGGCTCGTCACTTTCCGAAAAAATCAAGGCGGCCAAGGCTATCGAGAAGCAGGGCCTTCAAATCAAGAAGCCAGTACTAAAACCTAAACCAGCGGCTCCTCAGTCCAGCGCTCGGCCCACGTCCTTTCAGGGAAACTGGGCAGCGCCTCCTCGGTACCCACCGCCGAACAGGGGGGGGCGAGGAGGCTACAGGAAATCACAGCTGCCATCGACTGTTCGTCGTCCGTATATTCCGCCGTCACAGCCACATCGTGCTGCGACTTTCGACAAACCTCGTGCACCGGCGCAGGGTCGCCACTAGCAGAGGTACATGCGGGTAGACTTACCCATTTTTATGACTGTTGGTTAAAGATAACAAACAATAAATTAGTACTCGATTGGATTAAAAATGGTTACAAAATACCATTTAAATCGGTAATATGTCAAACTAATATACCTAAAAATGTTTTTTTCTCATACTGAAAATCATGACATGTTAGAGGCTATAAACAGGTTAAAACAACTAGGAGCCATTACGGAGACTAAATTAACGCAAGATCAATTTGTTTCCAAAGTATTTCTCACTCCTAAACCGAATGGTGACAAGCGCTTCATATTAAATTTAAAGCCATTAAATAAATTAATACACATCGACCATTTTAAAATGGAAGATTATCGTACCGCCTGTAAATTGATACCGCGTGATGGGTACCTAGCTACCATCGATATAAAGGATGCCTACTTTTTAATTGCTATAAATACATCGCATCAAAAGTACTTAAAATTTCATTTTCAACCTAATAGTAATAATACATCCGAGTCAGTTGTCTATCAATTTTGCGCTTTACCCTTTGGTTTATGTGTGGCTCCACGTGTTTTCACTAAGATCATGAGAGAAGTTATGACTTATCTAAGATGTGGCTTCAAATCAGTTTATTATTTAGATGATCTCTTGTGTATCGGTGACACTTACGATCAGTGTGTTGATAACGTTAATGAGACGTTAAAATTACTTAATTGCCTAGGTTTTATTGTTAATTACGAAAAAAGTAATTTGTCACCGCAACAAACTTGCAAGTTCCTTGGATTTTGTTATGACACAAGGGCCCTAAGTATCAGTCTTCCGTTAGACAAGCGTAGCAAAATTGCACAATTGATCACAAGATTTTTAAAACTACCGTCGTGTTCCATACGCGAGTTTGCTCAACTTATAGGAATATTGGTTGCCGCTTGTCCAGCCGCTAAATACGGATGGTTATACACCAAGATTCTAGAACGACAGAAATACTTAGCGTTACTTAAAAATAATGGAATATGGAAAGATACAGAAAAAACACACCACATCAATTATTTAGAATTGATGGCGGCTTTCTTAGGTTTGAAGTCTTTCTCTAGCGATTTAACCAATTGTGCAATATTACTACGAATTGACAATACTACTGCAATCAGTTATGTTAACCGCATGGGAGGCGTTCAATACCCCCATCTCAATAACTTAGCGAGGTCAATTTGGCAGTGGTGCGAAGCACGCGGCCTATGGATATTCGCATCGTATGTGAATACAAAAGAAAATCGCGCCGACCCCGCTTCTAGAATCGTCAATCCAGATACCGAATGGTCACTTGCTAATAGTGCTTTCCTAGATGTTATACAACATTTCGGACAACCCGAAATTGATTTATTTGCATCACGTCATAATGCAAAATGTTCTAGGTTTGTTTCATGGAAACAAGACCCAGACGCAGAATACGTTGACGCATTTACTTTAAACTGGCGATCGTATTTCTTTTACGCATTTCCGCCCTTTTCCCTTATACTAAAATGTATTCGGAAAATCATTGACGAAAAAGCAAACGGTATCTTGGTTTTCCCTTATTGGCCCTCGCAATCCTGGTTCCCGCTGTTACAAAACATAATAGTTTCTGATGTACTTTATTTAAATCCAAATAAAAACCTATTGCAATCTCATTTCAGGGACCATCACCCCTTACACAAGAACATTTTCCTGGGTGTCGCGAGGCTTTGCGGCAGTCATTTAACCGTCGGGGAGCCGGCGCAGAGTCAATGACGTTGATTTTAGCATCATTTTCGGACAGCACTATTAATCAATACAATACTTCTCTTAAGCTTTGGTGGCAGTATTGTATCTCTAACAAGATAGACATATTTGAACCTTCGAAACAGTCGGTACTTACCTTTTTGACAACTCGTTTCAATAGCGGTTGCGGTTATAGCAGTTTGAATACTCACCGTTCTGCTTTGTCAGCCTTAATAGGAAACAATATAGGATCTGACCCTTGTGTAAAGCGTCTGCTGAAGGGCGCGTACAAATTAAGACCAGCTAAACCTAAGTATAGTAATACGTGGGACCCTCAGTTGGTTTTAAACCACATTACCAAATGGTTCCCCAATAACGATCTATCACTCGAAAAAATTACAAAGAAACTTACTATACTACTTGCTATTTGTACTGCCCATAGAATGCAGACGCTTTCTCTTATCAAACTAGAAAATATTTTCTTTTCGGATAATGGTATAAGGATTAATATTACAGATATTATAAAAACATCTGCGCCTGGCATAGACCAGCCTATATTATATCTGCCTTACTTTAGGGAAAATATTAGTATTTGTCCCGCTACAACGCTCTCAGATTATATTTCTATAACTAGAAACTTAAGGACTGAGAACGCAGGTAAACTCTTGTTAACGTTCAAGAAGCCACATAAACCCGCAACGACGCAATCTATAAGTAGATGGGTTAAACAAGTCCTGACAGAATGCGGCATCAGCGTCTTTGGCGCACACAGTACGCGCCATGCGTCTACCTCAGCAGCCAGCTTAGCCGGCGTCAGTATTGAAACAATACGCAAAACCGCGGGCTGGACAGACTCATCCAATTCTTTTGCCCGATTCTATAATAGATCCATCTTAAGAGAAGGTGAATTTGCAAGATCAGTTTGCTTATCGTCAAATTCTCAATAACATTAATAAAAGTTGATAATACGTTGATTAAGCTAATCTAGGTATCCTATATCTAGATACGATGAATTATGATTAAGTAAAATAATTATACAAAAAAAAAAAAAAAAAAGTGTTTTTTTCTTATCTAAGGTACATTATTGTGATAAATGATTTATTGTAATCACAGGTTAAAATAAAAGACAAAGTCTAATTATATTGTGCTTTATTTCAAAACTTTCGGCTCTTAACATCTACATGGTATTTGTATCATATCTGAAGAATGAAGCGAAGAAATATAATATATGATCAAAGGAACTTACCTAAGTGAAGTTCGATCAATATTATATGAGTCGCTTCATTCGAAGATATGATCACCCTCCCACCCTAATGCCCTTATTTAGAAAGTTTTGTAAATTATTTAAAGCTCTAAAAAATGAGCAATGACGAGATGGCGAACTAAGGCTAAGGTAAACCGGAAGTACGTTTTATTTAGTTGAAAAATCGTTTAAAAACTCTAAAGATTGTGCGAATGTTACCTAGTAAATAGGGAAACTACATGGTATTTGTATCATATCTTCGAATGAAGCGACTCATATAATATTGATCGAACTTCACTTAGGTAAGTTCCTTTGATCATATATTTTTCTTGCTTGCCGACGTAAAACTGTATTACGTCTAGGCATTTTAAACAGCCTTTCAAAACAGTACTCCTAATACAATAACAGTATGTAACAAAAAAAAAAATCAACAACTTAAAACAGTAACGTAATAACAACAAACAATAAATACCTAATATCGCGACGCGGTCAAATAAAATGTACACGTGACTGTACTTTCCGCTGCTAAAGCAAAACAAACTCGTACACATGGCGAGCGCGCATGCGCAGGGGTGTGCGGGGGTGTGCCCCGCCCCCAACCGCTTCCGTCCCGCCGATACCTATATTGTGCTATTGCGACGCCACTCGCCTCGTGTTCACAGCGAGCTAGATGATTGGCGCGGGTTATACCAGTGAATCATTTCCAAAAAACAAGTTACAAATCGCGTTCTGACAATTACAATGTCAATAGATTAAAATCTATCAATTCTGTAAACTTTTCGCTTTACTTTCCTACCAATAAGTCCTACGAGTACCTAATAAAATAATGTTTTATAGCCTAAACGAATTTTTAGACTGAATTATATAGCGTAAAAAAAATATTTTAAATAATAATAAACACTTAACTGTTCTTAGTATAGTATGTAAATATAGATTGTCTAAAAATGTTAATGTCAATCGTTTGTTGTTTAGTTTAATTAAAATTATAGCTAAGTAAAGATTTAATATAGTATTTAAGCCCTTACAGAGCTTATTTGAGGACATATTACTTAAACTAAGAAGACCCTAATGTATTATCGCGGACTCCGTCGCTTTACCAGTCTAAAGGTCAATATCTCCGCCGTCTATTTGGTACGCGCCCGCATCCGGGCGGGCGGCGCGCTCCATACGAATATTTCTGAAAAGTAGTAAAGCGACGGTGACCCCCACCGTACATACCTATTGGCTATTTGACAGTTGTAACAATAAAATATGACTGTTATGGTAGTTTATAATTTAACGATATTATTATCGAATAGAATTATTTTTTATTAGATAATTTCTAAATATTTTATTTTTATAAAATAAATTTGCGATTTTTTTATCTGTGGAGACCCGAAACACGTGCCGTGCACGGCCATGATTGAGCTTTGCGTGACGTCACATTTCACAAATAAACCAAAACTATCTGTCAGGTTTCAAGATAAAATTTCATTGTTTAGTGAAAAATGTGACGTCACAGGGCAAAATGTCACGTGACCAACCGTTTTCGCGCGAAATATGAAATTGATGAAGAAAAATACGTTGTTTTTCTATTAAATAAAGCTTTTTCGTAAAAAAATTATTGTACGGGGTATAAAATAAGCGTTTAGTAGCCGATTGATTGATTGAAAGATTAACGATTATGATTACGTAAAGTTTTATGGTTGGGCAGACGTTCGGCGTGATCACGATGCGCGTGGACAAGCTGGAGTGGTCGGCGGCGGGCGGGCCGCTGGCCGTGGCGGCGCGCGCCTCGGCCTCCAGCGCCGCCGCCTCCAGCTCGGGCGCGCCCGCGCAGCCGCCCAAGCACGCGCCCACCGCGCTGGACCTGGAGCTGCACTACCTGCTGCTGCTCGACCACCACACCTTCGAGGGTGAGTCGCTAGTCATTAGCCAGCCGGCCTAACGTGCACTACACGACAAAATTTTGTCTACCCGTTTTCTCGTGTTATGTCTATACACGATATGTCAAAAATGGACATAATAGTAATTTTTGCTTGTCTGTGGTATTTTTGTCTATAAACATGTTAGGGACATGCAACATAATTTTATCGAGTTTTGCTCGCCATCGTAGGAAGAGAGAATAGAGTCCGCGACATATCTCATATTGCGCATGCTAGGCCTACAGGACGAGGTTTTAATATAGTACAGGATCCGAGTATACAACGACCTTCACCGAGCGGTTAATGGATGAAAAGTATTTTATATCAAATTTAATGTGTTAAATAATATATTGCGAGTGGGTTGGCTGAAAATTTCAGTCCAGTATATGATTAATTTAATATTTAAAAATATATTTTTTTAAATATTGCACTTGTTTCGATAATAGATAAATTACATAGGTACCAATCGAAAGTATGAAGCCTCTATAATATGCAAACGTTAGGTTGACTATTTTTTTCCTGTCATAACATTGGGTGTGCAGGTGTAAACAGGCAAGTCAATATTAGTAATTTGCAACCGTCTGGTTAAATAAATAAAATTTATGTTTATATAAAGATAAACTCATTACAAACACACACACACACACACCAAACCAGTGCAATGTAAAAAAAAAAATTTTTTTTAATATTTAATTAATCATTAATGGTAAATTTTTCAGCCAACCCACTCGCGATATATTATTTAACATATTAATTTTGATATAAAATACTTTTCATCCATTAAACTTCTCGGTGAAGGTCGTTCTATACTCGGATCTTAGACTAATAGGTATATAACCTTGCAAGAGTCACCGCCGCACGGTTAAGGTCACTTCACACATATCAGTGAAGCCACAGTACCGGCACAGTGTTTTTCATACATTCTCTATGAACGCATCCCCCCTTCCCCTTGTCAGTGATAATGCTCTCAGTGTCAGTGCCGTCACCGGCAAATCACGGACGTATTCATTTTGACAAAATTTATAGAGAATGTATGAAAGAATATTTTTCACTGTGCCATTACTGTGTCGGAACTGTGACTTTCCTGATATGTGTGAAGCAACCCTTAGGGGGTGAATAAGCAGCAGCTGTGGCCGTGCAGGCGACTGTGCACGGCCACCGCATCCATGCCGGGTTAAGCTGTTATATGTATAGGCAGTCTTCAGTCCTTCTCCTTTCTACGGTCCCATTTTACTTGAAATCGGCGCAATAATAATGATGATACGAGTATAAGCAGTCTGTAATCTGTGAGTCGCCTTTTACGACATCCAAGGAAAGAGATGGGTCGGTAGTATTCTGTTCATAATCAAATGAAAACAATCTTGTGACATGTATACTTAATTAATTCTAATTTCATTTTAATTATAGTTAATTTACTATTTGTATGCTAACACGTTAGCTAAATGTGCGATTCTCAACCTCACACCTTCACCCGCTTGCTCGTTTGCCTCCTTCGGCTATAAAAAAAAAAAAAAAAAAAACACTTACCATCACTATAATGTATCGCATTTATTACGAATAAATTATTTGATATGAATTATTTGATTTTGAACATTTAGTGTGACTTATATGCGGTTTTTATGTAGATATTTTTGGCAAAAACTTAAATATTTTTGCTGATCACAATATGTTACTTTTTGCCAGAAACTTCACTGATTATTATTTTATGTGTGTTAAAAAAATATTTGTTTACCAAATAAAAGCAATACAAACATACATACATCAATCCCGTTTCCCGAAGAGGTGAGCAGAGACCATCGTCCATTCGCTACAATGCTGACACACGAATAAAGATAAATTGAAAATTATTTAAAAATTGTTACAGTCCTCCACGCGCATCAACTTATGCCGAATGAGTTCGCGATGTCTCTAGTCTCGTGTAAGCTGAGCGACGATCCGAATCACTACTACGCGGTCGGCACCGCTATAGTGAACCCGGAGGAATCGGAACCGAAACAAGTAAGTGTTCAATAATATGTACAAACGCCAGCTAGCAGATGAACTTCCCACAAAATGTCAAATTTCTTCTACACATTTTGAACTTTATTTTCTTGGTATTAGGTTCAATATCGATTAGAGAAATTTGACAGGTCGTAGCTTTAAATTTCAAATTTCTTCAATACCTACACAATATTTTATATTATTAAAGTAACTGGATATATCATTAACCAACCATTTTGTTTCAGGGCAGATTATTATTATTTCATTGGACGGAAGGCAAATTAATACAAGTAGCAGAAAAGGAAATTAAAGGCGCGTGTTATGCGCTCGTAGAGTTCAATGGGAAGCTGCTCGCGTCAATCAATAGTACGGTAAGTAATGATCTATTGTAGCCAGCCTTTATATGCGTAATCTAGAGTTTCGCCCAGAATAGTGACAGAAGTAAAAAAAGGAAACCTATATATTGTTTCATTTACATTGTAAGTAGCTTTTCAATTCTCTAACGTAGGGCCTCGGCCCTGGTGCCCTAGACAAATGGCAAACGCTCACCCCCTGCCTATTCGTTATACGTCTGACAATGCGCGAGCGCTGCTGTTTTTCGTTTACAATCATAGCCTGACCGCAACCGCTGTACCGCGCCTTAGGTATGCGCGGCTGGTGGGGGAGTGGGAAGTAAAGAGCATGAACTCACATGAGATTCGTAGTGTCAGACAGATCTTAAGATATTTGAAGCTTATATTTACATCCAATCCGTTTTTGTCCAGTATGATTTTTAGATAATTACAATTAAAGAACCAATATAAATGAAATAAATCTTTAATTCTTGGAAATATAAAATATAAACTTTCTTTGTTTGCTTTTCTTTTCTTAAAATATTCGGCCACTTAAAAAATGACAGTCTTTATTATCTCGAGATAATGCACGACCCATTTTTAGATATTTTATCTCATGTGCGTCTGACACACTAGTTGCCGCCGTGAGCGATGACGGCAGAATGACTAAATAGAGCAACTGTTTCGCCCCCCCGCCTCGCCGCTCGCATACCCAAGGCGCGGTACAGCGGTAGCGGTCAGACTATAGCACAATACCCAGCAGTGTATGACGAATTACGAATAGACAGGGAGTGAGCGTTTGCCATTTGTCTAGGGGAGCAGGCCAGCAAAATAGTAAAGTTAATTAATCCAATATAACTTTTCCTGATTGTCTGAGTTTTTATTTTTATTTTATACGACAGGTACGATTATTCGAATGGACTTCGGATAAGGAGCTGCGTCTGGAATGCAGCCACTTCAACAATATTGTAGCTTTATATTTAAAAGTGAAGGGAGATTTCATTCTAGTCGGCGATATCATGAGGTCAATGTCTCTACTTCAGTATAAACAGGTAAGGGTTCTTATGACCTATTAAAGTTAAATGACTTTGATTTAAGACAAATTGGGTGAACTCGCTACGCTTGTAAACATGATAAGCACGAACATTTGCTAAAGAATTTGGAAATGGATGCGTACCTTCGCTCTAAATTTCGAACGTAAACTGAACGCAATAATAAATCTCTATTCTATAGTATCTCAAGTATGGCGTATGAGTGTGTCTAGATAGACTTATCAGCTAAGTGTAACTTAATGCCAGAGCTACACCATCTGCAATCTTCTAGATTATCAGAAATTAATTGAAATTATGGTTAAGTATACGTAAGGATTCGAAATGGTTAATTTAAATTGCTATTCAATAGTTGATCATTGACTAAACTTTCCATAATGTAATTTAAACACACACCTACAATAAAATCGCGGTTAAAGTTGTCTCATCAAATTATATTACACATGCCACCAGTTCAAACTATCCACAATTGGCTATTTGACAGTTGTAACAATAAAATATGAAATATGTCGGATATGGTAGTTTATAATTTAACAATAATTATCCAATAGTTTTTTTATCAAGATAATTTGTAAATATTTTATTTTTACAAAATAAATTTGCGATCTTTTATCTGTGGATTACAAGATCCGAAACACGATAATTGAGCTTCGTGTGACGTCACATTTCACAAAATAAACAAAAACTATCTGTCGAAATATGAAATTAATGAAGAAAAATATGTATTTTTTTTTTCAAAATAAAGCTATTTTGAGAAAAAATATTGTAAAAGGTATAAAATAAGCGTTTGTAGTTTTTAAAATACTTTTCCGAGAACTGTCTAAGTATCCAATTGTCAAATTTCTCCAATCAACATTGATCCTTATACCCAAAGCATAAGGTTCAAAATGTATTGCATTGTAGATGGAGGGCAGCTTCGAGGAGATCGCGCGCGACCACAGCCCCAACTGGATGACCGCCGTGGAGATACTGGACGACGACACGTTTCTTGGCGCAGAGAACAATTTCAATCTGTTCATTTGCCAGAAAGACGGGTGAGCGTACTGTTAGGTACTTACTTATTTTAACTTAATATAAAAAAATCGAATAAAAAAGTAAAAATAAATGTGAGTTATAAAATAAAAAAATAATAATAAGCACTTTATTTGCATAAAAAGAAAAAACAATTACAAAAATAGGACAAAACATAAAAAGAGAGGACATTAGGCGGCCTTATTGCTTAAAAGTATTGCATAAAAAAGCAAATATTATATACAAAGACTTTTTATCGGTGATCAGGACCCACTGATTAAGACTAAGTAAATGATGGTCATTGCAATAATAATAGTAGTTACATGTTTTCTTTTTATAAATATATTTTTTAATTAGGTAAACCGATAAGGATCACCGATAAAAAGTCTTTGTATATTATGTTAAAATATATAATACACTTGGCAAAATGTCTATCGTTCACAAAATGTATCTTTCGAAATTGCATCTTTTACAAAAAGTCCCTTTTAACCATTTCGAAGGCATTAGCAGCTATGTTGCCACCAAATATATTGAACCTTATGCTTTTAGAATAAGATTATCAATGAAAAATTACAACTTTATCTCTTATTCGCAACAACACAAGGTGAGGCGGGGTCCTGATTAATAATTCTTGGCTTATTTATTATTGTGTGTCAATAACCGTGTCGCGTAGCGGTGAAAGAATACTACCCCCCCCCCCCCCTCTTTTCCCCTCTTTTCCTTTGGGTGTCCTAAAAGGCGACTAACAGACTAAAGACTGCATATACATCGAACAGCATAGAGCGGCGACGGTCTTACCACCTGTCACGCTGAGCACATGTGCAGTCGCTATTTGGTAAAAAGTGGACTATGGTAGAGGACTGCTTTTGCGGTCCTCATTGCCTAGTCTCTGACTAACCCTTCGGGGTAATAGTCGTGATTATATGTATGTATGTGTGTCAATAAATGTCTCTCTCTCTGTCTATCTCTATCTCTGTGTATCTCTACCCCTCTCTCTATCTATCTCTGTCTGTCTCTACCCTCTCTCTATCTGTCTCTACCCCTCTCTCTATCTCTGTATTTGTCTACTCCTTTTTCTATCTCTGTCTTTCTCTACCCCTCTCTCTATCTATCCCTGTCTGTTTCTACTCCTCTTTCTCTGTCTATCACTACCCTTCTCTCTATCTCTGTCTTTCTCTACCCCTCTTTCTATCTCTGTCTGTCTCTAACCCTCTCTCTATCTGTCTTTCTCTACCCCTCTTTCTATCTCTGTCTGTCTCTAACCCTCTCTCTATCTGTCTTTCTCTACCCCTCTTTCTATCTGTTTTCTTTACCTCCTCTCTCTATCTCTGTCTGTCTCTACCCATCTGTCTATCTGTACCCTTCTCTCTGTCTCTCTCTCCTGTGTAAGGGTAAAATGTAAAGCACCGTCCCCGTGTTGGTAACAGCGCGGCCACCACTGACGAGGACCGCCAGCAGCTGGACAACATGGGCCGCTTCCACGTGGGCGACATGGTCAACGTCATGCGCCACGGCTCGCTGGTCGCGCAGCACGCCGACACCGCCGCGCCCGTGCAGGCGCCCGTGCTCGTGGCCACCGTCACCGGCGCCATATGTACGTGCCCGAGGGCCTACTCTCTTTGTTTTAGTCGGAGATAATGCTTCTCTCTTTCCCCCCCCCCCCCCCCCCCCCCCTCCCGTGGGGGAAACGGGTGAGTAAGGACATACGGGCCCGACCCGGTGAAAGAACCGACACCTTCCTTCGGAACGCGACGCGGCGCCCCGGTACCGTGCTGATACGCCCCGGGAAAACGTGCCTGAGGGCCTACTCCCTTTCTCCGAATCGAAATTTCGGCCAATTTTCGTTTGCTATTCACAGCGGTTTCCATTCCTTCCGAAATTTAATTCATACTAAATAGGTTTTGCATTTAGATTACTATTGTTTATAAAATTGTTTGAATTTTCGAAAATAATGGAAAGCGCTATAAATAGCAAACGAAAATCGGCCGAAATTTCGATTCGGAGAAAGAGAGTAGGCCCTCTGTACCGCATGAGTAGAGAAACGGAACAGAGACAAAGCTTCACACAACTGCGCCGTCGCGAGTCAACTACTAAAGTCTGGCCAACGAAAGCTGAACCTTGTAAATATTTGATTGGCAACACTTTGTCTCTATGTGTGTCTATCTGAGGTGTCGTATGTCAAATTGAAATTTTTCTGACAAAATTTGCGAGTGACCCTGTGTTACCCGGTCATGATTTTTTTGAATTTGCCGCGTTTTCCCTGGTTCAGCTTTCGTTAGCCAGACTCTACAAGCATACGGCGCATGTGTGCGTGTCCACTAGCCGCTGCGTCGCGTATGCGCCGCCACTGGATAAAACCGGTTTACCACAGTATTTACGCTCGCTCGGCCAGTGGACCAACGGAGAGACACGCGACGGCACGTTGTATGATGCTTTGTCTCTGTTCCGTTTCTTTACTCATGTGCCTATGCCTCAGAATAATAACTAAAGCATAGAAAGAGTGCTATGACATTTGAGTGTGCACTCCGTTTGGTCACCATTCGAATTACATTTGTATAGGTCGCTTTTGAATTCGGTATCATAAATGGTGACCGGGTATCCAATTTTTTTTTTCGCGTAACATTTTACGTTTTTAGCAACTTATATTGTCTCTTTTCTTTCAATGTTTATGGCCCTTTTGAATTAATAGGACAACTATACAAGTCTCATTTGGACTCCTAAGCTTTAGTTATCATTCTATGGCCTATACACACACGCACTCACCTCCGCGCCCGTGCTCGTCGCCACCGTCACCGGCGCCATATGTACGTGACAACTGTTTTGGCAGTACAGCATTAGCGTATACATCATAATTAAGAGAGGGGCTAGGCGGTCAGCGCAAAATTCAGGTTGTGGTGCGCGGTTCAAGTCACATTTTTATCAAGAAGTTAATAAAATAGTTTGGCTCTTTTGAAATCTAAATCAGTCACGAAATCGAAAAGGTAAACACCTGTGTTTGTAATTTTATAGGAATTATCATAGTTGTCATGTAATACATATCGAAAATTTCAGTGCAAAACACCTCGAATTTTCTGAATAACAGCCAACGTTTTCACGTTTTTTTTTCGTTGACCGCATAAACCCTTTAACAACAGATAATCAATTTGCCCACTGCTGGGCACAGGCCTTCCTACATGGACAACAACACATGGCTGACCCAAATCTTACGACAACAATCGGGACAAACGGCTTTAAACGCCTTCCGAACGTAGGTCGATGTTTTTTGGTATGGTCACCCATCCAATGATACGGCATTGCGCACGTTGCTTTAAAAATCGCAAACCGAACGCTTTTGCCACTGCGCATTGGAACTCCTCAATTATCTCTTTTTTATTTAGTCTGTTTTCCCCACCGCTGGAACTGACACTGACACTACGTGGCATGCAAAGTTCTCATACGAAACACAGAAAAACGACGTTTCGTAGTCCCGTTTCCTACTTCAGAACTGGACCAATTTTTATGTTTTCTTCAGCATCAGTTAAAGAAAGACATTATCTACATCTGTATGTTTATTTTTTTTGCATTATGTCATTTATTTAACAACCAGGACCCTTCAAAATTTAACGAAATCACTGCGTTTTAAGGCGTCTTCTAACTGGTTTAAAAAAAATCAAGCATACAGACATAGAAAATCTCTTTCTTTAACCGATGCTGAAAAAGTAATAAAAATTAGTCCAGTTCTGACGGAGGAAACAAGCAAACAAACAACTACGAAACGTCGTTTTTTTTGTGTTTCGGATGAGAATTTTACATGACTCTTCCACGTAGTGTTACCTCATAAAGGCCTACGCCAAACCCAATCATCAGTCCATCAGTTTGTCACGAATATTGTTTGTTACACAGGTCTAGTAGTCCAACTGCCCCAAGACCTGTACGAATTACTGCGGCAGCTGGAGGAGCGGCTCACGCACACCATCAAGTCGGTGGGCAAGATCCCGCACGCCTTCTGGCGGTCGCTCAACTCGGACATCACCACCGAGGCGGCCGAGGGGTTCATCGACGGCGACCTCATCGAGAGCTTCCTGGACCTCACCAGGGACATACAGAAGGAGACCATTCAGGGGATACAGGTGAGCGGGTTTTGCGCTTTACACGCTAACGCAAACTGACACTAAACAGACGTATAATTTCACAATTTACTACTCATCGACCGCTCACATGTAATCCCATTGTGGATATAGTGCCACAAACGGCATAGAATGCCGTTTGTGGTGTACGATCGGTTACGATGCCTAATTACGGCATCCTATTACAAAGTGTAGGCAGTGTATAATGGCAACATAGTACGATCGGTTACGATGCCGTAATTTTACGGCATCCTAGTAGAAAATGTATAGAGTGCCACAAGCTGCATTGTATCTTAATCGATTCGGGAACCGTAACATATTTTTTATTTGCCATAATGTTCAGAAGACAATATTCAAAAGATATTTTTGTATGGAGTTAGGTTTCTGTTGTCTGATAAAAAAAATAACCTAACCTAACCTATCACGTGACCTACAAGAGTAGGGCAGCTAGTATTTTGTTGTATAATAAAAAAACGTTACGGCAGATTAGGCGGCGTCACTATTATACCGCAAAATTTACGGCTCCCGAACCGATACACTTCCTTTTCATTATTTAAAATTATATGGGGTAACACGGGTATCCTAGTGCTGGAATAAGTTTTACCGTGTCGCGTGGCGGTGACGGAACACTACACCTCCTCCCCTTGGTTGTCGTAAATGCGACAAACGGGCTAAAGACTGCACATACATTCAAAAGACTAGAGCGTGAGCATTATTTCAACGCGATCTAAATTGTCACACTTAAGTATCTGATTTGTTGTATTAACATATTATGTATAAATATGTTTTTATTTATGCTTATGATATATATGTTCTGTATTAAGTAATTACTTCCAGTTATTATTACTTTAACTGTTTTGTTCCATCGCCTTACTTCTAGTCTCCCACATCCTTACCGGTTGACTCGTAAAGAATGCCATGTGGCGTTAAGTCCAACTTTTGCAGTTTTTGTTTTTCAAAGAAGATTAAATAAATAAATACATCCAACAGCATAGAGCGGCGGTGGGCTCACCACCTGTCACGCTGAGCACGTGTGCAGGTGTAACTTGGTGTGCCGTGGGCTATGGCAGGAGACTGCCTCTGCGGTCCCCATCGCCTAGTCTTTAACTAACCCTTTAAGGATAATATTCGTGGAACTATTGTATGTAATAAGTTTTACATCATTTCTTATGTTTATTGAGAACCCTGTATATTGAAATTATTTTGACTGGTACAGTGAGCGACCGTATAATAATAGGAGACGAGACGCGCGCGTCAAATGAATCTATGGTATTATTAGAAGCAATATTTGTTATTTTAATCATGATTATTGATAAACATTTTTTTTCAGATCGACGACGGCGGTGGTATGAAGCGGGACGCGACCGTAGACGATCTAATAAAGATTGTGGAAGACCTAACGCGAATACATTAGTAGGCAAAGCCAAGTGTTACAGTGGTACGGAGTGGAGGATATGTATTAAATACTTAATGAACTTCACAGTTTTTTTTATTAATATCCTCAAAATGTATTGTTAAAGAGCGGTTTCGCTTCATTTGTTTTAGCAAGTATGCCTCATTCCGATTACTACACCATTGAGAACTACAACTTTATAATGATAGAAAATAGAATTGTAATACCCCAAGTCAGGGCTTCCTAATTGGTTTTACTGTGACGCCCTTGGGAGTTTCTATACGCTTCCCCCAACCCATTGTTGGTCAAAATGATAAAAACAACTTCAAATCAAGTACGGTCGAGGTCACCGTCGCTTTACCACTTTGCAGCGATTTTCGTATGAAGCGCACCGCCCGGCCGGGTGCGTGCCCGTACCAAATAGACGACGCGGTGTGCTAGGGGTTTTGACCTTTATACTGGTGAAGCGACGGAGACCGCGATAGTACATTTATAATTTTCACTAGCGATAGCGGCCCGACCGCATCCGCCCGAACAGCCGTACCTAGCCCGTAAAAAAAAACTTTTACGCATACTTGTTCTATCAATTAATTACAAACAACAAAAAATTTTGACCTTATAGATAAATAAAAGGAGATATTTATTGCACTTTCTTGGCGCTAACCTACTACATGTTTCTCATGGATGTGCTTGCTTTTCTGAGCAAGGCTCACACGGCAGACTGAGTCCCCCCCCCCTCCCCAAGGCAAGGCGTCGTGACAACGTCCAGTTTGCCCAGTTTGGAAGCCCTGCCCTAAGGGATTAACCTGAATTGACGTAAAAGGAAAAAACTGTTACACTTGACTGCAGCTTATGCTCATCAGCTTTTAATGTCATATTAATGTTCTTGGGCAGCGTAAATAATTTATTCTAAAGAAACAAAATCAAAATACAAATAAAAATAAAACAACTATATTTTTTTTACACTTCAATCACAGAAAGGCAATTATAATCATCGTTTCACTATAATAGAATACTATCATGCTGTTGCAAAAAGTTGTGTCTAGCAACTGTTTATGATAAATAGATGTATGTGTTAGCAAGTTTCACTATCCCGTTCGAGCTTTCCTGAGACTGGTTGTTTTTTCTAGTAAAAATTTTTACTTTGTGAATGCAAAATTTCAACAATAAAGTTTCACTAGTTGAAACTTAAAGATAACGAAACGTAAGTAATTGAAACTTGCCAACACGAGTAGGCAAGCAAAGTTAACTGAGTATCTATAAATTGTGTTACCAGATATACCGTCAATTACTATTATTTTAACAATCTAAGTAGTGCATAATATCAACGATGATTCCTTAAATTTGCTATTTAAATATAATAGGTACCTACCATACCAAACTTATTTGTTATCAATCACATTAACATAATTTTATATAACATTATGCAATATAGGAAATGAATTGTACCACCACAAAAAGTCGCCCTAAGATAACGTAATACATTGGAAATATATTTTGAGACCTATACTAATAATGTGATGTACATTTTTAGATTACCCGACGTCATTAAAAGTTTTATGAATATTTAAAAAATATAATATAAATTCTTGGAACAAGCAGTATATAAATAAGGAATTAATTATAAGTGTATTTTATATGCATATTCCCACTGTCGTCTGTTTAAAACATTTTGCATTACAAGTTAGAAAATTATCAACTATCACACAATAATGTAGGAAGATAAGATATAGACATAAGATAATGGATTTGACCTCTACAGATGGACTTTGTAAAGTTAATTAAAACTGTAGACTAACATGTCTAAGTAAAGCTTGAATTCATTCCATTACTTCCCATCTATTCACGTTCATATAAATGACTTATTTCTTTACACTCTCCACAGGTCCGTTCAAAACTCCTGCACATAATGAAATTATTTATTATTGTTTAATAAATAAAGCTAATGCAAGCACTACACATTTAATGAAACACTTTACATGTATTATGAAGTCGATTTAAAATAATGTGTAAGTACTTGTAATATTAATAACAAACATGAGTTACTCTAAAAAGTATTTCATTTCAATTTAAATTTGCTATGTGGTGTGTTTTATTTATTGTAAGATATCTGTATGCACAACTAATTATTGGCGGAGGATACAAAAAGAAACTTTGTGTACTTATTAACAGTAAAAAAAATAAAAGTGCATTAACAAGCAACATTTTTGAATGTAAGAATAAGAATGAAGCATAAAGCTGCACATTATTTTTATATTTATACATAACAAATAGAAGCCCTACTTTCTGTACTTGTCTGCTTTGTTGTGTAGGAACCACATAAGAGCAAATAAACAGCTTGGTGGACTTGCAAGAGGCCCTTCTGACTTCAACATTGCCTCTATTTGAGGTATTGTCATCTCAACTACTTCTATTATTTCATCATCAACTCCACCACCTGCAAGTAGGATAATTTATTATAATTCTAAACTGGTATTGACTAACAAAAGATCAGAGAATATTTTCAAATAGCTGGTATAAGTCATAGCTTAACAATAATGTATGACTAATGACTAGTCATATTGTGGCTTTGCACACACTGAAACACTATCAGTAATTCAATTGATAAGACATGAATGCATGTAGTGTTACTACTACTATAATAGTCTAGGTTATATTTAATACTCTTAGCTTTTATTTTTCATTATTTAAAGAAACATCAGTATGCAATTCTTTTACCTTGCTCTGTTTTCATGTCATCAGTAACTTCACAATAGTATAGTGTTTGAAGAGAACCTTGGATACCTACACCTGACCTATTAAACAAAAAGATGGTACTAAGAATCAAATGTAGTATTATGCCTCTATACAACATAATTTTTTTTTTATGGAAACGAACATCAAGATCTTGCTAAAGATGTGTTATGCTAATAGTAATGTGGATGTGTTATAATAATAGTTCATAAGATGTTACATACCAATATTTTGTAGGAAACTGTATGGGGCCATTGATATAAAGGTTGGATGGGAGATTGAGGGTTGTATTGCCTGAAGTAAAGGTGAGGTTGATGTCTGAACCAAGCTTTGAATACTAAAATCAATATTTTTTTCTTTACCTGTAAGACATGATTTTATGCAAGTTTGAAATTTCTACATTATAGCCACACTCCTCCAGTACTTCTTCTCTGGCTATTTCATTGATTGGTATATTCTTGTCAATGATGCCAGCACACATTTCTAAAGCAATGCCCAGTGAAGCTGGATATTTCTTTGTATCAATGACATCCACATTGCGATCATTTGGGTCGATACAGTTGTAGTATATTGCTAAAAAGAAAAAATATAGTAGTGCAAACAGTATTATAAGTAGTAAAACCTATCCTTGTTGCCATTATAATGGTGCTAACTGCTAACTTACCAAGAGAAAAAGAGTATCAAAATGTAGTGGACTAAAATGAGACAACCTCCATGGTAGAGTGGTTAGGCTGGTTAGCATGCCGGTTCTGGTGTCCCGGTCAGGCATATTAAAAGTAACTGTTTTTTCTAAATTATTTCAGATCAGTGTGTCTCTATGAATAATAATTCAGTTTATTTATTTATAAAAAGTACAGCCACAATACATAATAAACAATACTAAAAACAAAATTTATGGAACAGTTCTGATATGTATCAACTTAAAGGCGTACATAGTTTATCTGTTATCTTTTTTAACAAGACAAGACCCCCATGCGGATGGTTCCTGGTCTTAACACCGTGAGAAAGATTTGGACTCGACTGAACCCGTTTAGGACCAACCACGGCTAATCCAACCAACACCTACATAAATGGGGTCTGAGGGAGACCACTGTGAATGTGATCAATTGGACCAAACTATCACAATCAATGACTGCCCCCTTTCCCTTTGTTAACTTGTAAGTGGAAAAGAATCACTTTACGTGTCATTCTAGATAATTGTTCAATGCTTACCTGGACGGAACTGCTTTACAAATATCATAACCCTACGAGTTACATTAAATACAATAATTGCGACGCTGTCGTGTACTGCTAGCAGGTCCCAATTCTTCTCTTTGCCGTTCTGCGTGTAGATTAGTCTGAAGGGCTTCACGTACGGTGAATCAGGGAGAGGAATAACGAACACTTGCTCTAGATCTTCCATTGTCTAAAAAATTTAGTATAGTAGGCTCGTGTTTAACTTTTTTAGACTAAAACATGAAAAGGAGTAATAACTATAACTGGTAAACAATTAGATAATATAAATCTACTTACACAGTAAAGCCTAGCCTTCAACTTTGTAAAAGACCTATAAGTTGGTTCTTCAATACAAAAAACACTTTGAATCACTCGCAGTTCACTGACGTTGATTGACTGACAGTCTGAGTCTGACAACTGACATTGACATTTCAATTCAAAAACTTAAAATTTTTTCAAGGGCACCAACTTCTCAGTGTTCCAAGCCTATATATTTGAGATGGCAACTCTTATCTGTCAAACGAACACGCTCGAAGGCGATGAACGTCATGCCGGCACTTTACATGGCGTATCGTGTTCGCGTATTTGCATTATTTGTCCGAACACGGCAATGTGTAGACGGCCTATTTGAATATATTTGCTTTATTTGCACGAATAAGGCAAACAACGCAAATAGCGATTATGCGTTTCCGTCCACTTGTCGGTTTTTGGTCACACATCAAAGGAATCAAATACGGCAAATATTTGCGTCGGCTGTCCACACTTGGTTCTGTTCAGAAGCGCGCGTGCGGCTGTCCTGCGGGCCGATCGCCGTAATGTTATGCAGCGCGTCTTGACTGCGTTTGCGTCTTAACGTTTGATTTCGTATTGCCGTAGTTAAATAATGACGCACATGTCACGCTCACATCAACGCAGCGCACCGCCGTATTGTCATATTAGAACCTCACTTACGCGTGTTTTGTATCGCACAAAAACGGTATCGCGCTAAATTTAGACGTTTCATAAATGTCAAATGAAATGTCACTTTGCAGTGTTCATCGAGTGTTGGTAACGCATTGCAGAAGTATATGGATTGCTAACTTTGCAAATCTTGTTAGTAACTTTTATTTCATTTCCTACAGATATATAGTAAAAAAACAGCATCATACACAATTACCGAGTAATGTACTTACCTAACTTATAATGTCATACCTATCTACTTAATTTTTCAGGCACATATGAGCAAGAACCATTTGCGTTGGCAAAATGTTGGATTTGGCTAATCAAGAAGATTTGAGATTGTAGCATAATTTTGTTTCTCCCACAGTAACCACTCGATGGATCGAGATATGAAGTAGCTTATTTGTTGATCAAGCGCGTGCTCCATCTTACATAAATAAATTTACATACTTTGCTTCATCCAAATCTGTTTAGCTGTGAATGTTAATCTTATTTTTTAGATGTTTGTTGTCTGCGAGGATGCTTCACTACGATCCAGTATTTGCTGGGCAAATCGTGAATGCATGTGCTGTGCTGTAATGGCTCTACGTGCTCAAATTCCTGCTCCTCAACTTAATTTACAAGAACGCAAGCGTGAGGCTTTAAATCAAGTCCGCAGGGTGGCTGCTGAGGCAGAGTTAAGAAGAGTGGCTCAAGTACCACAAAATGTTGATAGGCGTGTTAATATCGAGTTAATGTAGGGGAGGACAGTCCAACAGGCTTCTATTCAAAGGCTTTGGAACGAGAGAAACCTTATGTAATAAAAACAAATATAAAATTTAATAAAAAATTGTTTATTATTGTCACAATATCACAAATCCTTAAATTATACACATAGGTACTTATATTAGGGGAAGTCCTTAGTTAGCTCATCATCAGAACGACGACAGCAGCAACGTTTATTCTGTAAGCAAGATATACATTTTTAAACAGCAGTATTCTATCTTCACTCGTTAGTTGAGTTCGATGGCGCAGCGGCTAGCGCGTTGGGCTTGCGATCTTGCCCGCTAAGCAACTTTGGCAATGCCGGGTAGCTGGATGGATGACCAAATTAAAAACATCTCGTGCTTCGAAAGGCACGATAAGCCGTTGGTCCCGGGTTGTTGTCGTAAGATGACAGTCGTTAAAACCCACCAACCCGCATTGGGCCAGCGTGGTGGGTTATGGCCCAATATCCCCACGTACTATTGACCACGTGGGAGGCATGTGCCCAGCAGTGGGACTTTTATAGGCTGATGATGATGATGATGATGATGATGATGATGATGATGATTCAATCTTCACATCTCAAAAGTTCTTTTTCTTTTCGCATCCCTGACTTAAAATAAGGATAGTTCACCTTTTCTAACCGCATGGATTGTGGAAGCTCCTTAGTGGCCTCTGCATTTTAGATAATATAAAGCAAATGAACACACAAATATTATCACTACCATAATGCTCAGTAAGTAAATACCTCTTCAATTATAAGCTAGCGAACACAGATTAACCATGAAATGAACAAAAATACACAAAAAATTTATAAACATGGAAAGCAAAAAGTATCACATTGGTTAATGAGTTGTGTATTAGTAAAGCCAACCCAACACAGAAAAAGCAAACTGCGAGAAACGCCAATAGCGAGTTCCCGGTGGTTCTCGAGGAACTCCACCAATACCTCAATTTGTCTTAGAGACGATTTCTTTTCTGGGTGTCGCCATGGTGTCGCCTTGGTGTCGCCATCAAAAATTGAACCGTAAATCTACAAAGTAAAAACTTGTCATAATCTCATATTATCTTTGTGACTACTGCCGGCAAACCAATTAAACGCCAACTTACTTTTACAATAGTTACACAATACCTTACCTTATCAAGTAAAATAACTCCGAGCGAAATACAAATAAATTCAATTATTTAAATGGTTTACTATTGTTTAACAAAAAACGTATGACTAAAGATAATTTTACAAACAACGTTTGAAACTAAGCATTTGTCAAACTTTCTTTTCGCAAACATATTACTTTAAAAAGAATCATTTGACATAATACAGGTTTCGCAAATGTTTTACTTAAGAAATATTTCTACTGTTATTAAATAAAAATATTATTTTAATAATATTCACTTGACTAAATAATTCGTTTGCCAAATTGGTGATTTTACAATAATTATGGTTTATTAGCTATGATATTTTATATAATCAAGGATGTAAGCAATTTCAATTTTTCAATACCTACAGGAGTAGGGCAGCTAGTATTTCTGTTGTCTAATAAAAAAAATAACCTCGAAATTTAAGACAATCGCGAAGCGCAGCGTAGCGAAAATTTCTACCCTATCACGTGACCTACAGGAGTAGGGCAGCTAGTATTTCTGTTGTCTGATAAAAAAATAACTCGAAATTTTAAGCCGGGTCCGCTGCGCTAGATTTTGAACAGAACATTGTTCGAAAACATAAATTAGTCAATGGGCCACATTATTACTCAATGGGCCACGCCCCTTAATTATGTTTTCGAACAATGTTCTGTTCAAAAATCTGGCGCAGCGGACCCGACTTAAGACAACCGCTGCGCTGCGCTTCGCGATTGTCTTAAATATCTAACCTATCACGTGACCTACAGGAGTAGGGCAGCTAGTATTTGTTAAATGTTATTTATGCTTTACATTGTTTTGCCAACTAACATGTTTAAAAAATAATCAATTTGTGAAATAATGTTTTAGCATAATGAATTTTTTTTTTGTTAATAGGTATATTGTCTAATGAGTAGTTTATTAAACAATAGTTTGTAAAATGATACATTTATCAAGTCTAATTTTGTCAAATGTTATTTTTCAAATGAAAATTTGGTATTTGTTTTTTGTCAAATGATTGGACACCTATTTTAATAATGAAACCTAACGTCAACCCAACTGTCAATCAGAACCAACAGTGCTTTTTTCTTCATGGGAGGGTATGCAAAGGGATTCATCCATACATCCATATTTTGTGTTCAATATCTCCGTTTTAATACCATTTTTACTATGCTTAGAACAAAACCAAGTGTTATGTTTGTGTATAAACTTAGATCCTAGGTTATTAGGCGTGATGTAGCCCTGTAACAACAACTTTATTTGTGGACATAATCGATTACATAACGAATAATCGATATAGAATTATTAAAACTTGCGTACGGCAACACACACTGGTTTCACGCGTACGTGCAGTTGACGTGCAGTGCAGGTGACGATGAGGCGTAGTTTTATTTTAAGGCAATACCAATTGTTGTTTGCGTTTAACGTGTACTTCACGTATGCGTGAACTGCACGTACACTCGACTAATGCGTCATAAAATTACGGCGATCGGCCCGCTGTTCAGACGTGTTCAGTTTTTTATACGTAAACATAGTAAAATGGATTGGACAAACAAAACCGTATTGCGTTTTTTGGAATTATACCAAATGCATCCTAGTGTTTGGGACCCTAAAAATGCCTCTCATAAAAACAAAAACCGAACACGTTGCATTAATCGATATTCAAAATAACTTAGGAGAACCCTGCACAATAAAAAAACAGGTGTTGGCTAGCCGCATTTAGATAAATATAATGCTGCTGCCACTGACACGTCCATCACTGTTGCATTCAATTTGTTTGTGAACAAGCAAATATGGTGAATATTTGCGTTGTTTGCCCGTATAGGCCATGTGTGGATGGCTTGTTTGACACCAAGCGATGTGCCAGATTATTTGGGCAAACACAACGATATCGCCACACGAACACGATACGCCAAGTGAAGTGCCGCCATCAGGATTGAGGTGCCACCCCTGATTTTTAAAAGAAAATCATACTATCAATTAGTTGTTTATAAAATGATTTTGTAGGACAAATTCTGGAATTTGTAGTATAATACTTTCTAAGATACATCAATATAAAGGTGGCTCCTCAATCCATACTGTATGGAGCGCCACCAGAGAGCCACCATAGAACTCGGAAAGTAATGAAGTTACATTTTTAAAAATATATTATGTTTAAGTAGGTATTTTGTAGGTAATCTTCTAAAAATTTCAGTGCAGTACTGCCGAAATTAAAGAAAAGACAATAGTTTTGTTTTGGCTCTTCAGCCCGTATACAGACACATGAATTCCTATAAAATAGATCCACATATTAAGATATTCGAACCATTGAGATAGATACTTTATAGAGGTAACTTCGATGTGCAACATTTTCACACATGCACAAAAAAAGGCGCTTATGTTTGCGTTACTAAAATGTTGCCAGCTCACAGTTGTCACTCCCTAAATATGGGTAAATGTTACACAATGTCAAGAACAAACACCACGTCTCGACCTCTCGACAATAACACCTCTCATTTTTGTGTCGGATGTAGAACGGTTAGGATAAAAGAAACGAAAAAAATATAAAATTAACAACAATGTATTGTGGGTCAAATATCAATCAATATTTGAGAAATTTTATACAATATGAAATAAAATAACACGCAGCCAAATTATAATGACTGTTATTTATGAAACAATCCGTGGCCTAAATTGTTTCTTTCTAACATTAATTTCAACGTAAGCTTCAATCTAAATAACAAAGTCAAGATTTTTTAAGTGAAAAAGATGCATTGCTGCTTTGGTTCTAATGTTTCTTCAGTACTGCAACTACTGCACGATTAAACAACCTGTAACAAAAATATTTCATCTCAACTTTGTGAAATACCGAAAATTCATAATAAAATAAAGGAGAAATTTGCGAAATCGCGGTCACTGATAAAACCAATAGAGAAGTTAAAAACAAACAAAACTTTTGATGTTAATGGAAAAATATCATCATCATCATCATCATCATCAGCTCATAAACGTCCCCCTGCTGGGCACAGGCCTCCCACGTGAACAATAGCACGTAGAGATATAGAGCCATAACCCACCAAGCTGGCCTAATACGGGTTGGTGCGTTTTTAACGACTGCCATCTTTACGACAACAACCGGGACTTAAGGCACGTTAGCCTTCCGAAGCATGGAGGAGCTCGAGATGTTTTTAATTGGTCACGCATCAGGCGACCCGGCATTGCGAAAGTTGTTTAGCGAGCAAGATCGCAAGCCGAACGCGCTAGCCGCTGCGCCATCGAGCTCCTCATGGGAAAATATATAAAATAATAAAAAAAATGCAAGTTTTGACACCAAAATCTCAGAAGTGACACACCTTATGATTTGTGATACTTACTTCTTGATTATTTTTTTGTCAGTATTCAAGTCCTCTATAGTGTTCGTGTTATCAAGTTTTGATAAGTGGCCGCGATTTCGCTAAGATTTCATTTTTCTTTATTTTTATGTCTCTATCATCATTTTTAGAGTGTTTCATCCTTTGGAAATCTAAAATAAATAAAAAAATAATCGTTAATTTACACTAGGCTGGCTTGATTCTCGTGAGGCCCCTAAAACCTTAAAACTAAATTTAGTATTTTCTACCACGCTCAGTCTAACGCTCGAATAGATAGGAAATGTAAAAAGTGCAAGTGGATATAATTCAATTAGATAATTTATTTTATGCTATTCGTTCCATATTAAACCTTAGTACTTTTGGGGTAAACTTTGCGAAGTACCTGACAATACTGATTACAGGTTATGTTGAAATATTTTTATAAAATTTCCGTATTAAACCAAAAGCACACATATTTAAGACTAGAATTAGAGACTTGCAAACATTTATTAGCATTTTCAATAGATACAAATCAAATATTGCATGGTAAATTGCTAATAA
This sequence comes from Scoparia ambigualis, assembly GCA_963921215.1. NCBI lineage: Eukaryota > Metazoa > Arthropoda > Insecta > Lepidoptera > Crambidae > Scoparia > Scoparia ambigualis. Next base: position 4,005,991 of record OY992520.1, on the reverse strand, counting down.
TCATCACAAAACCAGACAAACAAAACTTACGTAAGAAACGATATTCCAGGCACTTGCCACTTACTTCTATTATTGCAATGTTTGACTGAACAACTCATTGTTCAATTAAGCCCGCCGGAATAATATGTACACCTCGGACCAAATATCACAATGGACAGAGTCTTTGGATTTTTAGCATGTCCGTATTTTGTTAGTGTGCAGCTTTCTATCTGTACATGTGTGCGTGAGTAAAGATGTGACTAGTATATCGATATAATCACTTTAATGTGGTGTGTACCTAGTTCGTTATTATAATTTGGGGTTAAAGTTACTCACGTCCGTAGGTTTACCGTTTAGACCCTACACGTGACCCTTGGGTGGTGCTAAATGAGTGACACTGACTGAGTGGTAGAGCCACGCTGCGTTGCAGCACGCCGGGCACGCTGGGCCGGTTCGCCCGGCGTAAATACCAACCTCTCACTAAGGGTGTTACCCGACCAATCGATCGATCGTCGATCGACGGCATCAATCAACGTCGATCGAAGTTGATCGACTGGTCTGGTAGCTTTAATCGATCGACGGATACCTACCGTTTGACTAACCAATCGATCGACGACGGTCGGTCGACGTTGATCGATAGGTGTGGTAACTTTAATCAATCGACGGATACCGTTCGTCTAACCCATCGATCGACGGTCGGTCGACGTTGATCGATTAACCCTGGCTAAATTCCATCAGCGAAATGTATTCAGAAAAGGACTCGTTGTTCTTGGCCAGTACGATGTTGCTCGTACTATTATTACGGAGACGCAAACGCAGAAGAATCTGGATGCGGCCGTTTTTTAAAGCCAACGATCGCTTATTTTATCCAAATGACATTTTAAGCAGCGGTTTTTGTTTTTGTTTTTTTTTTGCGTAGCGATTGTCATGAATTTCGAGGTTAGTAGTTTTGAGGGAGGTAGAGAGGAGGGGGATGGAGGGGGTACGGTAATGGTAACTTAGTAGAATATTTGTTTTTTTTTCCTAAAAATAACCTAAAATAACCTCAAAATAAAAATATCTTGAAAACTATGCATTTTCGCACTTTGGCTCCCCCTCCCCCTCCCCTTCCCCCCTTTTTCGGTGTTGCTTAATCTAAAGTGCTTCCCAAGGTGTTTGGGGGAATATCATTTAGTATTTAAACGTTCATATTATTATCACTCATTATTATCAACATAAACATAATCTAATATTACGATTATTATCCATGGGCACGAAATAATTTTTTTTTTTTTTATAAAAAATGGAGGCAAACGAGCAGGCGGGTCACCTGATGGAGAGTAATCACCGCCGCCCATGGACACCCACCCGCAAAACCAGAGGAATCGCAGACGCGTTGCCGGCCTTTAGGGGAGGAATAGGTTTAAGGAAGGAATAGGAATTGGGAGGAGGGGGGGGGGGGAAGGGCCTCCGGAACCCTCACTAGTCGGACGAAACACAACAGCACCAAGTGCCATTATTTCACGCCGAATATTAGAGAGGGTGGTATTACGCCGGGCGAGCCGGCCCAATGCGTGCTGCAACGCAGCGTGGCTCTACCACTCAGAAAAGTGAAGCGGCCGGTGCGTCTAATCAAACAGCTCGATTTAACACTCAATCCATTTTACCAGTCGATTGTCGATCGACATCGATCGACGTCGACTAATCCATTCTACCATCGATCGACAATCGATCGATTGGTCTGGTAACACGCTAATATCCGGCGTGAAATAATAGCCCTTGGTGCTGTTGTGTTTCGTTCGGGCAGTGAGGGTTCCGGAGGCCTCCCCCCTCCCCGCTCACAATTCCTATTCCTTCCTTAAATGCCGGCAACGCATCTGCGATTCCTCTGGTGTTGCGGGTGTCTATGGGCGGCGGAGATTACTCTCCATCGGGTGACCCGCCTGCTCGTTTGCCTCCTTCTATTATAACAAACAAATAAAAAATAATAATTTGTGTAGTAAAGTGAAGAGCAATACTTTTTACTTTTCATATTCCCGCCCATATTATTAAGATTCAATTTTGAACTAAGGCTAAAATTTTTACTGTAAAAAAAGATTTTTCAAAATGTTTGAAACAGAGCCTTGAATATTTTGTAGGCTCTCAGTTATCACGTCTAATAGCTATAACCCATTCACGTCTTATTTCCGGGCATTTTGGAAACCTAAAAAAGAATAATAAAAAGAATATTAGTAATATCGATAAAGCTTCGATACACAAATACGTACATCACTAATCATTATGCCAAAAACAAAGCCTTTAAATTACATTTAATTAAGGTTTAAAACCTGATTCTTATGAATAGTGTACGATATAGTATGATTTAGAATTAGCAAAAATTAATGCTTTGCCGTTTTAATTATTAAAAAACTCATAGTAAAGCATACATATTATGAGAAATCACTAACGTATGAAATGATAATTCCTGGTCCCTCACACCTCCTTTTGTTGTTCTTGACGAACAATAAACAGCAGAACAAGACATTATGTCAATTGTATATTACACAAATAACACAAACACTAAGATTTCTTAATATTTCACTATTATTTCGCACAATCCAGCAATGTTTTGACCTAGTAGTCGGTCATGAAATGACACGTCTCACACCGACAGTGCGTCGTTGCCAAACGTACATTCACTATCTCTTTTACTCATATCACACTACAGTCATACAGACAGAGAGACAAATACTTTACTTTGATACACGTATGTAAAAGCGGCAACGTCGTAAGACTCTGTCCATGTAATATTTGGTCCGAGATGTACACTTAAAATAAACACTTATTCAACTAAAAAAACAAATAATTATTTGGTAGGTAAAATAATGACAGCGATTTGTTTGGGGCCAAGTGTCGCTGGCTCCATGTAAAACGTTGCACATTTTCACCGACACAGTCCTTTCATCCTATGTTTTGTCTTTGTTTTACTTAGGCTAAACATGATGTGCCGAAACGGAACAAAAGTAATAATGGATTAAGGCAGAAAGAGATAGCAAACTTATGCTCTCTCAATAGTTGTAGATCTCAATGATTCGAACTAATGGACAATTAGTAGTATGTATGCTTGAATTTATGGTATAGAAATAAAAAAGTAAGATTAAGTAAATTAAAAAAGTAAGATTAAAAATATTTCTTTCGGATCTCAGAGGTGAAATCTTCTAAGATTTGATGAAGCAATGTTGACTAATAAAACAAAAGCATCAAGCACTGACAAATTTCGACGGGTGAAAACCAGACCTCGGTAGCCAAGTGGTTAACGCAGCCGCCCGGAATGCGGAAGGTGCGTGGTTCGATTCCCGCCTGAGGTTGTCGTCTTTTTTCAGTGTTAAAAATTTTACCTTATTCTATTTAAGCGTTAATAAAACGCTAAAATATATAAAAACATTAATCAAATATTTTTTCAAGCATTATTGAGATGAGATTAAAAATCGTATTTGAGTTCATCTTATTTACTTTTTTTACGAATATTAGTTTAATTACTCACAAACACTCACACTTATTAAAATAAAAAAGTCGCATTCCAATTTTTTATTTAAAATTAGAACACGACTTTTTGTATAAAATTATCCTCGACTCCTTATAATCACAATTATAACGGCAACCTTATCTTTCTTGAGTGATTGAAAACCACTTTTTTTTTAAATCTGAGACGTCTATGTCTTGTCACCGCAATCGCTGGGAAGTGACCCTAAAACTAAATTATTGTTCTGAGATTTTTTCTGAGAAAATTGCAGCTGTGTGAGTGACCCTGTGTTACCCACTCAGAACAATAACCTTAGTTATTGTTCTGAGGTTACCCAGTCATTATTTTTTGAAATTGCCTCGTTTTTCCTGGTCCAGCTTTTGTTCTGATGGCTCTACACAAATCGGCGATTGATTACAGACGATTACGGGCGAGCACGAATGTGTGGAGGGCATACTCGGCAGTCTGTCTGTACTTGTGATCGGCTGCGCTGCGAATTGCGATGCGACCCGTGATTTATCGGTTTTTCTTGCACGCATCAAACAAAGGGAATCGCGCCGGGTGGTTGCGGTTGCGGAGGTGCCCACACGATCGCCGTTCATTCATTCATTCACCTACTACATCCTCTTATCCCGAATTACACTTCAATAAGTACAGTAGCGAGTTAACTTGCGTCATCGGCGAGTTAAGTTGTTATTGTCGTTTGAACGGTGCAAGCGAGTTAAGTAACAAGTTATGTGGCAAGTTAGTTGAATAGACTGCCGTCCTATTTTTTAGCGAGTCAAGTGCGAAGTAACCCCCTCTCTTACGTCTCCTGCACCCCCGCTAACTTAATTGACAGATGTGTAAACAGGCGAGTTTAGTACAGTGCATAAGTTTGTAACCAGTAGGCGCGAACACGTGTAATTTTTTTAGTGTAAAAATAAAGTTGTCTGATAATACTACCTTTGCGTTGTACAACAGTACCTACCTCAAACATGAGTGTTTGTTTCTGAACAGCAGGCGTAATTTTGTCTAATACAAATAAAAATGAAAGCTCACTCATTCGAAAAGCATATCTGTATTCAACTGTGTCTTCTTCAGACAATTCCATCAGAAGGTTATTACTGACACCACGTTTATTTCTTGTAGAAATCCCATGTTATTATGCGTTTGGATCTGTTCATTTCTATTAATATTTCATTTTCAAAGTATTCTACAAGTATATAGATACTCTTTCTTTGATTATCGCACGTAAATATTGGTGTTAGGTAATTCAGAGTCCATTTTCCTGGTTAAAACAACCGTTTAGGAGGCGAAGATCCTCTTTGAGTAGAGTAAAACAACCGTTGACGCGACTAGTCGTCTTCTCGGATTGGCAACTTATGACGACTCACTTGCTTACATTTGAACGCTACTGTCTACTTACTACTTATTACTTAACTGACTACTTTCTTAACTCGCTACTGTACTTATTGAAATGTAAATCGGGATAGCATTCGCCTTTGGACAGTAAAGCCTTGCACACGTGCGTCCGTAATTTACTTTAAAATACGCACTAAAATGGCTAGGAGGTAGTCTAATGAAGAGACTTTAATATAAATTAATAAGCTGGTACCTAATACAATTTAGTAAATGGTAGCAGCAGCAACACACTCCACGTCCATCTTGTACACTTGCCGTTCGACAAACTACTACAGGCGAATGTGTGGGTGGATGCTTGCATGATGATCGTGCTGATTATAGATGATTACACGAATCACGATCAAAGATTATCACCGATTATGTAGTGGAGGAATGAGGCACCGACATTCTCTAAAACTGTGCTGTACAACACTACAGTCCGCATCGACACACTAGTCACCCATTACGCTCACCCAACAAAAAAGCAGATTTATGTAATTAATAATATTACATCTCAGATAAAGAAGAGTAATGAGTTATATCTATACGATTAAAACGGCATTGGTGATCTTAATTCCAAAAATAAAATAATCTGACCAATTGGCCGACCCGACACCCGACTAAATAACTGAACGGGACATTAGATTCTAATGTCAGTCGGACTTCTTGGCGGGAAGGAAGCGTCATTTTATTTTCAAAAACTGTTTCGAACATTAATGTGAAATAATAGTGGTTTATTATCCAAACTGATGACTAGGCAGTATGGCCTCTGACCTAAGCCTGTTCCTTCACGGAACAATTAAATAGCTATAAATGGAATGTCAGTCAGACTTCTTGGCGGGAAAGTGAAGCGTCATGTCTGCAATTTTGTTTTATTTTCTAAAATTCGTGTTTTTTCGAACATTAATGTGAAATAATAGTGGATTATTAACCGTTAAGTGTTTGTGAACGTGCATGAGTGTTGGCAAATGTAACAAATCAGCGCAACATCACTTTTCAAATTCTCTCAAGAAGTCCGTGTGAGACCTCAGTAAAGTCCCACATCTTTACTGAGGGCTCAAGAGGTTTCGGGAACAGCATTTATCATTCATCGTCTTAATCACCACTCATTATCATCAAGGGGAAAAAAAGAAATAAAAATACTAATGAAGAGGCAGTATGGCCTCTGACCTTAGCCTGTTCCTTCACGGAACAATTAATTATCTATACATGGAATGTCAGTCAGACTTCTTGGCGGGAAAGTGAAGCGTCATGTCTGCAATTTTGTTTTATTTTCTAAAATTCGTGTTTTTTCGAACATAAATGTGAAATAATAGTGGATTATTAACCGTTAAGTGTTTGTGAACGTGCATGAGTGTTGGCAAATGTAACAAATCAGCGCAACATCACTTTTTAAATTATCTCAAGAAGTCCGTGTGAGACCTCAGTAAAGTTCCACATCTTTACTGAGGGCTCAAGGGGTTTCGGGAACAGCATTTATCATTCATTATCTTAATCACCACTCATTATCATTTAGGGGGAAAAAAAAGAAATAAAAATACTAATGACGAGGCAGTATGGTCTCTGATCTTAGCCTGTTCCTTCACGGAACAAATATTTAAAAAAAAAAGGAATGTCAGTCAGTCAAATGTAAACGTCACTTTTTCAAGAAAATTGACTAATTTTAATAGTCGACTACGAAAATATATAAGTATTTCTTTGGATTTTATGTGTATAAATGTAGTTTATAACACTATATGTATTTATCATTATCCATTAGGAATGAATAATAAAAATGTCTAAACAAGATAAAATCCCAAGGGCTGGGTTTGTTATTAAACTATCATCGGAAACTGCTCAAAAATTAGCTGTTGAAGAGGAACAAGCTAAAATAAAAGCCTTAGCGGATAAACCTACAAGTGTCCCAGAAATAACAGGTCAACAATCAAACTTAACTATTGTTAAAGATGACCAACATGTTAAAAAGGAGGTTACTCAATCTGCCACTGAAATAGACCAAATACTGAATGTCAAAGCAACAGAAGGTGTAAAAAAATCAAATGAAGAACCTCCTCACAGCAAAGAGCCCGAAGCAAAGGAGGGAAGTGTAAAATCTGACACAACTTGGGGGGATTACGCTCCATACATTACATACGAAGGAGAGGAAGCCATATACACAGATCCATCAAGTCAACAGAGGTACACATGGAGCGCTTCTAATAACTCTTGGGTTCCTAAAGGTGGCGAAAACAAAGAAGCCGGAAGAATTTATAGTTATGAAAATGACACCCACGTCTACACTGATTCTGATGGCTCAAAATGCTTCTGGGATACTGATAAAAAAGCTTGGCTACCTAAAATTGATGATGATTTCCTAGCAATTTATCAAATGTCATATGGTTTCGTTGACAACACATCAGACAGCCAGAAGGAGAAGAAAGCTATTGAAAAAAAGGAAGAGTCAAAGAAATTAGACCCAGCGGGAGTGAAAAGAAAAAATGAACCACAATGGTTTGACTCTGCAGAAGCAACTAATACAAAGGTTTATGTTTCTAATTTGCCATCAGATTTAAATGAAGAAGAATTCGTAAATTTTATGCAGAAATGTGGCCTGGTAGAACGAGATCCTCACACACAAAAGATGAAGGTTAAACTTTATATGGATAAAGAGCACAATTGTTTTAAAGGTGATGCTCTATGTACATACATCAAAATCGAATCAGTTGACTTAGCTTTAAAGTTACTAGATGGCAGTGACTTAAAAGGAAATAAGATAAAAGTTGAAAAGGCACATTTCCAACTGAAGGGAGAATACAACCCTGCTCTAAAACCTAAAAAGAAGAAAAAGAAGGAGCTTGAGAAAATTAAAAAGATGCAGATGAAGTTGTTTGATTGGAGGCCGGAAAAATTCATTGGTGAACGGTCAAAACATGAAAGAGTGGTTATTGTTAAGAACTTATTTCACCCTACAGATTTTGATAATGAAGTGCAACTGATTTTAGATTACCAACAAGATTTGAGGGAGGAATGCGCCAAAAGTGGGGAGGTAAGGAAAGTTGTTATTTATGATAGGCACCCTGAGGGTGTTGCACAAATTACCATGAAGGAACCAGAGCAAGCTGATGCAGCTGTGCTGCTTATAAATGGTAGATGGTTTGGTAAACGACAGATAACCGCTGAGATATGGGATGGCAGGACTAAGTACCGGATTGCTGAGACTGATGCAGACATTAATCAAAGAATCGAAAAATGGGACAAGTTTCTTGACCAAACAGAAGACAAGAAGACTGAACCAAATGCTCAGTCAGTCAGTGATGAACCAAAAGTTGAAGAGAAAATAGAAACAGTTACTAAAGAGGTCGAAAATGTGGTGGAGATGATAGAAACAACCACCTCCAGTGAAACAAAAGATAAAATTGTTGATGAGAATGAGGATGCTGCTTTAAATAAATCAAAAAGTGAATGATCCAGTACAATTTTAACGTAAAGTTATGTTTACTTAAAAATATTATGTAAGAAAATAATAAAAATAATGGAGTTGGTTTCATTTATTTTCAAAGATTTTGTTTTTATTGTATCCCACAGTGTATTAGCAACAGATACATATACCTTGACTTTAAGATAAAGACCGTCAAACAAGAGATAGCACAGTTTAGCATGCGGTACCAGAAGAGATTAACCCAACATGTAAATGAACTTGCAGTGGCATTGAGTGGGGAGGGGGGCATCCTCCAGCATGTGAGGTTGAAACGCAGTGACATCCCAGGACTGAGCAACAGATTTCCGACTATTTGACATAGTAAAACCTTCTAGATAGAACATCTTAGAGGGAGGTTGGCGATAGTCAGTGGAGTCAGATTTAAATCAAATAGAAAAGTGGCTTATTGTCCCTAAACAGATTGCCATGGAGCAGAATAAGAAAGAAAAAAAAATTGTTCCGATCTTTACAGTCAAAGCGATTTTCTTACTTACCTGTAAAGTAGTCTAAACAATTGCGTTGTGACCAGCTTAGCACCATATTCGAAGAAAGATAGGGTCTAACAATATTAGGTACATAAATAAAATTATAAACAAACATTATTTAAATAATTCAACGTGTCCTCGATGTTTGCTAATGTGCGTTATGTCCGCCTCGATGTTTGTGTCGTTTATTTACAAGCAAGCATACATGAGCCGTGTTAATGCTCTAAGGCCGTATAGCAAGAAACAAGCTATCCAAAATTTTCTGATAGGCTGTATAATTAGATCCCATTGACTTCTCTAAATATAGAAGAGATTAAAAAGAGAACTAGCCGTCATGTCATGTCATGTCTGTCTGACTCTGACACTTGACTCCATAGAGTAGTATAAATATACCAAAAGGAACTTGACTCTAAGTTGCGAATACAAAATTTGCCCATTTAGCTATCAATTTATAGAGAAATTGCTAATTGTAACATTTATTTGAAGGAAGCACAAGTTTCCTAATTTATAGTAAAGACAAATTTCGTCATGAGTATTGATAAAATATAAAATACACGATTACTTCTTCAATTGAACTGTCAAGCGTAATCGGGGCTTCTTTAGCAGCCGAATCCATGAATATTATCAGGATAATATGATAACATGGCTGTGCAACCTGATTCCGGCGGGAAGGACGACGTAAAGACCCAATTCGTGACGCGCGAAGGCACATACCGCTTGATGACCTTATCGGAGTATTCTAGGCCTAATCGTGTGGGTTACACCAGTGGTTCGGGCTCCTCACATGTGCGTGTGTCGTTGGTCTCTCTGCCGCCGGGTCCGGGGGGCGGCGCGCCCGGCTCGGACGGCCAAGGCTCAGACGATAGAATATGTTTCAACCATGGGAAGGAGCTTTATGTTTATGTATATAGAGGAGTTAAAAAGGTAAGCTTTCTAGTTAATACTTTTGCTTGAAGGACGACCTCCTTGGTTGAGTGGTTTGTACACCGGTTTTCATGGTGTCGCCATCTCCGAGGTCCCGGATTCGATCCCCGGTCGGGTCAATTTAGAAAGTATTGTTTTTCTAAATTGTCCTGGGTCTGGGTGGTCTTTCTATGTCTAATAAGTATGTATTTTATGTATGTTTATCAGTTGTCTAGTAACCATTTAACGAGTTTCATAATGAAGCTTCTCTTGGGCTAGTAATTGGTGTGAATGTAGGAAAGTTTATTTATTTATTTTATAACTGCTAGCTTTTGTTCAAAAGAGATCATGATAGTAAATTTTCTAACTTGTAGTTTTGGACTGCCTGTTTCTTATCAAAACATGTCTTATCTTTCTTAAGACAACAAAAATACAACTTCAGTGTTTAAAAATGCAATACCTGTGATAACATTCGTAAAAATTCTTTTTATAAGTAAACCAAACTTTATTTTCAAAATTTTCAGTGCTGTAATGTAGAGAGGTTCAAACATACATGTGGTATTAAATTTTTTGCACTTTCTGTGACTAAAACCTTGATGTGCTTTCTTAGGCTGCTGATCTCTCAAAGCCGGTGGACAAAAAGATGTACAAAGGCACCAACCCGACCTGCCATGACTTCAACACGGTCACTATGACAGCTGAGAGTGTTTCTTTAGTTATAGGATTTTCTACCGGCCAAATACAACTCATAGACCCTATTAAAAAGGAATTAAGTAAATTGTATAATGAAGAGGTGAGTCTTATTTATTTAATTATATCCAATAGGTATAGTGAATAAATATTAAAGTAAAAAACATTTTTTTTTACATCAAAACTCATAGTCTTGTTAATTTTTACTGTTTTTTGTCTGATATATTCATATATATCAGACAAAAAACAGTAAAAATTATTTATAAAGTATCATTACTTTAACATTTGTTGTGAAGAGGCCTAATACATCTCGACTGTGATTTTTGCGTAAAATGCTAATTTTTGCATTTTGTTGTAATTTTGCAGTTGTATTTATCGTTTTTATCGAAATAGGATAATAAAATCATGCTTAATATTACAAATGTCCACTCTGCAAGGATAAGCTGAGTTTGGACGGCCGGCGCATCGCATTTTGAAGTATTTTTGCAGTTGTATTTATTGTTTTTATCGAAATAGGATAATAAATTCATTATAAAATCATTATTCATCATGAAGTAACGATTATTCTGGTATATATTTTGCTCAATTATATTATCGTAGATAGGAGAAATTCACAGTTAACTTAAAGCGATTTTCAAAGTTTTTTGGTTTAGAATAAGATATTTTTTCTTTATAAAATCAATGATATCTAAAAATTCCGAGGCCGCTACGCACTAAACGACTATATAAGAGATAACATTATAATTTTTTATTTCATTTGTTCAGAACAGTAGTTCAATCTAGGAGCTCAAAAATTGACTTCACAAATTTTATGAAAATCTTTCTCTGCAATTTTGGGTTTAATTAAAAAGTTAAGCCAAATTTCAAAAAGCGACGCCGCTACGCACTATTCCAATAGCTATTCTACACATTTCAATAAGTCAAAATTGTTAATGTATTTTTGTTTCCAATATCCATAATGCCAAAATTGGCCATTTTACGCAAAAATCACAGTCGAGATGTAATAGGCCTCTTATGTAGCTCTTGGCACCTATAAATACATTTTGCTTTGTGTAGTCTGTTTGTCATAATGTACTTATATATTTCCATGTGTGTGTGCTAGTGTTTTTTTATCTATACAGCAGTGTGTGCACGGATCGTTTATCGACCGATAAAGTGACATTAGACGTCGACAAATTGACATCGGCAGTATTTGAACTGTCAAATTTTATCGTCTAATGCCACTTTATCGGTCGATAAAAGATCCGTGCTCAGGGGGCTGGAAGTGGAAAGACTGTTTATATAAAATTATTAAAATCGTGATACTGTGTCATTTTATATGGTGCTATGAAAACAATTTGTGTTGAAACTTCTGAGAAAATTTAAGAAGCCTCGAATGTGATTTTTACGTAAAATGCCTATTTTCGCATTTTGTAGTAATTTTGCAGTTGTATTTATCGTTTTTATCGAAATAGGATAATAAATTATTTATAAAATCTTTATTCCTCATGAAGTCACTTATTCTGGTATAAATTTTGCTCAATAATATTATCGTAGATAGGAGAAATTCACAGTTAACTTAAAGCGATTTTCGAAGTTTTTTGGTTTAGAATAAGATTTTTTTTCTATATAAAATCAATGATATTTAAAAATTTCGGCCGCTACGCACTATATAACAACATTGAAATTTTTTATTTCATTTGTTTAGAACAGTAGGTAAATAGATCAGCTAAAAAAAGTGCCTTCGCACATTTTATGAAAATCTTTCTCTGCAATTTTGGGTTTAATTAAAAAGTTTAGGAAAATTTACAAAAAGCGAGGCCGCTACGCACTATGCCAATAGCTATTCTACACTATTCAATAAGTCAAAATTGTTAATGTATTGTTGTTTCTGAGATCAAGAACGCCAAATTTAGTCATATAACGCAAAAATCACAGTTCAATACAATAGGCCTCTTAATGTGGAAATAGACATAACACCAAAACAGCACATGACAAACACAATACAAAACAATAATGAATGATAATACTTTGAGTCTGGTGGAATGGAATGGCATCATAGGAGGAATAGGATTCGAATTACGAGATTAGCAAACCTTTTCTTTAAATTTTTATTTGAACATAGTTTTTATTCTCTGCTATATTCTGTTTTGTGTAACTAACATTAAAAATATATTTTTCAGAGACTGATTGATAAAACGCGAGTAACTTGCATCAAGTGGGTGCCTGGTTCTAGTAATTTATTCATTTCGGCGCATGCTTCGGGTCAACTGTATGTTTACAACGAAGAATTGACATGCGGCACCACAGCGCCCCACTACCAGCTCTTCAAACAGGGGGACGGATATTCCATACACACCTGCCGAACTAAATCCACGAGGAACCCACTGTATAGGTGGGTGATAGGAGCGGAAGGTAGCTGTATAAACGAATTTGCGTTCTCGCCTTGCGGGACGAATTTAGCAGTCGTATCTCAAGATGGCTTCCTCAGAGTGTTCCATTACGATACAATGGAGCTGATCGGACGAGCGCGATCCTACTTCGGAGGTTTCCTGTGCGTCTGCTGGTCGCCTGACGGTAAATACGTTGTCGTCGGTGGAGAAGACGATCTCGTTACCGTCTGGTCGTTTAGTGAATTGAGGGTGGTGGCTCGCGGGCAGGGACACCGCTCGTGGGTGTCAGTGGTTGCGTTCGACCCCTTCGTGGTTAGCTTCACCGACCCTGAAAGCGAAGAGGGCGTGGAGGAGGACAGACAGAAAAGTGAGAGCGTTCAGTGCTATAGGTTAGGTAGTGTATCTCAGGACACGCAGCTGTGCTTGTGGGACTTGACGGAGGACGTGCTGAAGCCGCCGGTGCGCGCGCGCGCGTCGGCGCACCTCTCGCCGAGCAGTCAGGCGTTCTCCCCGAACGGCGTGCCCGGCATGAGAGTGCCGGCCAAAGGGGCCAAGTCTAACAAGATCGGTCACAAACACGCCGAGCTGAGCGGGCAGACGAACGCCGCCGGCGAGCCGTCCGGCGCGAAACAGACTGCTAAAGCGAAAGCGAACAACGTGTCGACGTTGAACATCAGCGTCGGGAAAGCGAAAGAGGAGAGCACCGGTTCCCTCGGGGTCAACTCGCTGACGCAGCGGCTCGCCGGTTTCTCGTTCGGCGACCGTCGTTCGGAGCACCGGCGGAACTTCAGTTTGACGTCCAAGCCGGCGGAGCAGAAGACTTCCGCGTCTAACACGGTCGCGCTGCGGGGGAAGAGCGCGGGGGCGACGTCGAACGACTCGTACGACCCGCTGAAGTTGATAGGGACGCCTTCGTGCCCTCGCTTCGATGAATGCCCTGTGTTGGAGCCGCTGGTCTGCAAGAAGATAGCGCACGAGCGGTTGACGGCGCTGCTGTTCCGCGCGGAGTACCTGGTGACGGCGTGCGCGGACGGCTGCGTCAACACGTGGGCGCGCCCGGCGCGGCCCGCCGAGCCGCGCCCGCACCGCCGCATAGAGCGCATCGACCTCGTCGACTAGTCCGTCGCCGTCGAGCGGCACTGCTAGCGGGCTGGGAGATTCAGTTGCAGTTCAATTGTCTAATTGAGAAATTGAGAGCGCTGCTGAGTTTAATAAAACTAAACTTAAACTGAACTAAACTTTTAAAAAAGACTTTGAAAGAGAACAATTCATTGTAGTATTCAAAATTACCGCTTCGTGACTGATAATGATAATTGTTAGAAACTGTTCTGCACTATTAAAATTGTCCCTAGAAAGCAATAGAAATTAATAGATGTCATATTTAACGGTGTAAAGGTATGCGGTCTAAGAAGAGGAATCCCATATCTATTTTTCCAAATTTGAACTCTTAGCAATATCGTGACGAGTCAGTTTTCCTCTTCTCAAAGGGTAGGTGATGATTGAGTATGTTGGCATCCACTGAGTAGCCGTTTTACATTCGTATCTCGTTCTCGATTAGACAAAACTGTTAACTGCAGCCCGACATAGCATTACCGCTGCGGTGTTAAGTCGTGTTACGAGGTGAAATGTTTATAAATTATTCCATGTTAGAAAGTTTATTGATTAGAACGATGGTCGCCAAATTGCGGTACACGAGCTGCTTGCGCTCAAAAGATAACTAATACTATAAAAAAGCGTTTATTTGCTGGATCTCATGCACGCCAATACTGATTGATGTGGATTATTGAGATAGATAGTTGAAGAACTACAAGTGCCGTCGGCTATTTTATTACTTATTTTAAAATATTTTGGGGCTTAGTACAGATGTGGTTTCCTACGTTTCAAATGCTTTTCACACAATACAACGTCAGTCGGAAAGGAGGTACTAAGCCGCAAGAAGGGGAAAATATACATAATAGTAAATAACTTTTGTCTAAGGACTTTTCCTAAAAAATGGATAATTTTAGCTGATTAACAGCTGTTTTAAGATTTCATAAGAAATGACGCTGTGGTAGTCCTGGCGGTCAGCTGTATTGAGGAGAGACAGATTTGAGTTCATTGAGTTCATTGCCGGGGTTAACAAGTGGCGTTAGCCCCGCCCCTATTCAGGGTTGTACATTTTTTAAAAATGAATATGCATAAAATATGAATGTTTTTCGCAAAGTTTATATTTGCAATATAACAGTTGATAGTAGCACTTTCAGTTGTCCGCGGCTAAGTACCCCCTTTCCGACTAACGTTGTATAAACTATTATAAAACTTATTTTACGCTTTAATGCAAACGAAGTTTATATAATACGTATGGTAGAAGGAGATGGCGGGCGGGACGAACTAAAATGCTACTGCAACGACTGGGCATCAAAAGGTCTTAAATCGCGAAGAGAAAAGGGGAAGGGAGGCCTTTGCCCTGTAGTAGGGCGATCATAGCTAAAAATAAAATATGGTAGGTATGGTACGCTACGTACCTAACTAAGGTAGTCTTTATTTCTTCAAACAAAACCTAAACTAAAGCCGTGCGGCTCGTGACCAAAATGTTGACGGCCATTGGGCTATAAGTGTGAAAACGTAAGATACTGGAGCTTTTCTGTGTTGTGCGCCTCTGATAGATTTCGTTTAACCAAACTGTAATTTGGGGATACAATTAATATTCAACTTTTTTTTTGTTATATTTACGGGTTAAAATTGAACGGAAAGCTTATGCAAACAGAGCTTTTAACTATTGTAGTTTCATTGTTTTGTGTGTTGTATATATCCTATAGAAAAGTCAATAAGGTCGAATATCAATATCTAGTTTTAAGCTTATCTTGGTGATAATTATTCTTACATGACTGACAACACTGACCATTTCCTACTTTACAACTATAAATATCATAATTGTAAAGTATAAGTAATAGTTGTAATCTTACTGTTTCAATCGTGAAAACATCAAAATATCGCAAAACGAATATTAACTTGTATGGCGTTTTTTCTCTTTCCTTTGAGCTAAAGTTAAATTGAACAGTTTAATTTGACAAACATACTTCTAGCTTCGTAATATTTGATTATTTGCGTTTAATTGCGTTTTTTTTCAACGTTTCGTTATACTTCTAGCTTAAATTAATTTAAAAACATAAGACATTATTATTATTAAATTGTATATAAGTAAGTACTTATTGAATTTTTGGAAAAGACAAATAATGAAAAAAATCCTGACCATTTGGTAAAAATTTGGTATAATATTTGAAGCATGTCATCCTTTTTTAAATAAAGTAACTGCTAGCAGTGTCGGGGCGACATTTTGGATTTGCTCATATTTTTTGCTATTTAATCGATATACTTCTGGATTGAATATTGGAAAACTCAAGAAAAGTGCCGGATAGGCTTTTGAAATTAGCTTGTCACTGGCGCTGTTTGGATCCAATAACAATATCCTGTTCGCACCTGTGCTAGTATTTAATTATTGTGTATTGCAGCGATGCATGGCTTCGTTACTTTGCTTATTTAAAACTAATTATAAAATAATCAAACTAGCGAAGCGATGTACACACGGCTAAGGTCGACCTACCCAAAACTCAAATTTCTCTAATCAATATTAATCCTTAAGCCCAAATGGTAAAGTTCAAAATTGATTGATGAAAGGAGATGTTCCATTTCTACCCTAGAGACGTTTCATGTTTCCATAGTGAAAAATAGCGTGCTACTATAAACATAATTTCAAAAAAATGCAGTCTAATTTATAGTAAACGTACTTCGTACCCAGCCGTGTTTTAAGTTATGTTGAAAATTACGTTTAAAAAGGAATTAAAGTTAGACTTCGTCATTTCCTATCTACCACACCTGCCATTTTGTAATAACTTACGGCACTGGCATCAAAGATTTTTGAGCCTAGCCTTATAAATAAAATAAAAAAATCTAATCTAAAGTTAAGAAAATAAGTAAATTTCGCAATTAAAAAAGTTACTTTTAAGTTAAGTTTTCACTACTAAATAGCATTTATTTGAAAACTTATGCTAATTATGTATCACACAAATTACGTATTACATTATATTAAGTCTGTATGAGATTAATCCCTTTGCTTTTCCTATGTTTAAAAATATGAATTGTAATCTTTGGCGGCAATTTTAAATGTTACAAGGAATAATATTAAATATGTTTTATCTTTAAAACCTCTCTATTTACAACAATAACTACTGTTGATTCTTAGAACAGTATGAAGAACAAATACAGAAATTCCATTTTGATCAAGTAGCATTAATACTTTTTTGTGGGGCGGACAATGTATGGGGAATGGGACATCTCCTTTGACAGTTTTGGGTAGGGTGACCTGCCGCCGTGTTTCTCGGCTAAATTACTAGCACAGAGGCGTACTAGGTTTTTACAGCAACTCGATCGGTGAGAGTTAGATAGCACTTGGTATAAAACTAGTGCTAACAGTACATAGGTACAAACGTCATTCCATTAAGTTCTATTCCAATGGAAACATTTTAGCCAAAGGTTCTGTTAAACTTAGAATCTAAATATTTTGTTGTGGCGCTAGTGTTTTGTTATGGGATCCCTTAAATATACCGGTGTATCAGTGTCAATTACACAGCAAAGTTCCAGACAGGGAGTGTGGTGCATTTCTACAGCCTCTAAAATGTTATACGAATGCAAATTTAGATAGCAATAGAAATGAGATTCACTAGAGCATAGCGAGGATGTAAAATATTGTATTGTTCTAAGGAGACATGTTTTGCTCTCGGCTCACTTGTGTAAATATAGATTAGGGTACATAGCAATCCAAGATTGCTGAATATTGCATGAACGCACTCGTGTGCTTTACGTTGTCCTCGTGTAACTATTTATTTAATTTTCTAATCGATTTAAATGTTGTTGAGTCGATCGACGCGTCTGTGAGACTTGCAGAATTGTATCGACACTTTTTATTAATATGTGCGAGAGTTGTTATTAAATTTCAGCTATTAGTTAATAGTAATTAGCTTAGTCATAATTTATCATAGACAATTGTCACTTGGGTCTTGTTTAGTTCTGTTTCTCTCACTATTAGCTAGTAAATGCTCTGTTGCCGGCGCAAGCTTATCATATTGAAGATATGTTTCTGTAATTCGTATATTTAAATGTGAAATACAGCAAATCATTACAAAACCATCGGCCTCCAAATATAGTCGGATATTGTTATAAAATAATATATTTTGTATAGAATGAAATTTTTCCATAAAATCTTTAAAATTTTCAACTAACTATTAGTTAAATATCATATATCAGCATTCATAGTAAATATGCTTCGTTTCCATGTAATCAGTCTAAATTATTTGTTAAATTTTAATGTTTATAGTCACTATTATTTATGTGTATCACGTAAAACGTCTTGTTTTAATATAAATTATATTGTAGTATGATTCTCCAAACTCATTTGTTGCCGCAATAAATATACTGCGATGTTGCCATACATTCGTAGATTGGCGCACATCGGCGTCCTTAATATCTCTGTAAAATATTCGACACAGTTCCTAAGAATTCTAACCAGCGCATTAAGTTAGAATTTATAACACATTTTAGGCCACATTGCTTACAATATGTTAACGATATCCTTGTTTTACTTTATATGCAGGTCATTTAGGCTATAAAAAATTAAAATAAAATTGAGACGCCCATGTGTGGCCTTGGTCCATGGACAATTTACGTGTTAAACGCCTATGTGTGCCCGCGGCACTAAATGGGTTTATATGGTATAAGATTTCAGTCTACTGATAAAATTCTTTGCGCATGCTAATGGCAAATTTTCTAAAAAGTGAAAAAGACAACTCATGAGCTTGATATACTTACTGCAAGAATGACTTTTATTCCATTCTAGTTTAAGTTCAATTTACAACCAATTGACGTGTAGAATCAATGTCAACCAAGACATTTTTATATATGTTTGTTTTCGCTGTATAAATTATAATTTAATTTCTGTTATATATGTGGCCTTTTACACTTTCATAATAGTTGTTTAAATTCTTCGATGTTTCGTATCGAGATCTAAATTGTTTCGAACTAACACTGGCCTATTAGCAGTAGAAGGGCGCCACAACAGGCATACACTGTACACCATGTTGAATTTATTTAATTGGTTTCTACTAAGGGGGAGGGTAAAAAGTATAAAATAATGGTGGCTAATATTAATATAGCCACAGAGCCCTTTTGATATAATATCCAATAACTATTAAAAAAAAGAATAGTTACAAAATATTGTGGTGTCCTCTCCGTCAGAAATATTTAGCTTCAAACAGTTTAGTTTCTTTGTAATCTTACAAAAAAATGTTTTTTCTTAAATATTGTACTACTATTTTGTTTCCTACTTAATGTAGGTTGTGCTAATAGATATATTATAAGCTGACTAGGCCAGGCTACTGGACTATCCAGGTTAGAATGTCCGAAACTGCGAGAGATACTTTTTGTAATAAACCTTGTTATTTTTAGTTAAGTAAACTGCAAGTCATTGTATTCAATACAATGGCTACCATTTCGAATTTGTACGAAAGATTTAACTATGTTCTACAGCAAAATAATAATGTCTAACAATTTTACAACCCACTTAATTACTGCATTAAAACAACTTTCGATTAATTTGATCGGGTAAGGATCCTGTTCGTCCATAAGAGCTTTTGTATTTCTTTTTGATGATAATCATCATCACACTTAATAAAATCGTTAACATATTCCCTTCCAGTCTCAGACTTCCTCGTATTGACCAATTTGTAATGCGCATGCTCACCATGTAGGTATTGTATTTTCGAAAGTGAATACCAGTACACAATAAATAAGCCACATGCCTAGCGTAAAAATAAATTGCGAAAATGTCATCAGCTTTCTTAGCGCTTTGTTGTTGAAGCTCTCTTCAAAACAGAAATATGAGGTAGACAACATTTCTAGATGAATTAAAAATGATGTTGTATATTTGACTGTGGATAAACGCCACCAATCAGTATTAATTTATGTGTACTAGTGTCAATAGTTTGTTTCAAATAATTTCACTACCGATAGATAACCGATAGAAAACGTTTACATCATTAAACTGCCTTTTTAGTGTGGTATACGATCTATAATACGTGACATCGAGTATCGATACTGTTGATGCTATCAGGGCACGATTGTTTTTTTTTAAACTTCTAATGCCCGTTTTCACTGACGTCTCCTAAGTTTTATTATTTTAAGTTGATCGCGTAATACTTTATCAGATGGTTTAGTTTTATCAAATTTTGCAAAATCGGCCCTTAGGAGATACCTAAAAACTACTAGTAAAATGCCAGAATCAGACCATTGACACATGTTTTACAATAACTAAATCGAACTATCGTGAACTATCGACAGTCGATCGTAGAGCGGCAATAACTATTACGACATACACTTGTTAATCAATTCCGTAATTGTTTCAATCAATGAAAATGTTTTAAAACCACAACATCTATGCAATGTAACTAGAAAAATATATATGTATATAATTTATTGGAATTCTTTGTTCAAAACCAGTGAGACACGAATTTTACTACAAGCCTATCAAGTTAAAATTAAATAGAGAATTCTCTTTAAAAACATGTATTTTATTCCGATCCCAACCATCTACAATGCCGTCACTCGATCGTCCGCACACTCCTTAAAACTATTTTTTACCTTGGAAAATAAGACAAGTAAGATATTGTTGTTAAAAAGGTAAATAAAGAAAATGTACTATGGTAAATATTAATATTTTTACTTTTTCTTCCACTACATTTTTAATTATCCTAATTATATTAGGTATCACAAAACCAGGATCCACTTTTTTGTTCTTTTATAAAAAAAACCTTCTATTGATGTTTAAATCTAGTGGTTACTGTGACAAATAAAAGCCACATTACTATTGAATTCATTTACTACTTATAAAAATGGTTAAAACCCGGGGTCCCAGTCGGTGCGGTCGGTCGCGTCCACCATCTTGTAGCAGACGACAGTGTCGCCCGGCTGCAGCGACACTGTCGCGTCGTCGAACCGCAGACCGCACTCCATGTCGCGTTTGATTGTGGTCACTTCGTCTTTCAGATGTTTCATGGATGCTAGCTTGCCTGTGGGACAGAAAAATGTATTTAAATAACACTCGGCGAAATTAAATGTTTAAAAAAATGTAAATACACCGAAGCCATGCGACCGCGGGTTGTATGGGACTCCTCCCCTTCCCCCACCCAGCTAGACGAGCTCGACGGGGAGAGAAGTGGTCTACCCACTAAAAAAACTAGTACTATCCCTTCTGTGCTACGGGGATGGCTCGAGACCACGAACAGCAAGCACCGAGTTCCACTCCCGCAACGGTGCGTCAGATGGGAGACGCCCAGGAGGATAGTTTCGGCGTCTCTCAAGACTCCTGAGAGGCAGTCCAATGTAGGGACCATACACATCCCTAATAAAAATTGAATTTAACGTGCTACGGGCGCCATGGTCTTGATATGAAGCCAATGGGATGACGTCATAGGACCATAGGGATGTTCTCAATTTATTATGGCTGAATTTTTTTTTTTTATAGCAGTAGGAGGCAAACGAGCAAGCGGGTCACCTGATGGAAAGTAATCACCGCCGCCCATGGACACCCGCAAAACCAGAGGAATCGCAGGCGCGTTGCCGGCCTTTAAGGAAGGAATAGGCTCGTTTCTTGAAGATCCCTAAGTCGTAACGGTCCGGAAATACCGCCGCCGAGAGCTGGTTCCACAACACTGTAGTTCGAGGCGAATTGAGTATGTTTCTGCTTTATCTAATGAACGCTGTTGTAAAAGTAAACAAGAATTCGAAATACGTCATCATTTTGGACGACGACGACGCCTGTTGCAGCAGGCATGTTCTAGTCTAAGGCTCGTATTCTAAAACCAAACTCACACTCAAATCTCTGCTCGAGTACAGTCAGAAAGGGATGGCGATATATGCGATTAATAGCGCCATCCCTTTCTAACTGCACTCGAGCAGAGATTTGAGTGTGAGTTTGGTTTTAGAATACGAGCCTAAGAGTGAAGACCGCATGTAGGCAAACACAAAGTACGTTCTGCAGCGCGATATGACTGACGATATAAGGAAGTAAGTGGGCAATGGATGGATGCGGACTACCCAACTCCGAGATAATTAGCATTCATTGGCTTTGGTTCACAAGGGACGGTGTGCCGGTTCGACACGTTATAGATAATAAAATCGTGATTAGGTTTGATCGTACTAACAAATGATTAAATGAAGATTAAACATTAGATAGAGATAATACATAACACACTTCTGTAGGGCAAGCACGAACTTTTAAAGTATTCGTAACGTAAACGTATCGAGTCCACGATACGAAAACGTAGTACAACGCTAGTCCTAAGCACGAAGAGTTTCGTTATCGTATCGCGAGCTCGATGCGACGGCGAAGGTGACGTCATCCTAACGTAAGCAGAGATGTGCCCAGTGAATGAACAATCGCAGGTGTCCATGTCTACAGCTTCCTCATTCGACATAGAGAAATTCTAAGCATGCCATATTTTTGTGCATATTATGTGCAATCAAACGTTTCAGTCCTAATTTTTGTGCCACCACAACTTCGTTACTATGAGTTGTTTTATGTGTGTAAGCTGGAGACACGTGTCACCAGCTCGCACACGCCCGTTAAGACAAACCAGTGAGGTTAGGGTTTTGGACTATAGCTAGAAATTTTGTGCATAATTTGTGCACTAGGAACAAAAAAAACTAACCATCACACTCAAATACTGTTGAAACTACGATCATAAAACTGTGTGCGAGCTGGAGACACGGGTCTCCAGCTCGCACAGCTGTATCTTCGTAATTGTTCAAGCTACGTTTATGAATTATACCTCAAAATTTTGTGCAGAATTTGTGCATAAGGCACAAACATTTTCAAAACTTTAACTCAAAAGGTTTTTGAGCTACGAACCGATAAGTATGTGTAATCTGGTGACACGTAACACGGGCTAACACATGGTGAATTATTGTAACTGTATAAGATAGCGCTTCGTTTTAAAGATCAAATAATACGTTATAATTTGTGCACACACGAGGCAAAATTTCAAATCTCGTGGCCTCTTACTTTATAAATTATAAGCCAAAAACTGTTTTCCCGCCAAAAAATTCAAAATAATGGCTCGGAAGCGGCTAAGCGCGCCGTTGCCGTTCCGTGCGCTACACTATTGCCACTTTTAGACTAGGAGCCGTCTGTTAAAGCGATGCGCGACGCGATTAATTTAGTTTTACTATAGGCAGGTACCTAATAACCTACCCTACTTTTTATTTTAGATATCTCACACACGAATGTCTTAGTTATTTTTTGTTGTTGAGACAACTAAATAATTAGATTTGGCATAATGATAAACATTATGGAGGAGTACAGAACGACAAAATGGTTGAATACTTGAGCCTAATTCGATAAAGAACGGATGCTTTCCAGCAAACTAATCGCTATCGACCGTCACAGAATAAATTTTACCCATTGAAAGTAATTTATTTTAATATTAGATTGTATTACTTCCCATGGTTAAATGTAAATAAATAAATAAAAATAAATGTACTCTATGGTGATCGATGACTTTGCGATTAGTCTGCTGGGGCATCCCAATGTAATGCTAGGGCCACATTATCGCGCTAGCGCGAAGATTTGCGTTTTCGCGACACGTCTGGCCAAACACTTCGCGTTAGCGCGTTGTATCATGGCGTTGACGCGCCGCGCTGTTGGTAAATTGCCGCACATCAAGGATTTTGTTCGATAATGTTCGTGCGGCCACATTTCCTTCGCACACTTTAGTTGACTGCTAGACAACTAGAGGTGTGAACGTGTTGCAAATACGACTATCGATATTATTCTGTTTCGATAATTATGGATTGGAGTAACGATAAAGTATTAAAAGTAATACAATATTACGAATTAATAATTAATAATAATAATAAAGATGCAATAAATAGTAATTATTTGCCGACATGTAATAAAACGCAATCACCTCTTCCATTTTTTCCGATAAAATTAGGAGTAGGCGATACAAATCGTATAAGGTTACTGAAACGTATTTATTGCATCAATATCGTCAAAAACGATATCGATGCGTTCTGAAACTATACCTATTTTGGAAAACACTATATCGCGTCAGGAATGCGGTGTGCGTTGAGATCACTATATTGTACGTGATCGAATTCAAGAATATTGTACCGTATCCCTGATATTTATTGAGTTATCATTAATCTGTAGTTTTTAACAAACAAATTTGCTTGTAAAAGTTTAATAAAATAAAATTATTATAAACGTTCGATGCGTTCTGAAACTATATAGTGGAAAAAAACACGATATTGCATGAATTTTTAATAGTCCGTAGATATGGTCGATACTGTTATCACCGATATTAAATTTATGTAGCTATAGTTTAACACTTTGCAAGCGGGAATTTTATTACGCGCATCTTCCTGTGCGCCGGCATTTTTCGTCATTATTGTAAATTCTATAGAAAAAGAACTATAATAAAAATTAATTTAATTGTGTTCTATCTAATCGTTCTGCTGCTTACCTATACTAACCTCCAGTTATGGCTTCTTTATGTAGATGTTGTCCATCCGCAGTAGATCACCTAGATTCAATAGTAGGCGTACCTTTGTTATCTTATGAGTAAGTACCTAAAGTTATTTTCAAATGCTAGTAAGTAGGTAGATGTTAAATTTTATATGTAGGTACCTATTTCAAACCTAATCCACAGATAACGAAAAAAAAGATACTTTTATTATTTTTAATAAAGCTATTTCAAATTTTTATTTTACCAGTAGTAAGTAATTCTTACTTTTTCTATTTACAAGTTAAAAAGTTTGCAAGTTACCAATTCTTCTATGTGTTGATGGCTGACCGACCCCTTGTCAGAATGGTTGATGGTTTAGTTATCGTAGCGTAGTAACTGTTTTTTAGTTAACGTGCCATAACTAAAAATTCTTCATCTCCTATGGGAGTAGTTGTCAAGACGAATCAAACGAGCGCAAACTCGATGGGGTTGTGTGGTATTATTATAAAGTTCCTGTGTCCTTTTTCCGGCTCCATCATCAGACCCTGAACACTATTTCTTGATAAAGTACTCGTCAAGGCGATTCAAACGACCCCGAACTCGTTGGGGTAGCATGGTTTTATTATAGAGTTCCTGTGGGCTTTTTCCGGCTTCATCGTCAAACCCTAAACACTATTTCCCAACAGAGTACTCGTCAAGACGATTCAATCGAGCCCAAACTCGATAGGGTGGCATGGTTTCAATACCGAGTTCCTGTGGCCTTCTTCTGGCTCCATCATCAGACCCTGGACCCTTTTTTCTAACAGAGTATTCGTCAAGATGAATCAAACGAGCCCAAACTTGATGGGGTTGCATGGTTTCAATACTGAGTTCCTGTGGCCTTCCTTCGGGTTCATCATCAGACCATGGACCTCGTCTAGTCGTCTCCCGTCAGAGTGCTCATCAAAACTAATCAAATGAGCCTGAATGGGGTTTCATGGTTTTCTTACAGAGATCCTGTGGCCTTCTTCCGGCTGAATCATCAGATCAGCTCAATGACACCATAATATTGCATTGTCATCCTGTTCTGACCTATGTTCAAAGTTGCAAGTCTAGCTCATCGGGAAGCTAGTATAAAATCGTTTGCATTTGTCGACAAATAAATAAACAAATAAACGAGAAAGTTACCTTATAAAAGCGTGGTAATAAAAACATACAGGCAGACTAATTTTATCACTACTTATCATATTAATGAGGTTATTGTAAATACTTAAAACTAAGCATAGCGATATTTTATGAACATTCATAAATAAAATAGACTGCTTTTATTTTAAATTAACCAATTTCCTATATCAGCAGTCTCCTAGTCTAAAATTCTCGGTATAGAAACGAAACGATCGAGAGCGCAAATTAAAATGACACTTAATTAAGCTAGCTCTCAAGTTCAAACTCGATTGCAATAGTGTAGCGCACGGAACGGCAACGGCGCGGTCGGCGCGCGTTTAGCCGCTTCCGAGCCATTATTTTGATTTTTTTGGCGGGAATACAGTTTTTGGCTTATAATTTATAAAGTAAGAGGCCCAGAGATTTGAAATTTTGCCTCGTGTGTGCACAAATTATAACGTATTATTTGATCTTTAAAACGAAGCGCTATCTTATACAGTTACAATAATTCACCATGTGTTAGCCCGTGTTACGTGTCACCAGCTTACACATACTTATCGGTTCGTAGCTCAAAAACCTTTTGAGTTAAAGTTTTGAAAATGTTTGTGCCTTATGCACAAATTCTGCACAAAATTTTGAGGTATAATTCATAACCGTAGCTTGAACAATTACGAAGATACAGCTGTGCGAGCTGAAGACCCGTGTCTCCAGCTCGCACACAGTTTTATGATCGTAGTTTCAACAGTATTTGAGTGTGATGGTTAGTTTTTTTTGTTCCTAGTGCACAAATTATGCACAAAATTTCTAGCTATAGTCCAAAACCCTAACCTCACTGGTTTGTCTTTACGGGCGTGTGCGAGCTGGTGACACGTGTCTCCAGCTTACACACATAAAACAACTCATAGTAACGAAGTTGTGGTGGCACAAAAATTAGGACTGAAACGTTTGATTGCACATAATATGCACAAAAATATGGCATGCTTAGAATTTCTCTATATCGAATGAGGAAGCTGTAGACATGGATACCAATCGCAGCATATTGAACGATTGGTTACGTTCGAAAATTAGATAAAGTGGTTTTTAAAAAGCTACACAAGAATTTTATGTGAATATTAGAGTCAAATGCTATATAACAATTAGGAATGTTTATTTAATTGTTATTATTGTATAAATACTATTAAAAATTAATAATTACTCCTTATATTCATAAAATTTTAATGAAATATTTTGATTGATTTCTGAACGACATCACATATAATAATTGCTGTCGCGGCAAAGACAACTTTACTTTGTTTACTTTAAGAACAGCACTTCACAAACAATCTTTAAGGTGAATAATTTAGTGTTACGTCTGGGAATAGTAAAATTTATTGTCTTGGATTGATCAAAATGAGGACAAGCCATGCACAATACGCAATAATGATAGAGTTTATGGAAAGGTAAGCATACTTACTTTGTTGTTTGTGACGTGTTTGCGAGTTTATGTATGATTGTTTACATATGTTCGATGGCTAAGCTGTGTGATTATTATTTTATTTATAGAAATGGAGTTTATCTGAACCCTCTGGAAGCCTGCGAGGTCGCCATTTCATACAAATGAAATGGAAGGAGCTTACGCTAAAATAAATACCTAGCAATGTGACAGGACACTCGCACTCGGCGGGAAAAAAAGTGTAGCAAATTAGTTTCAAGTTAGTACTTTCTATAACTTCATAAGTGCTCGACCTAACACTTACTCATTACAAATCAAAATTATTGATCTATAGCAACATTATTTTATATTTATTTAATATTATTATTAATTTTTTTTATATACTTAGGTACTTACTACTACCTACATAAATAGTATTTGGTTTTGTTGTGAAGGTTTTGTGGTTTAAAAAGTAGCATGTACAAGAAGTGGTTCAAATTCATAGGGCTGCTTTTGGCACCGGTGGAAGTCCAGCACTTAAATTATCTTTGACTGACCTAGAGAACAGGGTCATACGTACATAATGGAGTACAAGCTGCTACCGGGATGGTGGTTGTGGAAGCTGTTTCCACTGCTTATCATTTCACATTAACAACATATTAATACATACACACTATATTGTGCAGTGTACCTATACGTATCCAATGGCGGTCTTATTTCTAAGTGGTATCTATATTTAGTAAACTTTAAACTAATAATATTAATAGGGACCAATAATAAAAATCATATAAAATATTTTTCAGGATCAAGACGCAACGCTTTCCAAGTTTCCACACATTTTAATTTCAACACGAGGAGTCAAATTCTGAGGTTCTTTTCGCAGGAGGAAGGCACTTTCAACTTTCTTTTTAATTATACGAAGATTGACCCATTTATTTTGTTATATTTTTATCATACTAAATGAAATTATCGGTGCGTTCATTGCAATGCAATGCAGTTCATGCATCAAGGCCGCGAAATAAATATTTTTATGTTAGATTTTGTTTAATTGATTGATTTTGATTAACAGGAATTTTATTTATATTACAGGGGATTGAAATGGTCCTGGAACTAGCAGCCAATCTACTGTGGCTGTTCCAGCAGACGAGCAGCAGCCTACTATAGTTTCCCTACCATTATCAATAGTTATTAACCTTAGGAGCCATAGAACCCTTCGGCGCCAAAGAAAAACAAAACGGATAACATTGCAAAACTATGAAACTTAGAGGATTGCAAGAGAGTATGTTATAGAGCAAGACTTCGCTTTTCCCCTTGACACAAAGGGTTATGGAGCTCCTTTATCAAGCTCAATGATTAGAGTTCATGAAAGAAGCTATGAATGTATGTTTGTTAGGTAGCTAACTATGTAGGTACTTTGAAAGGGGAAATACCTATGTACTTAATAAATTTAATTTTGTTTTATTTAGTTGCACCGCCTTAAGCAACCCTCTCTTCAAAGCAGCATTGTGCAAAATGCTCTCCCTTACGTCGGTAGACCTTCCTTCCATCATTGCCAATCAGAAAAGAGTACACGGCTCCAATGCTGCTGACTTTGATTATGGCTCCATCTAGACATTATATTATAATGTCTAGATGGAGCCTTCCGCTGCATTTACGCGATTGTCAACGTGCCGGGTTTTATAGGCTAGTGTGCGTACCGTTTCTATCTAATAGACGCGCTGCTATCGTAGTGTGTGTGAGACGGGGATGTCAGTTTCTTAGAAATACCCCTTGAAATGGGAGTATTTTTCAGGTCGGGCTAGTGCAGGCTAGTTTAATAAAGTTTAGTAAGTTATTTGAAGCCTTGAAATCACATGTAGGTAGGTAGGTATTTATTATTATAAAATATTGTGTGTGAGGAAATTAAAACGATTGGTGTAGAGTGTACGAGTATGTAAGTCCATGAGAGTGTAGGGAACTAGGGATTATTTTCTTTGCCGCCATTTTGAATTTCTTGGTTTGTGCTCCGATTGCGTGTAAAACCATTTATCTGGGGGTCTATTAAGTCTCTAAACATGATTTCGAGGCCAGAATTGAAAAAACTGGCCGCCATTTTGAATTTATTGGTTTGTATTCCGATTAGGTTCAAAATCAATATCTGGGGATCTAAAAGATCTCTAAACACGATTCTGAAGATAGAATTGAAAAAAGTGGCTGCCATTTTGAATTTATTGGTTTGTGCGTCGATTAGGTTCAAAATACATATCGGGGAGGTCTAAAAGGTCTCTAAACACGATTCTGAAGATAAAATTGGAAAAAGTGGCCGCCATTTTGAATTTCTTGGTTTGTGCTCCAATTAGGTTCAAAATCGATATCTGGGGGTCTAACAGGTCTCTAAACATGATTCCGAGGTCGGAATTGGAAAAATTGCCACTAACGGACGGATGGCGACTAACGGACTAAAGACTGCACATACAACCAGAAGCAAAAAGCGGTGATGGGCTTATCAAAATAATACTACCAACCCCTCTCTTCTCTTCGGTGTCGTAAAAGGCGACTATCGGACTAAACTCTACATATACAACCAACAGCATAGAGCGGCGATGGGCTCATCAAAATAATATTACCAACCCCTCACTTCGGTGTCGTAAAAGGCGACTAACGGACTAAAGACTGCACATACATTCAACAGCATAGAGCGGCGATGGGCTTATCAAAAAAATACTACCAACCCCTCTCTTCTCTTCGGTGTCGTAAAAGGCGACTAACGGACTAAAGACTGCACATAAGTACATTCAACAGCATAGAGCGGCGAAGGGATCATCAAAATTATACTACCAATCCCTCTCTTCCCTTCGGTGTCGTAAAAGGCGACTAACGGACTAAAGACTGCACATACAACCAACAGCATAGAGCGGCGATGCGCTCATCAAAATAATACTACCAACCCCTCTCTTCTCTTCGGCGTTGTAAAAGGCGACTAATGGACTAAAGACTGCAAATACATTATTATATTTATATAGCGTTGACCATTTCATACTTTTATAGTCATTATCAGTATACGCCATACGCACATTTCAAATGTCATCTACTCAATAAATATTTATTCAAATTTAATACTAACTCGGGAATTTTGCGTGCCCTAGGGCAGGCAACACAGAAAAATGGCGGGCTACGAATTACGGCAAAATAAGCTTCGCTCAAAATTAACGATAAAACTACATTATGACAATTCAATGTTTACTTACCGATGGTAGGTGATTGTTCTAATTGTTTTATGTCGACCTTTATAATTTCTGCATATTTTTATAGCGCAAACCGTCATTTTTAGTAAAATTAAAAGGCGTGCAAAAGATGTGCATCTTCTGCGGCGACACAAATGGCACTGAGCGATAGGTATGAGCTTAGCGGCCAACAGTTGGCTGATATTTTTTTGGACGCCGGCTCGCGGTAGAGACTCTATCTAGACATATAATCAAAGGCTGCTGAGTCCAATTTAAATGAGTGCGCGCGAAATGAAGACGCGCTGTTCGGTGGGCTCGCGTTAGTTTGGGGCCATAAGCTGGCTTGTGTGTTACCATATCTCGTTCTTTTAACCTTCTCCGAACAGTTCGAGCGCTCACAGATACTCCGTGGAAGTCGAGAAGTTGGTTTTGTATCTCAATGGAGGTACGGTGACGATTTCTCAAGCTGGTCGTCACGATGAATCGATCCTGCCTTTCAGTTGTGACCCGAGATCGTGGCCTTCCTTGGCGATGAACAAAGTAGCCAGTCTCTAGGTACCTCCGATAAACATTTCGGACCGCAGATCGACTTAAATTAAGTTGAGCACTCACATTTCTTTGGCTGTGTCCGGCCTGGATAAGTGCCACAGCTTGGGCGGCGACTTCAAGCGAAGTATCCATAGATTATTGATAGAACCTCACCTTAATGTTAAGAATAAGTAATGTTTGTTGCAAAACCAAAGAGAAAAATCACACTTTCAAGAATTAAATCAAAGTAAACCAATAAAATCAAGTTTTCTTAGTATTTGATTGTTTGATATCAACGAACAGGCTCCAAATTGTCTTTTTTTTTCTTTAAATTCTGTGGTCGAAATTTAAAAAAAGACTATTGAATAAAATTATGAATGTGCCTGCTTCAAAACTGTATAAAAACTTTTTGCTCGACCTAATATAAATTTTTAGCTAGGACTAAACGAAACTGAAAATGCAAGGTGGGCCAATAGATGTGTCCAGAAGTGTATGATAAATCAGTGTATTAACATCATATCTTTGGATCATCTATGCTTCCCGTCCTCCGGTATATTTGGTGACCGACGTGATTTAACTGGGGCATATTTGAAGTCATTTGATCAGTAGCCTAATTCACGTAACAAAACTTTAACGACATGCAAGCGATTTGATCGCTGAAGTCACTTTTTGTATTCACGTATTAATCGCACGATTTTGTTTAAGTCGGTTTTGTTTAAGCGTATTCACGTGCATTAATCGAGGTTCGATCGTTGCCTCCGCGGTATTCACCTATTATTTTGACATTTAGTTTGATCGGATGTCAGCGATTACACGTCAAATTAGACAATTTTTCCAAATCGTTGGAAAAAAATATTAAATATTTCTGCATGTTTTCTTACCAAAAAGTATTTGAATTTGTTTGGTAGAATTGTAATGGCAACATTAAGTTTAAATAGTTGACAAATCGCTGAGTTGCGATCCTATCGAGTAATCGTTCTATCTAAATGACAGGTGAATACGGATATATGACTGTTTTTCAATAGGACGACTTCTAAACGTAAGTGACATTTTGACTATTACGAAATACGTGAATTGGGCCACAGCCTACGTTCATTTTCGGGGTCAGTAAAAAATGTCTCCTCCCAACGTCTCTGAGAACACTGTGCGGCGGACAGACGGCAAAAGGTTGAAGCAGGGTTCGAAGATAAAGATAAATATAAGTTGATAATTATCTTGATAAGTATTATCGAAAAGTTGCAAGTTTTTAAACACGAAATTATAAACGAATTTTTTTTTAAAAGTTTACAATGATTGTAAAACGTGTATAATTTATTTACTAATATACTTGCTTCTAATGTAAATGTTGATATGTAATATCAGTTAAATAAGGACTGCTAGGCTTATATCTGTTTGATAATTATCGCGATAATTATCAAAGGGCATATTTGATTATTTCATGAGAGTGGCCGCGGATCGTACTCAGTGGCGTGTTCTTGGTTATAGTACGTTAGATCAGTTGTTAAGTCTTATCTACAAGTTAGTTAACTGTTTTTATTTTTTATTAGTGTTGACGTCAATAAGTGCCTGTAAAGGTTTACATTGAATAAATAATTTGACTTTGACTTTGAAATGTTGTGTTGAAGAGACACCCACCTTCGTAGAGCACCTCCCCGGCGCGCAGCACGCGGTAGAGCGCGCCCCGGGCCAGCGCGCCGCGCGTGCAGCGGCAGCCCGCCACGGGCACGCGCCGCTTGCCCTCCGACACCAGGAACTGCTGCAGCACGTTGGCCTCGCCTGCGCAGGGGACGCGACATCATTTTCTCTGTTTCTCGTGTTATGTCTATGCACGATATGTCAAAAATAGACATAATAGTAGTTTTGACTAGTCTGTGGTATTTTTGTCTAACATGCAAAATAATTTTATCTAGTTTTGACAACTGTAACCGAGATAGTTTGCCGCTCCCGCCATCGAAGGAAGAGAGAACATCGCACATGTTTAGACGGGATTTATAAAAAAAACTACTTAGTAAAGGCATTCTACGCATACCTTTTATACCCGACATGTATAAAAGGTATGTCAGCCCGTGACCACGGCCGGTGCAACTCGGTCGAAACGTCGGGTATAAAAGGTATGCGTAGAATGCTTCGATCAACAATACAACTAGATGTCAGGTTGGCGCTAAAAATATGTCTCGGTAAATAAACGCGCACTTGAGAAGTGAGCGTTTATTTTCTCGCAAGGCAATAACAGGAAAAAGTACTTTATTTGTTGCCCTTTAAGGTACATTTCACCACTACATTAATTGACGTCTTTTTATTTTTAAGTGACAGGAGTAATTTATTGCTTTGAAAAAGTATTTATTCACGTGGACAGAAGCAAAGGATCGTAGCAAGTGGAAAGCCGTGGTCTTTACCAGATTCCGAGAACCGGGCGTGATGTATGTATGCGTGTATGGCCATGTGATGAGATAAGGTATGAAACGCATGTAACTAAAACAGTGAGGAATGTCAGTGTTGATGGATAAAGATGAAGGAAAACCAAGGAAATGGTGGATGGATTGCGTAAGGGATGCTATGAATGGGAAAGGATTGACTGCTCTGACCACGGCTGATGATAGAGGAGTATGGAAGGAAAATACATTTTGCGCCAACCCCAAGTAAAATGCGACTAGTGCAGCATAATGAAGATCAGTCTTTAACCGTCCCACTGCTGGGCACAGGCCTTGCCTCCCAATGCAGGTTAGTGGGTATTGACGACTGCCATCTTACGACAACAACCGGGCTTCCGAGGCGCGGAGGAGGATATTTGTTTGTTTATTTTTATAAGGGCCCATTTCTCAATCCTCAGATAAAACTTAGCCATCTGATAAACTATGACACGATCAACCTAAAATGTCACTTGCAAAAAGGAAAAGACGTCATTCGACAATACTTTTCAAAATGGTTGTGTAACACTTTAAGGGGGTTTACGAATTTCGGTTTCCACCAGGAAACAGTGCAAACTTCCAAGTCGAAATTTTTATAAACCAATAAGCCAATTTTAATGAAACTTTGCATACTAAAGTAAAACACAGGGATCTAACTAGTTTGTTGAAAACATTTTTATAAAACATTTATTTAGCTGAGTTATTGTGATTTAAAGTCCACTATAGAAAGTTTAAAATTGTAAAAACTCAGTTAAATAAAAGTTTTTTTTTAAATGTTTTCAGCAAACCATCATCCCTGTGTTTTATTTTAACATGCAAAGTTTCATCAAAATTGGCTTATTGGTTTTTAAAAATTTCGACTAAGAAGTTTGTATGGGAAACCGAAATGCGTAAACCCTCATAACAAACGAATAAGTTTTATCTGACAATTGAAAAATCGGCTCTAAATGTGGGTACTTCCAAACGTTGTAGAGTTTCTTGCGCCCAGTCTTCTCCAAAGCCAAACAATATGTCCAGAATAAGTTGCAGGCTTAAACATTTTGAATGATTCAAAAGTGCTTACAAGTTTCAATTGAATGAGTCAGGACTAAAAATATTTTCAGACTTTTGACTTTTAGTTAGATACTTTCCGGGGCGGGGTCTTGATTGTCAATTGTCTTCTTTAATGTTTGTTATTATTTAAAAAACCGTTTCTTTATCTCTCTCTCTCTCAGTATCTCTAGACTTACCCAAAATCTCCTCCTCCTGCCGCTTGGGTATCCTCGCGCTGATCTCGTTCTTCACGTCGTCGACCAGCTTGTAGATGATGTTGTGCTTCCTGACGGAGATGTCCTTGTTCCTCGCCTCGACCGCGAGCGGCGGTGGGCAGTCCACATTGAAGGCGTATATCACAGCTTTGAACGCTTCTGCGATCTAATGGTAGCAACGTTTATTCATTACTTTCAATAGCAATCTATAAACAACCCATTGGGATTGGGCTTCATGTAAGCAGTAGCACACGGGGAGTTTGAAACGAATGTTTTTAGGACAAATTTTGAATGTAAATGTAATAACAAGTTTTAAAATTTAAAACTAATAAACATTTCTATGTGTTTATTTATTGGAGGTTGTCTGGAAATAATCTATGACATGATTTTAAATATTGTAGGTCAGGATTGTTTCTATAACAACACAAATGATTGCCTTTTTATAATTGAACGTAATTGTTGTGATAAAAGTGAAATAAATTAGTTTATTGCTGAAGCTGTTTCATGAGCTCTGCTGCTCACTGGGGAACCCAATTTAAAATGTTTTGTGTTTTATGCTATTTATTAGTCATTACTTTTGCCATACTTATTTAATTTATGATAACAATTTATTTAATTAATAATTGTTTTACTAATTTAAGTAATTAGTGAATTAATCATATTAAAAAATATAAAAAATGGTAATTTCTGTAATAATACGTATGTAACATCTTAATTGACATACACTTGGGTAATAAACTAAATATTGCAAAAAGAACTGTAGTGAATAAAAGAAATGAAATAAATAAACATTTCTCTCTCCCTCTCTCACGCTAAACTTATAAGAGTGGGGGTTGAAAAGAGCCGTCACCTCCAAGTCGCCGGGCGTGACGGGCCCCACGCCGCAGTGCGCCAGCCGCAGCCGCACGCGCTCGTGCGCCTCGTACGTGTCCAAGATGTCCACGATCGCCTCCACGGAACCGTCCACGTCGCCTGCGTCACATACGATACACTTAGCCCAAGCGCGCACTGGCGGCCAGCTCGCAGCGGCCAGCATTGCGACCAGGCCGCAAGTATCGCGGCTATACATGCGGCCGGACTGCGGCCAAAATTGTCAGTTCCGAGTACAGAACTACAGAGTGCTTCGAAATGGACGTCGAGGAAATAGCTGTGATGGTTTATTTTGCAAGTAAGAAGTGAAAAAACATGAAGAAAAGATTCTGTATTCATCCATTACTGTGTGAAAGACATTATAACGGATTATTTCAGACATACTTTACTGACTTCAACAACATAATGAAAAGTTTTTCAATTATTTAAGAATGAGCAAGTCCTCATTTGACAAACTTTTCCAATAAAGTTTCACGTCCACTCTATTTACTGGCACAAAAAATAACTTTCGGCAAAAAAATCAAATCAAATCTTTAACTATCATATTTTATTACTTATGGAATTGTACTGAAAAATCAAATTACTTTATAATTTCCTATATTATTAAAAAAAAATTAAACACAATTGAACACAACACAGCTTACGCTTAAACAAATGACCTCGAATGACGGGAGTTGTCAAAGTTAGCAGTAGGGGCAGCTACCACCCCCTAAAAAAAAACGTAATTAACTGTTAAAAAATACAAGAAAATAATGTTGTTACTCTGAAACCTTAACCACGGCTTTATGTACTGTGAAGAGGTCGTGGAGTTTACCTGGCGACGCTCTTGGCCGTGTGGCATAGCGGCTCACTAACCGTGTTATTAATAAAAGTGGACGAATGTTACACCTCGGTTTTAAGTGACGCTGTCTCGTTTTTGTTAAAGAAGACAGATAGAGACAGCGACAATTTAATCCTGAGTGTAACTTCAATAACCGTTTATTAATACCAGGGTTAAAGAATACTACCAACTCCTCTCTTCCCTTGGGTGTCGTAAAAGGCGACTAACAGATTAAAGACTGCACATACATCCAACAGCATAGAGCGGCGATGGGTTCACCACCGTCGCTGAGCACATGTGCTGTTGTAATTTGGTGTACCGTGGACTATGGCAGGGGACTGCTTCTGCGGCCCTCATTGCCGTCCGACCTTAGATTAAAACAAAAAGGGAAGATACGGCATGCTCCTACTTGTAGTCATTCAAAATATAGTCCTACTCAACTACATAAGCAAACACTCACTCACGCACACCTATAAAGTGTATATCGAGCGAGCGAGACAGAGCAGTAAGTTTCAACGTCAGCGCGAGGGAGTCAGCGAGTAGCGCGTTGACTCCTCGGTCGCTTCGCAACAGACGAGTACGTACGACCGATTCCGACGCCACTGCGGAGTAGCGTCTTTCTCTTTTTCACACAGTAGAATATCCGCAATAGTGCGATGTAGCCTGTTCGCTCGGCAAATTGTGACTGAAGTGAAATTGTGCCTTTAGGCCTAATTTTGGCGGCTCACGCACGAGACGTTAATGCGTATCTTCCCTTTTTGTTTTAATCTAAGCTTCCGACTAACCCTTTGGGAATGATAGTCGTGAACCTATGTACGTGTCTTGGCCATATCATGAAGTACTCGGCCGCCAGTGACGAAGGTTCCATACAACTCGATTCCCACCGGCTTCCCTTCAGAAGTTTAGAACACAACCACTCTCTACTTGAATTGAGAAATGGCACAATCAGTAATTATAAAAGTAAATATACAAAAGAAACATTACAAAACGCCTATACTATGGACATTAAATCAACTTTAGTGGTGTCAGTGGTGGTTAAAATAAATAAGTCCCAACTTACAGTTTTAGGTGTATAATGTCCACACTACCAACACAGTACAAAAGTCACAAAATATAACGAAGGAGAATAGGTTTCACAAAGCACAAGCACAGATAATAGTTCACAGTTCGGAAGATGAAAGTTAGAAGGAACACAAATAAAATAGCAAGCGTAGCACATAAAACATATAAGCGAATTAAGCGGCGTGGAGAAAGCGAGGTCTGAGCGTCAAGAAAAGCAGCGTGCGCTTCGCGTCGTTAGGGTGTCTCGACTGGCCTACGTGCGCAGGCGGCGCCCGGTCGTCTGCGCTGAGTAAATACTTCGTACATAGCGAAACAAAGGACGTTATATGCGCGCGCGGTGATGCGCGTTTCCAACGCACGATTTTGTGGTTTTGCTAAACGTATTGAAACGACGAGCTGATATGAATTCACAATAATATTGTTTAAATTATAATTAGATATTTTAGTACTGTTTTATTATGTTAATATTATTATTGTTATTTTAGTGTATATATTAATTGTATGTGTGTGAATATTATTATTGTTATTTTAGAGTTAATATTAATTGTATGTTTGTAAATATTATATGTGTGTGTGTGTGTGTGTTTGTGTGGACGAAAATAAAATTTAAGGAAGTCACCTACACAACCCCCCTCCAGCGACTTTCAAGAGCGATAAAAATCGGGAAATCTCACCTGACGCCCAGAGCGGGTTACTCGCTCTCGATTATTGTCTGGAACGGGTTCATCGCATTGACTGGAAAGAATATAAGCCGGTTTTATCCTATCTATTGACACCGTGACTTCTTTACCTTTGTACAGTAGCTTAAATATTTTATCCCCTCTGCCTAGAACTTTATAAGGACCGGAATATGCGGGAGTAAGGGAACCACGTGATGCGTCTTCACGTAGGAAGACGTGATCACTAGTGGCCAGCTCCTTGTAAATAAAAACTTTCGCACTACCGTGGCGAGAAGCGGGTACGGGTCGCAACTTTTCTGCAACACTTCGTAGCCGTGCAGAAAACTCTGACACATCTGTTGTACCAGGTACGGAAGTTTCGAAAAACTCGCCGGGAAGACGTAAGGTTTCCCCGTAGACCAATTCGGCCGACGACGATTGCAGGTCTTCTTTAAAAGCGGTTCTCACGCCAAGTAGGACCCACGGCAATGACTCAGTCCACCTATCGTTCGCGTGGCACACTATAGCGGCTTTTAACTGCCTATGGAACCGCTCCACCAGGCCGTTACATGCCGGGTGGTAGGCAGTTGTTCGCTTGTGCTCGAACCCTGTCATTTTAGCAAGACTTTGAAACAAAGCCGACTCGAATTGACGGCCTCTGTCCGTCGTAATGTCCGTTGGACAACCGAATCTAGCAAACCATGACGACAGCAACGCCTTAGCCACGGTTTCAGCTGTAATGTCCTCTATCGGTACTGCTTCTGGCCACCGCGTAAAACGATCAATGGCAGTCAAACAGTACCGATAACCCTGTGACATAGGAAGCGGTCCGACAAGATCGATATTAATTTCTTTAAATCTTGCCCGCGGTAGATGATAGGTGCCAAGTGGGGCCGTGACATGCCGGTTCACTTTGGCACGTTGGCACATAATGCAAGCTCGCGCCCAATCTCGGCAGTCTTTCCTAACGCCTGGCCATACGAACCGATCCGCCACTAATTTAGCGGAGGCGTTGGCACCGGGATGGCTAAGCGAATGTAAGCTGTCAAAGACCTGCCTACGATAAAACTTTGAGACGAAAGGCCTGGGGGTCGATGTGCTGACGTCGCAGTACAAATAATCACGACTTCCAGGTACTTCTCGCTTTTCAAGACGTAAGGATGAACCTTCGTCTAATAACTTAGCCAGCTCTTGGTCAGAAACTTGTGCCTGTGCTAATGATTCGAGATTGACTGGACTACTCAACTCTTCAATGCGCGACAGAGTGTCAGCTACGATGTTGTCCTTGCCTGATATATGGCGTATATCGGTAGTGAACTGTGCTACGTAGTCCAAATGCCTGTACTGCCTAGGCGAACAGTTGGCTTTCCGTTTATGGAAGGCAAAACTGATTGGCTTATGATCAGTGTACACTATGAAATGTCTAGCCTCGAGCATATGCCTAAAATATTTAATGGCCTCATATATGGCTAACAACTCGCGGTCGTATGGCGAATATTTTTCTTGCGAAGGACTAAGCTTGCGCGAGAAGAAGGCTAAAGGCTCCCACACGTCATCCTTCAGCTGTTGTAATACAGCACCAATCGCCTTGTCGGACGCATCGGTTATCACCGCAAGCTTTGCGGTGCAATCCGGGTGAACCAGCAGTGCTGCTTGGGCCAAGCTTTCTTTGCAGGCGTTGAAAGTCTCCAACGTGTCGTCAGCCAAGTTGATAGGATGCGATCCCTTGACATTGCCAGTCAGCAAAGCATGCAATGGGGCTTGCACTTGAGCTGCTTTAGGAAGAAATCTCCTGTAAAAATTTAACATACCCAAGAATCGTCTGAGTTGCTGTACATTGGTGGGTGGAGGGAACTGCTTAATGGCTTGTACTTTTGCGTCCAGCGGTTTGGTGCCACGCTCCGAGATATGATATCCTAAGAAGGTTACCTCGCTAGCCCCGAAAACGCACTTGGACATGTTTACAAGCATGCCATACTCCTTGAGCCTTGTAAAAACAATGTGAAGGTGCTTCTGGTGCTCACTCTTCGTTCTAGAAAAGACCAGAAAATCGTCTAAATAACAGTAGACGAAATCCAGGCCCCGGGTCACTTCATTCACAAACCTTTGAAATGTTTGTCCCGCGTTCCTCAAACCAAAGGTCATGTACGGGAATTCGAACGCTCCAAAAGGTGTGGTGATCGCCGTCTTCGGTATGTCCTCTGGATTTACTGGTACCTGATTAAAGGCCTTCACCAGGTCAAGCGTGCTGAAGACCTTACAGCCAGCTATGCTGTGGGCAAAGTCATGCAGGTGCCTAATTGGGTATCGGTCGGGCACAGTACGCGCGTTCAGCATCCTGTAATCGCCGCAAGGACGCCAGCCATTGTCCTTTTTCGGAGCGAGGTGTAAGGGGGATGCCCAAGGACTATCCGAAGGACGGGCTGTGCCATTAGCCAGCATTGACTGAAACTCTTGGCGTGCGATTTTTAGTTTGTCTGGAGCTAGTCGGCGAGGAGAACAGTAAACGGGGGGACCGGGTGTGGTGCGGATATGGTGTACCGTGTTATGTGGAGGAGTGTTACGGTGTGTACCAGCTGGTCGAGTTATCTCCGGAAACTCATCTAACAGTCTGTGATACCGGGTGTCGCCTGTTGAGACCTTTACAGAATGTACGTGTTTACATAAAGCAAAAGAAGCTAAAGCAGATACAGATGTAGTGTTATCAATTAATTTCTTATTGCGACAATCTACAACAATATTATAAAAATTAAGAAAATCTACACCTATAATTGGCTTTGTCACATCAGCAACTACAAAGCGCCAAGCATACACTCTACGTAATCCCAAATCTAAATCGAAGTGTACATAACCGTATGTTGCGATGTTGGAGCCGTTGGCCGCAGAAAGCTCGAAGTTGCTCCTAGTTCGACGATCTCGAAGTGATGACCGAGGGAAGACACAGAGGTCGCTTCCGGTATCGACCAGAAACTGCGTCTTCGACGATCGATCGGTCACGAAGAGGCGACCAGTAGATGGGCAATGTTCAGTCGCCATTAACGATTGCCCCCGGCGTTTCCCGACTTGAAGTCACAAGGCTGGTTGCACTTACTGGCCTTGTCACCAAATTTACCGTGATACCAGCACAGCGGGAACTTTCGGTAATTGGAGTTCGACCGCCGCCTCGAAGATGATCTGCTTCTGGGACGACTCGATGACTGGTATCGAGCCCTGCCGCTCCTGTCTGAAGATGCCAGGCTCTGCATCTGCCTCCTTAGTTCTGCGATTTCTTTCCGGAGTTCGCCAAGAACAGAACTGGGCACGTCGCTAACAGCAGCTACTCTGGGAGTCGATGTGGCGAGATCATGAACACGATCCGCTAAGTCCGCCAGGTCATCGATGGAGCTGGAAGGTGGTTGCCCGGCGAGCACAGTCTGGACGCCATGTGGAAGACGGCTGGTCCAGATCGTCTTCAAAAAGTCATCGGTAACAACTACTCCTGCGAGGCCCTTGAGATGACGCAGGAACTGAGACGGCTTGCGATCTCCAAGCTCTTCGTGCATCAGAAGTTGTTGCAGCTTCTTCTCGTTGGATGCCGAGAGCCTCTTTATTAATTCGGCCTTCAATTTGCCATATTTGTCAGTTGCTGGTGGGCTGATTATTACATCCTTTACTTCCCTCGAAAACTTGTTATCTAACTGACTAATGACATAGTTAAACTTCGTTAGGTCACTAGTTATCCCGGATATGGCAAATTGACCTTCAACCTGGGCGAACCAGATTTCAGGCTCCTCGGGCCAGAATGGTGGTACGCGAACGCCGACTTTATAGACTTCGGTCCGATCATGGGAACTACGTCCGGAATTTTTCTCGTCCGCGTCAATGGACCCGCGCACCGTCGGGGAGTGGCTATGTGCATCTTCGAAATCCTTGTTCATGTTCGTAACGGGGTCACCAATTTAGTGGTGTCAGTGGTGGTTAAAATAAATAAGTCCCAACTTACAGTTTTAGGTGTATAATGTCCACACTACCAACACAGTACAAAAGTCACAAAATATAACGAAGGAGAATAGGTTTCACAAAGCACAAGCACAGATAATAGTTCACAGTTCGGAAGATGAAAGTTAGAAGGAACACAAATAAAATAGCAAGCGTAGCACATAAAACATATAAGCGAATTAAGCGGCGTGGAGAAAGCGAGGTCTGAGCGTCAAGAAAAGCAGCGTGCGCTTCGCGTCGTTAGGGTGTCTCGACTGGCCTACGTGCGCAGGCGGCGCCCGGTCGTCTGCGCTGAGTAAATACTTCGTACATAGCGAAACAAAGGACGTTATATGCGCGCGCGGTGATGCGCGTTTCCAACGCACGATTTTGTGGTTTTGCTAAACGTATTGAAACGACGAGCTGATATGAATTCACAATAATATTGTTTAAATTATAATTAGATATTTTAGTACTGTTTTATTATGTTAATATTATTATTGTTATTTTAGTGTATATATTAATTGTATGTGTGTGAATATTATTATTGTTATTTTAGAGTTAATATTAATTGTATGTTTGTAAATATTATATGTGTGTGTGTGTGTGTGTGTTTGTGTGGACGAAAATAAAATTTAAGGAAGTCACCTACACAACAAAATTTGCTTTTCAACAACATATTGCTATAAAATAAGCCGCAGGCGCGATCGGCTTTTTGGCAGTTAAATTTCAGTACGAAATATACGCCATGACGTCACATAAAGGTCAATAAACCCACCCGCGTATGAGCAGCCGGTAAGCCGTCTTTATCCGAGTTACTTGATAGAGAAAGTAATACAATTTGCGTACGAGTGAGCGGGATGGAAGAATATCGTTTTCGGTTTGTGTTCTGTTGACAGATAATTTGACGTAATTGCAATTCATCATTGAATGCATGACTGTGTTTTATTAGTATTTGAATTTATTAGTTAGTTTCACCTATTAGAATGATTAGTATTGTAGTTGGACTTTGTTTATTTGTGTTGTGTGTAGTGATGAAAGTAGTTACGAAGACGTACGTTGTAATTAGGTATTTGCGGTAAGTAGATATTGTAATAAGTTGAAATTACGTACTTAGAGTAAGTAGATTTGCAAAGTAATCGGTAGAATTGTAAGATGTCGGCATTAATAGCTTTAGATTCTTCCCGTCTTTTATGATAATGTCTTAGCGCACTTTGTAAGAAAAAATAGACGAATAGCTTTAGAGTATAAGTAGTATTATTAGTACTTAGTTCAGATCAAGTTTTGTTTAATTTACATCATATCATCAGTTTACCACAAACGACATTTATCAAAGCTACTTCTATTATGCTTGCAAGACACAGTTTCAATATCTCAGTGCTTACACGTATAGTAAAAATGGACTGAAGATACATCTGCCTATACAAGACTGAAGCCAGGATGCCAATCACAGATTTTCGGTAAGGACTCAAGACTGCGTGCCCGCGCTCGGAGTAGGTAAGCATTTTTATTTTGCTCCGGCTTACCTCTCTCAATATTTCACGCTTCGCCACTGTCGGCCACATCATGATTAGGTTGGGTTCGAACATGATCATTTCATGTAATATTTTGAGCATTTCATGATATGGTCAATTTTACGATGGGGCCACGACATTATGGTATGCTTTAGCGATCTTTGTATCCGTGAAAACAGCATAAAAATAGGTTGCACGGTTTAGATCAGAAGGAGAAATAGGAGCGACAGACAGGAAACCGGCGACTAGGACCGGCGGGGGCGCATCTTGTACCGTCCCAGCGCGTTAGTGCGCTGTTGGCTTCCACCACCAGCCGCAGGCAAGGCAGCAAATCCCTTG
Source organism: Scoparia ambigualis (assembly GCA_963921215.1). Taxonomy (NCBI): domain Eukaryota; kingdom Metazoa; phylum Arthropoda; class Insecta; order Lepidoptera; family Crambidae; genus Scoparia; species Scoparia ambigualis. Next base: position 3,962,543 of record OY992520.1, on the reverse strand, counting down.
CCCTGTTCCAACCAACCACAGCCGGGGTGGGAGTCTCTTTACCGCGAAACAGGGCGTCTAGGATGGCACGTTTGATGGTGCTTAGAACTATTTTTATTAGTAGTGTCACTTACCGCCAGTGGTCCAACAGCATCTTCAAGAACAGGAAGCGGAGAGAGAGAGCGCTCCCTCTTATGAAGACCCGAAGCGTCGGTGATGGCCCTTCCACAGGGCTTTTTAGTTGGAAGGAACACTGGCTTGCACTTACACGATAAATACAGGGGGCCCTATTTCTGGCCGCCAAGAACCACCTGAGTTACGCCTAACAATATATATAACGCGGGAATGCCGCCCCAAAAACCCGTAGTTGCTCACACGACAAACTACCGGTATCTCTGAAGGCGCCGGCGTGACTCCTCACTAGTCACTTAGTCGCTTATAAAGACTAGACAACCGCCCCGTCGAAAGCTACGCGCCGAACTGCTCAAAAGGCGGAAGTGTTTCACACGACACTAAAAACGCCCGCTATCCCCGAAGGCTCAGACGCGACTCTCGTTAGTCACAAAGTCGCCGGACGTGACGCACCAAGGGACTGGCTGGGAACAAACGGGAGCGCTAAGCGCTTAAACACAAGACTACCACCCAGCCAGCCTTAAAACACGCGCGCGCCTCTCCAAAGCTCAATTGCGACTGGTTAGGCGCTGCTAAGCGCCTTTCAAGCCGGGGAACCAAGGTCACGGTCGGTTCCCAACATGCGCTTAACAGTGATAGTGGCGTTATACTCTCATCTTTCGTGATTCATTGAGCATAAGATGCAAGTCGATCGGATATAATAAGCGTTTGCCAAATATCTGTAAACTTGTATACAACATTGTCTAGGGAAAAAATATTAATCCAGGATACTTTTTGACTAACCTTTGTTCACCACATTGAGAGATGCAAGTCTTCCGTCAGCATGTTCGCCCGCGGCCCGTCGGGGCGCAGCTTGTAACGGCCCATGGCGCGGTAGTGCGCTTAACAGTCACAGTGGCGTTACACTCTCACCTTTGACGACCACAATGAGCGTTGTCTAGGGAGAATAATTCAAGAGCGCATTTTGAGGTACCTTTGACAACCACATTGAGAGTGGGATGCAAGTCGTCCTGTATCATCTTGGCGCGGGGCCCGTCGGGGCGCAGCTTGTACCGGCCCATGGCGCGCTTGCGGGCGAGCGCGGCGCTGTAGCGCTGGCGGTGCGCCGCCTCTTTGGCCTCGATGACTTCCGAGTCGGCGGCTTGCTTCTCTTTCATACGTTGGCTGTTACGCCAGCGCATCACTTCATTCGCTCGTTTCTGATGGCAAGTACACATATTGTATGAACAGCGCCTGTTACTGGTTACAGCTGTGAAAATACTTTAATATAGATCACTTAAAAAGGACAGGGAAGAGTAAAGAGGAGGGATGTTGATAGAGGCGTATGCGTGTGAGCGCGCGGTGTAATGAGAGCAAAGAACTGCCCCCTCGGCCGCTATAACCCGAGGTCGGCAGCTTGCTTCTCCTTCATGCGTTGGCTGATGCGCCAGCGCATTAGGTGCTTCGATCGCCCTTTTCTGTTGCGGTTAGACTATAAGCTCGTTAGATTAGTTGTTAAGTCTTAACTATAAGTTAGTTAACTGTTTTTATTTGTATTGACGTCAATAAGTGCCTGTAAAAGTTTACATTGAATAAATAATTTGACTTTGACTTTGGTTGGTGCGGAAGTAAGCGTGAGCGTCAGTTCCCAGTTAGCTGTGATAGTAGGTATTTTAATGTGAAATATGGCGACTGGGCGAATTAATCCGAGTATGTGTTTGACCGGCATATAAAACACTAACCGGGTCAATACCAATCTGAATACAAATAAAAAGTCTATGATGTCTACCTCTAGTAGGCAAAACAACGGATATGGTTATGAACTTCAGGCGTTAGGGCAAAGACGGAGGAGGAAATATGTCTGAGAAGAGAAGAAAGGGGAAATTGAAAGAGTCATGGTCGTCCCACTGCAGGGCAAAATCCTTCCATCACCTTTATCCACTGTTCGCGATTAAGTGCTCTCGATGGCCAGCCTCAAACCTGTAAGTTAGTGCCTTCGCACACGGCGGCGTATCGTAAGCGTATCGTAATACGCGCGTAAGACGAGAGCAATACGAGCACGTACATTTCCAACTTAAGGCACTTAGTGTTTGTTGAATGTTACAAAATCTGACCTCCGAGCTGAGTTCTATGACGGTGTCCCCGGCGGCGGGCAGCTCGCGCCAGCCCAGCACGGCCACGGGCGACGACGGCGGCGCCGAACTCACGCTCACGCCCTCCGCCGTGTTCAGCACACGCACCTAAACGTCATTACAGACTTGTGGGTGAGCATAGGTCAGTGTACGTGTGTGAGTGTGTGTGTGTGTGTGTGGGGGTGTGTGTGTGTGTGTGTGGGGGTGTGTGGGGGTGTGTGTGTGTGTGTGTGTGTGTGTGTGTGTGTGTGTGTGTGTGTGGGGCTGCGTGCACACAAGCATCTAGAGTCTGACTAACGAAAGCTGAACCTCGTAGTTATTTGATTGGCAACACTTTGTCTCTATGTGTGTCTATCTGAGGTGTCATATCGTATGTCAAGTGTCTATCTGAGGTGTCATATCGTATGTCAAATTGAATTTTTTCTGAGAAAATTGCAGCTGTGTGAGTGAGCCTGTGTACCCAGTCATGATTTTTTGAATTTGCCGCGTTTTTACTTGTTCAGCTTTCGTTAGCCAGACTCTATCACAGAATTTAATTTTTTTTTTGTTGTGTTATAATAAAATTGTCAGGACAAGAAAATATTTGTAAATTTGTCAGAGGGTACGGGGTACGAGAACGAAGTCGCGGGCGGGCCGCTAGTTGAAAATATAATTGAATCAAGAATAAACAAATGCCTTTGAACGGCAGCACACGGGTAATAACAATTTATTTTGCATTGTATCTGGTTTTAAGACATTTGACAGGCGTTCTATATTTAACGCCATCTGGCATAGACAAAAAACTTAACTATAAATGCAATCTGCAAAAAAGTTTCACTAATTCTTGTTTTATAGATAGATGGCGATAGACTCGCTGTTGCACTGTAGCTTTTGTACTAATTGCCGTACACAGCGCCAGTTCACTATTATATATGGGCCTGCGCGCCCGCCACTCGTTCTCTCTTTGACAGCTGCAAGGTTGTTGAACATAATAAATGTACCTATTCAAGTTCCAGGTGGTGTTCATAAGTTAGCTTTATTAAGTTTTAAGATTGGATTTTACCTATTCTAAAAGATACTTGTCAGTTGTCTGGGCCTTCAGATATAGATCTTACTGAATAACATAGAAAAAGCAAGTTAATACAACAAGTTCAGTTGACTGAATCAAATTAGCCATTACCTTGGCCCAGCCCGTGCCCGCCACGATGACGCACCCGCGCCGCAGCGTGCCGCGCTGCACCAGCACCGTGGCCTGCTTGCTGTTCAAACACTCGTACATAACATAATCCGATTTTAATTAAAATCTTAAAATGATATAAAATGCCTTCATTGCATAAGCAATCAAAATGCATATTCTTAGAAAACGTTTTTTCATAAGAAAAAGTAGCAATATAATAAATATTGCTAGTTTTTTTAAAAACTCTAAGCGGGTAGAAGAAAAGTCAAAGGTTATGTTTTTCGAACGAGTGTAATTTTCAACATTGAATCATCAGAGTAAAAAAGTCTCACAAGTACATATCGATGGTCTAGAAGACAAACATGCTAATTACAGACCTACAAATTTTTGAGGAGGACTGTTTTTATTAATTCAAAACTTCTAGATACTATAATTTAAAACTGTGCATAGAAATTGTGTATATACTGCCTATATTTATATTTTTTGTAGTTTAAAGTAATGATAAATAACTGCCATTACTTTTTTTGGCTTCAAAATTACACCACTTGCTATGAATGTACAAATACAGTTTAGACAGAAAGAGACGGAATTATAGCATTTCGATAAGTGCGAACGGTAGAGCATGCCCATTTAATACATTTGGCATTAAAATGTTACATTATAAAAATTTTGTAAATACCACATTTGTCTTGTAGACCATCGATATATTAATCTATATAAATAAAAATCAATTGCCACGAATGTAAGTCCGCGCATGACTCCATAATTGTGCACCCATTTGGCTCATTATTTTTTAGTTGTGTTTATAATTGGTTATATTGGTCACGGGATACGGAGTATTTACGCGGACGGGTCGCTAGTTACATACTTATTTAAATTTAATTTAATTCTACTATTAATTCAAAAAAATACATTACACTGTAAAGTGCGAAAAAGAACAGCTGTTTCATACAAGACTATAAATCCAATTCTAACTTGCTCCCATACAAATAGTTGTTCTTTGGACTTAATAGGATGGCTCAGTTGCGGGATTATATACTTGTTACCAAACACCCTGTATATACTTATACATACGCTACCTTCGATCAACAATAATACAACTAGATGTCTAGGTGACTAGGTCGGCGCTAAAAATATGTCTCTGAAAATAACAGCCCACTGGAGAAGTGAACTCTTATTTTCTCGCAAGGCAATAAATAACAGGAAAAAGTACTTTATGTGTTGCCCTTACAACGTTAATTTCACCACTAAATGTTATTGACGTCTTTTTATTTTTAAGTGACAGGAGTAACCATTGCCTTGCTCGTTGTTCGTGACGAATGATCGTTAGTATAAGATAATACTTAGAAGATTTGTGACTTTATAACTGGGTGCCATGCTTGTAATTAGGTTGAACTTAAAACTGTTTTATAACTTTTGTTTCAGTTCGTTAGTAAAGAAAAAGTATTTATTCACGTGAACAGAATTTAGCTTTGATTTTGTACGTGACGCGTTATCTAGTTGGTATTGTTAATCGAAGTACGCTACACATAGATACATACTCCACCAGCTGTGCAACTCACCCCGTGCGCGGGTCCAAGAGCGCCTCTATGACCACCCCCTCGACGTACCCGCCGGGATCCGCCTTCAGCTCCATCAGCTGCGCCTGCAGCGTCAGCGCCTCCACCAGCGTGTCGAGGTTACGCCTCTTCAGCGCTGACACCGGGATCGCCTGCACGTCGCCGCCTAACGCCTCACACACGACGCCGTGTTGCGCGAGAGAGCGCATCGTTTGCTCCTACCAAAAAAAGTAATTCAATTCAATTTCATTTATTCAATTTAGACTACAATAATTGTGCCTTATGAATGTCGCTATGCCATCGGTTCGTAAGTATATAGGTAGGGCGGGAGACCTTGTACTGAGAAGAAAAAGAGTAAAGTAAAATATAGCCAAGAGCTTCCTTGTCTGTGCATCGCACCGCCCTAGGGCGTCGTGGCATTATCTCAGGGGAGTAGCGAAGTTCCTAGAAGAAGACTAACTAAAACAGACTGTTCTCCTGCCTCACAATACAAGACATTCCACAATTTCGATTCAAACTGCACCTCTTTAAAATTAATATTTACAAAACTTAAGGTAAGCTTGCTTTTTAGTCAGAAGGGAGAGGTGTCGAAATATCAAACGCCCAAAGGCGTCAATAACATATATCATCAGTCGACATACATAATTTAGAAGTAAGAGCTTTTATTTTTGGAATGCCCTGAAGTATTGTATAGCTTCATTAGTGTATTTTATATCTTGATTAAGTAAAATCCTGCTTGAATTTAGACCAACCCCTGTGCTGTGGTCTAGTCCCAGATTTAAAGGATTAACTTCCCAGATTGAACTTAGTTATTTGTTGATGGTTGGACTTGTTATAAGTATGCTTGGCTATAGTTACATCATCCTATCTAAAAAAGGTTGGTAACATTATTTGTGTTCCCAGAGTCAGACATAAGATTCCAGTATCCTCATCTTATTACCCAAGATAAAGGTAGCAAAGAAAATATTTAAAAAAAAAATGTATTTTGTTAGTTCTACAGTTTCTGGAAAATGTATAGAGAAACGTGCAAATTAGCAAGTGCAAGTTTGTCTCTTCCGCGTTTAAACTAATGACTATTATACAATAATTTACAAAAACATATAAATATGAGGCATACCTACAATGTTCACACCCGGCTTGTCGATTTTGTTGATCGCCACCAGTATTGGCACTGCAACAAAATATATTATAATTGTATAGACGCCAGCAGGTCAACCTAGTTACCTGCCACAGATTGACAAAGTTCAATAAATAATGATCTTTATCATTTGGTTATAAAGACATCAATATCAATTAGGGGCCGTTTATAAATTACGTACCAAAATATTTACGTCTCATTTTTACATACACAGAGGGGAGGGAACGGATAAAATAGTTTTATAACGGAAATCGATAAAGAGGAACTACTTATATATATATCTCGTATAAGTCGTGTATTTTATCACAACCTGTAACAATTAAAGGGCAGAAAATAGCCCTAATTAATTCTTCCAGTCTCTTTCGAATAACAAAATGATATTTTTCATAAAAGAGGTCTCCATTTTGACATAGCTCTCTTTTATGTATCTCTTATTATCCTAACAGATAAATTTGGATCTAGGTTATGGCTGATTTATGATATTTTTCTACTAACCGTGTCGCATAGCGGTAAAAGAATACTACCACCCTCTCTCTTCCCTTGGGTGTCGTAAAAGGACACTAACGGCCTAATGACTGCACATATATCCAATAGCATAGAACGGTGATGGGCTCACCACCTGTAAAACTGAGCACATGTGCAGTCGCTATTTGGTGAAAAGTAAATTATGGCAGAGGCAGTCCTCCGCCGCAAGTACCGCAAAAGCAGTGTTTTGCGGCCCTCATTGCCTAGTTTCTGACTATAGCCGTGATTATATGTTTTGTTATCTATACTCATATTATAAAGAGGAAACATTTGATTGTTTGTTTGTATTGAATAGGCACCAAAACTACTAAACCGATTTTAAAAAATCTTTCACCGTTGGGAAGCTACACTATCGCCGGGTGACATAGGCTATATTATATTAGCAAAAAATTAGGGATCCTTACTAAAACTCAAATGAATTCCTTAAATCGCGTGCGCTAAGAAAACTATTGATGATAGAATAAAATAATGTACTATGGCTTTGCAGAACACACCATTATCTACAAAAGTGTCGCTATAGCATATGTCTAACTATTTTAGTTACGTCACAATAAGTGTTCTTGGAAGGGGAGTCATTTTGAAAATTCGTCACAGGGTCCGCACCCTTAAACCACGTAAACGAAGTCGCCGGCGGTCTGCTAGTGTTATAATATAACGCTAATAATGGTGATGACACTCACCGCCCGCCTCCCGCGCCATCCTCACGGACTCCACGGTCTGCTCCATGACGCCGTCGTCGGCCGCCACCACCAGCACCACGATGTCGGTGGCGCGCGCGCCGCGCCCGCGCATCGCCGTGAACGCCGCGTGGCCCGGCGTGTCGAGGAACGTCACGCGCTCGCCCGACGGCAGCTTCACTGCAAGCGAGCGGTTGTATCAGTCTAATTATTTATTCAATGTAAACCTGATTACTACTTATTACATTAAAACGCTATGTTACACAAAACTAGCCTAACTCTCATAGCAAAATGGTCATTCTCCTTTCCTTAACAGTGGTGCGGGATGCCTTTGGATGTCGTGGCAGTTGATAGACACTTTACGCCGCTCTCCTTCGCAACAGAAAACTAGCGCAAACCAGTGGTATATGGAAGAGCAAGGTGCTACATGGCCGCTACTATCGGGCTCTAACTGGGCCTGATGTAGACTAGCCTGGCTCGGTGAACTGGCTAAGTTTCAGTGACCTCTTTGGGGAAACCGAAGGTTTTGTCTGTGTCATTGAAGATGAAGTTATCAAGACGAATAACTACCGGAAATATATTATGAAAGACGGTACGGTCGACATCTGTCGGGCATGCCGCCGTCCAGGAGAATCACTCCCACATATTATTTCCGGTTGTTCTCATCTTGCTAACGGAGAGTATTTGCACAGACACAACCAAGTAGCCAGAATAATTCACCAGCAACTTGGTCTTCGATATGGCCTTGTTGAATCAGAGGTGCAGTACTATAAGTACGCACCTGCGCCAGTTCTCGAAAATGGTCATGCTCTATCATTACGGATAGGACTATTGTCGCTAATAAGCCTGATATCGTGGTGATCGGCCGATGTCAGCGCCGAGCAATATTGGTTGATATCACCATACCTCATGACAAAAACCTCGTGAAAGCCGAGAAGGACAAGCTCAGTAAGTATCTTGACTTGGCTCACGAGGTTGGCGTCATGTGGGATGTGGATTCAACCATTATTGTACCGATACTTGTTTCGGTACACGGCCTTATAGCTAAGAGCCTCGATCAACATCTAGAGAGGCTCTCGCTAAAAGGTTGGGTCAAGGGTCAGACACAGAAGGCAGTACTCCTTGACACTTGATAGCTTGGGTCTATCCCCGCTGCCGGTGGCAACCTAGGTTAAGTTTAAATCAGGACACTGCCAAACACACCCTAGTGGTGTGTGGAGCGTGGGCTTCCCAGCGTCACACTTTGACCGGTATTATGGGGACTGACCTCTCCTTGTCCACAATGGTGAAGGCCATGCTGGATAGTGAGAGGTCATGGACGGCCATGGCCTCCTTCTGCGAAACGGTGGTTTTGGACAAGGAGGCCGCGAAGAGGGTACGCGAGGAAGATATCAACGCCGACCTGATCCGTCGTAGACGAGGCGGGAGAAGCATGCGGCAGTACGCTCGCCTCTTTCCCCCGCAATGAGGTGACGGTGGCGGATGGGGAGCCCCCTACCGTCGCTAACCTCAGGACGTCTGAAACACGCCCAAACATCCTCGGGCGTGTTTCTTCTGGCAGGCCGCTGTTGGGGTGAACTCTGGTGATTGCCTAAAAGGCGGTGCCAGATCACCCCAGCAGCTGGGGGGGGGAGCCCCACATAACCACCGTGTCTCCCCGGACGCGGTGGTACTCGGCAATGAATTTTCCGTAGTTAAAAAAAAAGGTTATGTTTAAATCATATCTTAAGAAATTATATTGTAAATAAATTTTCTTAAGATATGTATTGAATAAAGATATAATAATGATAATAAATAATTTATTAGTCTTCAATCTAAAATACAGAGTACACAGGAAACATTAATATGCAGATGGTAAAGTTATAAACAGAAAGATGGTAAAATGTAGGAAAACAAAATTCAACATCAGGTGGGAATCGAACCCACGTCTTCCGCATAACGTGCGGCTGGCTGATTTCTCCACAACTTAGGCATATTTATGTACATATACAAATATGTGATGACGTTAAAAACCTTCAAAGGCGCCAATATGCTGTGTGATGCCGCCGAACTCCTGGTCGACCACGGCAGTGTCCCGTAGCGCGTCGAGCAGCGTGGTCTTGCCGTGGTCCACGTGCCCCATCACGCAGACCACGGGCGGGCGCGGCCGCAGCAGAGACGCGGGCGACGGCGGCGCGGGGACAGCGTCTTTGTTCTACCGAACACGAGGTCTAACTCAAATAGTTTAATTAATACTAGCTAACGGCCTATAATAACAATATTTAAAGAAATGAAGAGGCCTTTACCTAGCAGTGGGTGTAACCGGCTTAATAGATAGATACAAAGAAATGACTTGTAATGTATGACTAGCACCTACACTGAGAAATTAGGTAGCAATTATGTAGAAAAGTAAGTTTAGTAACTTTGGAACTGCAATTATCATTAGCATTAAAAAAAAATTACATTTTATTATTATTATTATAACTTATTTAATGGCTTCACATTAAGCCAATTTCAAGTAGTATATTATTTAAAAGTACATTTATTATTGTACGGTAGATTGAAATAAAATGGAGTCTCACAACACGTGTTGTTGCTAAAAGAACACGGGAGAAACTCCCAAAAATTACATTGTAGAATTTTGAATATAAATGAAATTACACTCAATATAATTAACTGTCACAAATGAGATGTGCTTTTCAAACATTATTTCATAACTGTTACAAACATAGCACTGCAGCATGAATAATAACAATTGGTTTATAAAATAATTACACTCATTACCTCTTCTTCCTCTTCCTCTTGATCAGGGTTTGCAATAATCTTGTATCTGTGCCCACATATTTTAACACAATCCCTCACTACCTGTGGATTGTGTATCACTGTGTTTTCATTGTAAATTATATCTGACGTCTTATCTGCAAACTCTAATGCCTGCAGCACATGATCTAGAACAACATGAACATTATTGACAACTATATTTAGTAAAACAGTGTATTATTTTAAAAACTACTTAAATTTGGGACTACAGTAACTTCAGTACACTTCTGTAATCCAAACGCTCCACCCCTGCCTGATTGAACCCGATGATGACATTCCTTTAGCTTTTTTCGTTAATAGAGGCAAGCAATGATGATCTAAATGCATCTGAACCTATTACTGAAGATGAAATAATAAGGCAAGTAACACAAGAATGTGATGGCGAAAATGAAGAAATGTATTCACGTCAAACCAGTACCAGTAGCAAGCGTTTCCAATTCAAGCGCAGTGTCTGTGTTAAATCATGTCTTGAATGGGCTGACCAAGTGGACATTCCTGTGCCAGCAAAATGCTTTTACGTAAATTGCGAGATAAAGCTTTTTATTTATCATTAAATACCTACCGACAAACTGAAATATTGGATTTTATTGTACTATAATCGGAATGCTCCATGAAAACGCTCCACGAATCTGAACAGGAGGGTAGGAGTTCCGATTAAAGAGTTCCTGCTGTATTTACATACATACATACATTTAATCACGTCTATTATTCCCCCAGTGTTAGTCAGAGACTAGGCAAAGAGGACAGCAAAAGCAGTCCTCTACCATAGTCCACTTTTCACCAAATAGTGACCACACATGTGCTCAGGGTGACAGTTGGTGAGCCCATCGCCGCTCTATGCTGCTGGAAGTATGTGCAGTCTTCAGTCCGTTAGTCGCCTTTTACGACTCCCAAGGGAAGAGAGGGGGTGGTAGTACTCTTTCACCGCTATGTAACACGGTTAACTATCAATAGTTAAATTGTTATTTTAAAAGAATTTGTTATTTAATTTGGTGCTGTCTTCATTCAAATAAAGCTTTCTATCCAACCAAACCTAACATTTGAAAGTATTTTTTAATAGAAATTGGATGTTTTTTATTATTGTCCCTGTTGTTAGTACTATTGTATTTATAGTTTATAATTAGCAAAGTTTTCCTTGTCATTATAAATACTTATTTTTATCAGATACCTTCTATTTTGGGATAGAAGACCATTGCTAAAAAATCTAGGTAACAAGAAATGATAATAAGTATTGATAATAGACTGGGTTTTCTTTCAATTCATTAATTACTGTCAAGTGACAGTTTCTTGCTAAGAGTGTATCTTCAAGAAAAGTAGCCAGATGATCAGATAACTTGCCTACATCTTTGTGAACCACACTGGCAATGTCCTGGGCTGTCATGTTTCGCCATATTCCAACCACTTCGGAGCCAGCTTTAGGAGAGTATCTGATAGCTGACCGCTTTCCAACACTTTCCAAAGCCTGAATATTGTAACAAACAAGAAATTGTCACTATATATTCTATTGAAATATTTAACAATTTTGAATACAATTAAGACTGACTATTACCTTTTCTTCAACAGTTTTTCTTTTCTTACAACAAACTACAGATACGGACAAATGTCTCCAGCATTGCTGTTCGACAAGGTTTGTTCTTTTTGATTCAATGATTCGGACATAGCTCTCTCTGTTGACCAACCTTAGAGGTAACCTAAAAAGAATTTAAGGTACATATTATACAGACGTTTCTTTGGACAAAATAATAAATTTGGAAGAATTATGAGTAACGTACCAACGAGTTATTATACTTTTGTACATTTTAACAAAACAAAGACCAATTTACAGCGAAGGATACATAATACCCGTGTAAAAGAGGTTATGCCAGCAACAATCTGTTTGATTTATCACATAATAATACAACAAAATTTGTGAAATATTTCGTTTTAACTTTAAATTTTTACATAAAAGGACACTATTTTAAATAAATAACTAATATTGCTTCTGAAGAGCAAAAAATCTGAACATTGCATTTGATTTGTTTTTGACTTATCTGACTGACATGTAGAGATGAGTAGGTCCGGTTGGATACGAATCCGCGGACCTGCATCACATGCGTGTCTGATGGATGTACAGTCGACCAAATTGAATCATGACCCACCTTAAGGTCATTTTCCTACAGTCATTTTGATACGAGTAGGTTGAAATTAGCTTGAACATACATTACATGTAACGCATGTAACGAACCTGTTATCATTTTATAAGACACTGACAGCTGACAAGGCAAATATGAAAACCATTATGCGACGTTGCCGATTAGTGCAATTGACCATATTGTGCTGTGTTGTGCGGTGATAAGCGCTCTTGCCGTTCCGCTGTCGGTGACGGTGAGCGACTGAAACTCAGAACAATATTTAGTTATTGTTCTGAGGACTGAACAAACTAAATTATCTGAACGTCTATTCGAAAAACTACCTACATTATTTGTAAAAATTTATATGCCACAAAATCAAGCTAATTTGGGATGGTATTTTGGCAACATATTTTAGACAAATTCGTACTTGAAATTCCACTCGACACCGACAGTTCACATGTTGAACGCACGAAAGGTGTGATGTGATTCGTATCTCGAATATTTTGGGGTTTTTAGTACGAACGAGCCCATTGTCTGTCTTTTAAAATTCCAAAATTTCATATATACCTGTCAAATCTCATTCAATACATTTATTTGTTAAAGACTAAAGACATTTACACAAACATACTCACTTTCGTAATAATAGTGTAATCGTAATAGTAGTACGTTTAAAACGTTTTTTACCGAATATTACCGTATTTTAGCGGGGTAATTTTACCGCTTTACATCCCTAGTCTGTAACAGGCCCAGTTTCTTTTTAAAATCACATTTGGAACATGTGGTGGTCACTATATAATAAAATAGTAAAGTTGAAGAATTATAAACTTTATTTTATTAATATCATCAATAGGTTTTATTAAGTTTAAAAAAATGGCATTCACTTGGTAAACTGAAGAAATAGAAAATAACTTTATAAAAAAATTGTGGGTTTGATCTTCATGTTGGGTAAACCATATGGAGACAATTTTGGCAGTATGCACTGGACAATTATCATGAACGTAGGAGAATACTGGCATTTCTTTACGCGGGTAAACTGTTCGCAAAGTCGGTAACATTGATTCTTCCAATAAATCGACATAGTTCTTAGCATTTTGGCGAGGATAAATTTGAACAAGTTCGCCTACACTTTCAGCATCCATACAGGCCCACATGTTAACTGAAATTCGGCCAGATAATTGGTTGGGTACTACGTGATCCTGTGTGTATCAAGTGTTATCGTAACGCCACAAAGTTAAGCGACCATATTGAGAAGCGCAAAACGATTTTTCGTCTGTAAAGATGTTGTTTGTCCAGTCGAAGTCTAAGTAATTACGTGCAAAATTTAATCTCGCAATTTTGTGTGCATCCGTTAAGTGAGCTTTCTTAGCATAATGCCTGTAATGCAGCCCAGTGCGGTGCAAATTATTTCTTATTATTTGTAGACATACGTCGTAACGTGCCGCAAAATACCGGGTATCAGTAAAAGGATGTTCTTCGTAATGGTGTTGCATTTCCGTACTCTGTTGGTTCGTTATCCGACGAACGCCATGATTATATCGTCGTCTGTCTTCAAGGGTACCATCTTCAGCATGCCTTCTGATCCAGGTTCTGACTGTGTTCCGACTTATATTTAATTCTCGTGATATTTCCCGAATGCTAGAGCCTTGTTCACTGAGCACTACTATCCGAGCTCTTTGTTATGCCAAATTGGCGATTATACGATTTGTTTTAATTCAATTCAATTATTGTTTCAATTTTTTCAGACAGACTACAACTTGACGTCTGATACGCAACGTCACTTTATTTTTAAAATTATAATACCTTTTCTCCGTAGTGAAAAGAGTTTGGATTATGTATGAATGACATCTTAATAGAAATTCAAATTAAGACTGCTTTGTCTAAAGCATATCTAGTGGAGTGATAACAAAGGTTAAAATTGCATACATCTCTGACCCGTAATGACGCATTTTTATTCATATTTAAAACGTACTAAGTGCAACATGAATAAAAGCGAAGAAACCTAACTACATTTATGATTTTAAAGGAATGATCGGCGAAGTGGGTTATGATTCAGTTGGTTCGACTGTACATCCAACGGCCAGGTGGATACCGCTCACCGGAGCGGAACTGTATCACGGACGGATAGCGGACCGGGGGGGATGGCGCGGTGCGCGGGTGCGGTGAGCGGCGGGTGGACCGGGTCACGCGGACACGCAGTTGATTCGCTTCACTTCATTTCAACATTCATTTAATTTCAATAAGGGTATTTTTGTTTTTTTATATTATTTGAGATTTAGGATTATAATTACCTAGTTCTTGATTACAAAACATGAGACTGATTTGTTACACTGCACTGTAGCTAAGCTAGTGTAATTATTGAGTATATGAGACCTACTGTCGTCGCGGTGTAGATATAGGGCTCAGAGCTATATGTAGACATATCTAGACAACTATACATCAACCTCCTACATAATCTGTTAAAATTTCTCAATTGATATCAAACACTATGTCAGGGAGATTAAACTGAAAAATTATGATGTAATTTGACATTTGGTAGGAGGATGATCGTGTGTAGCCGTGTGTAAAGTCGTTACCATACCAACTACATCCGCCCGAGTCGGGAGCCGACTCGGGCGGATCACGGTCGACGATTAGTCAACCGGACCCATATGGGTCCGACGGACACGGAACCTGGATGCGTGTCACCAGAGATGGATGTACATCCGGACACGACTCCTAAATTTCAGCGGACCTACCCATCTCTACTGACATGTGAATGAATGACAGACATTTGATTTTTTTTTTAAATGTTTGTTTCGTGAAGGAACAGGCTAAGATCAGAGACCATACTGCCTAGTCATTAGTATTTTTATTTCTTTTTTCCCCCTTGATGATAATGAGTGGTGATTAAGATGATGAATGATAAATAATGTTCCCGAAACCCCTTGAGCCCTCAGTAAAGATGTGGGACTTTACTGAGGTCTCACACGGACTTCTTGAGAGCATTTGAAAAGTGATGTTGCACTGTTTTCTTACATTTGCCAACACTCATGCACGTTAACAAACACTTAACGGTTAATAATCCACTATTATTTCACATTAATGTTCGAAAAAACACGAATTTTAGAAAATAAAACAAAACTGCAGACATGTCGGTTTACTTTCCCGCCAAGAAGTCGACAGACATTTGATACGGACAGTGAGTGTTTGCATATTTTGACTCTGCTTTTAGGTTGAGTGCGAGACACAACGTTTTGCTGTACAAGTGGTTATTTGTGTTTTCCCTGTGTTGTTTGACCCTGTTGTCTTTCTGTTAAGTGTTTAATAAGGTGGCGGTTGTTTAGCATACGTATATTGGTAAGTAAATCCGTGCTTATTTGTTTTGTGTTAAATGTCTGACCCTCCTGACCCAGGTGGGGGCGACAACGAGCCATGTGCTCAGTTTTCACTCCCAACGTTTACCCAAATGGACGTAAGTAATACCACCCAGACCTCCCGGAAACGAGCTCCGTCCGATAATAATTTACCTCAACCTCCGAGAAAGACTAATATTCCCGTGTCTTCCCTTAGTACTCAATCAACATATGTAAGCCCTGAATTCTCAGGTAACAAACTGAAATATACCTCTGAAGACTCCTCACCCTTCCTTGTTCACGTAAGCAAACCAGTTACTGATCCCTCCTCTGGCACCGTATTACGCCCCATTAAATTTGGACACTTTTTGTTCAATAATAAAATAAAAAATGTGGTAAGGGATGGCATTAAGCATGTTGGTAGAAACAGGATTTCCGTGGAATTCAAAACCTTTTCAGATGCTAATGCCTTCCTTGACCACCCGGCACTCACTGGGAACAACTATGAAGCAATAATTCCCACTTATAGTATAACTAGAATGGGAATAGTACGTCAAGTACCCATAGAGTGGACTTTAGAAGAATTAGTGGAGTCAGTGGAGATCCCAACAGGCTATGGCCCCATAGTTAAGGCCTTAATAGAAAAACATTTAATGATAATACACCTGTTTGGGTCCCTACACAGACTGTAGTCTTAACCTTTTCTGGGCAAAAACTACCACAACATGTGTACTGTTTTTTTACGTCTCTCCCTGTCGAAGTATATGTTCTCCCCACTATACAGTGCAACAAGTGTTGTAGATTCGGCCATATACAGTCGCAGTGTAGATCCCAAGCACGCTGTTTCATTTGCGCTCAACCTCATGAAGGCCATACCTGTAATAAAGACACTCCAACCTGCCTTTTTTGCTCTGGAGCACATCAGGCTACTAACCCTTCATGCCTGAACACTCAAAGCAGAAGCAGATCAAACTTGTTATGTCTCAGGAAAACATCACCTACTCTGAGGCATCGGCTAGATTCTCTCCAGTTAGACTGTCTTTCGCTGACACTGCGAGAACCGTGCAAGTCCCCTCCCCTCCTCCATCCCCTCAATACCCAACTCAAATCCTCCCCCCTAGGTCACAAAATATTTCCTACCGTAAAACGGTTTCCTTGTCCAAGCATCAACCGCTCCCATCTGCAAGCCCTGGCTACGATGCTAGAGCCCATAGTTCAATAGTTCAAACCCCACAGTCCCAACAACCTAATGGTTGTGCTTTCCCCACAGATTCTCCTATCCCTAACGACAACCTCATCTCACTCCTCCTCTCCACCATCATCAATCTTTTAGGAAGATTTAGTGATGTCCCCTTACCGAACAACCTCAGAGACCAACTTTTTCAGGTCCTCAATCTTTCCTGCTCCAATGGCCCCCATCCTTCAATGGAACTGCCGCAGCAGCAAGAATAAGAAGCATGATATTCTACACCTTATTAATAAATTGAAACCCTTCATCTTTGCTGTTCAGGAGATGCGTCGCAAACCTGGCGATCGAGTCCGATTCCCAGGTTATTCGTGCCTTAGGGACGACAGAAGCGACGGGCATGGAGGCTCCGCCCTCCTAATCTCCAGAACAGTAACTTTCTCCCAAGTCAACCTCCCCTCCCACAGTGAGCATGTAAATGCAGTAGCTGTGAGAATTTCCAACGTGACCTTTTTATCTATTTACATCCCCCACCCCAATCATTCATGCCTTGCTGAGTTTTCTGATATACTCTCTTCCCTTTCCCCCCCTCTGGTTGTGTTAGGTGATTTTAATATTCATCACACATCTTGGGGTTCCTATTATTCCGACTATTTATCCCATTCCTTCCTCGACATTTGCGATCGCTTCGATCTTTGCGTGCTAAATGACGGCTCACCTACACGCAGGGTTTACCCGTCCCAGAATATCAAAAGCGCCGTCGATTTAAGCTTATGCTCTCCTGCTCTCGCTCCTGACTACAATTGGACTATTCTTCCCACAACCTATGGCAGCGATCACTATGTTATCGTCATACTAACTTTTGATAACCGCCACTCCCGCTCCAATCCATTGCCAAACGCTCCTCGTCCGCGCCTTAAATTTAATACACCCAAGGCTGATTGGTCTGAATATGGACTCGCTTTAGACCAGAATATTCAGAACCTCCCTGAAGTCACACCCTACAACTACCTAGCAGTGTATACTGACTTCAGAAACAGCCTGCTGTCTTTAGCAGAGAACTGCCTGCCTACCAAGAACATTTACAAAGGCAAAAGTTCTTCTCCACCTTGGTGGGACCCAGAATGCACGGCGGTGTGCACGGAGCGAAAGGCAGCGGAACGTGAATATTCGTTGTCCATGACTGAGGCCAACTTCATTAAGTATCAATCGGCGGCGGCTAAGGCTGTCAGAGTCCTCACTGAAAAGAAACGATTAGGTTGGTGCCAGTTTTGTGAGTCCCTGTCCCCAAGATCCCAACCCTCGGTGGTATGGAGGAACATTAGGAAATTCCGTTGCTCTGCCTCTAGCAACAACAACATAAACTCCAATGATCCATCAGCTTGGCTGGAACTCTTCCAAAATAAACTCGCTCCCCTCTCAGTCCCAACAGAAATTGAGGCTACACTATGTACGCCGTCAATGTCATCCCCTTACTCCGAATTTGACTCTCCATTCTCTCTTGAGGAACTTAATACAGCTCTGGACGGTCTCAAAGATTCCTCCCCAGGCATCGATGGTATTCCCTATTCGCTACTAGTTAACAGCAGCTCTTCCGCTAAGAACCTATTCCTTAATTTAATCAACAACATCTTTTTGAGGGGAGTTCCTCCTGAGGAGTGGAAAGCCCAAATTATAATCCCCATCCTAAAGCCTGGCAAACTTGGCAACGACCCTAACGGGTATAGACCCATTGCACTTTCCTGCACAATGGCCAAAATCATGGAACATCTAATTAAAAACCGGTTGGAGTGGATTGCGGAGAGTAGGGGTCTACTAGCCAAAAGCCAGTTTGGGTTTCGTAAGGGAATGAGTACAATGGACAGTCTCAGTGTCTTCTTGACTGATATCTGGATAGGCCTTTCCAAACGTGAGAATGTGACGGGAGTCTTTTTAGACATATCATCTGCCTATGACAACGTTCTGCTTCCGGTACTCAGGCAGAAAATGCTTAATCTGAGTATTCCTGTGAGGCTTGTAAATATAATTTTTAATCTATTCTCGTCACGATCTATACAGATATGTCACAATAATGCTCTTTACCCCGCAAGAACTATTTGGAGAGGCCTTCCCCAGGGATAAGTCTTGAGCCCTTTACTTTATAGTATTTACACCTATGACCTCGAATTGTCCTTAACCCCTTTTTGTAATGTCCTGCAGTATGCCGACGACCTGGCCCTGTATATTTCACACAGCGATCCCGAGCAAGCTACTGAATTACTTAACGCCGCATTAGATTACCTCCGTGATTGGCTACTGGAACATGGTCTTTCGCTTTCGGTAGACAAGTGTAATATGGTTGTATTCAGTCGCGCAAGGAATACACCTATTATGTCAGTTAAATATGACAACCAAGACATCCCTTTAAAAAGCCATGCAAAATTCTTAGGAATGGTACTAGACTCCAAAATGAGTGGAACTCAACATGTCTCCCATGTATCCAAAAAATGTGAGAAAAATACCCATATCCTCCGTTCCGTTTCTGGTACCTGGTGGGGCGCCCATCCATTTTGTCAAAAACTCCTTTACAATGCATTGATCCGATCGCATTTGGACTATGGTTCATTACTTCTAGAACCCTGAACCGAAATCCAGTCCATGAGCCTTCAGATAGTTGCAGGAGCGATGAAATCATCTCCGATAAATGGTTTGCAGGTGGAGTGTGGGGACCCCCCACTGGCCATTAGAAGACAATACCTAGCCGATAAATTTCTTTTTAAAATTGTCCAAAATTCGTCTCACCCACTCCTTGCCAAACTTCACCAACTGTCGGAGTTTATATCATCAGACAAATTCTGGAAACTCAGAGAGTCCCCTTGCCTGTTCCGTAGCTTCATCAAATTCATCCGTCTTCCCTGCCCTGTTTACCAATGTGCCCTTAAACCCATATTTGGGAACCCGTACCACTCCCTGACACTGCAACCTGACATCCATCTAGACCTAGGTATCTCCAATGACTCACCAGATGCAGAGTTCCAGCTACAAGAAGTCATCCGGAAAAATTGGAAAGACTGGCTTGTGATGTACACAGATGCTTCCAAATTATCAGACGAGGAATGTGTTGGTGCTGCGGTCTGGATTCCCAAATATAAAATAATATTAAATTTCAAATGCCCCCCTGTTACATCCGTCTTTACTGAAGAGGCTACTGCAATTCTTGAAGCCGTTCGATATGTGGAATCCCATAAAATAGGTAAAACAGTTATCTTCACAGACACCAGAAGCAGTCTCCAGGCGATCTTATCCAATCCTTTCCATAGTAAATCTAATCCTCCTATAATCCTCCAAATTAGGAAAATTCTTTTAAAATGCTCCACGCTTGGATACCAAGTCTCTCTGGCCTGGATACCAGGACACACAGGTATAGTAGGTAACGAAGCCGTTGACATAATTGCAAGAGAGGCAACTGTCATTGGATGTCCAGACCATGATAAAGTTTTTTCTTACGATCTGTACCCTTTGGCCACTCAAGTAATGAGAGAGATCTACATGGGAAACTCAGTGGCGGGGGAAAAGCAAAACTGTAGGGAAATATTTCGCGGACATTCAGCACTCCTTACCTGACAAGCCATGGTTTTTTAAATATTAAAAAGCTTCCAAAGCATACACCTCCACTGTAAGCCGTTTAAGGTTAGGCCATGCATGCACCCCTGTTCATCTGGCCAAAATTAGGGTTAAGGACTCATCCCTTTGTGAATGCGGTCTGGAGGAGGGAACACCTGACCACATATTTTTTAACTGTCCCAAATACCCAACTTCCCTTTATGATCTCCTCCCCCCATGTATCCCCAAACCCACAAATTTTAAGATTGTTCTCAGTTATGTGAAACCCCCTGCATTGATGTTTTATGTTCCTATATAACTACTAACAATATAAAATTATAATTTGTCTGTCTGCCACTAACAAATGTTATATATAAGTATTGTGTTTGTCCATAGGCATTACAGAGTACAGATCATCAACTGGGTCTACAAAATTTAAGATCTCACCACCTCTGTACTTGTACATTGTGCTCTTACGAGAAACCGATACAAGCAATGAGTCTGTAGAAATAAACAACTGAGCCAAAAACTGGATATTGGCGAAATCCAAAGGGAAACGCCACTGCACAATAAGAAGAAAAAGAAGTTTGCATATTTTGACAGTGAGAGTTGTGTTTTGTTTTTTCAGTGTAAACTAAAAGCGTTTTATTACGTCTGGTACTGCAATAACTCCGTTATCTAAAGTTGTGGATAGTTGTGCATCCAACTACCAACCTAAAATCCATGGACTAAATCCAATGATCATTAAAAAGTTAAACCATAGAGAATTACTATTTATGTCCGCCATTCATTCTTTTGAGTTGGTTTTTCGTTTTACGATTCCAAAAACGCACGATTTGTCATCAAGGTCTACGCAACACAATCGCGTAATTAATTAACCTACGTAGAAAGAAACAGCTGAAACAATACTGTTCACGCGTTGGGCCATCTTCACCACCAGTAGTGTAACATCGGAGTGACGTGATCCATCCGCGAGATCGTATCGTACTTCCAATGATGCTTTTGCTTCCCTTTTACGTTATCGGATGCGACGTTCGTTTGAGTGCCTGATGTTGTAGAAACTATGTGTGATTAAAGGAACAAATATATAGGACTCAGCATGGGGGCGTTCTTGAATAAGCCCGAGACTAAGAAGTATAATGAGAACGGAGAAGGGAATGGTCTTCGCTATGGCGTGGCGTCAATGCAGGGTTGGCGAGTGGAAATGGAAGATGCGCACCACGCGCAGTTAACTTTGAACGGTACTCTATCGGACTGGTCGTATTTCGCCGTGTTCGATGGGCACGCGGGGGCGCGAGTGTCGGCACATTGCGCGGACAACCTCCTCGAGTGTATCTTGCAGACGGACGAGTTCCGGCGCGAAGATGTCGCGGAGGCTATCCGCGCTGGCTTTCTTGATTTAGACGAGAAGATGCGCGAGCTGCCCGAGCTCTGTAACGGCAAGGAGAAGTCGGGGTCAACGGCGGTGTGCGCATTCGTATCACCAAAGCAGATATACATTGCTAACTGCGGCGATTCTCGCGCGGTACTAGCTCGTAACGGCGCGCCGATCTTCGCTACTCGAGATCATAAGCCAGAACTACCTTCAGAGAAGTCTCGTATAGTACAAGCGGGAGGTTCTGTGATGATCCAACGTGTGAATGGCAGTTTAGCTGTATCTCGGGCACTAGGTGACTATGAATACAAGAAGGTACTTAGTCGTGGACCATGTGAACAACTGGTGTCTCCGGAGCCTGAGGTGTCTGTACATGAGAGGTCCGAGGGCGAGGATGAGTTTCTGGTGCTGGCTTGTGATGGAGTTTGGGATGTAATGAGCAACGAGGCTTTGTGTGCATATGTGCACTCACTCTTGCTACTCACAGATGATTTAACGGCAATAACTAATCAGGTCATTGACACCTGCTTATACAAGGTATTAATATTATTATTATTTATTTATGTAATGTCCCATAATCCATGCTGTATACACAAGTCTGCTGTATTTATATTAGAAAAGCAATAAGATCTCTTTAAATAAATAGGGAATGTGTTGTTATGAAGCTAGCCCAACATATTATTAACATCAGAGCTGCGATTTAATATGTGAACTACCTAGTCCCTTTTTAAGTACCTACCTAACACAAGTGGTTTTCTATACTTATTTTCTTTTCTACATGCTTTGTATGTCATCATCATATATAAATACATCAGGAAAAATAGCATAATTATAATGATAATAATTAAATCTATTTATAGCATTGTTCAAAAGAAGGAAAATGTTGAATTATAAAATTTAAACATACATGGTAATAGTTAAGTTATAGGTCATATTTTTATAGAACAATATCAATGATAAATTGAGAAGATAAGAGTTAAAACTTCAAAAGCAGTAAAATGTTTTTAATGTAATGGGTTAAAAAATTGTTTCATTAAAAAACTAAGGAAAGTTAATGCTATTTCCACAGAGAAAAGATATTATTGCTAACTTATTTTTTTACCAACATTTTAATTTTTAAATAAAAACTTTTATTTCAAGTTTTTTAGTAAAACAGTAGGTACCTATTCATCCAATTTTATATCTTACAGGGTAGTAAGGACAACATGAGCATCGTGCTGGTGGTGTTCCCGTCTGCTCCAAAGCCCAGCCCTGAGGCACAGAGGGCAGACCGGGAGCTTGAGGAGACGCTGCGACAAAGGCTCAAAGGTTGCTATCATTCACTACTGCATGCCTGCTCGCATAAGTTTAGGGACCGACAAGCACATACTGATAGACGCAATGTTCAATTAGCAGAGAGTAGATGTACAAGTAATGAGATGAGGGATTAACAACCAATAGACCCAAAAATAATGACATAAATAAACACTGATTGTTAACCCTTTCACGAGCCTTACAGTTGTAATTATTTTGTTGATTTTCAATCTTATTCCAATAGCATAAGGTTCAATATTTGATGGCAACATAGCTGCCAATTCCTTCAAAAGGAGTAACCAAAGACAGCTACCATTTGTTAGCATTATCTTTTGAAGTCATCGTAGTATTATAAATCATTGAACAATCACAGATTTTCATTACATTTCAATCTAATTTTAAGTGTTTATTGTTAAAGTTGATGGTACCTAATATACCTTTTATTGCCTTATGGGGTTAGGGTTGCATGAAATGAAGAATTAAAAAAAATTAACAGCTTTTGTAACATTACACTTGTTGTAGAATAAAGTACAAAACATTAAAAGGAAACACTTGTTTATACACAAGTCCAAGATTACCTCAAATTAAACTCAACATAAATTGGATGTATCATTAAAAACTTATTTACTTGTATGTCCAAAAAATAAATAAGGAATATAAAACAATTGTTATAGACCATTTAAGGAGATCACTGGACAGACAAGGGAAAATGACTGTTTTATTTACTTTTAAAGTTTGCACAAGTATAAAAAATAAAAATTGTTGGTAAAGGTTGTGTAAACATGTGTATTTATATAATTTTGGAATAGAAAGGAAAATAACTAATTCTGTCTTCTGAAATAGGTTAAAAATGATTTGCTGGGTTGAATTGCCCACACTTAATTTCAGTATGTGCATGTTTGTATAGTATGCAACAAACAGCAATAACAGCATTGCCAAAACAAAAAAATCTTTGCCAAATCTAATCAATCTAATGATTGGTTGAGGATGCCTTGAGGCTTTAAGACTGTATGACACAACAATAAATTAAAAATAAAGCAAATTAAAGTTTCAACTAAAATTGGGAAAAGTCATAAAGGGGAAATTCCCTCCACTCCAAATTACTTCAGATCATCTGCTTATAGTCAAATGACTGATTGCATGATAATATTTAAAAAAAAACTAGAATTAAGTAAGTGCTATATTTGATCCCTAAAATAATTATTTAAATTTAAAACAATGGGCAATATAATTACAATCTTTCATACAAATCATACAATATACAACACTTCACTGGTTAGATTGTATCATCTATCATTCAAAGCTGTTTCTTTGTGCTATGATCATTTATGTTGTTGTCTATGTTTTGCGAAACCTTACAAAATGAAGCAGTTCAATGTCTGCTTATAATCTTAGTTGTATGTTTGTGATCTAGTTCATATGTTGTATGTTACGTAACCAGCGCTAGGGCGTAATGAGAAGTAATATTATGACTTTGTATAATTTATGTGCAACATATTCAAAGTTTAGTTTCTGAAACTAACAACTCATTGATACTATATTAAAAATGCATATCATTTTAAAGTTTTCAGCACTCATTCTAGTGATGGTCTGCCTATGTAAGCAGTACTGAGGATGATCGATACTTTAATCAAATTATTCTAATAGTTCTCTTGTTATTGTTGATGTTGTGTTTGCAAAAGTACATAAAACATCGTTTGTTCATCATTAATCGTTCGTATATCTTATGAATTAAATATTTTAAAATCGGCCCTTACTAAACCTGCCTTGCGGGGTGAGTCGCAACGCAAGTCGCAACGGTAAGTAATATTACGACAAATACAAGCAAAACAAATATGAGTTCATACAATTCATAAAATAAAAGAAACCTAAAATTATGTTCTTAACCGTTTTTGTTAGTTTGTCATATCACATAAAATTGCTAAACTCTATGTAATGGTAAAATATATAGTTTTTAGTTACAACTGCCCCCTACTTAACTCAGACAGACAAAAACTAATAGAGTTTTTGTTCATCTATATTAATTACACATTCAATTTTTGCATGTAGTACTTATGTCACAATTATATACAGACCCAGTCACATACAGTAGCACATAACTGTATAGTCAAAACAATTAGCTTGCAACCATCTTTGAATACTAATATGAATACTCAGTGAGCTCTGTGCATATTAAAAAGATTTATATCTAATAACTTGCTAAACATAATACAGCTTACATGCGACATTTGAAAAATTATACTAATGACGTAATGACCAATGATTCACCTTTTATGATGATTTGTAGTAAAAAGTAAGAAACTAATAATTACTAACCATCACCTAATATTATTACGATTGGGTAAATCTGCTCACTCATGAAGATTTTAAATATACCAAATACATAATATGAAATCAGTGTAGACTCTGTAGACAACCTATGTGCAACAGTTTTACCTTTTAACAACTACCTTGCACTTTTTCTGCTTGGTTTTACCACTGATTTCGAAACTTTGTACTTATACAGATCACTTATATATTACATATTATTTTAGCCCAACTATGTTGTCATGAATCTTGTCAACTGTTCAAAACTTGGAAATAAAGTGTTAAATAAACAACTTAGTACTTACTCTACCAGTACTTACGTATGTCTAATAATTGTAGATGAAATAAAAATAGAAAATAAATTAACTTAAAAACTTAATTCAAAAGTGCCTACTTATTATTAGGAAATGTACGAGTAACTTATTGTTCCTTACATAGTGAATATTTACAAATAACTTTACTTTTATTAATGATAAACAATACTTTCCAATGTCATTATCACAGCAATAATTATTTTACTTTGTTAAATTTTATCATCAATGCTGTTTATAAAAAAATGCTTTTGAAGTTATTTGAATCGACTTACTATCCAAGTACTTTTTCAATCTATTTAGTAGAATTTTCTTGCCTACAGTTCCATTTCTGAAAGAATTTATTAGTTGTACAATGTTTAATAGTCAAGTAAGATTTTACTAAAGTTTATATATAATTTAATTCTAACATCATAATAACAACCTTTTTTATTAGGTAATATAATTATAGAAGCAATTATTCTTTACAATAAAAAGACATGAAAGATTTGGTTGTTGGTAGCTTAATCTTATTCTTAAATAGTAATTATAAATAATTGTTGAATTTGTTTTTTGTGACTTTACGTAGTAAAGAGTTGTTAACTAAAATTTTAGATAATACATTGTTTATTTATTTAAAGGACAATGCCCAAGGCCCAATCATTTGAAAACCTGACAATGAGTTAGCTTGTATAAAATGATTTTGGAAGCAAAATGTATTACTGTTTATTAGTGTTATTTCATCTAACTAAAAATATCAATCAATTTATAATGATGAATTATTGTGTTAATAATTATTCATAAATCGTTAAGTGTAATTCCATGATAACAATTCTTTAAAAAGATAAGAATATAGTTAAACATCAAATTAATTAATATATTTATTTATTTATTTGAAACAACAAAACTTAAATGGTAGTACCATTACAGAAAAAAAATCCAATGCGATAGTACAAGCACTTATAAAACTTTTTAACCTAACCTATCTACAAACGAAATTTTTTATTTATATTAGTTAGATTTAGTGAATTATGAGCTAGTTTTTCCAATACGATTTATATTTATACATTCTCAAAACAAAACGGGTCTAAAATGGGCATTGTCCTTAAGTATATGAATTATTATATAATAATTATTAAAATTATAGTTCGTCGTGTTGATTCCATATTAATTATTTATTTAATATTTACTATCTGTAATTAATAAATATACTATAGATATTATTTAGATACACTGAAATTCTATTGAAAGTAAAGAAAAAGTAGAGTTTATAACATGTGCTTTACAATGTAACCTCTATTAATCGTAATCGAAAAGTTACCTAGTTAGTTAAAGAACCTTATTATGACCCTTCCAATTTTGTGACTTAACATTTGTGATATTAACTTCTAAATTGGCTTAAGGTTGTTTTAATACTAATATTGTGATAAGTACTTCTATATTTTATCTCCAGTAAAATAGTGTTAATATCTTTTTTTTTTCTGTTGTTGTTGTTGTATATTAAAGTGATTAAAACCTGTAATTGGATAGTTTCATTGCTTTAATCCTGGCCCTTAATACCTATGCACGATAGTTGAAAATATTAAGAGTTTAAAAGAAAAGTACTCATAAAAAGCATGGGGTTAAAGCAATGAATGTGCCCTCGGCGGCGTCCGCTGCGCGATTGTGCGCGGCTGAGCCGCCTTGGCGATATTATAAGATGTGAAGCCGTACAATGCATGCATTTATAATCCTGTTTCTTGACTGTTATCGATTCGCTTAATTGTGCGCCACGTGCCGCTCTCTCTGTAAATATACATAATATTTATGTACCTACACTCTGTTAACATACAATTGCATAGTATTTTAAAAGGATGCTGTGCACAATAAAATATCCCTTTGTACGTGTTTGCCTAAGCCATTTCTCTTAACGCAGTTGTTACAATAAACACATAGGTTATCATCACTCTAAACAGTTGTTATCGTAGCCAATGTGCTACGAAAAGAAATAAAAGTAGTAATCACGTTTATCAATAGGTACTTCGTTACTACATTCAAGATTCGACGCGAAATAGTCACTGATCTTTTATAGTAAGACGAATAAATGTAAATTCGAGCATGGAATACGTTTATGGTGTGGTTTTCGAGATAGTAGATTACGGCAACTTGATCACTGATACAAGGCTGGAGGTTGTGACACAGATTGAATAATAAGCACTGTTTGAATATATAAATACATCATCTGTATTTATAAGGTATCAATTCAAAGGTTTAGAATCTTACTATTCTTCCGTAATAAAACTTGATAAAAGTTCGAATTAATGTGTCTTTGTGACAGAATTATAAAGTTTAACTATTCTCTTTGTCTTAAAGTTTTATAATTTTCATTCTAAAACTGTTGTTATTAAAATAATAGTTATAATACGTAAAGAAAAAAAATTCTACTTTCAACAAAGAACAAGTGATTCATGCGTCATTATTTCATCTACAAATTTTATTAATTATCTAAAAACAATAATGTTAGAAAAGCATTGTAAAAAAACCGTTTCAGCCCTTGACGCATGTCAAAACAATGAATGTGTCAATTAAAGTGTCTCCGTGACCTATATTTAGTTCAGCTGCAACAGAAAGTTGTCCCATATGCGTGGCAGTGTGGCACAGCGTGATTCACCCCTCGCCTTGAACTAAGGCCACGGTCACGGGGGACAGGCTGAGGCGGGAGCGGGGCGTTCGCGTGCGGCTCTGGGGTTGCCAGATTTCGAATCGTTATTTCGGGGACAAAATAAAATTGTAGTATATATGTCACAGATTGCATGTTTTAGGCTTTTGGGAAAAAAAATCCTTACTTTTTGTGTATTGTAATATTAATACTTATATCTTTATAATGGATAATGGTATCAAACAAAACATAAATATTATTTTTATTCAGTTTAACTGACTTTTGCTGAGAGTGCAGTCAGTACTAAATTAATTATAAGCTAAGTTCACACAACAGCACTACAGGTAATACAAAACTGTCACAATTGTCAAATCGACTTTTAACTTTAGCTGTTGGGTGTTGAGTTCAAAATCGATTTCAGAATTTTGGGGTAGTTTGACGGGCTGTATACCAGGTAAATAGGCCATACGAGGTAAAATGTTCCTTAACAATTTAAATAAAAATTCTTTATAATAAATAATTATTGTTTCGCTTTTACAACACTATCAATATTTTATATAGATATTTTCAGATTTAAAAGAATAATCAATTTTCTAATCGATTATTTACCATAGCTATAATGTATTAATATTAACATTCTTTACCGTTTCCCAATCAAACGCTGTCAGTACAATCGGGATAATATAAATGGAAAAAATAGTAAAAATCTTTTAAAAAAAAAAACTAATGTTTAATATCTAAGCCAAAATGGCTTCGTAAACCCTACGTAATAAAAAGCCTGTAAAACAATAAACTTTATAGGGCAACATAATGAAATCCGGGAGCATCCCGACCACCAGGCAACCTTGCCCGCCACCGGCATGGCACCGCGGTCGCCGGTCACGAGCCACTATAAATAAAGTGGCAGCAACGCCGCGCCGCCCATGCCGCCGCGCCGCCCATGCCGCCGCGCCGCCCATGCCGCCGCGCCGACTAAAAGTAGCAGTCGCAGTTTTATGTGCCGCCAGCATGCTAGCGATGAGCCTTTCATGCGGTTATTTATAAAAAGACTACCGTTTTTATTCAGCCATAAGATTTTGTATGCTTTAAGTGACAACCTCAGATAACAACTTTGGCAATACGATAGTCTTTGAAAGTTGTCGAGTATTTTATTTTGATATTAAGAGGGTTTACGCATTTCGCTTTTCCATACAAACTTCCAAGTCGACATTTTTAAAAACCAATGAGACAATTTTGATGAAACTTTGCATGCTGAAGTAAAACACAGGGATCTAAATAGTTTGTTGAAAACATTTTTAAAAAACGTTTTTCTAGCTGAGTTATTGCGATTTAAAGTCCACTATAAAAAGTAAAAAATCGCAATAACTCAGTTAAATTAAAATAAAAAATTTTTAAAAAATGTTTTCAACAAACAATTTAGATCCCTGTGTTTTACTCAAAATTGGCTCATTGGTTTTTGAAAGTTTCAACTTGGAAGTTTGTATGGGATACCGAATGGCGTAAACCCTCTTAATACATTAGAAAAATACTGGTTACACTTTGACTATTTATTTTTAAAGAGCAGCATAATGGTAGGGTCAGTTTCTTGCTACTTGTTATATATCAGCCTATCATAAAGTTAGTCTCTATCAAATGATGTAACAAAAAAATAATTATAATCTATCAGCCACAGAAGAAAAGATGAAACATGAACAAAATGTTTGCTACGTGTGTTAGTCAATTGAAAATTGTCTCCATATTTATTTTTACACATAATGTCAACGAGACTATTATAATGAGATAAATACTTATCAGAGTCAGTTTAGCTGAGTAATCAATGTTTATTTGATACCATTCATTTGGTCGTGTGACCTGATAAAGGAATACATTCATTACAATAATGACTTCTCAGTTGTTATGATGTTCATAAGTGACTTTATAGGTATATAGCCAAATTAAATAAATAATTGTAAACTAGCGGTAGCGAGTAGCGGTAGTAAACTTGCTTATTTGATTACAATATTCTTATTACATGCTGTCGACATTTTGTCTACCTTTGTCACGGGCGTTAAGTAACTGTTTTTAAAAATATTTTAGATGTTTCGCACGGAAGTTTTCGATATGTATCACAGAACGTATGTGTGAGGGGATGACTGTTTCCAAAACACGATTGGAAACATTTTGCTGGATAGAAAAACATCCTGAAGTTACTTCTAAAATTTCATAT
Organism: Scoparia ambigualis; assembly: GCA_963921215.1. Classification (NCBI taxonomy): domain Eukaryota; kingdom Metazoa; phylum Arthropoda; class Insecta; order Lepidoptera; family Crambidae; genus Scoparia; species Scoparia ambigualis. Next base: position 3,932,147 of record OY992520.1, on the reverse strand, counting down.
AAATGGAATTTACGACCGTGTTTTACAATAATAATTCCTATAAAATCATAAACAAATGCCCTGTGGATTAATGTTACACTTAGGGTTAAATTGATGCTGTCTCTATCTGTCTTCTTTAACAAAATCGAGACAGCGTCACTTAAACGAGGTGTAACTTTTGTGCATTTTTATTAAAAAGACTGATAGGTATTAAAGTACCTTTTCGATTTCATGACTGTTTCATCATCATCAGCCTATCAACGTCCCACTGGACAATAGCACGTGGGGATATTGGGCCATAACCCACCACGCTGGCCCAATGCGGGTTGGTGGGTTTTAACTACTGTCCTCTTACGACAACAACCGGGACCAACGGCTTAACGTGCCTTCCGAAGCACGGAGGAGCTCGAGATGTTTTAACTTGGTCACCCATCCAGCGACCCGGCATTGCGAAAGTAGCTTAGCGAGCAAGATTGCAAGCCGAACGCGCTAGCCGCTGCGCCATCGAGCTCCTCGACTGTTTTGGATTTCCAAAAAACTAAACATTTTTATTAACTTTTTGATAAAAATGTGAATGGCGCTTACGAATTACCGCGGACCCCACACCGCACGACACCCGCGAGGTCCCGGAATTTTCGCTGACCGCCTAACCCCCTTAATGTCTCCTCATCAGTCTATAAACGTCCCACTTCTGGGCACAGGCCTTCCAGCACATACAACAGCACATGTCGAGCTTGGGTTATCTGCCACCTTACAACGACAACCAAGATCGAGACGGCTTACATGCGTTCCGTAGCACGCAGTGCTAATGTCTAATGTGTGGTTCGTTGTTTCAGCTCTGATCGAGAAGAACGCCGGCAGCGAGGAGAGCGAGGAGTCGTCGTGCCATTTCTCGCAGGTGCTGAAGGAGCTGGTGCAGGAGAACATCCCCGGCCTGCCGCCCGGCGGGGGGCTCGCCGCCAAGTGAGTATCGCACCCACAACTAATCACTTACGCCCCAACAACAACTACGTCATCAACATGGCTACGCAACAAAATTAAAATAATATTCAATTGACGAAATACTTGTACGCACATCACTTCAAAAAAATTATCAAAAATACCTATTCTGTTTAATGTTTTTTATATTTTAGCGTTTTATTATCGCTTAAATATTAGGGGTTGCAGTCCCGTTATTGTGGAGAAAACGGGATTCCCGGTACTGCGCTAACTCTGGTACCGGGAAAACCGGGAAATTTCGGTACTTTTCGGTACTGAGATTTTTTTTAACCCAGATGTAACTAACGTTTGATATATGGATCATTGAGCAAAATAAAATATTACACAAAAAGTTTTTAACAAAAAAAATGTTTTGTCAATAATTGTTGTACTAGGTGTGGAATCACTTTGTCGAATGGAATTGATTAGAGATCATCCGAGTTGAAAGTTTTAAATTTTAAAGGGTCTATATGCAATGGATTTTTATCATGAGTGTTTTAAGGTGAGTAAATAATATAAATACGTCCGAACCAAGGCCGTTCAGACGGCGACAGACTCCCTTCTACAACGGATCCCCTCGGCCGAGATTGTGGTATTGGGAGACTTCAATGCCCACCATGTCCAATGGCTTGGTTCACGCACAACTGACCACGCGGGTAGAGCCGTTCATGACCTCGCTTTGGCCTACAGTCTGTCCCAATTGGTAACCGACCCTACGGGGGTTCCAGAAGTGAAGGGCCATCCACCTTCCTTATTGGACCTTCTGCTGACCCCGCACTCAGACGGCTATCAAGTTTCTGTTGATGCACCACTATGCTCATCAGACCACTGTCTGATTCGTAGCACTGTGCTTCTCACAAAAACTTCAAAAACGTCGAGTCTGGCATTATAGGTCAGCGGACTGGGATGAGATGCGAAGTCTCTTTGAGTCCTACCCATGGTGGCGAGTTTGCTTCTTGCTGGATGATCTTGATGTCGCCGCCGACTCTGTCGGTGATGTGATACTGCAGGGAATGGAACTTTTCAATCCAAACTCTGTGGTTCACATTGGCGGCAGGTCCCAATCATGGTTTGGACGTTGCTGCAAAATGGCGTCTTGCCAAAAGCGACAACATTACCAAGCCTGGGCTAATGCGGTGTCATCAAAGGATCCAAACACCAGTGCGCTCAGAAAGAGGTACAACTTTGCTGCCAGGTCCTTTAAGGATATTGCCAAGGCAAAGTCATCATTCATAAGTGGAATTGGCCAGAGGCTAGTGCGTCTTTCTTAGGGTACGCGTGCCTTCTGGTCTCTCGCGAAAGCTACCTTAGGGCAATTTTTGTCAGCCGTCCCTATTCTTACCACCATTGCACAATACCGATGACTGCCTGGCCCATACTACAAAGGAGAAAGCCGACCTCTTGGGCACTCTTTTCGCATCAAACACGACCTTGGACGATGGGGAAAACTCTCCACCAACCATACCGCATTGCGCTTGTTCAATGCTAAACGTCCGGTTCCTACAAAGGTCAGTTCGTAAGGCTCTTTTTTCCTTGATATCAGCAAGTCGAGTGGGCCTGATGCAGTTCCTCCCAATGTGCTTCGGACGAGTGCTCCAGAATTGGCGCCGGTTTTAACGCGCCTTTTCCGGCTCTCTTACACTACTGGCGTTGTCCCGAGCTGTTGGAAGACAGCCCTTGTCCACCCGATTCTCAAAAAAGGCGATCGCTCAGATCCAACCAACTACAGGCCAATAGCCATCACCTTTGCTCTCCAAAGTAATGTCCATTACAAACCACCAGCTCCTAGGGTACCTAGAAGAAAACTAGCTACTAAGCGACCGCCAGTATGGTTTTTGTCGCGGTCGTGCGACTGGTGATCTTTTAGAGTACCTTACTCACCGATGAGAGGAGGCAGTCGAGTGTAAAGGGGAGGCACTGGCAGTTAGCTTTAACGTAGCGAAAGCCTTTGACAGGGTTTGGCACAGGGCTCTTCTCTCTAAACTTCCATCATACGGGCTTCCTGAGAAATTGTGTTCGTGGGTTGCCAGCTTTCTTCTGGGCGTAGCATCAGAGTCGTAGTCGACGGTTCGTGCTCTAACATAAAACCCGTGAATGCTGGAGTCACGCAGGGGTGTGTGTTAGCCCCTACTCAGCAGTTTCTTCTGCATATCAATGACATGTTGCATAAAAACAGCATTCATTGCTATGCGGACGACAGTACGGGGGTAACGCTTTACACCGGGCGAGCTAATATTTCTCTGAAAAGCGTCATCGAGAGCCAGAATAAACTTGTGACCCGCACCGAGAACATGTTAAGTCATGTCTCAACTTGGGACTGACATAACCTAGTCCACTTTAACCCCTCCAAAACACAAGTTTGCGCTTTTACCGCGAAAAAACATCCCTTCGTACACCTCTGAACTTTGAGGAAGCTCTCCTTAATACCAATCCGACTATTGGAATCTTTGTCGTCGATATTTCGAGTGACGTTCAGTTTCGAGGTCATTTGGAAGGTAAAGTTAGGCTAATATTGGCGTTATTTTAAGTTATAATAAAAGTACCGAAAGTACCGAATTTCCGAAACGAATTCTCAGTACCGGAACTGCGTAAAAAGTCAATTTCCCGGGAAATACCGGGAAAAATCGGTACCGGGAATTCCCGGGAGCATGCCCTATTAAATATACTTTAGGAAAATTTTAAACACTCAAAAAAGACTACAACCTCAGGCGGGAATCGAACCACGCACCTTCCGCATTCCGGGCGGCTGCCTTGACCACTTGGCTACCGAGGTCTGGCTTTCAACCGTCAAAATTTGTCAGTGCTTGATGCTTATGTTTTTAGTCAACATTGCTTTATCAAATCTTAGAAGTTTTCTTTCTTTTTTTTCAGTGTTTAAAATTTTACCTATTCTAATTATGAATTACACGTGGCTATTGGAGGGTGGGCCCAAAATTAGCATCCTCCTTTCGTCAATACATTTTAAACTTTATGCTTTGGGTATAAGCTTCATCATCATCATCATCAGCCTATAAACGTCCCACTGCTGGGCACAGGCCTCCCACGTGAACAATAGCACGTGGGGATATTGGGCCATAACCCACCACGCTAGCCCAGTGCGGGTTGGTGGGTTTTAACGACTGCCATCTTACGACAACAACCGGGACCAAGGGCTTAACGTGCCTTCCGAAGCACGGTATAAGCTTCGATCAACAATATCAAATAGATAACGCGTCAGTACAAAATCAAAGCTAAATTGTGTCCACGTGAATAAATACTTTTTCTTTACTAACGAACTGAGACAAAAGTTATAAGTAAAACAGTTTTAAGTTCAATCTAATTACAACCATTGCACCCAGTTATAAAGTCACAAATCTTCTAAGTATTATCTTATACTTACGATCATTCGTCACATACGAGCAAATCAATGATTACTCCTGTCACTTAAAAATGAAAAGACGTCAATAACATTTAGTGGTGAAATCAACCTTAAGGGGCAACAAATAACGTGCTTTTCCTGTTATCGCCTGTTGTTACTGTTATTGAAAATAAGAGCTCACTTCTCAAGTGGGCTGTTATTTACCAAAACATATTTTTAGCGCCGACCTGACATCTAGTTGTATTGTTGATCGAAGAGTATAAGGATCAATGTTATTATCGATTGGGGATATCCAGCAGCGTGTACTAACTGAGTCGTCTCCCAGGCGCGGGCTCCTCGACAAGGTGTACCGCGAGTACTACCCGGAGCACCCCGACAGCTCGGAGACCTTCGACTGCCAGGCGGAGCTGGCCGACGCGCTCTTCGACGCCGCCAACTGAACGCCACCCATCCGCGCTACACCCCACGGCCATGCTATAACACCTCAATACCTTGACAGCTTTCATTCAAACAAAAAGGGGAGAAACAAAAAGTCCTGCTGAACTCAACTACATAGGTACAATCGAGGAATTTCCCGGTCGAACACTTTTCGCCTATATTCGCTTGCACATCTATCTACGCGCACGCTACTGTACCTACGTAGGTACGCGCGGCGGAATGGAACGCGAGCAAAAATCGCCGAAAAGTGGTCGACCGGCAACTTCGATTCAACTGCACACAAAATGTCAAATCTTTTCAATACATTTTGAACTTTATCTCTAGGGACGTAATAAACATCAATATTGATTAGAGAAATTGGACAGTTTTAGGCTCGTATTCTAAAATCAAACTCAAAATCAAATCCATGCTTAAATACAGTTAGAAAGGGATGGCGATGAATAGCACCATCCCTTTCTAACTGTACTCAAGCAGAGATTTGAGTTTGGTATTAGAGATAGGTTGATCTGCAATCATGTGTACTTTACTCACACATTTGTAAGTGAAGTTACGTAGCTAGTGTTATTCGAGTGAGACAGAGCGATGGATTACAACGCTACGCGGGCGGGTCGGCAAGCTCGCATGTAAATGAGTTGCTGTTCCGTTGGAGACTAACGAGATCCATTACACTCAGTTTTGTAGGACGCATATTCCTCTTTTTGTTTTAATCAAAGGTTTCCAGCTTGCTCTGCATTTGAATGTACAAACAGAGTACTATCTTCTAAAGGTGTGCCTGTATCGCCTGTACAGCAGGTAACGATTCTCACTTTTATTGCTCGTTTTGTAGTTTCATTATTTTAACATTGTTTAAAAACTTTTTGACTTCTATTTTTTTGTAATTGTAATTTTTTTTAATGTAGAAGAAATGTATAGTAGAATTCGTTAGTCAGTAGTACCTAATAAATATGTCCAAGGTTGAAACAGTTTTTACCTTGAAATGCCTCTACGTATTAGGCAGTCACGGACAAAGACACTACCCGCCTAAAAACTAGGCACTGGCTAGATTAAAGTGAGCCATCAAGCAGGAATAAATCACTTATTTCGCCATGTTGCTAAATTCACTGGCAGTTGCGATCTGTTAATGTATTAACAACACAGATTTAATGAACGACTAGTACGTTTTCATAATACCATTCATTTTAAATTATGATTTACAGATTCCTTGTTGTGTACTTAAAATATTCTGTTTGCAGATAAATTCTTATTTTTATACAAAAACAAAAAATGTTTTTGTAAGTGTCAAATAAACAAAATTAGATAATAGCGTTAATTATAGCTGTAATTTATTATTTTGATTTTTAATACATGTAATGAAATCTTGTTGTATAGTTGTTCAATTTGAGTGGGAAATCGTTACATGCGGTAGAAGGCTTGTAAAAAGACACTGTACTAACGGCCAATTTTCATTCCACACGCAAAGCAATACACATTAATGTATGTTCCAAAAAAACAGGGGTCATGAAGACCGAACAGCATCCTGTAAATCCTGTTGTGAATTTAAAATAAATAAAAAACAGATAAAGCTGTGTGTGTGAAACGACAAGAGGCCGTTTGCATGAAGCTTTTATTTTGTATGACCTGTGCCTACACTATTGCAACGCGATCCCCTACCGGTCTTTTTGCAGCGGCCCAACCCTAGGGTTGATTGCCTTGGACGCCAAAGGTCCGCTACAAAGGATAAACTATTAGATGAATATTTAAATAATAAAGGACAATCATTGGCGAAACTGTATACGTTTACAGACTCAAATTTCGCTGCAAAATCTTATGTGAAAAATTTGGTGCATAAATTATCGACATTTTTAATAAGACAATAATGAGTATAACAAAAGTATCGAGTGGTCCGCTGTCTGATTAAATGGCGATGGGTTACCTGTCTTTACTAATACAGCTTTACTACAAGCGTCAGGTTTTCTCCGATCTGTTGTGGGGCCGCTGCAATTCCCCTGTCACCGTTTACGCTCTCACACAGTATGCCTATTGACTTGAGGTAAACCTACTTTGAAAATCGATGTAAAAATATCGTGCCTTCGTCTTTACTAGTGTACGACGATTCGATTGTTTCGTTTTGAATTTTCGAAGTAGGCTTTACTCGAAGCGTATCCCGTATTAGGCATTTTAATTATGTGATGACGTCTCCCATCGATATTATTAATGTTTGCGTATTGCAATAGTGTATAGTTTACAATAAAATTTTTAGATGAATACACTTCGTAGTGTCCATCGAAAGGAATTGCGGTCACGTTTTATATGAAATTTCAAAAATATCTCTATTTTATTTTGTAAATAAAAATAAAGTGTCGAAGAGAATCTTCGCGTGGCGCATTTTCATTTGATCGCGGTCGGTACGCTACTGAACTTCGTCTGTGTTGATTGTCGTTACTGTCATCGTCGCCCGCTTTGTATAAAAATCAGCTACATACGTGATCATAAATTAAAATAGTTTATAAAAATAGTGGTTGTCTATGGTAGCCATTAGTGACGCGAGATCCCGACGAGGCCGAAGATTTTGCAGACACTAAGTAGAGGCCGACGATTGCGTGGTGTTTTTATTTTATTTTTCTTCAACTGCTGCGGCACAACAAGGCGCCGTGACTTTGGACTCGTGGACGAAATTCTTGTTTTGACATTAGTTTACAACGCGACGACGTGGGCACCGGCCGCGCCGCAGCGGGGACAAATTGTTTTGGCCAGTTTACTAAACTAAAATTGTCAATGTCGATGTATGGCACAAATTTCCATTTCGTCTATTGTAGAAAGATCAGATACTAGTTGTAGAATTGAACCATTTGTACAGAATTAAACGGGTTTTATTTGGCTGATTCACAATTTTATTTTTAGTAGTTTAGATATTTTTTTAATTTTCGTTTATTATTATTGGCCGTTTATAAATGTCATAATATTAGAATGTAATATAGTGACTCAAGTAAAATATGAAGCATTATTGTTAAAAATGTCTACTAGTTCAGCAAATTGTTTTGTGTCGTCTATTTTTATAGTCTATGATTTAAAGTGGCCAGTCGTAGTGCGTCTGAACTACTCTGACGTCATTAAATGTCCTTATTTGTTAGTAGGAAAGCCTAAAAACTGTCTACTGGTAATAATAAATTAAGTAATCAAATTTATATGTTCATTTTGCACATATTTTCTATATAGTACATACTTTGAACTGTTGCAATATGGCTAACAGTTATTTTAAACAATTACAATATTACTGTAGAAGTATACGTCATATAAACTGTAACAACTGTTTTGTTATTGTACACACTTCTCTCAGAGCACAGATCTAACTAGATCTGGACGAACTGGGCGTTCGTGTATATCTGAAAGGTGTATAATTTTAAACCATACTTTAAGTCATCTCTCAATCAACAACTCACTTTCATAAGGCGTTTTAATACAGATACTTTTATTAGTGTTCTGAGACAAAGTGACTAATGTCGTCACAATGTGTATGTACATTTAATTTTTGCATCTTATTTAAAATTTATTTGAGAACATAGGATTTGTTTTTAATTTGTAATAAATTGAAAAGGTCGGTTGTCAAAATTGTAATGTAATCATTACTGTACAAAAGTTATTATCAAGTAGTCGGATACCCAGGGCCTTACTTATAAACACTAGTTAAACATTGTTTTGTCTCTTTTGCTTAAACTCAAAATGACGTTTGTGTAACGTAGAGACAAACCATGTTTAACTAAATAATACTTAAATAGGTAGTGTTTTTAAGTAAGACCGCCAATATATATCAATTTAACACTGTTACCAAATCTATAAGAAATAATAAAGATCATATTTTAATGACAAGACTATATAGAGGCTGTCCATGAAACGCGATATTATAACATTTTCTATGTCTTCTATAAGAACTTGTTGAAAGCACATAGAATGTGTAAATAGGATATTCACTCCGCTTTTAAATTGTTTACGATTTATTTCCAAGCGGTTCATGGCCGGCCTATTTTCTCTTAGAAGAGAAGGAGAAATACTTTTTGTACCTGTTCGAGCGAATAGTATATGAAAATTATATTTCATATTTTAGCGTTTGTAGTCAGTTATGGACTTGAAATTTCCATCATTATTCATACAATTATAATAAGTCTTATTTTTTGAACAATTAAAGTCCAAGCCATTTTTTTATGTTGAATGTTGTATTTTTTGTTTTTACTATCTTTATCATCAAGAAATGATTAAATTTGGTCATATCACACATATTATATTACTTAAATTACAATAAGCATGTAGTAATCCATCTGTCACTAACATAACATGTTTTATATTTTTGGGTATATATGGAAAATTAATGTACTTTGTGATTAGCTTTGAGTATGTATTAAGTGTCCTGGTTTCCTTTTGTCTGAACCCATATAGAAATATTATTGCCCATTGTCTCTTAACAAATTGTTGTTCCTTTATTGGCAACAGATAAATTGTTTCAATAGTGCTATTTTAAGGTTATTTAATTAGATAGTTTGTTAAAATTAAACCAAATATAATTGGCAGTGGGTTTTGAATTGGAATTGTATGTCCACCTGGTAGGTTGTTTTTTTTTATTGTAGCTTTGCTTTCATTCGGAAGTCTACGTTGTCTTACGGAGTGTGTCTCGTTATTATCTAGTAGACGCTTGAACAATAAATACCTGTACCTTCAAGACGTTTTATTTTATTACGTTTCGGTAAAGTCGGCCTTGCCGACATAGAATGCAGACGCCAGAGGTGCAACCTACTACAAATAGTAAAATTTCGTCAATAGATTTTAAACTTTATGTTTGGGGCGCATAAGGGTAAATATAGATTAGAGAAATTGGAGTTTTGAGTAGGTTCTCACCTGTTGGCGTGCACATTCATGATTCACGTGCGTTTTCCGGAGGGCTAGGCAGAGACCACAGCTTCCCCTGCAATGCACAGGCCCAGCACATCTACATACCACAAAATGTGAATTTTCGTCAATACATTTTGAACTTAATGTTTTGGGTTTAAGGCGAGTCACCGGTAAATGCGGGCAAAACTGTTTTGCTAGATCAAATGGTTTGTATATTTACTATATAAAATATATGTAATACACTTAAGGATATTGCATAAAGAATGTGCTAATTTGTTACGCGATTAGATGTACTTACTCGATTATAAAATATCCCGAAAACAGGCCAAATAAAATTATAAACTTTATGGTCACTACAATTATTTTTATGAATTTATCGGGGACTCAAAACCAACAAGTCAGACATGGTAAAAAATTCCGTTTTTTCATAAAAATAAGGCCAAATAAAAGTCGTGAACGGATGATTTCTTACGTTTTTTTTTTAATTTTCGCCATAATTTTTACATGTAAATATTTATTTTGAATTACTACAGAGAACCTGCTAATTCATTAAATCCTATAAAGTCTATAAAGGCAAAATACTTATAAAACGCGCCTATTTGCGCCGCTTCGCTGTTATACCCGTCCCGTACCGTCGTACCGTCGAGAGAGCGAGAGAGAAGCGCTCGAAAGGACTCTCCTTATGGAACAATAAAAATATCGATCAGAGAAATTTGACTGTTTCGACCTGCTGGCTTGTACATGGCAATGCATATTTCCGTACTTGGGTAGGTACCTATCTATCGCTAAATCACTGATCTGAATAATAATTATACTGGACTAGAACTTGTGCAGATTTAATTTATGCCATAATGGCGCTGATAACAGATAACTAGTAGTGAACATTGAGGTACAGTGCAATACATACATCAATGGTAGTGAAGTTGGAAAGTAATATGAGAGCCGGTGTAATTTGTCGTAACGTTAAAATTCGTAATTTCGTTCATTTACTTATACTTATTTTAATATGCGTCTAGTGGTAAATGCACTCTGGCACTTTGGACTATATGCAAGATTACCTAATAATTACCATTATAATTTAAAATAATAAATTGCCTCAGCATTCAAAAGCGACGATTCCGATCGGCACGAAAGTGAATTAAAAAATAATTTACTTATAAAATTTTTAATGTAAGTATAACAAACAGCCTTTTAAAATAGGTTTCTAAAAGTGTTCAAATGTATTTAATCGTAGTAACAGTTCGTTGCCACTATCTGCCCCTGGGCGGCGGTGTAGGCCTCATACACGGCGCGGTACTCGGTGTCGTCAGACTCTTCGGGCTTGCGGCGCTTCACCTGCATGGTTTTCCAAGCCTTGCTGGCAGCCATAACTTTCTGCATACAAATTGTTTGATATTAAATAAAATTAACCTATAGCCCGCACAATAAATAGGTGAACTATTAAACGAAGCTTCTAAAATGGCCAGTGCTGCCACTAGTAAAAACTTCGCACTCATAACAGATTTTACTGCGTCTTTTGCTAATTTGACACCCGCAAAATCCCGCCATCTAGCAGAAGCTTGTGTAAGCCGTAAAACTAAACAGTAGCAAATGGGCGATTTTCTGACAGCCCATATTAAAAAGTAAAAATTAGTTCAAAAACACCCGATAGATGTCGTTTTATAAAAGCCGGCCACCAGCCGTACCTACCTAAGGGCTGTAATAAATTCTACACTTTTACTTGTCTACCAAAAGAATAAAAAAATAGTAAGTCCTTACCTATTTATATTCAGGACATCCAGAACCTATTTCTATTTTGGAATAGAATAAATATTACGCAGCCATACACGTGCTCTTCATGAACCCGCCTTTTACCATGCGCCATACTAATCTATGCTAAGCGCCATCTATGAAGTCATTTACGAACCAATTTCTTTTTTTTTGATCTCGGAAAATCGCCCATTGCACTTTATTTAGTATACTTTAAATCAATTTGGAAGCACATACACCCCATTCTGACCAATACAGGGGGGCGATCACGCTAAATAATCTCAACCAAACTACAACTGAACCTGAGCCTTTCCGCCGATCTCTTAGGTATAGCGCCATCGCGTGTGTCAAACGCAGTATAATGGCTGAGGTTCAGTTGTAGTTTGATTGAATTTATTTAGCGTGATCGCCCTCCTATTTTATATGCAACATAACTAATACCACAACAAATAAACCTGCTTCAGTCGCACGTTACGTGTGAACCGTAGTAGCAAGTATCTCGTTCGCCGCGTCATGCACGTCATAGAGATACTACATCCTGCCTGATGGTAAGCAGCCGATGCAGTCCAAAATAACGAGAGCGCTCCTCGCCGTGGAATAAGCACGGTAACAAGCGCACCCATTCATTACGGCCTGCATAAACGCCGTTTCACGTCCCGCTTAAAAGACCCGCGAGACTATAGGAGCTGGGAAACATGCGCCGGCAGAGAATTCCAAAGCCGAATGGTCTTGCAGAGGAACGATTTGTCAATTTTTTTGGTACGAGTGCTGATAGTCTGCACTGTATGATGGTGGTTCCTAAGACCAGCACGTGTAGTCCGAGAAGAGGTGAGGGCGGGATTAGATCAAAAAGTTCTTCAGAACACTCTCCGTAGTAAATTTGGTAGGAGACACTGAGAGAAGCAATATCTCTACGCAGCTGGAGGTCCTCAAGAGGGGCTGTAACCTCAGTACCTATCTCCAATAATGCGTACCGCTCGCCTTTGCAGTCTATCAAGTGCATCGAGGAGGTATTTAGAGGAGCCGTCGCATAGATGGGAACCATCTCCATACTCGATCGGATCTCCATATCTGCTCGGAGTGAAAAACCGCCTCACCTTATTGAGAATACTTACGAGAGAAAGAGAGAGAGAGACGACTTACGGGAGGCGTTAAAATAACACTCTCGATAGACCTTGGACGAGTATGCACAAACCTGGGTTTCTCTGGCAATAAACTCGACCCGGTTTTCAGATCCCCACTTAGAGACACGATCGAGAGTCAGGTTCAGTTTGGCAACCAGTTCTTGCCTTTTCACTACGATATAGCTTGCTTTGCCGCAGAATGACCTAAGTGTCGCTCATGCACGTACTGTCATCCGCATAACAATGAATATTGCCCAAGGACAACATGTTCATTGATATTCAGAAGAAATAGAGTAGGTGAGAGCACAGAACCCTGCGGCACTCAGGAATTGACTTTGTAGAAATCGAAGGAACTACCCTCACAAAGGACACGAATCCTCCGCTCTTCTAAAAAGTCTGCAACCCAGGCGCATAAACGGGGCGGCACACCGAAGGCCGGCAACTTGGAAAGGAGGGAGCGATGCCAAACTCTACCGAAAGCTTGGCGACATCAAGGCTAACTGCTAGAGATTCGCCACGTTTGTCCATCACTTCACCCCATGCGTGAGTAACGTACGCTAGAAGGTCACCCGTTGATCGCTTAGATTGGGTCTGAACCCATATTGGCGATCATGGAGCAGCGAGTGATCCTTTAGGTAGTGAATGAGCTGGGAGTTAATTATCCGCTCATACACCTTGCACAGCACAAAAGTTACAGCGATAGTGGGCTGGATCCGAGCGATCCCTTTTTTTGGGGATGGGTTGTATGCCGGAAGGGTCGAGAAGAAATATGTTGTGACTATAACCACAGAATAACTATTGCTCTAACAAACCTCTTTGCGTTCTTTGAATATGTTGAGGCGATATTCTTGGGCTTCTCTATTCTTTTGCCAGAGTTGACTATAAGTTTTGTTGTATCTGCAAAAGTAATGTACTTATTTTTTATTAATTAACTAAATTAGCTACAGTCATATTTTACTAAATTAGCTACAGTTATATTGCGTGTTGTTGCGAAAAGTGCAAGAGGGTGAAGGTACTTGTACAAAAGTGTTATCTAAACAGCGCCACCTAGTGACAATTTGTTTGTGTCACCTGGACTATTATCTACAGAGAAAAACACATCGTTCGCAACGGGTGTTTAGTATTCTATGGTGTGTTTGGTAACATGCATATACTTACTCGTATAATCCCGCAACATATTGTTTTTATTTTTATTTATTTTGTTAACTGGGCCATCCTATTAAGTAAGTACCTACCTACAAAAGAAATTGCGAAAAAAAACAGCTGTTGCATACAAAACAATTCGACCTAAATGGAACAGCAGTTTTTTTTTTCAATCCAATGGTTGTTTTTTGTGCTTATAAGATGGTTAGAATTTGTGGCAAAACACTATAAGGACTCAGCTATAATACCAGACACAAAAGATATTTTATTGTTGGCAACTTTTAGGAGACTTCGTGGCAGACAAGGAGTTTCGTTTATTCAATGTTAGGTGGGTAATCAATCAAGTTACTTGTGTTGTAACTGCACGGGGTTGAGTGATAGGATGGCCAGAGTTATTATTATATGGATACTAGCGGCCGCTCGCGGTTTCACCCGCGTGGTTCCCGTGGGAATATCGGGATAAAAAGTATCCTATCTGTTAATCCAGGTTATAAACTATCTGTATGCCGAATTTCATTCAAATCCATTTAGTAGTTTTACGTTTTTTAACCGCCTCTGTGGTCTAGTGGCTAAGCTACCTGTTTCAGACCCAGAGGTCCCGGGTTCGATTCCCAGCGGGGGGTACATCTTTGTGTGCTCGGTTTGGTTGGTGGTAGGGCTGTTAAGTCCGCCTGGCTAGCTACCACCATCTTATCTAAGTCTGTCGCCATAACAACGATGTTTATAGCATTGTTGTGTTCCGGCAGTTTGAGATAAGATAGCCAGTTCCTCAGTGGTTGAGGATTCCGGGTGAAGCGCGCTTCCACCTTCGGCTTATCGTCACTTACCATCAGGTGAGATGAAGGCCAAGCGCTTACCCGTTGCTAATAAAAAAAAAACGTGAAAGAGTAACAAACATCCATCCATACTTACAAACTTTCGCGTTTATAATATTAGTAGGATTAGTAGGATGTGGGTAAGCATAATCAGGCAATAAAGATCAGGTTAGCAATCAAGTTACTTGTGGTGCAGCGTGTGGTGCGCGAGCATCTGCACGGGGTTCCGCGCCGCCGCGAGCAGCGCGCCCGGCAGCACGGGCCCGAGGCTGTCCCACAGGTAGCGCACCGCCGAAGCGTCCAGGGTACCTGGCAGCCGCAGTACATATACACATTCACGACTACACAAACAACTGCACATGTGGTCAGCGTAATAGGTGGTGAACCCATTGGCGGTCTATGCTGTTGGAAATGTTTGTATAAGCAGCTCCGGTCGCCTTTTACGACGCCCAAGAGAAAGAGTTGGTTTTTCTATTCCTTTAATAATGACCGCCATCACACAAAGCTTCGTAAGCTTAGGGTAAATAAAGGTAAAAAAAAACCAATTATCTTTTATAGGTACATCGAGTAACTTTAACTTTTTGATTCATTTTAAATAAACGTAAGTATGTAAACTCTTCAACCAGCAAGTTCCGACTGCCAGTGAAGTCACTTTTGACACATCCTTCAGCTCGAGGCGAAGGATGACCTGCAGCAGCCGGGCGCCGTCGCGTATAAGCGGTAGGAGCTACTAACCATACAGGGAGCTTCTACCGATTAACCCTTAGCCAGGCACAGCATATTAAAAAAATTCATTGGTTTTCGACCTTACGTTCAGGGAATAAAGTTCAAAATAGGTGGTCGTTATAAGATCACTGCCTGGCTATAAGCTACCCGCAAACTTACTTTTGATATCCTTTAGCTCGAGCCGCGGCAGCATCACCATCGTCGCCTGGTCCTCGTTGACGCGCATGCCGCAGCGCCGGTTGTCGCTGGTGGAGTGGCCGCAGTCCCGGCTGACCTTCAGCAGCCGCGCGTCGTCTCCGAGGCGGTAGGAGCTACCACAAGCCGCGCGCTGGTAGACCCTTTCGCCGTTCTCATCGTGTATGTAGCGACCGTTGGCGTCGAAATAGTATTTGTCGGTGTCGGTCACCTGATGAAGAAGTTCATATGTATCATGGCAGTTATCCACCAAAGCGGATATGGGTGATCAGATTCTACGCAACAAGCCAGTACATCGGAGAGTTGGTCTAAATCTCCAATGCCTCATATGTCTCTCAACACTTTGTCTTTCTGTATGTGTTCAAAAAACAACCCCAAATGTTTTTTTTTTTATAATGGCTCGTCATAGTGACTGCATCCTGCCTGATGGTAAGCAGCAGATGCAGTCCAAAATAATGAGAGCGCTCCCCACCGTAGAATAAGCACGATAACGATCGCACCCATTCATGACGGCCTGCATAAATGCCGTTTCACGCCCCGCCTAAAAGACCCGGGACTGTAGGAGCTGGGAAACACATGCGCCGGCAAAGAATTCCAAAGCCGAATGGTCTTACAGAGGAACGACTTGCCAAATTTTTTGGTACGAGTACTGATAATAGTCTGTACAGTATGATGGTGGTTCCTAAGACCAGCACGTGTAGTTCGGGAGAGGAAAGGAGAGGGCGGGATAAGATCAAAAAGTTCTTCAGAACACTCTCCGTAGTAGTTCCGGTAGAAGACACTGAGAGAAGCAATGTCTCTACGCAGCTGGAGGTCCTCAAGGGAAGCTGTAACCTCAGCATCTCCAATAATGCGTACCGCTCGCCTTTGCCGTCTATCAAGTGCATCGAGGAGGTATTTAGCGGAGCCGTCCCATAGATGGGAACAGTACTCCATACTCGATCGCACCTGAGTTTTGTACAGCAAACAGCGCTGCTCGGCAATGAAAAACCGCCTCACCTTATTGAGAATACCCAGCTTCCGGGAGGCAGTTAAAATAGCACTCTCGATGTAGCATTTTGGATTCAGTTCCTGGCCGATGTCCATGCCAAGAATGCTGAGGTTCACCGAAATGGGTAACGGAGAGTTCTGAAGAGAGGGAGGAGTAAGGAAGGGAGTTACCTTGGACGAGAATGCACAAACCTGGGTTTTGCTAGCATTAAACTCGACCAGGTTTAAATGGGCGGAGAAGAGAGTAAACTTAAAACGTTTTGTCAAGATATTAGGTACGATTGATTGTACCGGACCAACCCGGATTGGGCCAGCGTGATGGGTTACGGCTCGACTTCCCCCTGTGATCTTGTTCATGTGGGAAGGCCTGTGCCCAGTAGTGAGACGTTTATTGGCTAATGATTGATTGTACCTGCGATTATTGTCATCCATTCTATTCTAATTAGTCACATCTACATCCTACCCACTGCTAATCATAAATAAACCTCTTCTTTTTCAGGCCATTGTTCTTTGTGTTGTGTCAGCCTGAACCATTGCTTTCCGACAACTATGTCGACCATCCACCGCCAAGCTGGTAGGTGGCGACATGCGACTACATACTTATTCTGTAGTCAATACATTACCTCCTATTTATTAATTTTAAATGGCATAAGTAATCCCTATATTCCATTGGCGTCGGCCACCACTGCTCGAGGTGCCAAGGGCGCGGACTAATATTTTAAAAGAAGCGCCATTTACCCGAGCCTTGCGCACTATTAATAGGGTAGCTAATGATGTTGACATATTTAACTGCTCTCTGAATGAATTCACAAAAGTCACATTGTTTGTTCTTTGTTACAGAAGTAGCTAAAAAGTAAGTAAATACACAGTGTAGTTACTTACTTTACTGAATGTGTCCTGAATATTTTATAGTAATAGTAAGTTTGTAAATAGATAAATAAAAAATATTCGTTTGTAAATAGGTTAGGTTAGAAAGTTTTATAAGTGCTTGTACTATCGCATTGGATTTTTTTTCTGTAATGATAGTATTAAGTTTTGTTGTTTCAAATAAATAAATAAATAAAAAATAAATAATCTCTCCAACTCCAACTCGCATTGGACCAACGTGGTGGGTTAATGCCCCAAGTACCCATGCCGTTGTCCATGCAGGAACACGTACCTAGCAGTGGGACGTTAAGCTGAAATAATAAACTACAATAATCCAACCTGTTTGAAGTCACCGTCACAGTTTACGTGGTATAGATTCAACGCGTCATTGAACACGTACACGCGATGATTGTAGCTGTCCAAGTAGTACTGGCCCGTGTCGTCCGAGTGCAAGATGTAGTCGTAGCCTGGGAAACAGTACTTCATTAGCAATGACGGTTTTATTAATTACATTTTGAATCCAAGAGATATAAAATGCATGAATATCTTTTATGCTTTGCTAAATTATAATCAAACTTTCAAATGGTCCTTCGAGCCTGATTGGACCGTCCTGACCTGACCTCACAATTAGGGGTCACAAAACCGGTTTCACCGAAATCAAAAAAAACCGGTTTTGCCGCTAATTTTTGAAACCGGGTTTAATTTGACAAAACCGGTTATTTCGATTTTTCGGTTTTTAACTTTGGTCGATATTTTTGGTAAAAATCCCGCTTTATCCGATTTCTGGAAATAGGATCTAGTCTAGCAACACTGGTTTCACGAAGCGCTCAAATGATTCTAGAAGCCAGAGAGCCATTTAAAAAATTTCATACTAATTCATTTCATTCATGACTAAGTAGAGAACAAGTTTCATAACTAAAATTGAATTGAGCATTTCACTTTACGATTACGATTGCGGCTATAGGTAATCCTTTCTCTATATTGTGGTTTATTCTAATAATTAGAGTTTTATATACTTTAATTTAGTAGTAGCGCAGTATTTCACTAACGCAATACAAAATAAAGCAACAGCTGCTTAATAACGTAAGTTTTTGTTTAACTTTATTGCTGAGAAGGATACTTTACTTGCCCACTTGTCGAAGCGTAGTAATTTGATGAAACTTATTTCTCTCTAATAACTAACACAATTGAGCATTTATTGTTGTTAATACTATAAACATTTTTACGGTGCTTTTGCTTTAATTTTTATGTCTCATTTTCAGTGAAATTCAGAAAGGAAAGAAAGCTAGTGCGCTGATCATGGATTTTTACACATTCATTTTAAATCTGCACATTCTCTAAAAGTGGCTTAATATTGTTGTTAATTATTATTTTATTTCATAATATCATGCATGTCATGATTTTAAGAAAGCATTTTGTGTGTTTGTAATAATTAATATAATTTTAATTTGACTTTAAGTGATACTCCAAGAGGTACTACTTGGTAATATTATTGTAACAAATGATTATTAAGGCTGATTAATAAAGAATATTCCTTGACATTCAATTTTTAAGTAGTAGAATCGAAAAAACCGGATAACAGGTTTTGTCTCAGATTCAAAGCCGTAAACCCGGTTTTCAAATATACTTTCGAATTTGTGACCCCTACTCACAATACGTCACATGACGCGTCCCAAATCAAATCGACTAATCCTAACCTTGTCTGCTGCCCACCTACACTGAGTATTTCTTGGTAAGTTTCTATAAGAATTTGTTAAGCTCTTTGATGCTCTTTCTGGTTAGCAACTTTCCGCAATGACGGGTACGGTCACCTAAACGCATCTGAGTTAGCCCTTAGAGCATTGCTTTATGAGTTAACCATATTGTCATGCGCCGCCAACTACACTGTAACTTTGCAAACCCGCTCACACCTAAAACCTCAGAACAATAACTGAAGAGCATTATTGTTCTGAGCCTTAAACTCTCATTTTTGCGACACTTCTTGTGACACCTTCACAGCAGCAAAATTATTTTCATTCCTCATACACGGAAAGTAGGTCTGAAGTTTCCTAAGGAGCGGGAGGAAAGTAGTACTTTTCCTCCCTAGGGAGAATCGTTTTTGTGACATGTGTAATTGTGACTAACTCTTAAAATAATACTAACAACACATCTCTTCCCTTGCGTGTCGTAAAAGGCGACTAACGGATTAAAGACTGCACATACATCCTACAGTATAGAGCAGCGATGGGCTCATCAAAATAATACTACAAACCCCTTTCTCCCCTTCGGTGTCGTAAAAGGCGACTAACGGACTAAAGACTGCACATGCGTCCAACAGCATAGAGCGGCGATAGGCTTATCAAAATAATACTACCAACCTCTCTCTCTTTTCTTCGGTGTCATAAAAGCCGACTAACGGACTAAATACAGCACATACATCCAACAGCATAGAACGGCAATGGGCTCATCAAATTAATACTGCCAACTCCTCTCTTCTCTTCGGTGTCATAAAAGGCGACTAACGGACTAAAGACTGCACATGCATGCAACAGCATAGAGCGGCGATAGGCTTATCAAAATAACACTACCAACCCCTCTCTTCTCTTCAGTGTCATAAAATGCGACTAACGGACTAAAGACTGCACAAACATCCAACAGCATAGAGCGGCAATGGGCTCATCAAAATTATACTGCCAATCCCTCTCTTCCCTTCCCTATTTTACGACATAAAATAGGCGACTAATGGACTAAAGACATTCATGATTTTGTTTTTAATTTCCTTACATTCGTAATAAAAAGCACAGTGTTTACCTCAGGTGAAAGACTTATTTACTCCCGAACGGCTCTAGGGTAATCATGTACTATTATTGCATACCTACGGGCGTTAGCTCTGGTGCTTGGCGTAATTTGTTTGTATCGTTGATTTCCATCGTTTAGGTACCTACACACACCAACCAACCGCACAGACAGAATTCGTTTAGTATAACACTAAGGACCACACCAAAGAAAGAGGTAAGAAAAGCTTTGCAGAATCTGGACGCGAATAAGGCTAGCGGCCCGGACGGGATTCCAGCTAGACTACTTAGGGTTTGTGCGCCTGAATGGGCGATTTTCCGAGATCATAAAAAAAAGAAATTGGTTCGTAAATGACTTCATAGATGGCGGTTAGCATAGATTAGTATGGCGCTTAGTAAAAGGCGAGTTCATGAAGAGTACGTGTATGGCTGCGTAATATTTATTCTATTCCAAAATAGACATAGGTCCTGGATGTCCTGAATAAAAATAGGTAAGTACTATTTTTTTATTTTTTTGGTAGACAAGTAAAAGTGTAGAATTTATTACAGCCCTTAGGTAGGTACGGCTCGGCTTTCATAAAACGACATCTATCGAGTGTTTTTGAACTAATTTTTACTTTTTAATTTGGGTTGTCAGAAAATCGCTCATTGTATCCGGTTCTAACGCGTCTGTACCGCCTTTCTCTCTTACTAGAGCGGTTCCTCAGTCCTAAAAGCTTGCAAATATGCAGCCAGTGCCCAAAAAGGGCGATCGTGCCGACCCCACCAACTACAGACCAATTGCCATCAACTCCATACTCTGCAAAGCTATGGAAAGGGTACTGAATAGAAAGCTTTTGTCGTATCTAGAATCCCACGACCTCTTCAGCGACTGCCAATATGGCTTTCGGCGGGGCCGTTCCACGGGGGACCTTCTGGTGTACGTTACATATTGCTAGGGCGAGGCAACACTGACAACAATTTGGTCAGTTTTAACGCCACCCTATCAACAAGCTAACAAACATGCCTGGTGTTTGTTCTCGGTCATAAGGACTCCTTTTAACCTGGCTCCTACTTTCCGGTGTGTAGATTTTTTTTTAATGTGACACGTCATAGTGACTACATCCTGCCTGATGGTAAGCATCCGATTCAGTCCATAATAATGAGAGCGCTCCTCATCGTGGAACAAGCACGGTAATAAGCGCACCCATTCATGACGGCCTGCATAAATGCCGTTTCACGCCCCGTTAAAAGACCCGGAATTATAGGAGCTAGGAAACACATGCCCCGGCAGAGAATTCCAAAGCCGAATGGTCTTACAGAGGAACGACTTGCCAAATTTTTTGGTACGAGTGCTGATATTCTGCACAGTATGATGGTGGTTCCTAAGACCAGCACGTCAGTCCGGAACAGGAAAGGAGAGGGCGGGATTAGATCAAAAAGTTCTTTAGAACACTTTCCGTAGTAATTTCGGTAGAAGACACTGAGTGAAGCAATGTCTCTACGCAGCTGGAGGTCCTCAAGAGAGGATGTAACCTCGGCATCTCCAATAATGCGTACCGCTCGCCTTTGCAGTCTTTAAGTGCATCGAGGAGGTATTTAGCGGAGCCGTCCCATAGATGGGAACAATACTCCATACTCGATCGCACCTGAGTCTTGTACAGCAAACAGCGCTGCTCGGGAGTGAAAAACCGCCTCACTATGTACCAATTACCGACAAGCTCGATCTCCTCAGCATAAAGTTGACCTCCAATCTCAACTTCGGCGACAAAATCGAAATCAAGGCTTAAACTGCGGCCAAAAAGCTGAGTGTTCTAAACAAGGTTAAGCGATATTTCACGCCGGGACAGCTTCTTACTCTATATAAAGCACAAGTCTGGTCGTGCATGGAGTAATGCAGCAACCTTTGGGACGGCTTAGCAAAATATTAATTTACCGCGCTCGATTCGTTGGAACGTAGAACGTAGGAAACTAGGTGACGTAAGCTTGTGAAAACCAAGCTATTCATAGTCTCTCTCACCGTCCCTCAGTTGCTTGCTTGTCGGTATTTTACAGGTTGTACTTGGGATAGTGTGCTGTTGAGCTACACGAGCTCATTCCACCATCCCCTTGCTACCATTGGGAGTCCCGACGTACGGCGGGTTACCACTTACTTACTTACACTCACTTACTTGGTTGATATTCCACTCATACTACTAGTACCTACTATACGCACCAAGCGCTATTCGTCTTCATTCTTAATGCATAGGTACAGCTACGGAATCTTTCGAGTGCATATAGCCCAAACATCTTTAAAGCCAAAGCTCTGCTTCTGGGCAAGCTCACTCCATCGTCGGCCTCTTCTTAATCCTACGGATAAGAATGTGGCCAAGAGCAAGCCCATCTATTATAAAAAAAGAAATTATTTTGTGGTATGCAAGCGTCAACAGTTTGCAATCCCGCTTGTTTGCTGAACCAGCAGAATCAATAAAACTTCTTAAAATTCAAAGCAGCGATTTTCTAAGTGGTTAATGACGTGAATTTAAAGCTACAACTACACTTCTGACTAAGTATACCTAGACAAAGAGATACCTCTGACAGCGAAGAAAGTCATTAAAGTTCTGGCTACTTCCTGAATCTTCACTTCGAGAAACTTCTGCCTTTTCTGGAAGTTAGTGCCCATTGCCAGCCAACACGTCCTTTTAGATCCGGGAAGCTCAGTAGATCTGCATGAAATACACGATCTCAAGTTAGTTGACTATAGATAAGGTAATACAGACACAATAAAGAAATATAATGAGGCACTGATGCGCAAACCAATCTAAACGTCTTCGAGCAATTGACGTTCGATCAAACGGTATTCGACCTCCAGTAGGGGACCCCTTTCTGTTGTTGACACGGGACAGCTTCATAGAAAACAATGTTGCATTGCGTTCAGTTGCCGCTACCGGACACTAAAACATCGCGTTTTCATAATACCTAACGGTGGTATTCCGCCCGTGTCTGCAACAGAAAGGGGTTCCCTACTTGAGGTCGAATGCCGTTTGATCGAACATCAATTGCTCGAAGACGTTTAGATAGGTTAGGTACTCTATTATTCATGATACCTATAAATCGTGAGCTACATGGTTTGCCACACCACTATTTCTATAATTTTCTTTTTATCGTACAAGCACTTGAAATTAACCTCAACGTGTTATAGATCTTCTCTTGGGCCCGCACATTATGTTGTTCTGCCTTCATTCGCAGCAGATTGTCAGCTATTGTGTTGAAGTCCTCCAACCGGGTCCCCCAGTACTGCAGCTCTTCGCCGAGCCGTCGTCGGAGCGTGTGCTTGTAGTCATGGTCCTCGATCTTGTCACGAACAACTTGAATGGCACGGCCCACCTTGCAGATTAAATGAGCATATCAAAACCATTGGATGAATGTAAACAGAATCGATACGAAAACTTTGAAAGCTTTGTCTAACGATATTAAAATACAGGATCAGGATCAGGATTCAGAATAATGTCTGTTTCTGACAATTTAGGCTGAGGGGAAAACGTCACAATTAGGTCACTAAGAGACAGGTATAGGTATCAGAGGTAACTAACACATAAGTAACTTCTTATCACCTCTGCTGATGCAATAGAACACTTGCGCGTTTGCCGGCATATAACCAATAATTCTTTATTTCTATCATAGAGCTCGTTCACAAGATCATTCCGTGTGCCCTCGGTCTTCTCTCGAATTGTCTTCAAGTTGTTTCTAGTTCGCAGTAGTATCTCTTCTATGCTTATTTTAATTTCCTTTAACTGAAAGTAATAACTTTAAAATATTACCGTTAATACTAAACCAGAGTAAGTATAACCAGTTTCAAAGTTTATAATAATTTAAGATTGCGCATGAATTAGCGTTTCGGGTTGACAGCTATTACTCGAACAGGGTAGATAGACCTGCTGCTACGCCTAATAGCCCTGAAGACGTGAACTGGAAATCTGTCCCTTGGTAGTAGTAGTGGCGTGATAGTGAAGTACCTAAGTGTTTAATAACATAGGCACTTGCAGCGATGGCATACTTCAGTCGGGTTTTATGGTAATACTAGTACCCATCAGATACGCGTACATGACGCAAACCTGCCCTAGCTAGCCGTTGCAGCAGTGGAGGCGATACAGAAAACTTAAAGAGGTCTTACGCCGTTCCCTGCTTGTACGATAAGAGGCTGCTTTTTTGTAATAGTAGACCGACTAAAAAAACAAAGGTAGATAACTGCCGTAGCTTGTATAGGGCTCATATCATCATGACGTTATCTTTAGGTAGCTATATTTAGTATTATAACAAGTAGAATAAGTTAATTTTAAACTTAGTTAATTAACTTACACGATCAGCCAACATAAGCGACAAAAAACTATGTGTGTAATCCAACATTTCACTAGTTCGTTGTAGACATTTGATGAAATGATCCTTCGCAAAATTATCCACTTTACTCTGTTTGTCAAACCTTTCTATTTTATCTGTGAATTGAACCAAACTCTCCTTAAACTCATTAAACGTTGTTTCTATAGCTTCATAGGTTTCTTTTTCAAGTGTGTTGCGAACAGGTAAAAAATTCTTTCCGAAAATTATTTGGCGATCGTAATGAATGTCTGTAGTTTTTTGCGCGTATACTAAAAGCTCGTCGCGGCTCATCACATTTGAACATTTATCTACTTCTAGCACTAAACGATCTATTGTGTTATTGTAATACGTCAGAAACGCGTTCATTATATTTTTTATTTCGCCATAGAAAGTATGGTAAGAAAAGTCTTCAAATTTTACTTTGTTTAGACTGTCCACGTATCCTAATAAATTAGGTATAATATCATCATTTATTATGATGTAAACTTCTCTGAATGTTAATTTTCTCATGTTCTGTAAAAAATCCTTACAAACATCCATTGCCTGGAATAAAACTATTAAATAAGATAAACAAAAAATCATGAAAATACTTTTTGAAACTGACGCCAAGATTTAACTCAATCTGACAGCAGTGCAGTCAAATGCATATCGATAGTTTGTGCCATGGAAAGACAAACTACGATGATAATAATTGAGACCAAACTGTGCACGGACCATCGACCTTTGGGTAATAGCCTGTTATAGCCTATTACCCAAAGGTCCATGGTCCGTGCACAGTTTGGTCTCAATTATTATCATCGTAGTTTGTCTTTGTTTTACTTACTAGAAGTCTGGCCAACGAAAGCTGAACCTCGTAATTATTTGATTGGCAACACTTTGTCTTGTGTGTCTATCTGAGGTGTCATGTCGTATGTCAAATAGAATTTTTTCTGAGAAAATTGCAGCTGTTGAGTAACCATGTGTTACCCTGTGACACATGTCTGTCCTCTGTCATGATTTTTTTGAAATTGCCGCCTTTTACCAGGTTCAGCTTTCGTTGAACAACATGATGTGACGAAACGAAACCGAAATAGTAAGTAATGGATAAAGGCAAAAAGAGATAGCAAACTTATGCTCTTTTCATCCTACTACCTACTAATATTATAAACGCGAATGTTTGTAAGAATGTATGGATATTTGTTACTCTTTCACGTAAAAACTACTGAATGGATTTGGATGAAATTCGGCATACAGATAGTTTATAACCTGGATTAACACATAGGATACTTTTTATCCCGATATTTTCACGGGAACGTATGGATGGATATATGTTACTCTTTCACGTAAAAACTACTGAATGGATTTGGATGAAATTCGGCATACAGATAGTTTATAACCTAGATTAACACATATGATACTTTTTATCCCGATATTCGTACGGGAACGGGAACCACGCGGCTGAAACCGCGAGCGGCCGCTTGTAGTTTATAAAGCTCAATGTTGACAGAGAATAATCTGTCTACGTACGTATCTATACGTGATGTAATGCCAGACCAGGAAAATAGAAAACCTGGCCATGATGCGGAAAACTAATGGCACTAATTTCTTTTACAGGTAACAGTAACTTTAAAACGTCATTATCATGACATCATTGTCATCTGTTGATTGCTGATTGCTAAAGTGTCAGCGCGGACTACTTTTCGAATTAGTGATATTTTTTGGCAAATATACTCTCCACACATGGAAGTTATTTGTTAAATACAGCAAATACGCAAAACCAAATAGCCATGTGTGGAGCTACCATAGCTCAATGTACATGAGTTTCATTTGGTTTCATTAATTAAACTAAAATTAACGAATCGCCACACCACAACCACAGACAACAGTGACAAAAAGAGCCATTGAGCCTCAGAACATCCCCTTTCCTTACATTACTAAATTTTATTTGTACTGGCACCTCGAGACCAACCGTTAGGTTATTGCAAGAAGTGCCAGACGTCCCTGCGCCAGTAGAACACTCGCGCAGGAGACCATCTGCGTTAGGTCTTGACGCCAAATCAGTGCCCGCTGCAGCGCGCTCTTCATTCGGTACTCATAAGACTAGTGTCTCGGGAGAGTCTTCCCGTGAACACGTGTAGTTCACTGCCTATTGTCCAGATAGGTAACCGGAGCTATCGAGCTCGCTAACTTCTCGTTGCACGAAGGTCACAACTCGCAGTTGCCACTGCTAAGGTCGTCGACTCTAAAGTCGACTCCCAAGTGTCCACCTTAGTAGCGGAGTAGTAAGCACACTCACTTCTCGGAACCCATCCAGGCGCCTAGCCAGTTCCCACGTCCTACGCGGCTGGCTGGACCCGGAGGCTACGGCATCTAGGGGGCCGCCTCTACTAGTTATCCAGACTAGTACCGGAGATGTCAACACCAATGTCCAATGAGAACCACCGGACAAATCTGCCAACTATAAGAGAAACTCACGTTCCCCGCAGGACTTTTCGCTTCTGGCCCCTCAGAGACCGTACTAGGCCCCGCTCGCTGTGCACGAGTGTGGAAGTCCTGGCACACAATACCAGGACAAACGAACATTCCCAAAACGAACATTCCCGTGGCCGTGATCGTCTAGTGGTTATGACCCTATGTTGTGAGCCTCAGAACACTAACATTCTGAGCATTGAGCTCAATGGAAAGAGCTGACAACTGACAAGTTAAAAATACGTTTCGTTTTACCCTTGTTATGTAAAGCCGTTCAATCAGTTCACAAAGATGAACTATTGTGTTAATAATTATTCATAACTCGTTAAGCGTATTAAAGCCATGATAACATTTCTTAAAAAAGAGAACTAGAATATAGGTAATTTAATAAACATGAAATTAATTATGTTTATATTTAACGGGCAGAGTGCGTTCAAAAATCTTAAATTGGACCCTAGGAAAATAAAACGTAGTGTTGTATTTTTTCCTGGCCTTAAGGGATACTATGATAGCATATGGTTAGATTTAGGAAATTTTGGGCAATTTTTTCCAATACGACTTATATTATTACATTTTCAAAATAAGACAGGTCCAATATGGGATGGGCATTGTCCTTGTTGACCGTAGAGAAACAGTAAACCCGTACTCTGTGGTAGGTAAATCCATCAATGTCATGTCTTCGTCATACTTTGGTCATACTGGATTGGAAGGTAGGAACCATAGATAAAGGTAATACTGTCGGAACGTAGGAACTCAGAACAATAACTAAAGCATAGAAACCACGCTAAAAGACGAGCTATCTTACTCGTATGACTTCATTTAATTTTGTAACGAGAGTGAATGAAACCTCTAATCCACATTCGTTTCTATTTTTTCTAGGTTGTCACAAGGTAAATGTCAAATGGATGTAATTGGATGTCTAACACCATCAGATTAAATGTGTCAATACCTCAATGGTCGTTATTTTCTTTTTGTTGCTGTTTATTTAGGTGGCAACCTAACCTGGTTACATTATAATGACGGATTATTTTCAAGCTAAGTTGTAGCTCCTCTCAGATAAATTTAATTATTTGCAAGGTATTCTTCCGAAGTCACCTATAAACTAGCCATTGCATTGTTAGTGATATATATGCGTTACGTGTGACAAAATGTCTTGTGTGATTGAGGGTTGTAAATCCCTTATAATAAGAAAAGAAAATAATCAAGAGACAATAACCTTTTATCGGTAAGCTCAGACTGTTTTCGTTTTACCTAAACATAATTAATGGCATAAATCTATTAAAACACACTGTTCCCGCCAAAGCCGGGACGGACTCAGCGGTTGTTGACGACCGCGTCCGCCTGTCTGCCGCGGCGCCACCGCTGCGCGAGCCGCCGCCGCTAGCTTGGTGAGCCGCGCGCGCGACCAGTCTGTTTGCTAGCTAATGCGAGACGCACACAAATTACGCGCGCTGGTATCTACCCTTATTATAGTGAATCCTGAACCTAAAGTGAAGAGCTCGACCTAAACGCCCTTAACCAGTGCCCCTAGTGAACTGTTTAGTGAAGTGACTGTGCGCCAGGAACCAACCTACATCGCCGCCCCTCAAGCCTCGCCGCCCGTGGTCAGCTCGCACGACGGTTCCTGACTCATCATCCCTGTAAGTACATCCTTCCTTCAGCCTTCCTGCCTTCAGCCCATTAACTCCGCCGCATGTTGGTGCCTTAAGCGCCAACATTTTTGGTCCAATCGAGCACGGAATACCTCTAAATTTCATGGTCTTTCGACCATAATCAGCCCCGAATCAGCCCTTAACTTTGATTAATTATTTACAGTCCGCTAAAAATAATGTTTCATAATTATATCTATTTCACTTCCTAACATTTATAATTTCATCTCCATACAAAATCTTTTCTGCACGACAGTCGTTGCAAAGTTGACCTACCTACACGAATAAAAATTCGTGTTTCGGGTATCGTGCTCCAAATAAAAGTTCGTACCAGTATCCGATTCGTGCTAACTCCTAGTTAATTTACGCTAACAAGTTTAGTGTTTATGTTGTTGATGTTGATTTTATGGTGTCATACAATGTCTGTGTGATTTGAGCGAGCTAGTGTACTAATTGTGTATTACTTGTACTAATGATGCGTTAGGTTTAGTAGTTAAATTATTGCGTTACGTTTGCGTTTTACGTTTTTCGGTTGCACATATAACTTTGGTTACGTAATAAGAATAACACACCCGCGTCTAGACGACGATATTGTTGTTTTTCCCGTTTTATTTTTTAAGGAATTTTTTATGTTCTTGTCGTGTTAAATCGGCTCAGATCTCGTGCATGCTCACCACGCGTGCCAAATAGCGTGCTTTATTTTTTCGCTCGTGTTAATTTTATATCTATTTTTTTATTTTTTATTTTTGCCTTTGCGATCGGCTCATTCTTGGTGCGTGCTCACCACATGAGCTTAGTGTGTTTCATTTAGTTTCATCAGTTTTTTTTATATCGCTTACGGCTATTTGCGTGCGTCGCCTTCGCTTCTACACACGTTAAGTTTAATTAAGTTTTTATTATTAGTTTATTTTTATTTTTTTTTGTTTGCGACTGACTCATTCTTCGCGCCAGTGTCGGCAACAGGTCTGCCCGATTGTGAGCGCCTTGCCCAACAGTGGGCTACGGATAACGTAATTATTTTTGTTTTTGTTGTTTTTGTTTGTTTTTTGGCTTGCGGTCGGCTAATGTTACGTACGCGCGTTCAATAAGCATACATACATATACACAGACATACCTACACATACACGCGTTTGCCCACCCGTAGGCCATATACAAGGCGCCCCAACTTAGTTTTGCTTTCTTTATTGTTGCGTTAATTTTAGCCCATTTGCCCTTACCTTAGTAAACAAATACCTCCAGCCCAACTATAGAATATATACAGGGTGTTGTTCTTTTTACTGCCTTTAAATTTGTTTAATTTTTTATTTTTTATTATTTTTTTTGTCTCCTTTTATTCGTCGCGATGCCGACCAAGTCACAAGCCGCGATATTTAGGGAGGCCGCCAAAGCTTTACACCAGCTCCTAGAGATGGGATCACTGATCATTGCTGGCGACACCAAACATTCCATAACGGAATTCAACGTGCGTTTCGCACAGATACAGGGCATAAAGGAGAAGCTGGACTCAGTGTATTATAGCATTCTTGACGAGGAGGACCTGGACGAGAAGACCGAGAAGGCATACACTGAGAACCACACAAAAGCCTCCGGGGCGTACATTGGGATTCTTGTGGCTAGGGAGGAAATCTTACCCTCTTCCACGTCATCCCCAACCCATAGCGCTCAGCCCAGTTTCGGCGTCAATACGCCCACAGCCGTCCTCCCCAAGATAGCGCTGCCCAGGTTCAGCTCAAAAGTGGAGGACTGGCCTTCCTTCATTGCGCTGTTTAGGAGTCTGACTGACGACATGGCGACCCTGTCGGACGCAGTCAAGCTCCACTACCTATTCTCATGTCTCAGCGGTGAGGCATTAAGTATGGTGTCCCACTTAAAGGTCACCAATGAAAATTTTGCCGTGGCCATGGACATCCTCACCAAGCGGTACGAGAACCGCCGGGTTCTCATTGATAGTTTTGTGGACATCATCCTGGGGCTGCCAAGCATCCATACGCGCTCGAACATCCGCACACTGTTCCTCACGCCGCTCATATCGGCTCAGTGTGCCCTCAACAATTTAGACTTGCCCATAGGAGACGATTACGTGTTTGTGTCAATAGTGGTGCGGAAGCTCAAGGGCGAGCTCCGCACGCTATTTGAACGCAGGCACGGGTCTAGTAACACCCTGCCCACGTTAAGGGACCTTATCTCCTACCTCGAGGAGCACGCGCGCTGTGTGGAGACAGAGTTCTCCAACATAGCCATGGCTCAACCCATTCAGCCCCAGCCCGGCCCTTCTCGTAGCCGCGCGCCTCCTCAGTTGCCCCATCGCACTTATGCTCAGATGGCTCAGCAACAACCCGACCATTACCGTGGCCGTTCCTCAGCTCCATCGCCTCACCGCGCCCATGAGCAGCCTACTCACCAACCGTTCCGCCCAGCGCAGCAAATGCGTCACCGCCCGTCCACCTCCCCGGCTCGCAGTCAGCCCTTCCCCGTCTACTCGGCCTACCAGCAAAGCTGCTCCTCATCATCGTCATCGTCCTCTTCCTCACGCTCGACGCCCTACTGTCCCTATTGTGCCATTAGGGGACATACGCTCATGACGTGCAGATGGTACAATGCCCAGCCAACACAGGGCCGTTGGGACTTCGTACAGGCACGCGAGCGCTGCCAGCGTTGTCTCGGCCGTCACTACGAGAGCGAGTGCAGGTCAAGGGGGCATGCAAGAACTGTGGGAGTACGAACCACCACACGTCCCTCCATCGACCAGACGGCCCAACGCACTCAGCTCATTCGTCGTCTGTACATGTGCCCCCACCACAGCTGACAGAGCACTCGAGGGAGCGTCCCAGAAACAGCAGGCGGCACGAACCCGCACATGCCAAACAGGCGCAACCCAGCTCTGCTCACAGAGCCAGCCCGCCCAGGTCCGGTTCGCCAGGTAGGCCCCGCGAACGCCGCCAGCAATTATGACTCCCTACTATCACAGAGCACCCTAGCGAAGAGGTAGATTTAGCCCATGCCCAGTCAACCCATGCCCACACAGCTGATACATACTCAGCTCATACAATTTCAGCTGATACTCAATCAGCTCACTCACCTTCTGTGCCCACTGGCACACCCATTTTGTTGCCAACCGTCTCACTAAGAGTCGCGGACGTACATGGCCATCTTCACACAGCCAGGGCTTTATTGGACTGTGGCAGTATGCTGACGTTAATAACGTCACGCATGGCACGACTTTTGAACCTGCCATTAAAACCCACTTCTTTAAAAATTACAGGAGTTGGGAATCAGCACAAACATGAGTCAAAGGCGGCAATAACAGTAGTATGCCGACCCACTCACAATGATACTCCTACAATTACTGCCACAGCTCACATTTTAAGAAACGTCACTGGCTACCTTCCCTTAGAGAAGGTACCAAACATTTCCCACGTACTAGGCCAGCCACCCGTGCCATTGGCTGACCAGCTTTACCACACACCAGCCCCGATCGACCTCTTATTGGGGTCGGACGTTCTTGGCCAGGTGTTGGACGGGACTAAGGTCTCGTTGGGCCCGGGCAAGCCCATAGCCTTCGGCACGATTTTCGACTTCGCGTTGATAGGACCCATTGAGGACTTGTATGCGCAGCCGGCGCAGCAGGTTAACTCAGCTCACGTCGTCAGCTCACAACCAGACTCAGCTGAATCAGTCCAGGACATACGTCAGAGTCTGGAAAGGTTCTGGGAGTCTGAGGAGCCCCTCCCTCAATCTCGCACTCATATTGATCCCCTGGAGGAACAATGCGAGGAAATCTTCCGCTCTACCACTACACGCGATCCCTCAGGCAGATATACGGTCGCTCTGCCCTTTCTAAAGGACGCCCCTCAACTAGGTAAAACTCACCCTATCGCATTACGCAGATTCCTCAATATTGAGAAGAAGCTAATGGCGAACCCGTCCCTGCGTTCTAAATACGTCGACTTTATGGCCAAATACATCGACTTAGGACACATGGCTCCCTGTCACCCAAATACATTCGCCCATAAACCTCACTTCTACATCCCTCACCATGGCGTATTTAAGTCAGGGTCGGACAAGCTGCGCATTGTTTTTGATGGTAGCTGCAAAAGCTCCAATGGTGTCAGCATAAATGAATGCCTACACACAGGCCCCGCCCTTCAACAGGACATTGTGGACATCATCATGTCCTTCAGAACGCATCCAGTCGTTTTCAGCACTGACATCCAGAGGATGTTCAGAATTGTGCTGGTTGCCCCAGACCAGAGACGGTATCAGCTGATACTATGGCGGTCCTCACCAGATCACCCTCTGCTCACCTACGCCCTCAATACAGTCACGTACGGCTTAAGATCAAGCCCATATCATGCAATCCGCACCCTGCTCCAGCTGGCTGATGATGAAGGCCATCGCTACCCTGGAGCCGCTCAGGTTCTTCGCAAGTCTATCTTCGTTGATGACATCTTGTGTGGTCATGACACGGTTGAATCCGCCCAAGCACTTCAGGACGAGTTGATAAGTCTGCTAGACCTAGGCGGCTTTCAGCTCAGTAAGTGGACATCTAACTCGCCTAAGCTGCTCGAGAGATTTCCCGACAACCAATGTGACATGCCCAAGGACATGAACCCAGAATCCACGTCCATTAAGGTCTTGGGTATACAGTGGAGCCCTCAGTCAGACGAGTTCACTTACCGCATCTCTCTGCCCCCCATCACACATGTCACAAAGCGGTCTATTTTAAGCACCGTAGCCTCACTTTATGACCCAAACGGCTGGGTTTCCCCCGTTATCTTCCGCGCAAAGCTGCTGCTTCAGCAATTGTGGCTACTGAAGCTGGAATGGGATGAGCCCACTCCCTCTGAAGTGCAAACGGAGTGGCACCACATCTCGGAGGATCTGCCGCTGTTGTCTAGCATTCGCTTCCCTCGGCACGTTTGTGCAAGCAAAGGCTCAGCTGCATACTCGCTTCACGGGTTTGCAGATGCCTCTGAAGCCGGGTTTGCCGCCGTTGTTTACCTCTATGAGCTCGATGCCTCCGGAGATACTTTGGTACACTTGATTGTCGCCAAGTCGCGAGTCGCACCAATCAAGAACCGCCTCACAATCCCCAAGTTAGAGTTGTCGGCCGCCACTCTACTCTCCCAGCTCATGATCCGTGTGTCGGTTCAGTTATCGGCCCATATCAGTATACAACAACACATATGTTGGTCAGACAGTACGATAGTCCTGGCCTGGCTCAATACACCGCCTCACCGTCTTCAACCCTTTGAAGCCAACAGGGTAGTCAAAATCAGCTCAGGCTCACCAGAATGTACCTGGCGACACGTACCTTCTGAGCTCAACCCGGCAGATTGCGCAAGCAGAGGAATGTCTGCGCAATCCCTGTCAGCCCACGACCTATGGTGGTCTCCCACGTGGCTTGGACAGCCTTGTGAGTCTTGGCCTGCGATGCCCTTAGCTCTGGGCCATCACGCCCTGCCCGGCCTTAAGCCCAAACACGTCCCGTCACTGGTCACAGTGCCCGGTCTTGACTTTGACCTGCTCACTCGGTTCAGTTCGCTAGACAAGCTCGTCGGAGTGACAGCTTGTCTAAAACGCTTTCTACACAGCTGCAGACACCACCCAGATTCGCGACGCTCAGGCCCCTTGTACGTCAGTGAACGAAGAGATGCCCTACTTTACTGGGTGCGCAGTGTTCAGCACAATGAGTTTGCGGAAGACATCCACCGCCTTCAAACTGGCAAAATCTGCTCCGTCAGACTCCAGCGGCTGTCACCTCTCATTAAAGATGAGCTCCTTAGAGTTGGTGGACGACTGTCCCATGCGTCTATCCGATATGACGCGCAGCATCCGCTCATACTTCCCAGCTCTAGCCCACTTGTAGACCTTATCATTGACCACTACCACAAAATACACTGCCACCCTGGCGCTGACACTTTACACGCTATCCTACGCCAACAATTTTGGATATTGTCCGCGCGCCGTATTATTAGACACCGAGTTTTTAAATGCATTAGATGCTTTCGATGCCGGGCCCAGCCGCAAGCGCCCTTCATGGCCGACCTGCCAGCCGATAGAGTTACGCCTCAGCCAGTATTTAGTCAAGTCACGACCGATTTTGCCGGACCATTCCTCGTTAAATCTAGTACCCTACGTAATGTTAAACTCTTAAAAGCGTACTTTTGTATATTCGTGTGCCTCTCCACTAAGGCGGTTCATTTGGAACCGGTCTCGGACCTCAGCACAGAAGCGTTCCTCGCGGCGTTACAGCGTTTTATAGCACGCCGCGGTGCCCCGGTTCTCATCCGCTCGGACTGCGGTACAAATTATGTAGGCGCTAGAAATCAGCTCATTGAAGTACAAAACTTTCTTGCCTTGAATAATGACACGATTGCGCACAAGCTCGCTGGTCAGCACATTACTTGGTTGTTAAACGTCCCTAAGGGACCATGGTTCGGTGCGTTACATGAGATCAACGTAAAATCAACAAAGCAACTTTTATATCGCGTAATTGGCGAACAGCACCTCACATTCGAGGAATTCTCTACACTTTTAGCACGAATCGAAGCTGTCCTTAACTCTAGACCTCTCTGCCCACTTTCGTCTGATCCTTCAGACTTTGAGCCGCTTACAGCCGGAAATTTCCTCATAGGCCGCCCACTAACGGCCCTTCCCGAACTATCCGTGGAAGATAGGCCGATCTCCACACGTAGGCGATTCCAAATGGTACAGGCCCTTTCCCAGCGCTTCTGGACGCTGTGGACCCAGTCCTACCTTCATACCCTCCAAACCCGCTCCAAATGGTTGTCACCATCCTCCCCTCCCCGAGTTGGCGAGCTCGTCCTCATCAAGGAGGACAACCTGCCTGCCCTCCAATGGAGACTGGGGCGCATTGCTCGCACCCTGCCTGGGAAGGATGGCGTCGTGCGGGTGGTAGACCTGGACACCGCGAACGGACATCTTCGGAGGCCTGTATTCCGGATCGCCAGGCTCCCAGTGGATGAGCCCCCCTTGGCCCCCGGAGGATGTTCCCGCCAAAGCCGGGACGGACTCAGCGGTTGTTGACGACCGCGTCCGCCTGTCTGCCGCGGCGCCACCGCTGCGCGAGCCGCCGCCGCTAGCTTGGTGAGCCGCGCGCGCGACCATTCTGTTTGCTAGCTAATGCGAGACGCACACAAATTACGCGCGCTGGTATCTACCCTTATTATAGTGACTCCTGAACCTAAAGTGAAGAGCTCGACCTAAACGCCCTTAACCAGTGCCCCTAGTGAACTGTTTAGTGAAGTGACTGTGCGCCAGGAACCAACCTACATCGCCGCCCCTCAAGCCTCGCCGCCCGTGGTCAGCTCGCACGACGGTTCCTGACTCATCATCCCTGTAAGTACATCCTTCCTTCAGCCTTCCTGCCTTCAGCCCATTAACTCCGCCGCATGTTGGTGCCTTAAGCGCCAACACACACTAATAGTTTATCTAAATAGTCATCGTGTCCAGTTCTGTGCTGATATAAGGCATTTATCAATGAAATTTTGTTTAAATGTTGAAGGTTATGTTTTTTCGCCTGGTGACGTGCATTTCTATATTGATAAATCAGTATTTTGTGTAAGTGGTTAGCACATTTATCTTTAAATTTATGATATATGTATACGCCTCATTTACAAACTGTTTTACTTTTAACATGGTATTAATAATTTATTACTTTAAAAGTATCTACCTATTGATAATTTAAAAAATATACATAATTGAATGGTCTTCTTGATTACTACTACTACCATTTATCTGCATTTTCACTAATTTTAAAAATTCTACATATTGGTTACAGGTTTCCAAAAAATGATGATATAAATAATGAATGGCTACGGCCGGCGTGTAAGAAGACTAAATTGGATATGGAATAAACGCAGTCATATATGTTCTAAACATTTTACGATCAATCAATCATGAACAATGTCTGCGATACATTTGTACCAACAAGCATTTTGAGCAATCTTGTTAATCATTCTCTAAAACAAAGTTTCGATGACAATCATAGAATCCTATTGATAAAAGCCGTACCTAAGTTATATTTGACAATACGAATACCAAACTGGAATTACAGGAATGTGCGCCTCGTGACAAATTATAAAGCTTTTTAACCAAAACCTTCTTATTTAAGAGGCATTGATTTAATAAAAATGTTTTAAATGTTTATTTATAAGTTTTTTATTTCCTTAGGAATCCTTCATATTGATATTTTCCTCGTATCAATTTTCAGATTTACTTTCAAAGCATAAAGGTCAATATCCATCTAGTTAATTTGACAGATAAGGGTAGGCCGATGTGACACTGCTTCTCGTTATTAACTTGCAAAACTTGCTGAAGGCAAAAGTGACCACTTTTACCGTTAACAATTTGTTGACCTAACAATAGAACGTAAAGTAGTGTGTGTACACACGGCCACTGATCGACCTACCCAAACCTGACCCGACCTGTCAAAATATTCCAATTGATATTGAACTCTACATGATTGACATTAGGATGAAATTTGGTTGCGAGAATTTTACATATATAAGGATAGATAGATGTAACGCTGACTGTACAGGCAGCATCATATCGCCCTACCCTGCCTGCTCTGCGACCTACTAATCTGTGAAATACCTGCAACCGAATCTCAATCTAATGTTGAAATCGTAGAGTTCAATATCGATTGGGATATTTTTACAGATTTGAGTAGGTCGATCTGACGCTGCTGTACCTACAGTGATTCAATATAATATTGTAGGTGTTTTACTTGTGCACCATAATGTAGGTTTTGAAAATTTGTCCGATTTAGTTTATATCGTTTTCAAGGCAAGCGAAAAAGCCGACAATGATCGAATTATTATGTTAGCGTCGAGAAGACAGGATTTGTATCGCTCTCCATACACAATCTGTCATTCTGTATCATTTTCTCGTGGAAGTGCATTTTGTGAGTAATGTAATGCGTGTAGTGAAACGCAACGAAATATACAGAATGACAATAGTGCATGGAAAGCAAAAACAAATTCTGTCTCCTCGATGCTAACGTAATACTTCGGTCATTGACGGCGCGCTTATTCTTCGCCTTCATATTTATTTACATGTTCAATATTTAGTTTTATTTTTGTCGATATAAAATGCCGAGAAATGACGTCCCTAGTGTGGAATAAACTAGTGACCACCTACACAAATTAGGACAAGTCAATCATTCTCCATCTCTTTCTAACTTATTAGCATGACTCGTAAGAAGAATTGTTTAAAATAAATATCGTTGTTTAAATCGATTGGAATTGCATTCCAATAAATCGATTAACCAAAAAACGAACGTTCAAAAATATTACTCAAAAAATCGATTATTTTAGAGTTTGTATTTAAAATACTATCAAATCCAAGATTACAAACGAAACTTGTTTTAATTTTTTTTTATTCATTAAGAAGAGGCGAAGAAAACAAAGCACGCAAGCAAGCTATCTCGTGAGTTTTTTAGTAATTTAGTGAAAAACCATTATTTCTTTACGTGTTTGAGTTTGAGTACATTCAACTAACTGTAAATCCCTCAGAACAATAACTAAAGCATAGAAGTAGCGCTATATGGCATAAACAAGCTGAATATAGCTACGTTAATGTTAGAACAAGATAGATATACTTTGGACAGGACGGTTAATTACAAATTATCCCATCATTTTGAACACATTATGTTATGACGACTTAAAGAAATTCCAAAAAATATACCTTCTCATACAAAATGGTGCCCAGTTGATTAATTTTTAAACGAATGATCGA
This sequence comes from Scoparia ambigualis, assembly GCA_963921215.1. Lineage (NCBI taxonomy): Eukaryota > Metazoa > Arthropoda > Insecta > Lepidoptera > Crambidae > Scoparia > Scoparia ambigualis. The sequence continues at coordinate 3,893,957 of OY992520.1, read as the reverse complement.
AAAAAATATATTATTGATTAGAGGCTAGAGGCAACTTGGGAACCTTCAAGCAGAGCGTGTAGCTAAGGTAAATATTATACGACTTTGTTTGACCGTCACTTAGCAATTCATCATCTCTCAGTTTACGTCATTTGTCAGTGCGAGCACGGATCTTTTATCGATCGATAAAAAGACATTAGACGTCGACAAATTGACATCGGCAGTACTGGAACTGTCAAACTTTATCGTCTAATGTCACTTTATCGGTCGATAAAAGATCCGTTCTCGGGAGCTGGAAAAACACTCGACAGTAAAATGTTTTGAACAAACTCGATGGCGTTTTTTTGGTGTTCAACCATCTTCGGGAGACATTGCAGCAGTCCACTGGGCACATCGAATGTCATCCAGAGGAAATCTTAAACATTTAAGTGAACATTACGAATACTTTTTAATTTATCGATACTTAACATTTTTCACAACACTTTCACAACATCTACGACGAAATTATAAAATGGATTTTAAACTCTTAATGTAGTAATTTAACTATTTATTCCAATATAATATAATGAATGTAACTGGTAATACTTAGTCGTACAAAGATAGAACTATAAAAACAAAACAACGGTAAATAAACACAGAAATATCACATACCAGTGGAAGCACTATTATTTCACTGTTATTTTCTTTAGCGAGATTAACACTTCCAAACTATGCACGCCATAGTTCATTGCTTTATCACTCACATATAACATTATTTAACAGTATTTTGTAACTAAATTCCAGTATTCACACAATTATCACTTTTCCAATTTAAACAGAAACGCACGCCAATGATACACGTAATATACGACAAAATTATACGTCTTTGTTGGCTGACAAACAAAGGCGATGGTAAGAGCCTCAGAAAAATATTGCTTTAGTTATTGTTCTGAGGTTAGAGCGAGCTAGTAACTTAGTTTGGTATCAATATAAGGCTCCAGTGGCTCCAGTTTTGACAGATCGGCCTGCGACCCGTGAATTATCGTGTCGGTTTTTCGCGCCGGGTGTTTGCGGAGGTGCCCACACAATCGCCGATCATTCATTTTTCATTTGCCTTTGGGCAGTGAAGCCATTCTGTGGTGAAGCGTTGCACACGTGCGTCCATAATTTACCCATTTAAAAATACGGACTTCTTCAAGTTCATAGAACAGGTGTAGTTCAAAAGAGAAACCTTTCATTCAGAAAATAGGTAACCTCGGGTAGGTTTTAGCTAGTTCGTAATATAATTTAATAACTTTGTTCTATTGACAAAAGAAAAAACAAGTGCACAATATTTTTTGTTAATGTAACTACATAAAGGATTAATCAAAATAAGATTTTTTTATACCCAGGAACTTTCCAATTCACCTTTTATTTAGTACGAACAATATGTTTAAAGCAAACTCAACTGCAGATTCAGTACATAATGCTTTCATACATACCTAGAGCTAAACAGATATATTTAATTACGACTAATACGGGGCTACCAGACTGTTGTAAACAAGCCTTTCCCACCAGGTCACCTTGGCGGAAGGCTCGTTTACAATTTGTTGTAAACGAGCTTCCTCTCGGTTGTTGCCATTTTTAGTAGGATCTTGCTTTATTACTATTTTTAAGAGTAAAATTTAGGCTACAGCAGGATATTAAGCATTATCGTAAAATTTAGCATATCTATTTTGTTTTATTTGCGAATTTAAATAGCGCTATTGGCATCCCTTGATATACCTACCTAAGTTGTGAAGGCAATTTCAATTTTTTTTTATAAATTTGCTGGAAAAAAACGCGATTAAATTTATATCATTATTAGCTTTTATAGATGTAAAAAATACCGCGCTGTACGCAATGATGTTATAATAAAAAAAGGTAGATAGGTTATGTCAGTACTAATGTGATTTCAATATTGGACCGAAGCGTCGTACGTACGAAAAGCTGAGCATGCGCTATACACACTAAATATTGCGATGTTAAACAGCCGAGGTAACTTGTCACTTTTAGTCGATGATCTTATATGGCCGCATGTGCCGAGTTAACTTGACCGTATTCTAAAGTGTGAGCAAGATAGCATGACAACTACTAAGGGCGTAAACAAGGCAGATACATGTAGCGCTGTGTCTTTGCGAATTACATGTCAATTTGCAGTCGCACTCTATATTTTTATGACACAATTTATTCTGAAATTTTGTATTTGATAAATATTATGAACTTAAATCAATTTAAATTTAAACTCACGCATGCCACTCATGATATATAATCCCATGACCTTTTGTGTAGTTTGCATAACACAGGACAGCATATTTTTAATTGATTTTCGCTAAGGATTTTCGGAAACAAATACATGCAAACTGACACTGTCAAAATATCAACTCTGCTAACGCTTTTGTGAGACTACGCCTAAGGTAAGCCAATTAGCATAGTTTTCTGTTGACACTTTTTGGCACATGTAACGCATCTACCTTTTTTATTATAATATTTTATTATAATATCATTGGCTGTACGTACATTAATATATACGACTGTGACTGACACCGAAAACATGTTAAGTCATGTCTCGAATTGGGGCCGACATAACCTAGTCCACTTTAACCCCTCAAAAACCCAAGTTTGCGCATTTACCGCAAAAAAACATCCCTTCGTCGCACCTCTAAACTTTGAGGGAGCTCCCCTTGATACCAATCCGACTATTGGAATCCTTGGCGTCGATATTTCGAGTGACGTTCAGTTTCGTGGTCATTTGGAAGGTAAAGCTAAATTAGCTTCGAAAAAACTGGGTGTGCTTAATAGAGCGGGTCAGTATTTCACGCCGGCCCACCGCTCACAACTGTATAAAGCACAGGTCAGGCCGCATATGGAATACTGCTCCCATCTTTGGGCTGGAGCACCCCAATACCAACTCGACCGCATCCAACGCAGAGCTGCTCGAATTATCGACGACGTGGATATTTCAGGTCGGCTCGATCCACTGGCTCTTCGGAGAGACGTTGCGTCTCTCTGTATTTTGTACCGTATTATCATGGGGAGTGTTCTGAGGAATTGTTCGGCTTGATCCCTGCCGCTGATTTCCTTCACCGCACTACACGCAATCGACTGTCATTCCATCCACATCACCTTGATGGATGGCGGTCTACTACTGTGCGTTTTTCAAGAAATTTCTTGCCTCGATCTACAGTGTTGTGGAACCAGCTCTCGGCGGCGGTATTTCCGGACCGTTACGACTTAGTGATCTTCAAGAAACGAGCCTGTTTTTTCCTTAAAGGCCGGCAACGCGTCTGCGATTCCTCTGGTCTTGCGGGTGTCCATGGGCGGCGGTGATTACTTTCCATCAGGTGACCCGCTTGCCCGTTTGCCTCCTTCTGCTATAAAAAAAAAATACGAACTTGGCTTTTTCCAGTAACCACGTTGTATTGTAGCTTGTAGGTTGAAGATAGCGGTTTGTGTGTAATGGTGTTTAAGGCAGTGGCAACACAGCGGTTTTCAACGCGCGCCCGCAAACAAAGGTCGTGGAAAGGTCAACCGAAATTTCGTTGAAAACAACCTACCACACTGTTGTAAACGGCTGTTGTAAACGTCGGTTTACAACAGTCTGGTAGCCCCATAAAGGTTCGGCCAAACCTACGCGACCAAAGCGACTGCGAAGCGGGAGCGTCTGCCGCGCGGCGGACGCCACCCATACTTCATCTATGGCACTTTGCACACCTACGCGACCACAAAGCGGGATAGCCGCGTCGGCAGAGCGGGACGCACGCGTTTAATGGTCAAACGTGTGTACGTGCGTGAAAGCTACCTACCTTCCTTAATATTAATTATTTCGTTCCATTATGACTACAACAGACTCTTTAATTTTCTAAAACTTGATACTTTCCTAACTGGTCTCATTTTTAACTAGGCTTTTTCTTAGTTGGTCTCTTTCTTAACTTGACACTTTCCTAAATCGTAATTTTTTCATAAACTCTAAGAAAGTGGTTACGGGACACCTGTTAATACAGAGGTGTTTGTCGAAACAGTGAGAGGATATCCCATTATATAAGATGACTTCTAGAAACCGCAAGAAACTTCAAGGGCTGGTCAGGTCAAGTGTTTTAAACATGACAAAAATGACATAAAAGGAATTTGTGTTTTTTTTCCGCGTCAGCTGGGCGACAAGTACCTACGTTGACGGGTCAACAGACGGCCGGCCGGCCGGCTGTTGCCCTCGCGAATCTCGCGCATGAGAAGTTTACATTAGATTTTTGATAGCAAAGGAGAATTCTTTTTTTATTGATATTGAAAGATTCACAATTTCACACACAATTTTTTCATGTATTTATTTGTTTAAAACTTCAACCCGTTTCTCTGGAATCGCCATCGCAAGAATCGTCAAGTTGGCAGCCCACATAAAGACCGTAATATCTCGATTTGTATTAAAGTACAATTGTTAAAATTTTGCGTATTCGATTCACTATTTATGCACAGTTTTTTGACATATAAATCACATTGATACGAACTGTATTTCTTAATGTGCCTGCTATCTTGACGTCAAGTTAGCAGGCACACCAAGATACTCAAATATCTTTTGAACCATAGTATCACTATTTATATGCTATACGTCACTATTTATCACTATTTATACACAATTTTTTGACATAGTCAAAACCATCTAATTCCATGGTGTGCCTGCCAACTTGACGCTCACGGCCCACTGCGGCCAAGTTTATTTAAATTGATTTTTTTATTTATTGGAAAGACGTGAGACAGGCCCAGCCCAGGCCCAGCAGTGGTACAATATGGGCTAATATAATAATTATTTATTTATGTTACGCATGTACAGTCACGAGCACCAATATGTATACACTTTGACTCTTATTCCATTGTATTAAGAGTCACAATTGTTAACATATTTTTGCTCGTGTCTGTACAACTCTCCGAAACGATAAACAGGGTTATGCTTCTGCTCGCATACTCCTTTGGCATACAAAGATGGATGCATCTGTTATGAGGCTGTACAATGTACATCCTCCGGAGATGTGAGGGTCGCGGCTTTTTAAATACCAAGGACCTACATAACCGTGAGATGTGCAGTCTCAGGGTTTTTTCCTTAACAGTGAGTGCGGGACGCTACTATCGGGCTCTAACTGGGCCAGATGTAGATTTTCTTGCCTCGGTGAACTGGCTACGTTTCGGTGAACTCTTTGGGGAAACCAAAAGTTTTATCTGTGCCATTGAAGAGAAGTTATCAAGACGAATAACTAGCGGAAATATATTATGATCGATGGTACGGCCCTCGCGTGTTAATAATAGTAATTTTTTATTTATTTCATTATAATTTTCTTATGTTATTGCTTTAAAATAAATTAGATACTTACTCAAAGACTATCTAATTAAAATTCACAAAATGAATTATATAATTAAAAATGAAAAAAAAAACACGAATTTCTTTTTTGTCATTTTTGTCATGTTTAAAACACTTGACCTGACCAGCCTTTGAAGTATCTTGCGGTTTCTAGCAGTCACCTTATATATGATTTAAAAACAAAGACTATAAGAATTTACGAAAAAAAGATAAAATATGGGATTCCATCGGTCCGGAATTTCAAATGGATGGTAAGTAAATAATAGTAAGTAATAAAAGGTCCTTCTCAAAGTCAGATTCCGATGTTAAGTACGAGGATGTCATAACCACAACAATTAAATAATTAGTTATAAGTACCAGATAAAGACGAGCAGCTTTATGGTTCGGCCAAACCTGCGTGTCAGTAATGCGGGAAGCGGGACGCGATGCGGGAGCGTCTGAAACGCAAAACATAACGTGCACACCTGCGCGACTCCGCCGCGAACCGCGAACTTCATTTGATAGTGAGCAGTCACTAAAGCTGCGCGTCTTTATCTGGTACTTATAACTAACTACTTAATTGTTCTGGTGATGACATTATCGGAATCTGACTCTGAGGAAGACCTTTTATTACCTACTATTATTTACTTACCATCCATTTGAAATTCCGGACCGATCGAATCCCATATTTTATCTTTTTTTCGTAAATTCTAGAGATGGGCCGAATGTGGTTTGAACCGAATAGAAACTTCAACCGAACATTCGGTAAAAAATCAAAATTCGCCCGGCATAATCTACACCACTTTGATAAAAAGAACGAATTGGTGTTACTCGTGAGGGGGGCAACTGACCCATAAGTTGATTGCTGGCCTGTGCATTGTACCGTACGCACTTAACACACTTACGTACAAACATTTTTGTACGATTTTTAATGTCGAATATCCAATATTTAGATCGTATAAAGTTTATCATCAACTGAGGACCACCGTGCAATGTTCGTTCGTGAGCGTCAGCTATGATCAATTCCGTTAAATGGGCTTTCACAGGTAAGATCACTGGATGATTTTTGTCTACATCAATCTCAGCTCTATCAAGGCGACCTCCAACCCTCAAGATGTCTTCAATATCCAGAAACGGAGTCAATGTGGTAAGTTTACTTTTCTTTTTTATAGTCTTATTTAACTTAATATCTTTGATGTCTTGAACGAAATATTCCGATTGACATGCTCTGATACAGATATGCAATGCGTGAGTTAATTCTTTATTAGTTAACCATACTGGGAACATTTCAACGGATCCCTTTGTTTTTTCTATGAACCTTTTGCAGTAGGCTACTACTCTCTGCAACTTTCGTAACGATGAAAACTTGGTCCACGAACTACTTTCACTTTCATCCACTGCATGATGTACTTTTAAACATCTCTCTTCTAAATTTGTATCGTCAACTAATTTTCTGACATCATTTATAGTTGAGCTCTTTAACCACCTTGGACCAGTTTTCCATAACGGAATTGTATCACATGCTGATGGTTGGACACCTCTTGATGCGCAATCAGCTGGATTATCATTCGAATCTACATGTGACCATTGATTTCTGTCCAAAACATTTAAAATCTCTGACACTCGATTTGCGATAAACGTTTTCCAACGGCTTGGATGACTACTCAACCAAGCCAACACAACCGTTAAATCAGTCCAAGCAAACAAATTTTCTTTAGGTACCTTTAAAACTTCTGCAACTTCTCTTAACAACTTAGCCAACAGTACTGCTCCACATAATTCCAGCCGTGGAATAGACACTTGTTTTATTGGGGCTACTTTAGTCTTACAAGTTATTAGATGAACATGTACATTTTCAGCTTCATCTATGATGCGAGCGTAAATAACGGCCGCGTAGGCATATCGTTGGAGGCATCACTGAAGCCATGCAGTTCAAATGTAACGTAATTCTTATTTATCCCGATCCATCTTGGTAAGCGGAATTTCGTAAGCGCTACAAGATCTCCGCGGTAAGTAATCCAGTCTCTTAACAACTTTGGTGGCAGCTCTTCATCCCAACTAATTCCTGCAAGCCAAAGCCGTTGTATAAATATTTTTGCTTTGACTATAATTGGAGCTATCCATCCCAATGGATCAAACAGTTTTGCGATATCACTAATAACTTTTCTTTTCGTTACAGGTTCACTGACCGGCGGTAGCTGCACAGAGTATTCAAAACCATCAGTTCGTCGATTCCAGGTAAGACCCAGTATTTTTATTATTTCGTCTATTTTAAATTCCATATTATCTTCTTTAGTTACATTTTCGTTATTTATTTTGACCTTGTAGCATGAACCCTCCTTTATTTAATATGTCACTAATCTCTACAAATATTTGTTTACCTTCTGCGATCGTTTGGCACCCTGTTAATAAATCATCCATATAAAAGTCGTTTAAAATTCTGGTTGATGCCAATGGTAAATTCCTCCCTTCATCATATGCTACTTGATGCAGAGCTCTAACTGCCAAATAGGGAGCGGACGCAGTACCGAATGTTACCCTCAACAGACGCAAATGTTGAAAGTTTTCGACTGGTGTATTCCGCCAAATCAATCGTTGACAGTTCACATCACTATCCGCGACTCTGATCTGTAGGTACATTTTAATTATGTCGGCCATCAGGCAAATAGGATGCAGCCTCCATCTCATGACTATATGACGAAGATCTGCCTGCAAAGTGGGCCCCACCATCAGCTCGCTGTTTAAAGATACGTCATTTTTGTCTCGACATGACGCGTCGTAGACAACCCGTAGCTTTGTGGTAGTTCTGTCAGACCTAATCACAGCATGGTGAGGTAAATACACGCTATCTGATCTACTAATATCTTCTATTGGAATTCTTTCCATATAGCCGAGCTTCAAGTACTCCAAAATTATCTTGGTATATTGAGTTTTTATGTCTGGTGACTTGAATAAACGTGTTTCTAATGACAAGAATCTTTTGGTAGTGATTTCCTTTGAATTTCCATATTTGCATCTTTGATCGACATTTCTAAATGGCAGTCTAACTACGTAACGGCCAGAAGAGTCCCTCACAGTGGTTTGTTTGAACCAATCTTCACAGCGCTGTTCTTCGGGTGTAAATTGTGTTTTTAGAGAAAAACGTTCAGACTCCATGTCCCAAAATTTTCTAAGATCAAAGTCATCGTTCCGAACATCTGTGTGAAGAATGACTATGTTGCAACTCTTAGTGATATTCCCGTCACCATTATTTATTTCGCCAGACAAAATCCAACCGAATTTTGTATTTTGAGCCATGGGTGTCCCTTTAGGCCCTTTTACTAAACCTTCAGTCAATATTTGACAATATACTTCCGCTCCCAGCAATAGGTCAATTTTGTTCAGTATATTAAAATTTGGATCTGCTAAAGTAATTCTTAGTATGTTTGGGCATAAATTTATCATAAACTTTCTTTCTGGAAGGAATGACGTTAGTTTGTTAAGAACGTGAGCTTTAACTTGAATGTTGAACGTTGGATCTTGAATTGATTGCAGTGTGATATGTACTACATGTTTGGAACTCAGTGATGTACTACCGTCACCTCCTACCCCCGATATGACACTAGTGGTTTGCGTCTTCTTCAGTCCAAGTAGTTGAACTGCAGCCTCCGTAATAAAAGAGGCTTGTGATCCCTGGTCCAATAACGACCTTAGTGTCATAAAGGATCCGTTGTTCGTTTCAGCTTTTATCAAAGCTGTAGCTAAAAGCACTTGACCATTGTTGTTAGAGAAACAAGTGGTTACTTGACTTCCTGTTATCTCACCTGATGTTGTTGCTGTTGTCGCCACAACATCGTCTTCTCTAACTTGCAATGTACCTTCTGGGCTATCCAGTGCTACGTTGGTATTGTTGATATGCAATAATGAATGGTGTTTTCTTTTGCAGATTCTACATCTAGTGGGCAAATGACAAGAAAAAACTGAATGATTAGCTCCTAGGCAGTTATAACATAGATTTGAGGTTTGAACAAAATTGCGACGAGTTGATAGGCTTTCCTTCGCGAATTCTTTACAATTTCCTAATTTGTGAGTACAGTCAGAACAAAAGGAACAAGGAACAGTATTATTATAAGTCATATTATTTGTAACATGAAGTGATTGGGAAACTTTCATAATTTTAGGGTTTAAGAATTCAAGTGACCTAAATTTGTGTTCTAAAAATTCTAAAAACTGTTTTAAGTTTGGTAACTCATTAGTAACATTGCAAATTTTAGCCTCCCATTGTTTGCGAGACTCAGTGTCTAATTTCAATGAAAGAATATATATAACTATAACATCCCAATTCTCCACATTCACCCCTACATTTTTTAAGGCATTAAGGCATTCGTTGGTACTATTAAATAGTTCTTTTAGAGCACTTGACGTTTCGTGAACAATGTTTTTTTTGCTGAAAATCTTCTGTAAAATACAATTTGTTACATATTTTTTGTTATTGAATCTACGATCTAACAATTCTCAGCACACAGAGTAGTTATCGCTTGATATCGGTAAATGCCGCAGCAGTTGTTCAGCTTCACCCGTCAAATAACTCTTCAAATAATGAAGCTTCTGCACATCTTGTAACGTTTTATTATGATGAATCAGGGACAAATAGAGATCTCTGAACGTTGTCCACTCCGAATAATCTCCAGAAAATAGCAGTATGGCAATGCTTGGTAACTTCACACCAATATGTTCCAAATCATTGGGAGCTTCCGACGAATCCAGTTTATGGGAGCTATTGCATTGTTTTAAACGCTCCTTAAGTTCAGTTTTATAATCTGTATACAAATCCTCCACTAAACCATAAAAATCTTTACCATTGTATGCAGATTCCTCGAAGTCAAACTCATGAATTAATTTTTAATGCGTTGTGTTGAAAGTTATCCATAGCTTTTCTATGTTATCTATTCTAGTTTCAATATAAGACGCATTTAATCTTTCTCTCGGTGATTTTTTAAAATTGTTAAAATTTCTTTGTATCTTTTTTTCTATGTCTTACTGTATTCTTAACAATGAATCCATTTTAGTTACACGTTACTAAATTTACTTGAACTCGTCAACTGCTCTTAGTAAAGGCACTTACAGTTTATTCTCCTACAGTTCATACAACCTGTGCTCACTTTTGGCTATCAGATATTTCAGGTCCGTGATCAGATATAGGTAACTTCTTTCTTGTTTGCGCCACTGACACGTAATCCAAATCGTCGTTAATATCCGGCTCGAAGGACCATGAATGAAAACACATTAAGTTTCAAGACGAGATCAAAAATACTTTAATAAAAATGATACGATAAAAAACCAACAAGAACAACAAGATAAAGATAAAATAATAATAGATTTTTTCCTTGACAACACGTGTCAAGTCTTTTAATCAAGAACCATAAAAACACTATGAATTAAAAACTATAAGGTAACAACAAAAAGGTTTTATGTTATGCGGCCTGTTTAGAAACGCATTTGAACACATATCGTTCGTTGGAGAGACTGCGTGCTATACAAAATATTATTTTTGAAGGCAAAAATAATATTTTGGTCTTATATAAAGCAAACAATTTTTTCTAGCTCTTCGGCAGCTCTTCTTACCTAATATTTACATAAACTAAACTACCTTGCACACACAGTCACATAACGAGGTCCATATGTATGGGATACTTTATTAAATGTGAAATATTAACTAATCTTATGGCGGCTCCACATTAGTGCCGTGAAGCTCCGTAAACAGGCGTGAACGTGAATGTGGACGGTTTTCGCAAGGTTCACGCACATTTACGCCTGTTCCCCGATCTGATCGGGGAACAGGCGTGATCGCGCGCTTGTTTTGTCCTGCAACAAAGGCTTCGCGCGGCGTTCACGCGTACAAACCCACATTCACGGCCCCGTGCCAGTTTACTAAAGAGAAAATTAACCAGTTTACTCCAGACTATACATTGATCGGTTACGATGTATTTGAGTCAATCACCATCTTCTTTTTTTCCAACGCTTTCTATTATTGTTTTGGACGTCTAAATAGTATGTTGCCACAGCAAACAAAGTTATTGCAGCAGCAGCTTCTACTTCCATTTCGCGGCGGGTTTCACGAACGATTGAGCATCCCGTGAATGTGGAGGGCACGACTAATGTGAAGCCGCCATAACGTGCTGCGCGAAAAGATCGCGCGCGAAACGTGTAACGTGCTGGGAGAGAGAATAAATAGATCGCGCATGAAACGTACCTAACCTGCTGCTAGAACAGATCGCGCGCGAAAAGTACCTAACATGCTGCGAGATCAAACGTAACGTGCGTCCGATAGCATTAGCGCGCACGCGACGAGTGCCAGCGCCGCTGCAGATTGCCGCCACAGTATAAATATGAGCTAAAGCAGTAAGGAAGCTACGTACAAACGCTCGAATCGACGCACGCCCACAGACGCACGTCTTTACAGGGCCCCTAACCTAAGCGGACATCGCAGTGCTCTCAGTAGCGCGTGTGGCGTCGAACCGAGTGTTCACTGTTACATTTTGCGGGCGCAGTGCGCGCGATTTTTAAAAATGCCGCGAGTGTATTGCGTAGTATACGGCTGCTTGAACTCGGCTGCTTCAAAACCGGAGCTTTCGTTTTTTAAAAATTTTCTGCTGATGTTGAAAGAAGAATGATTTATTATTAATAAATAAATAGCTTTTTCTTTTAAATAAATCGTTTGGTTGTTTAGGTGATATTTAGAGTATTAACGTATATTTTTTGAGCGCGCGTTATTTTAATGGTTAAAAATAATAAGAATTGATACTACGAAACTTCATCGTTAATAAACTTTGCTTTAAAAATCGATATCTGAGGATCTGTGTGGTTTCTGACAATGAATCCGTTATTAGAATGAGAAAAAGTAGCCGCCATATTAAACTTTTTAGTTATTTAACCGATTGCTTTGAAAATCGATATCTGGGGATCTGTGTGGTTTTTGAAAACGACTCCGTTATTAGTATGAGACAAAATAGCCTCCATCTTGAACTTTTTAGTTATTCGACCGATTGCTCTAAATATCGATATCAGATCTGTGTGTCTAACCGGAGTTTACTAATTGTACCACCGGATGATTTCGTTGAATATATCGAGAAAATGGACGAAAGTTTTCGCTGTTGTTTTCAAAGAGAACATATTAATTGTAAAGTAGCTGTATTAATTTATAAAGAAGTAGACAAAATCAGTTTTATAGTGCCGTGTCCATGTTTACCGATGATTTGTTTAAAAAAGCTATTCATTAGAATGAGAATTTTTTACACTATAAAATTTAATAATAAAGCTTTTCGAACGTGTCGTAGCAGGCGAAAGTATTTTTCAGTGAGTAATTTATAATAACTAACGAAAAATAAAGACTTCTTAAAATATTAAAGATTTTTTAATTACACAATTTTGTTTGTAAACTAGTCAACTCATTTGATTATTTGATCATTATAGAACCCAAACAAACGTTTTGATAAATAATAGAAAAATTACCTTTTAATTTTATAAAAATAAAAAGTGACAACCCATAAGCTTTGCTAGTTATCTCAAAAAAAGCGCTAACTAGCTGAGATACATTGCTAACTAAACAAAAACTTTATCAATTTTACAAAAATAAGAGGACAACCCTAACGCTCAATTGGCGCGTAGGTATATAAAACAAGGAACAGGCCTAGCTTCCGTACTGCTTTAGCCTCGGACCAAATTTGGTCCGAGGCTTTAGCTCATATTTATACTGTGTTGCCGCGCTGCGCGTGATCGCGCGATATTCATAGCGCATAGCGCCAACGCGCCTACATACATAGCACGCGACACGCGCGAGATACAGGCAGCGCGCTAGAATATGGCGCTATGCGCTATAATAACCACCTCTATGCATGCACGATGATCGTGGCGAATATAGACGATCACACGATCAGCAATATTCGCCGACTGTGTAGTGGAGTTGTGGCTGCTTTATTCTGAGCCTGAGCCTTGATCTCTACTTAAAACTAGTTTTATGTACAGTTATCATTTTAGAACGGTGCTTGAGCAGAGCTTCGACAAACTAAACTCAAACTCAGATTACGCTAATTTTAAAACGATGCTCGAGTACTCAACTCAGATTATAGCTTATTTTAAAACGATGTTTGACTGAAAATCTCTGCTCAAGTCAGGATTTGATCTCAGTTTACGTAAGTATGGTCGAGGGCACTCTTAAGCAGAGATTTTGTCGATTTCTTGGCGGGAAAGTGAAGCGTCATCATGTCTGCAGTTTTTTTTTTTTTTTATAATTTGTGTTTTGTCAAATATTAATGTGTAATAATGGTGGATTATTAACTGTTGTGTTCATGAACGTGCATTAGTGTTGATAAATAAAACAAAACCGTGCAACATCACTTTTCAAATTCTCTCAAGAAGTCTGAGTGAGTTCTCAGTAAAGTCCCACATCTTTTGCATATGCAAATATGCAAATGCATAAAATCCGATGTCCATTAATAAGTACTTATAACAGATTCGAGGCCAATGATAGTGTTTTAAAACTTTTTAATACACTATCATTGTTCGGGACAGTGTGAGAAACCGCCTTAGTTAGGAAACGTCTAGGGGAATGTTTTTAGTTTTTGAGTACCTACTTACTTACCTACTTTTATGAAATTAACAATTTTTTATACCTAAATCAAAACGGTTGTAAGTTGTTTACGCTAGATAGCCGGCGTCTCGATATCGATATATCGACTTTTTTTGACATCCCTACTAAAAGACGCCATTTTATATAACACAATGGTTGTAGGTATGCACGTTTTTTTTGTAGGTATTTCTCGTCCATATCTTTTTAGGTCTTTGGTTTTAATAGACTTCTTGGCAGGAAAGTGAAGCGTCATATCGGCAGTTTTGTTTTATTTTCTAAAATTTGTGTTTTTTCGAACATTAATGTGAAATAATCAGCGATTTATACGTTACACTAGATAGGCCATTCCGAACACGCACTATGTTACACTCATCTGCGGAGTCGACTCGGCACCTTGCTTTTTGCTTTAGTGTGGCTTTGACATTCGCGCGTGCGGACCGGCGAAATTTTTTTTATTTCTTTTCAAAGTGTACACCTCACCTCTGTATATTTGGTTTTGGTCCGAGCCTCAGTCTCTCCAGCGGTGCCAAATTGACTACCGACACATCGAAGTGTTGAAGTGTTTGTACGAAAACGCCACTATGAGAGTTCGTCTTCAGGACCAGAGCTCGAAGCTAGTCCAGCTGCAGCGTGGAGTGAGACAAGGAGATGTCATTTCTCCGAAACTCTTCACTGCTGCACTGGAGGACGTGTTTAAGCTTCTGGACTGGAGAGGACTCGGCATCAATATTAATGGCGTGTACATCAGTCACCTTCGATTTGCCGACGATATAGTAGTCATGGCTGAGGCCCTGGAGGAACTCGGCACAATGCTCGGTGATCTCAAAAGAGTCTCTCAACAAGTGGGCCTTAAAAAGAACATGAAGAAGACAAAAATCATGTCTAACTCACGTGTCGTACCCACTCCTCTGAAGGTTGGAGACTCTGCTCTTGAAGTTGTTGACGAATATGTATATTTGGGACAAACAGTCCAGTTAGGTAGGTCCAACTTTAAGAAAGAGGTCAATCGTCGAATTCAACTCGGCTGGGCAGCGTTCGGTAAGCTACGAAATATCTTCTCGGCCAAAATACCGCAGTGTCTCAAGACGAAAGTCTTCGACCAGTGTGTGTTGCCAGTGATGGCATACGGTACCGAAACGTGGTTGCTCACTATGGGCCTAATTAGCAGACTCAAAGTCACGCAAAGAGCAATGGAAAGGGCTATGCTCGGGGTTTCTCTACGTGATCGAATCAGAAATGAGGAGATTCGTAGACGAACTAAAGTAACCGACATAGCCCAAAGAGTCGCCAATCTCAAGTGGCAATGGGCAGGGCACATCGCCCGTAGAACCGATGGCCGTTGGGGCAGAACGGTTCTCGAGTGGCGACCGCGCACCGGAAGACGCAGTGTGGGCAGGCCTCCAACAAGGTGGTCCGACGATCTGGTGAAGGTCACGGGTAGCCGCTGGATGCAAGCAGCACAGGACCGTGTAACGATACAGAATAAATGGTATCTGTCCGTTAATAAAGAATGCATAAGTGTTGCACTAAAACCAATATAAATTCGTTGCACCATTATTGTGATAAGCATAAAAGGGGAAAATAAACTACAATAATTGCCATGTGGACGAGTAGCTTTATGTTTAAAAGTTATAAGAATTAGTCAATAGACCACTGGCTTTATTTATTTGAATTTTGCGGGGATTGTTCCGTGCGTCGCTTGCGAAATAGACGCTGTCTATTGGCTTTATTATTTGAAATTCGCGGGGATTGTTCAGCGCGTCCCTCGCGACATAGGCGCCATCTACCGTGCGTTTATTTACTTGAGTTTCGCGGAGACGGGACTGGGTCGTTCAAATCGTTTCACATGCAACCAGGCGCCATTTATGTTCTGAATACTGAATTTTTGTAATTTTAATAAATACGGCTTTATTAGCATTGGTGAGTGTCAATTGGGAGTGAATTGTTGATGAAAGGCTGCATCTAGATGTTCAAACATGTAATATTGGCTATCTAAAGAGATTTGATTGATTCATGGGGGGCACTAAAATTCACGCGGGAACGTCGGTCATGCACGGGCGGAAGTTGAGATTGAAAGATAGAAAGAGAGAGGAGATTTTGTGTCCACGCGTAAGGTCGTGAAGTTGGGCATGTAACAAATGATAGCGAGTGTGAAGTAGAGGCGAGTAGGCGATAGGCCAGCGATTGGGTGAGGGAAGGTCAGAGGATTAGCGCGGGCGGAAGTCGGGCGAGCGAGGGAAAGGCGCGTAATTGGAGACGCTTTGGCGTCGCGGTGGGAAAAATCAAGGCATGCAATTCAAGGGCGTCGGACGAACGGTCCAATTACGAGTGGCGGTAACGATCTCATACGCGGGAAAAAGCTTCCTAGCTTCTGAAGCGCGCTAAATTATATTCGAGCTGCGATATTAATTAAGGTGGTTTTGTGAAATTGAAAGCGACTATTAAAGTAAAATTTGACGACCTCCTTGGTCGAGTGGTTTGTACACCGGTTTTCATGGTGTCGCCATCTCTGAGGTCCCGGGTTCGATCCCCGGTCGGATCAATTCAGAAATTATTGTTTTTCTAAATTGTCTCGAGTCTGGGTGTTTTTTATGTATAATAAGTATGTATTTAAGTATTTTAAGTATGTTTATCCGTTGTCTAGTAACCATTTAACGAGTTTCTTCGAAGCTTCTCTTGGGCTAGATAATTGGCGTGATTGTAGGAAAGATTTATTAATTTATCGCTGTCGCAACTCGAATCTGTTAACGAAATGAAGTATTTCGGGTTATATAGTGGATACGCGTAACGGTGGCAATGAAGCTATATAACTTTCAACTGGTTTCGACCAGGGGCATTTGTTTGTATTCGATAATGCCAGCGTTATCTATTACAACGCTAAAGAATACCCTATATTCGAAAGAGTAACAGAGGAGAGGGAAGTTGTCTCCTAAGTGAAAATCGAAGATAGGTCAGACACCATTTAGATGGAGGTAGACGCGTATGACCCAGTCCAATTTCGAGTCTACCTCCGAACACACAGTGTAGTGCTAGGTTATACACATTGGGTTTACTGGCCTGTCTGATAGTTCGCTTAGGGGTCAATTGCTTTCAGGGGCAATGCGACTCACACAACTCACCCACACAATTAAGTTTAAATGTGGCTTGGGCCTAGATTGCAAAGGTATTACAAGTAGGGATTGCTAGTTCGACAGAACGTAGGGCAATTTCGGGTAGTGTTCGGAGCCTCGTCAGAGGAGGGCAGTTTCCTTCTCGGGGCAATTTCCATACCTTGATGAAGGTAAGGCCGGAACTAACCGGATGTGCCATGGTAAAGATAGGGCCAAAGCCGATCTAAGACCAGGTGGAGATTGTCTTTTGAGAGTGGAATTTGTCTAGACTGACAAGGGGACGGACGCTGGTCGAAAGCTTACGGTAGGTTAGGTAAGCGTCTCTATATGTTGTTAGGTAATTGGGGATAGCACAGTATGTACATACTGTGTCCACATAGACTAGGTACGTAGGCCCGCGAAGCTAGGGCTGGATTAACTTCAACTAATAAAATTAGGGATAATCAGGATATAGTACCTAAATAGATATAACTATGAAGTGATGGGATTACGAGCACTGAAATGACCGATCTAGGCATGTAAGCTGTTACAAGAGGACAATAAGACTCTGATTGCTTTCTTCAAGGTGTTACGAAAAAACTATTCATCTTAAATAATTATCAGAATTGAGGTAGTATTGAACCATCATTAGTTTGGATTACCTAGGAGTCTAGACTGGTTTTCTATTACAAGGAAAATACTATTAAGTTATAGCAAGTAAGCATGACTGTACTGTGATGTTTGATTTCTGATACTGAAACGACCAAACAGGCATTTTTTAGCTTTCCCTGAGGTACAATACGGCCTTAAATTGCAACTCTTCAATGTGTTATAAATTGACCATCCAGATACCTGTTAGTAAAAATTGAGCTAATGTTAAACAACTAAGAAACAGTTTGGAACTTAGGTTATCCTGCCTGAAGATGGGAATGCACATTCATGGTCAAAGACCTTGCAAAAGTTAAGTACCTACTTACTAATATTATGAAAACTTGGAAATGGTTGATTGGTAACATCTCGAACCGTAAGACTAATAGTACAGTCTGCTTTATACCTATTAAAGTGAGTAAAGAATAACTTCTAAATACGAGTATAATTGACTTAATTTATCAACAAGGACAACTGTGGACAATTACACGGTATCTACCTACTTGAAGTATACTAACTATGATTTAGTAGGCTATTAAATAATCACCCAGTCTGAGATAGACTAGGTACGTAGGCCCGCGAAGCTAGGGCTGGATTAACTTCAACTAATAAAATTAGGGATAATCAGGATATAGTACCTAAATAGATATAACTATGAAGTGATGGGATTACGAGCACTGAAATGACCGATCTAGGCATGTAAGCTGTTACAAGAGGACAATAAGACTCTGATTGCTTTCTTCAAGGTGTTACGAAAAAACTATTCATCTTAAATAATTATCAGAATTGAGGTAGTATTGAACCATCATTAGTTTGGATTACCTAGGAGTCTAGACTGGTTTTCTATTACAAGGAAAATACTATTAAGTTATAGCAAGTAAGCATGACTGTACTGTGATGTTTGATTTCTGATACTGAAATGACCAAACAGGCATTTTTTAGCTTTCCCTGAGGTACAATACGGCCTTAAATTGCAACTCTTCAATGTGTTATAAATTGACCATCCAGATACCTGTTAGTAAAAATTGAGCTAATGTTAAACAACTAAGAAACAGTTTGGAACTTAGGTTATCCTGCCTGAAGATGGGAATGCACATTCATGGTCAAAGACCTTGCAAAAGTTAAGTACCTACTTACTAATATTATGAAAACTTGGAAATGGTTGATTGGTAACATCTCGAACCGTAAGACTAATAGTACAGTCTGCTTTATACCTATTAAAGTGAGTAAAGAATAACTTCTAAATATAATTGACTTAATTTATCAACAAGGACAACTGTGGACAATTACATGGTATCTACCTACTTGAAGTATACTAACTATGATTTAGTAGGCTATTAAATAATCACCCAGTCTGAGAGACAGGGGTATAAGTTAATGAAAAAATAATTAACTTAAGTTCACTTCCTAAAAGGTTAAAGGATATTGAATAAATCAAACATCTTTTAATAAACTTAAGATGTGATAATCTGCCAAGGCAGTCAATACAATGTAGTTATATTGGTACTTTATGAGATCTGTATAATAAACACTAAGAGTAAACCAAAGTAATTCTACTTCAAGTGATAGTATTCTATTTAAGTTCACTTCCTAAATGTGTAGGATATTGAATAAATCAAACATCTTCTAATAAACTTAAGAGGTGATAATCTGCCAAGGCAGTCAATACAATGTAGTTATATTGGTACTTTATAAGATCTGTATAATAAGCACTAAGAGTAAACCAAAGTAATTTTACTTCAAATGATAGTATGCCATTTAAGTTCTCTTCCTAAATGAGTAGGATATTGAATAAATTAAACATCTTTAAATAAACTTAGGATGTGATAATCTGCCAAGGCAGTCAATACAATCTAGTTATATTGGTGATTTATGAGATCTGTATAATAAATACTAAGAGTAAATAAAAGTAATTTTACCTTTATCAATAGCATTATATTTTAGTCCACTGCCTGAAAGTGGGTTGTGAATAAATTATTCACCATTTATGGAACTGAAGGTTAATATTCTGATAAGGCAATAATTATTGCAATGAATAATTGGAGTTTGAATGTGATTAAGATATTGATTTTATGAGGAATAATAGAGTATAGAACCTAATAATTAATTTTCATAATGTAAGATGAAATTAAAGTTGAAGAAATAAGTAAATTCTCAGTTAATGAAATTTGACAGTAAATGATAAAGTAAATTAGATTCATTTGGTCGGGGCCGATATAAACAATGAGATGTTTGGCACGCTATAGAGCGGCGGATGGGGCTCTTAAATTACCACAAAACACTCTTATGTGTAATAATATCATTTATAAATGATAATAATACCTGCAAGCTATGCTATTATCCGATTATCTTTGAGTGGTTAGGCATTTCTTTCCCGCAGCTGCTGTGATGGATTTAGGTCATAGTTCAGACAAAGACACTGATAGGCTTATGCACATCTAGGATATTAGTTATTGATGGTTAGGTTAATAGATTGGTAGGAAATAAGTTAACGCAGGGATAAGCCAATTACTAAACTTTCACGGAAAAGACTTGGGTTACGTAGACGCGGTTAACAGCGAAGGTACCACTAGACGATCTGGCCAAGATATTATCATATTATTTTATTACATCGCTTGACTGAAGTTTATTACTAATAGGTTTAAGTTTGTTAGGTCTAGTTTAAGGTTCCATTATCATACAACTACAACACACTATACAAAGCATCAAAGACACAAACATTAGATATAGGTCACATAGTCTTTAGTTAAGTTAAGAGTTAGTATAATATACTTTAAGTTGAGAGTTAGGGAAGGTGTAATTGATGGCAATCTTGCACGGCGGTATGTTGTAGGTTAATTAGTTTTAAGAATTAAAATAGTACGTTAAGTTAAGGCAACGGCGGTGATGTGTGTATGTAGTTAGGCCAGCAAGTGATCAGGTGCAGGTGAGAGGTTACAACCGGTCGTGGTGGAGATCCTTGGGGGAGGCCTTTGTCCAGCAGTGGACGTCTTCTGGCTGATGATGATGATGATGATGATGATGAAAGTGTACACCTAGACGTTTACTACAATTTAGTTGTCAAGTAAGCGAAATTAATTGTTATTCAAGTCATTATTATGTAGTTATATCGTATTAAAAGAACAGAAAAGAAACATTTTTTAATTGTTTTTTTATTGACAATCTATTTGGGACGCCATCTTGATACACAATACGTTGTCTTTGACCGATCTAGCGCTGCGGCGCTGCGATGTCTGCCTGTTGATTAGACGACATTTAAATGTTTAAGCGCTGCAGCGGCTGCAGTGAATTTTAGGTCTCTCATTCCATTATTTGAACCACAGACATGTAGTGATTTGAACAAATGGTTTGTATGGACCACAGACATATATAATAGAAGCAGACCAAACATTACAACAAAAATGCGTGCCCCTTATGCCTACAGACAAATTTCATGCACACATTTACAATAAAAGGGGCTGAACTCAGGCACGCAAGAGACCTCAAGTACCTAAATCTATAATTATGTTATACCTACGTAAAAAGGATAATTTTATATTTTATAGACATTTGAAGATACTCATTAAATTAAAAAAAAATCACCAGTAGAATGCTAAGTTATCTATCATTGAGTGCCAGGCAGGCTATGTCTGTATCTGTATCTGGCTGCGACGCCACCTAATTAACTTAATAGGCCTATTACGAGTACATCTCGACTGTGATTTTTGCGTAAAATGGGCAATTTTGGCGTTCTTGATCCTAGAAAAAAAATACATCACCAGTTTTGAATTATTGAGTAATGTAGAATAGCTATTGGCATAGTTCGTAGCGGCCTCGCTTTATGTAAATTTTGCTTAACTTTTTTATGAAACAAAAAATTGATGAAGGTTTTCATAAAATGCGCGAAGGCACTTTTTTGAACTCCTAGATTGAACTACTGTTCTAAAGAAATGAAAAAATTTGAATGTTATCTATTATATAGTCGTAAAGTGCGTAGCGGCCTCGGAATTTTAAGATATCATTGATTTTATATAGAAAAAAATCTTATTCTAAACCAAAAAACTTCGAAAATCGCTTTAAGTTAACTGTGAATTTCTCCTATCTACTATATTATTCAGCAAAATTTATACCAGAATAATTGTTACTTCTTGAGAAATAAAGATTGTATAATGAATTTATTACCCTATTTCGATAAAAACGATAAATATAACTGCAAAATTACTACAAAATACGAGGCGCCGGCCGTCCGAACTCAGCTTATTCTCGCAGAGTGGAGATTTGTAATATTAAGCATGATTTTATTATCCTATTTCGATAATAACGATAAATACAACTAAAAAGTTATTACAAAATGCAAAAATGCGCACTTTACGCAAAAATCACATTTGAGATGTAATAGATCTCTTAATAAAATGCATGAAATATTGAACCGTCAGGTAAAATAAAAAAAAATGAAATAAGTAATTAAAAACAACATACATACATACTCTGCTGGTTCTTTTTTTTAATAAAAATAAAAATTACAATAAATAACGTCACAATTTTTAAAACTAGTGACAAGACCGCCGGGTGGTCGAGTATCAGCGACACTGACTGCGGGTTACTGTATATTTTGCAAGACCCGAAAAAATTATATCCGGGATACTTTTTACTGAGTCTGTTCAGGAAGTAATGATGAAGGTTTCTGAAAACAAATTTTATCATTTTCTGTATATTTCAAAGTAATAGAGTTGAGATTGAGAGACAGCTCAGACCCATCTTCTTCATTTTATACCCTGGAATACTGTACAACAATTTAGTACATCACGTTCACTTAATGTAGTTAATACAGCACTTGAGGTACTCGGCTGTAAATTTTGCAAATTCCTTAAAACATGATCTCCACTGGAATTGCTTCTTACCGGACCTTTTAGTAAAGATTTAGATGAATTCTGAAAAACAAACGTAAAAAGTTATTATTTTATGCACATTTTCATACAAGAATACATCCCTACGACTACCATAGGGTTAAAGGGATAGGATAGGGTTTAAGTTAACAATATTATAAAAATAATTTACTCATATTTAATTTATCCGTAATGAAAAAATATATTGCATACTTAAATCTAATCAATCTTCAAAAATATACCTATTAAACAAAACTGGAGCCTAAATACGGCCCCGTAAAATTGTACAAGTATATGAAACGTCAAACGAGATCAGAGTTACTATAAAATTGATTATTGTTACCACAAGAATCTTTCAGAAACTACTTTACGTTAAGATTTTACGAGATTTGCACTTATGAAAACTATTCACTACTTCTACAATGCCGAAAGCTTAAATTAATGATTGGTCTCGCTTCGCTCGACTAGATACCTCCGTCGTACTTGTCAAATGCGGCAACAAATACTACGCCGAAATCGGCGTACCCGAGCCAGTCACACTGACAGCTGTGGGTGACGTGTACGTCCCGAATGTTTTATTAAATTTTGGGCTTAATTCAAACTAAAATGCCAGTTTGCGTATTAAAACTGTGTAAAAATAATACTTCTAAAAATAAGAAGGACACTGGGGTCACACACCATCAGTAATGCACATACCATCAGTAATAAGCCGTCCGTAAATTTTTGAAGCAACACTGTTTTTTAAGTGCTCCGTACATTTTAATCAAAATCCCTAGTAAAAGTGATAATCTAGTATAATGCTATACATAGTTTTAAAGGTCTTGAAAAGACCTTTGTAAAAGTGTTTATACCGAATCTGGACTCATTTTGGTTTGTGAGTAATTAAGAAAACCATTTTAATAACTAACATTAACGGTTGGTGTCCCTGACCTACGACAACCCGCAGTTCGCCCGATGTGACGACACCGCTCTGCGCAAGTAATCTATAACTCAGCGCTTGCAGCGCTAACCGTTGCATGTCCGTCGCTTGATACTGATTGAATTTTTATTTATTAAATTACATACTGCGCAATGAATAAATGTGCTGGCTGCCCCAATGTCTTGAAAGGCGTTAATTTTCTGAACTGCTGTCGTTGTCCGGGTAAATACCATTACAGTTGCCTGAACTTCAGTAAGCAGGACTTTTCTTCTTTTACGAAGGAATTCAAGGAAGCTTGGATCTGTCCATCCTGTCGTTGTAAAGAGCCTAAACGAGGAGATAATACCAGCAGGCCGGTAAGCTCACCTGCACTCTCTTCCAAAAATCCTGACACGTCTGTGCCTCACTTCGATTACGATAACGTTACGCTTCGTAAAGCTGTAGCCGCCACGTCCAAAAACAGCAGCTGTGGCTGTCTTACCCCGGACGTCATTCGAGATATCATAAGGGAGGAGCTGGACAGAAAATTGAATGCTGCTATCTCTGACATCCAACTTAAACTTGATACGATCGAGGACTCCATTAGCTTCTTTAATGCTGAACAAGATAAATTTAAACTCGATTTCCAAACACATAAGGCTCAAATACAGAGCTTGGAGGCTGAAAACGAGACACTGCGCAAAACTACACGTGATCTATCCACCCGATTGCTTAATCTAGAACAACTTTCCCGTGCTAGCAATTTAGAAATCCAGTGCGTTCTGGAACATAAAAGTGAGAATCTTTATAATACTGTACAACAACTTAGCAACACCATCAAGTGCCCAATAACCGACACTGACATCCAGTATTGTAGCCGTATTGCTAAATTCAACACGAACAGTCCACGCCCGCGTTCAATATTGGTGAAGTTTAGCAGCCGACGTCTAAGAGATACTTTTTTGGCCGCCGCTATAAAATTCAACCGCAATAATCCCACCGATAAACTAAACACAACACACCTAGGTTACGGTGCAAGTAAGAAGAGTGCTGTCTACATCTCTGAGCATCTCACTCCTGAAACTAAGTCCTTACACGCTGCAGCTCGTCTGAAGGCAAAGGAACTCAACTTCAAATTTGTTTGGGTGAGAGACGGCAAAGTGTTCGTGCGTAAAACTGATAGCTCCAGTTACATTTTAATCAAAGACGTTGACTTATTGGACAAACTAACTTAACTTAACTTAATCGAGTATTAGCCATCTTATTGTAGTTTTTAGGTATAGTATATTTCCGTTATTTCCACTTTCTTCGTACGTTCTTGTTGATTGTGTGTATTATTAGTATATTTCATGTTTAAATTTTACTATCAGAATGTTAGAGGTCTAAGAACAAAAACTACAGATTTTTTTAATAATATTGTTTGTAATTCCTATGATGTAATTATTTTAAGCGAGACATGGTTAAATTGCAGCGTTTTCGTTTCTGAGCTTTTCGATGACCGTTATGTCGTTTATAGACGGGACAGAGAGACTAGTGGCTTTCATCCCAAAAAGAATGGCTGGGGGGTACTTATCGCTGTCTCAAAGTGGATTCCTTCCGTGCGCTTGCAGAGCTTCGAATCTAAATGTGAAGACTTATGGGTCAGACTCGATTGCCTCAATGATTCTAATAAAACGGAGCATTTGTATTTGTGTGCAGTTTACTTACCACCACCTATTCAGAAACATATTCTTGACGAGTTCATCGATAATTCGGACCTTGTCATGGAGCGTGGTTGCCCTGGTAGGGTTATGTTTGTGGGAGACTTTAACTTAAGCAGTATTAAATGGAACTGTTCCAAACAATCAAAGTCATTGGCCGATTCAAGTAGTAGTGCATTGTCAACCATGCTTATTGATTTTGCTACTCTTCATGATTTGAAACAGTCCAATGATTCTCTGAATAGTAAGGGAAAAGTTTTGGATTTGATTCTTAGCAATGCAGATATCTCTGATCTAGACATCAGTAGTGACCCCTTAATACGAATCGATCCGTTACATCCTCCGCTAGAATTTACTCTAAAATCTAATATTGTAAATCCACTACCTCAAAACAATAATATTCAATTTTGTTTCAACAAAGCAGACTACGAAAATATTGTTACGGATCTCAACGCAGTGAACTGGGAGAAAGAGTTTAAAAACTGTTCCGTGGTCAATGACATGGTCTCTGTATTTTACAGCTACATTCGCATGGCTATTCAAAAACATGTGCCTAAGTCAAATAAAAAATCAAAAAAATATCCAACTTGGTTTTCGCGTGATTTAATTCGTCTTCTTAGAGAAAAACTTAAATACCGTAACAAGATGCGCAAATTCAATAATAATACTCTGGACAGACTCTCGTTTGAATTAATAAAAAAACGTTCCGAACATTTGATGCTGTCGTGTTATAATAAATATATTTCCGGCCTTGAGCAGAGCTTGCGCACAAATCCCAAACTTTTTTGGTCCTATATCAAAAACAAGAAATGTTATGATAAGTTTTATCCTGCGCAGATGTCTCTTGACAATGAAACCGCTGCTAATGGCCATGATATATGTAATTTATTCGCTAAAAACTTTTCTTCCGTTTATAGTCACAGTAAATGCAGCACATCCACTATTTATGATATATTATCCGCCTTGTCAACGAACAACTATCTCACTGCTATAAAATTCAAAGATGATCAGGTGTTAAAAGTTTTAAAAAGACTTGATGCTCATAAGAGCGCTGGGTCTGATTATTTACCATCATTATTTGTTACAAGATGTGCTGCTGCTTTGGCGAAACCTTTGACTCTTATTTATAACAATTCTTTAGCTACCGGCTCATTTCCATCCGAATGGAAAGTAGCACTTATTGTTCCATTATTCAAAAACGGCAATAAAGATGTTATCCAAAATTACAGACCTATTTCAATTCTGCCTGTATTTGCGAAGGTATTCGAGCAATTACTTAATCCGATTTTCTCTTGGCATTTTAAACATCTAATCGACCCAAACCAGCACGGTTTCATGAGGAACAGATCCACTGCTACCAACCTTACTTCTTTCATTAATAATATTTCCCACAAAATAGATAGTCACTCATCAGTTCACGCAATCTATACCGACTTCAGCAAGGCCTTCGATCGCGTCAATCATAATTTACTTTTCCACAAGCTCTACTCACTTGGAATCGGCGAGCCAATGCTGAGTTGGTGTCGGTCGTATTTAGAGGATAGAACTTCAAAAGTTGTAGTCAACGGTTATTCTTCTAATCCTTTTTCAGTTGCTTCTGGTGTGCCTCAAGGGTCGCATTTGGCACCCTTGCTGTTTAACGTCTTTATCAATGATATTGGCAATTGCTTTCAGTCCACTGATTATTATTTATTTGCTGACGACTTGAAAATATTTAGAATTGTAGACTCTCCTTCTGATGTTGCTATATTGCAAAATGATCTCTGCAACCTTATCAAATGGTGCGAGGCTAATAAAATGGACCTTAATTCTTCCAAATGCTTTAGTATGCAATTCTCTAGAAAAAGAACTAGTTTTAAGTATCAATATAAAATTAACAATGAAATTTTAAAGGACATTGACACAGTGAAGGATCTAGGAGTGTGGCTGGATAGCAAACTGAGATTCAACGTACACGTTGATGCGATCTGTTCTAGAGGTTTCAAGAATTTGGGATTTGTTTTGAGGAATTGTAGGGATTTTAAGTCTCCCAGAACTAAGATTTTACTATACAATTCATTTGTACGCAGCGGCCTGGAATATTGTAGCGTGGTTTGGAATCCGTTTTATGACGTTTATAAAAAAAGATTAGAAAGCATTCAGAAAAGATTTCTGTGGCATCTGACATTTGGTTGTAACCTAGGAAAGGTATTTTTAGATTATGAAGCGAGGTTAGATAAATTTAAAATTTGCTCTCTTTTAGATCGAAGACGCTTGCACGACTTGATATTCTTGTACAAGCTAGCGAATGGCATTCTCGATGTTCCTGAACTTTTACACTTACTTACTTTCTCAGCGCCACTCAAACTACCTCGGCCTTCGAGATTTAATATACTTGCGAATCAAATGAGTAAATCTAATCTTGGTCTAAATACTCCTTTAAACCGGTTTGTTAGAGAGTACAGAAACTTGGCCACAACAAAAGATTTGGATTTGTTCGCGGGTGGCATTCGCAGCTTTAAAAAATCATTACTGATATGAAACGGTATGTTATAAAGCGCTTCTCTTTTTTTTACACAATTTAATTGTATCGATTTATTTGTAATTTAATTCAATTTAATTCAATTTTATTATATTTAATTTTTTTATGTAAAGTTTAGACATTTTTATTGCTTGTTGCTCCCAATTAAATATATTTTTTGCATGTAGTCTACACCTATAAGTATAATAGCATTAAGCTTCACAACTCCATCATGTAGTCCTATCTGTAACGATGTAATGTGTATTATGTTGGTGTTCAATAAATAAATAAATAAGTAAGTATCGTATAATTTCAAAATTTCATCGTAAAATAATATAAACAATAAACGCCATTCAGTGTTACCGCTTATACAAGAATAAAGTCCCCGTGGTTGAGATTTTTATTATGTGAATTTATTGTTATTGTCTTTTATTTTAAAGGTAACCTATTTCATTTGTCTTACAAAGTTACTATATACTTAACCTAGTTCTATGTTATTTCATGTTTTGGTACTTATATTTGTGATCTATATTAAGGTGTAAAAATGTTAGCTGACACTATATCAAGGGGATTCTACCGATGAAACTGAACAACTTTCCTTAAGAAGCATGGGTCGAAAATTTATTATTTTTCCCTATACAAAATGCGCAATCAGCAGATTGACTCAAGTATGGAAAAGCTATTTTTTTCATTTTGACCTATGTTCCTGAAATGTAAACTTTTCGTGTCTGTACTTACATTGAAAATATTTGCGAAAAACATAATCTCCCCTAGATTATGTTTTTCGCAAATATTTTCAATGAAGGATACGTGAACATTAGAATCATTTTTGAAATTTTTGACTGTCTGTTTGTTTGACGCGCATCACACAAAAACTGCTGGACGGATTTTAATGAAACTGAGAACAGGTGTATAGCTTATGATTCGGGTAATATTATAGGTTAAAAATTGCTTCACACATATCAGTGAAGCCACAGTTCCGACACAGTACCGGCACAGTGTTTTTCATACATTCTCTATTATCGCATCCCCACTTGTCAGTGATAATGCTCTCAGTGTCAGTGCCGCCACCGGCAAATCACGGACGTATTCGTTTTGAAAAAATTCATAGACAATGTTTGAAATAATATTTGCTCAAAAAGACCGTCATTGTAGCGTTGATAAGCGAGGTTAAAATACTCGGACCAAATATTACATTTGGTCCGAGTTAAAATAGCTTTTCTTGCCTTAGCCACTTACCAGTGCACGACCGTTTAAACAATATGGCTCCTACCGTCCACTCAATCTGACAGCTGTCCGAAAGTTGGCCGACGCTGACTCGAGACTACCCGAGCTGACAAAAAAGCTTAGAACTAACCCATTGCTAAAGCTATATCAAAACCTAAACTACGTACCAAATGCTTAGAAAACTCAGTATTTTAATAAGTTAAAAGTTAATTACGAAAAGCTACAACAAAAATGACAAAAATGAAGATTCCAAGACAAAAAACAAAAATATTTTTTTTATATCGACATTTAGAAGTCGTTATTACTTGGAAGTCACTGTTTCAAACTATAAAGAATCATATCATTTTCGATAGTTAAAACCATAACGATTGTTTTGATGTGCACATTATTAGGAAGAACGATGATTACGAAGAGTAATTAACACATTATTAGCACAAAAAAATCCTATGCAAAATAAATGGCGAACCGTCAAAATTGTCAACAATTTCATTTTTTTACTAAAGGTACTCGTACACTATGCCAAAGTTTCAATTGCTCTACGGATCAATGGGCGATTTTCCGAGATCAAAAAAAAAAAAGAAATTGGTTCGTAAATGACTTCATAGATGGCGCTAAGCATAGATTAGTATGGCGCTTAGTAAAAGGCGGGTTCATGAAGAGCACGTGTATGGCTGCGTAATAATTATTCTATTCCAAAATAGAAATAGATTCTGAATGTCCTGAATATAAATAGGTAAGTAAATACTATTTTTTTATTCTTTTGGTAGACAAGTAAAAGTGTAGAATTTATTACAGCCTATAAGTAGCCCAGCTTTCATAAAACGACATCTATCGAGTGTTTTTGAACTAATTTTTACTTTTTAATTTGGGCTGTCAGAAAATCGCCCATTGATATCCATAGAGCCACCTCAAATTTTCTTGCGGAACTACGAACTAGGTGTAGTGAGCAACAACCTTAACAAAGAACGTTGCCGTGTTTATGGCGCTTGGTCAGAAAAAAAATATATTGGAATGTCACTGTCTACAAATGTAAACAAACCATAGTAATCCTTAACAATAATTAGTATGCGATTGTTTTGATGTGCACTTATTTAGGAAATACGGTGAGTAGAAGAGTATTTCGACATTTTTAAAAACGCTTACGTTGCAAAATTCCGTTTTGGCGAACTGTCAATTCTCGCCAATTTAATTATTTTTTTCTGTGAAATTATGTTTGTCATTAAATAGATTTCTTTTACTTTTATACTGAATTAGTAACCACAGAATCATCTCAAATATTTTAATGGGCCTACGTAATACGTGTTTTAAGTAATTACACTCACCGTGGTCGTAATGCGAGTTTGCAAAATTAATTTAGGCTGAGTTACAGAAGTTACCAAGGACAGAGGGCCTAGTCAATTGCAAACAAATGAAACGCTACGAAATCTTCGCTACGATAAACCGAATGTATGGGATTGACATAAGCAAAAGTTACCTACGACGTAAAATTTACGCTAAAATAGACCTAATTGACAGTTTGACAAGCCAAGAATCGCTAATCTAGCGATCACTCAAACATTGAAGATAAAAATTCACACAAAATGGCGATTGTTTGATCAGCTGATGAAGGAATAGTTGTGTTGTGTTGAAAGTTTTGTTTAAAATGCTCTTTTTAGGGCTATTGTGGACTGCAATAATCAAATGCTCAGGCGCTAAGGAAGAAATGTTTCCCTACGTTACTTGGAGCAAAGTAACGAAATCGAGTTTGTTGTACTTGTGAATAGTTCTCAGAGTTCTCGTTTACGAACTTTCAAATATTTAGCTAAGGTCTGCCGGGAATTGCGTGCTGATATAGTTGTTGCGATGTGAGTGACCAAATAAATGTGTGTCATGCAACATTTTCCGCAACGAAGAGCAAGTCGCTGCATAACAATTTGTAGGGGCTCTCAAACCATACAAACATTTGGGCCAAATAAATCCACCTAAGTACCTTTAATCATGACAAGAAAGGTCAAGATTAAGACAGCAGTAAGGGACTTTTTGTATAAATATTAAATGTAACCTATCCATAATGTCCATTTATCAATTTATAACTTAGATTGCCTATTTGTTTTACAGGTTCCAATGAAGATTTAATTTGCCAGGTAGCTTAGTGTATTAAACCAAGGCTCTAAGTGTAGTAAGGTGTACCTATTGACTATACCCTATAAATCTTATACAGACAAGCATCTTTCTTAATAGGAAAAGATATCAGTCCTTACGTTCAAACGGTAAGTTTAAATAAATAAATTATTACTTACATAATAAAGGTACGTATTATGCCTATTATTATATTGGGATTTACCAGGAAATGTCAGTTTTGTTAAAATTGCTAGAATAAAGAGTATTGACATAAAGATAAAACTATTTTATGTGGTTTTGCAGATTTGAGACGACGATTCAAAAATCTTAAATGTTACCTCATAATTTGGAGGATGGACTTCCTCAGAATGGTGAACAAACATGGTTATTTGGTATAAATGAGATGTATGAGAATGAAACACAAGTTTTCCGTTCACTGGTTTATTCCGTACTGCATGGTGGCGCGACTGCGGCTGTCCGCGCGCATTACATACAACAGTGTAGGTAGGTACATATCATCCCTCTACACTTAATTTTGGAACCTAATAACAATAAAAACAGTTATTAATTATGACATGACCTCTTATTATTATTATATCTAGATTTATTGATACGTAACTTAATTATGAAAAGTTAAATGAATATATAATATATTTTACATTTAAATGAGAAACATTTTGTAAACTAATACTACAATACTAACCAATACTAACACTACAAAAGTAACTTCTAGAAATACTTCTTATAATCTACTCTTTGCTTGGTACGTGTCCGGCGTGTGAGCGTGGGTGACGGTGGCGGTGACAGTGCCGGCAACGCGTGAGCGTTTGCAGCGTTACTATCATGTGCCCCGGGTTGCACTCTGTCAGCTACTTCACTGCGATCACCTGGTTCTAGTACCGGCGACAATGCCGATGCCAGTCCCGGTGTATCCTCACTCACCACTATCCCTCTCTCACACTCATCCGCCATACAGTCTCGCCATTCCTCCCCAGTATCCTCTATCACAACATGTGATTCCTGATCACTCGAGTGACGTGCCTCATAAGGTTCTTCGCCCACCGCCTCTCCAACAGCTGACAGATTTGTACGAGAGACCGATGAAGTTTGAGTGTTTGCGGAAATAATGCCTTGGTTTTGGGGCGGTGGTAGCACACGAAACTCATGATGCACGTTTTGAGTAAGCTCACCCTTATATTTTATTATTTGATCAACGTGCCTGATACAACATTCATTTAAATCATTAATAAAAACTTTATACATTTTATTACCGATTTTATCTTTTATTGAACCTAATCGCCACGTTTCCTTCCTTGCACTGTACCACCGGGTCCACACCGTATCACCCGGTTCGAAACTCCTTTTTCCAGGTACTACCTGGGCGTCGTCGGTCCGATTACCGTTGTTGGGTAAAATTAAGTCTAGACGCGATCGTAAATTCCTTCCGAACATTAGTTTGGCCGGCGTTTCGCCAGTGGTACAATGAACGGTGTTCCTATAATTAAATAGATACCCCGACAATTGCTCGTTTATTTTATGAATTGGAACATTTTCCTTAATAATGCACTTTAACATTTTTTTACATGTTCTTACCGAATTCTCGGCTTGACCATTACTGGGTGGGTGATAAATGGGTGACGTCATATATTTAATGCCATTCGAATCACAAAAAATTCTAAATTCGGCGGAACCAATCTTAACATCGTTATCGGATACTATTAATTCCGGTAGACCAAATGTAGAAAAAATTCCCTTTAACTTAGAGATAATCGCAGCTGTGGTTGTTCCGTTGTGCATATATAAACATTCTAACCATTTAGTATGGGAGTCGATCACAACTAAATATACCCTTTGCCCTACGGTCATATAGTCAATATGAATGCGTTGCCAGGGGCGCGCCGCCGGCGGCCAGGGCGCGGGGGGGTCCCGCGGTGGCGCGGGCCGCACGCTCACGCACGTCTCGCATGATCCGATCCAGCGCTCGATATCGCCGTCGATTCCCGGCCACCACATTCTGCTTCGCGCGTTACTTTTACTTTTAATTATACCTAGGTGAGACTCGTGTAGTTCGCGTAACATTTTGTCTCGCAGCACCGTCGGAATTACTATTCTATGTCCCCTAAATATGCTCCCGTTTATGAGTTGCAAATCCGACTGACATTGAAAATATGGAAGTATCGATTTGCATTTTACATTACGAGGCCAACCGTTTTGCATATACCTAAGTACAGTCTTGAGTGTCTTATCGCATCCGGTCATCCGTTCGATGTCATTAATTGTAGTCGCCGGTTGACTAGTATCGAGAAACTTAAGCGCATAATAGGCATCTATATCGCTATCTATATCATCCGACGTCCTACATTTTAACGGTGCACGTGAAAAGTAATCAGCTGGTTGGTTGTTATGGCTAGATATATACCGCACTACATAGTTATAAGCAGACAATATTATAGCGTACCTTTGTAATCTCAACGCGGTCGTTACTGGTATACCTGTTTTATTATTAAAAATTGACACGAGAGGTCTGTGGTCAGTTTTTAATACAAATGGTTGTTCGCGACCGTACAAGTACTGGTGGAAATGTTTAACCCCGAAAATTATCGCCGTAGCCTCCTTTTGTATTTGGCTATAATTGCGTTCGCTGTCCGAGAGCGAGCGTGACGCGTACGCCAGCGGGCGCTCGAGGCCGGCATCGTCGATCTGCGAGAGCACGGCGCCCAGGCCTTCGGGCCCCGCGTCCACCGCCAGCACCAGCTGCGCCGCCGGCTCGAAGTGCGCAAGCACGCGCTCCGACGCAAGCTCACGACGCACGCTAACCACGCTTTGTCGTTGTTTATCCCCCCACTCCCATCTTACATCTTTACGTAATAGCTCGTGAAGAGGACTCAATATTGACGACGCGTTAGGAATAAAATTCCTGTAGTAATTTACCATTCTTAAAAATCTTTTTACTTCTGTTACAGTCGTTGGCTCCGGCGCGTCGAGTATAGCTCGCACCTTATCGGGGCTTGTCGTTATTCCCGCCTTACTGATGACATAGCCTAAGTACTTTACGCTGTTCTGAAAAAAATTGCATTTACTTTTCTCTAGGCGTAGTCCCGCGTGTGACAACCTACTTAAAACTTCTGTAAGTCTTTCCATGTGCATATGCCTATTAGGACCCGTTATACAGACGTCGTCGAGCCATATGCTTACTCCCTCTATGCCAGAAAGCAATGTTTCCATAGTTTTTTGGAAGATTGCCGGTGCGTTGGCTAAACCATACACTAGCCTAGTATATTTATATAATCCCTTATGAGTATTAATGGTAGTAAGCTCTTGTGAGGATTCTTCTAGGAGGCATTGATTGTAAGCGTTTTTTAAATCAATTTTACTATAATGTTCACCCCCCCCAATTTTAGCAAACACTTCCTCAATCCTCGGCAAAGGGTATTTTTCAATTATTAAATCTTTATTTAATGTTACCGAGAAATCGCCAGCAATTTTTACTTGGCCGTTTTCCTTTAAAACAGGCACGATTGGCGTGGCGTACTGTGAGTAATTTACAGGAACTAAAATGCCTAATGATACCAATCGACTCAGCTCTTTCTCCACCTTATCTCTAAGGGCAAAGGGTACAGTGCGCGGCTTAAAAAATCTGGGAATGGTTCCGTCTTTGAGATTTAAACGGACTTTAAAACCATGAAACGTTCCCAGTTCATCTCGCCATAAATTCGAAAACTTATCTAATAACTTATTCAATTCTGTGTCAACGATATAAGTTGAAGAGTAATTAATTTTTGTAGTAATTATTAAATTAAAAGTGGACATGAAATCTCTGCCTAGTAAGGGCGGGCCTCCATTTTTTACTACAAAAATTTTAATATTTTTTTTCTTATTATCAAAAATGGCTTCAACTGTAAAATGACCCAAAGGTGAGATTTTATGTCCATTATACAAACACATTTTCATATCGCATTTTTGTAATTTAATATTAGAGAATTTTTCTTTGTAAAGACTATCCGATATTACACACCTACCCGAACCTGAGTCTAATTCCATAGTTACATTTTTATTACCTAGTACAAGATCGATTTCAATAGGCTTATCAGTTACATACCTTAGATTATAATTTTGGCATTCCTCACAAAGGTCCTTGGAATTATCCGCACTGCAATCCTCATCCGTTACGTGGTAGACACATGATTTTCTACCCTTATTATTGTTGCACACTTTTTGCAAATGTCCTTTCACGCCGCACTTTAAGCACTTATAGCCTTTAAAACGACACTTATCACTCGGATGATTTTTCATCCCGCATACCGAACACCGTGATGAATCGGCGAAACCTGAGCCGCTCGCGCTGAACCGGCGGCCCGTGTCTCCACTGCCGCGGCCCGTCTGGCCCTGGAACTTCGCCCTGTACACTGGTTCTTCCTTGATCGGCATAGCTCCACCGATACTCGTGTCCTTTGCCTGTTTCGCACAGGCCGCCTGCTCTGCCAGTTCAATAGCCCGTGTCAACGTCAATGTAGACGGACTCTGCTCGAACAACTTGTCGCGTTCTGGGCCTGCGCCCAGGCCAAGGACGAAACGATCTCTTAAGTTCGTTTCCAGGGCGTTGCCGAAGTCACAGTAGCTAGCCAGACCTCGTAATCGCGCCGCCCAGTCTCCTAATGATTCGCCCGGACTCCTGATCGCTCCGAAAAATTTCGCCTTGTCCACAAATGAGCACTGTTTCGGCTTGAAATGGCTGTCGAGTAGGTTAACTAGCTGCAGGAAACTCAATGATTCCAACTCTGCGGGGTAAGCTAGGTTCCGAACCAAACGATACGTCTCATCAGTAAGGTACGTAAGCAGGATTCCACTTTTATTTCCATCTTCAACGGAATTTATTTTCAAAAACTGCGTCAATCTGCCCTTGAAAATAGACCATTCGCCCGTTTTATAATCAAAATTGGACAAATTTCCGAGATAAGCCATTTTTTTATTTTTATTTTTTTGATTTCGTGGGTAGTCCTCCTCGTCGCCAATGAGATGTATGAGAATGAAACACAAGTTTTCCGTTCACTGGTTTATTCCGTACTGCATGGTGGCGCGACTGCGGCTGTCCGCGCGCATTACATACAACAGTGTAGGTAGGTACATATCAATAAAACAATATCAAGCAATTTTGTATAATACATAGGTACTTACCTACTAACTTTTTATCTATGACAATTTTCTATAAGTAAGTATATTGTTCTAATTTCTTAGGAGATTCTGGATACCTTCAAAAAGCATGGTTAATGATAATAACAACAATATTTAATGCTGCATCAGGCTCACAATAAAGAAGGGATGTGTACCACATGTCGTATCCAACAATGAAACTGCATTAAACATGGCTTAAAGTTGTATTATCAACATACTAGGGTAATTATATAAAATTAATTGTTTTAAAATTATTTTTGGTAAACATATAAATAATCCTATGTTTTATTTCGAAACATTATCAACCAACTCATAATGAATGGCAGTGAAATAAATAATGTAAAATAAATAAATATTTTAACTTGTCGCGTAGAGACCACGATCATGTCATTGTGTCTGTGAAGGCGTATATTTAATAAATGATTTGACTTTTAATTTCAATTATTTTCGGTACCTACCGCTATAAATAAGTAACAATGAAACAATCCTATATTAAGGCGATGTTGTCTTCATCGTCATCCTATGAACGTCCTGAACGTTCCCACATGAACGACAGCACTAAGGCAGGCTGGGCTATAACAGGCTTAAGCCCTGAGCCAATACAACCGCAGTGTGCTTTACGTGCCTTCCGAAGCACGGAGGAGCTCGAGATGCTTTTTATTTGGTTACCCATCCTTTAGCTCGGTAATGTGAAAGTTGCGTAACTAACTGGCAAGATCACAAACCGGTGCGGCGCGGGCGGGGACTTTTTGCATTAGTTAAACCTCTAGCATTACCTTTCAAGTAACAGTAAGTACATTGCTTCGCTAGTTTGCATATTTTAAAATTAGTTTTAATTTAACTAGCAAAACCATGTACTTGGAATGTTTTTTATTTTATTTTATTTAGGACAATAATCAATTAGAAAAGTAATGTGATAGGTGTTGTAGTTAGACAACTAAACCCGAAAGCCTTAGCCGCTACGCCATAGAGTTACTTTAGGCGATGTACTCATACAAGATGCAAACGTTTTAATCACTACCTAGTGGGTACTCGCATCTAAGATCAAACTGTTTAAATGTTCGCGCGGTTTGTAACATTTAGTGTTATCACTTATTTCATTACAGACGGACGTCAAGTTGTTAATATTTGAGAAATTCTTGGCAGCAAGCGTTTGCTTGTGGTCTTCAGTCTTAATTTATTTATATTATAAGCTGAAAAATGGGTTTGGTCTCATATCAATATCATATTATGGTGGGTAAGTCACTCGTCATCATTATAAGTACTTATTTACAAACGTGCTTGCCTGGCGAACTTCCGGCGAAAAAAGCGATTGATTCATTTTTCAAATTGTCTCAAGGAGTCTACCCGAATTTCTTAGTAAAGTGACATTCAATTCACTAAAACTCAAAAGGATCGGTGTGGTTACTACCTATTTATTAATCTTACATAAGCGTTACATTATCATCAAACAAAAAAATACTAAGACAAGCCTGTATGTTCTATATCCCTTAGCTTATCGATATCGATGTAGCCTAGCGAATTTGATGAGCGATTTTGAAGCTGTCACCGGTCGAGCGTTTGCCAGTTGACTAGGCCCTCAGGAGGGGTTATATGTCACTGAGTTACAGAAGTTACCATGGACAGGACAGTGGTTAGGGGAAATAATATTTTTTTTTAAATTTTTGTCTGTTACATGACAATGAGCCTACAAAAACGAAAAAGTATTTATTCATATGTAGAATAATCATGAATAAAGACTCGACTTATTACTGTTTACTTAGATCAACAACTTTTTTGAGATAGTTATTATTAAAGTATAAGGTAAAATTAGTAATCATTGGAATCTATGGACAACACAGACCACGCCCACACAGTCCACGCTTCAGCAAGAAACAACTGCACAGTCTGCACATGTGCTTAGGTGGTGAGCCTTTAGCCCGTTAGTTGCTTTTACGACACCAAAGGGAAGAAAGGGGTTGGTAGTATTATTTTGATGAGCCCATCGCCGCTCTATGCTGTTGTATGTATGTGCAGTCTTTAGTCCATTAGTCCCCTTTTACGAGACCCAATTGGAGGGAGGGGTTGGTAGGATTATTTTGATGAGCCCATCGCCGCTCTATACTGTTGGATGTATGTGCAGTCTTTAGTCCATTAGTCGCCTTTTACGACACTAAAGAGAAGAGCGGGGTTGGTAGTATTATTTTAATGAGCCCATCGTCGCTCTATGCTGTTGGATGTATGTGCAGTCTTTAGTCCGTTAGTCCCCTTTTACGACATCGAAGAAAAGTGAGGGGTTGGTAGTATTATTTTGATGAGCCCATCGCCGCTCTATGCTGTTGGATGTATGTGCAGTCTTTAGTCCGTTAGTCGCCTTTTACGATACCCAAGGGAAGAAAGAGGTTGGAAGTAATAAAAAAAACTACTAAAAAAATGAGGTCTAATCATTGCTATACATTCTTCTTCTCGTCGTGCCATATTCTCAACGGATGTCGGCGACCATCTTCCGGAACTTGTTTCTATCCTGTGCCAGTCTGCAAAGACTGGCAGCGTCATTAATGTTGGACCAGCTCTTGATGTTGTCTAACCAGGTTAGCCTTCTCCTGCCTCTGCCTCTTTTACCGTCGATTCTCCCTTCCAAGATTTTCCGGATAATGTTACATTTCTCGTGTCTATAGATATGTCCCAAATAAAATGTTTTCCTTTTCTTTACTGTGTTCAGAAGTTCCAAGTCCTTGTTCATTCTATTCAAAACTTCGATGTTTGTTACTCTATCCTTCCAGGAAATTTTCAACATTCTTCGATATAGCCACATTTCGAATGCACTGATACTAGCCTCCATGCTCTTACTAATGGTCCATCCTTCGACACCATAGAGAAATATCGACAACACGTAGCATTTGACTATTCGCCATCTTAGCTTTAAGTTAATATCTTTGTTTGTATAAAGTTTCTGCATTTTTACTTGCACTTCTGGCAATTTCAATTCTGATACGTATTTCTTTTTCTGAATCCCATTTTTTATTAAGTGAGCTACCCAAATATTTATAATGTTTTACTTTTTCTACTATGTCACCGTTTATAGTCAGTGAGTTAGGTTCAGTTGCATTCCTACTCACAATCATACATTTGGTCTTTGCTATATTCATTTTCAGGCCGTATTCCTCTACCACAGAGTTGAGGCGATCTAATAGTTGCTGAAGTTCTTCCATTGAGTGAGCAAGAACAACAGTGCCATCAGCATATCTAAGGTTATTAATCACCGTTCCGTTGACTTGACTCTGATGCCAGTTTCTACGTCTTCAAAAGCTTTTTGAAATATGGATTTAGAATACAGGTTTAACAACAGCGGTGACAAAATACAACCTTGTCTTACACCTTTTAGGATTTGTAGGTCGCTTGTGCTATATGTCCCTATTTTGATATTGGCTGTCTGGTTCCAGTACAGGTACCTGATGATTCTTTGATCTTTGCTGTCTACTTCGATTTCACTGAGTATTTGCATTAATTTATCGTGATTCACATTGTCGAATGCTTTTTCGAAGTCAATAAAGCATGCGTAGACATCTTTGTTGTATTCCAAGCTGTTCTAAATCAGGACCTGTACTGCCATCAAGGCTTCTCTTGTTCCCAATCCACTTCTGAATCCATACTGAGTTTCAGATATATTTTTGTCTATTTTATCGTAAATTCTTTTATGTAAAATTTTTAAGAATATTTTTAGAGCATGACTCATTAGACTTATAAGTCTATGGTCGCCGCATGTTTTTGCATTCGCTTTCTTGGATAATGGGAGGAATGTGGATTTAAGCCAATCTTCTGGGAGCTGTCCTTTGTCATAAATTTCGTTGTTAAGTCTAACTAAAAATTGCATGCTGTTCTCATTTAATTACTTTAACATTTCTGAATTTATACTATCTGGGCCAACAGCTTTTCCGTCCTTCATAGTATTTATTGCCTTTACTATTTCATCTCTTAGGATTGAAGGACCTTCCAAGTGTTCTTGTATATCCACGTCAACCGTGACCAACTCCGCTCTTTCGTCTCCGAATAACTGTCCAATGTACACTTCCCATGTCTTACACTGTTCCTCCCTATCAGTAACCAATTTGCTTTGAATATTTGTAAGTTTGCCTGTAACTAGTTTTCTATGTGTATTTGTAAATTCTTTGACTTTCTTGTTCAAATTAAAACTATCCCTCTTTTTCTCCAGCATCTCGATTTCATTACAATCCTCGTTCAAACTCTTATCTCTGGATTCTCTGATCTTAGTTCTAATGTGCCTGTCTATCTGAATGTATTTGTCCCTATCTATTTCCTTAAATTGTCTTCTTTGTTCCATAAGGTTAAGTATTTCATCTGTTATCCATTCTAGCTTTGTCTCTCTCTTGTAATAACCCAAGCAATTAATGGCTGTTGTCACAATTGCTTCTTTTAATTGGTCCCATTTAGTTTGGATATTACTACTGTCGGTTTCCATAAATGAACCAATTCTTTGGTTAAGAGTTTGTTCGGTTTCTTGTCTTACGTCAGAATATTTGAGCTTGCTTATATTTATTTTCCTGTTGTTATTTGCTTGCTTTAGAATTTTTAGTTTCAAATTAAATTTTGCAACAAGAGGATTGTGGTCCGAGCCGATATCGGCACCAGGATATGTTTTGACATTGACTATTGAATTTCTATAACGAGTCTGAATCATAATGTAGTCTATTTGGTTTCTAACGATATGCCCAGTTGTATGCTGGGGAGAGATCCACGAGTATAGTCTTCTAGGCGGATGTTGGTGCCAAGTGTTGGTTATTATCAAGTCTTTTTCCACACAGAACTGTAGTAGCCGATCTCCCCTCTCATTCCTTTCTCCTAGACCATAGCTGCCAACTGTTTTCCCAACTGCTCCCTTGCCAATTTTCGCATTCATGTCACCAAGTATTACGACTATTTCTTGTGATTTAATACCTTCCAGAACTTCCTCAATCTCTTTATAGAAGACTTCGATGTCTTCCTTCGAGCTTTGTGCAGTTGGTGCATAAACTTGTAATATGTTCAGATTAATTAAATGGTTTGGCATTGAACTGCAGCATTATGCATCTATCAGAGTATGGAACAAAGTTGGTCACGTATTTTGAAAGATTTTTCCTGATCATTATTCCAACACCATAGTGGTGCTTCTTTTCCTCTGCTGGTTTGCCAGAATAGTATAAAACTACGTCGTTTTTATCTACAATGCCGTTATCTGCCCATTTTACTTCGCTGAGACCTAAGATGTCTAAATTTAGTCTCTTCATTTCTTGGATCGTATTTTCCGTTTTGCCGGGCTTGATAAGGCTTCTTACATTCCACGTTGCTAATTTCAGTTGATAATTCTTCTTTCTTCTTGTTAGACGCATGGCTTCCTTATTCGCATTTTCTTCTCCGGTAGGACACTTCACATCAAGGGACCCGGTATCCTCTTGACGCCGGGCGCTAGCCGAATTGTTCGACATAATCATTTCTTTGGGTTTACTCTTCATATTTGTGGTTCAAGTCCGTGATGGTAATCTTAGGTATTGATTATGCAGTAGGGCCCCAAGTCTTTCTGCATTGTTCCTTTTAGAGGTTATTTAGACCCCAAGGCTGACTAGGCCTCTTCTAACCGGTTGCCCGGTCAGGGGTGTGGTTATACCGCCACATTTTTAACCTTTTTTTTTTTCATTTAACCGCCTCCGTGGTCTAGTGGCTAAGCCACCGGTTTCAGACCCAGAGGTCCCGGGTTCGATTCCCAGCGGGGGGTACATCTTTGTGTGCTCGGTTTGGTTGGTGGTAGGGCTGTTAAGCCCGCCTGGCTAGCTACCACCATCTTATCCAAGTCTGTCGCCATAACAACGATGTTTATAGCATAGTTGTGTTCCGACAGTTAGAGTTAAGATAGCCAGTTCCTCAGTGGTTGAGGATTCCGGGTGAAGCGCGCTTCCACCTTCGGCCTTATCGTCACTTACCATCAGGTGAGATGAAGGCCAAGCGCTAACCCGTTACACGTAAAAAAAAAAAAAAGAAAAACATGCTCGGTCGCCAGAGCCTCGTCCGTTATCTAGCAGGGAGCACCTCGGAGGCCGATTTGGCCGCCGCCGCCATCCGGCGCGTGCAGGTGAGGTTGACAGTAGGGTCGGTTTAGATGTTGATTACCGTTCACCCCTTACCCCCCTATGCTATACATACCTACCATTTTTCTACAGAAGAAACCTACGTCTAACCTACATAATAATATATAAAATTATATTGACACATATTTGCTTTTAATTGTTAATTTTTAAATATTTTCCGAGCTACATTTATGACCAGCAACTTAACTAATACATCACAGCAAAAATATTTTTCCCATTAACTCGGGTAACAGTTGAGCAGCTGGCAACAAATTTTTCACGCACACTAGCATCCTTGCATATTGTCTTAATTGTCATATGCCGGCACTTCACATGGCGTATCGTGTTCGCGTATTTGCATTATTTGTCCGAACACGGCAATGTGTAGACGGCCTATTTGAATATATTTGCTTTATTTGCACGAATAAGGCAAACAACGCAAATAGCGAATATGCGTTTCCGTCCACTTGTCGGTTTTTGATCACACATCAAAGGAATCAAATACGGCAAATATTTGCGTCGGCCGTCCACACTTGGTTCTGTTCAGAAGCGCGCG
The DNA here is from genome assembly GCA_963921215.1 of Scoparia ambigualis. NCBI lineage: Eukaryota > Metazoa > Arthropoda > Insecta > Lepidoptera > Crambidae > Scoparia > Scoparia ambigualis. The sequence continues at coordinate 3,851,194 of OY992520.1, read as the reverse complement.
TGCGGCTGTCCTGTTCAGACGTGTTCAGTTTTTTATACGTAAACATAGTAAAATGGATTGGACAAACGAAACCGTATTGCGAATTTTGGAATTATACCAAATGCATCCTAGTGTTTGGGACCCCAAAAATGCCTCTCATAAAAACAAAAACCGAACACGTTGCATTAATCGATATTCAAAATAACTTAGAGAACCCTGCACAATAAAAAAACAGGTGTTGGCTAGCCGCATTCAGATAAATATAATAAGCTGCTGCCACTGACACGTCCATCAATGGTGAATATTTGCAAACAAATATGGTGAATATTTGCGTTGTTTGCCCGTTTATGCCATGTGTGGATGGCTTGTTTGACGCCAAGCGATGTGCCAGATTATTTGGGCAAATACAACGATATCGCCACACGAACACGATACGCCAAGTGAAGTGCCGCCAATAAACACACTACATTAATGAGTTGCCGCATTTACGGAGCAGTGGTTTATAGGTAGCGCGGTATCTAGACGAGCGCAGCGAGACCAATCATTCATCTATGGCCGAAAGATTAATAATAATCACACTATCACTAAAAAAAACATTATGAGATTATATGGCACAACAAAACTTACCAATGGAACGTAATTTTAGGTGTTTTTCTATATGAGGAGTTGTCGCACAAGGGCGCACTACACTACACCATTTTATTTTAGTACTTTTGGCTCATAAACTTTATTAGATCACAAAAAATAAGCGAAAACAATCTCCTGTACGTCCTTTGTTGACAAGTCTAGGAAGACATTTGTAGCTTCTAATATTAATTAATGGCTTCGCGCTTAGCATTAAGCCAATTTCAAGTTACACTTATATTTTTAAATTTAAATAGTATTGTACGGTAGATTGAAATAAAATGGAGTATCACAACACGTGTTGTTGCTAAAAGAACACGGGAGAAACTCCCATTTGTAGCTTAATTGTAGCTTGTCAAGATGGCGTTTTGCCTCACGTTCCAGTTTGTCTATGTGTGTGGAAGTGTTGCGACAGTAAAAAGAAACGAGATAGTCTCATTAATTTGTGGTTGGAGAGAAAGAAGTAGAAATATTGTTTTATTCTCATCTATGTGGCATATATCATCTCATCTCGTGGTATGGACGTTCTTGTCTATACTTCTAGGTCAATGGAAATAATAGTGGATTATTAATCGCTAGGTGTTTGTGAACGTGCATGAGTGTTGGCAAATGAAACAAAACAGTGCAACATCACTTTTCAAATTCTCTCAAGAAGTCCGCGTGAGATCTCAGTAAAGTCCCACATCTTTACTTAGGGGACTCAAGGGGTTTGGGGGAATATCATTTATCATTCATCATCTTAATCACCACTCATTATCATCTAGGGAAAAAAAGAAATAAAAAACGAATGACTAGACAGTATGGTCATTAGGGCTATCTTATAATAATTGTAAGCACAAATTAATATCATATTTAATAAAAAGTAACGTGTAACTGTCAAAGCTATAAAAAAATATAAATCACATTGCGAAACAACATTTACGTTTTCCAATTTTATTCTAATGCGTAAGATGAAACTCATTCTGCTTAAATTATGTTTTTTAATAGGAAACAGATTCTAACCATAGCTAAACGTAAGTCTCTATCTCTACCTAATCTGTGCAAAGCTCATGAAAGCTCTGCTTGAGCATTACTCCAAGTAGAGATCAGCTAAGTCTCGACTCGAGCATTGTTTTGGAATCAGCGGGGTGCTTGAGGCAGGCTTGCAGTAATTGAGTAGAGATGGTGATTATAGTTCAAGCAGTGCTTGAGTCTCGTCCTATAATACGGGCCTAAGTCTGGCCAACGAAAGCTGAACCTCGTAGTTATTTGATTGGGAACACTTTGTCTATCTGAGGCTAAGAACAATATTGTTCTGAGATCTGAGGTGTCATGTCGTATGTCAAATTGATTTTTTTCTGAGAAAATTGCAGCTGTCTGAGTCTCAGAACAATAACTAAAGCATAGAAACCGTCTGAGTAGAAAAAAAGTGTACCAGGCAGTCTGTCATCATCTGTCAAAAGTGGAGCCAGTGGAGCCTTTTAATACTACCAATTTAAGTTACTCGCTCTAACCATCGCCTTTGTCAGCCAACAATGACACATATAATTTGTCGTATAATACATGGATCATTGGCGTGCGTTTCTGTTTAGATTGGAAATTGTGTTAATACTGAAATTTTGTTGCAAAATACTGTTATAAGTCAGTGATAAAGCAATTAAGCTGTGCTATTGTTATTACGGAACATCTCTGGCGAATAAGACCACAAAACACAAAAGATAAGTCTTAATTTTTTACCCACTATCTCTCGATTTTCGGAGCTGTCGCAAAGTGTTAAAAAGCTACCCACATAAAAAAATATATTGGTATTGTCAAATTCAATTGACAAGCACCTTTTCGAGTTTGACACTACCTCTGTGTTGCCACCTATAAATAATAACCCCAACCTTGGGAGATACTATAGAGTTTGGCTAAGACTGCCAACATTTGTGCAAAGCAATAATAGTAAACCCTATATTTGAGACTATGGCTATTTGTGCTGGATGTAAACGATATATTAGCAAGAATGACGTATTTATAACTTGTTCAGGGTGTAGTCTTCCGTATGATTTATTATGCACTGGTTTGACTATGGAAAAATATGCCTCACTGTCTGATGATGTTGCTCAATCTTGGACATGTGCATCCTGCAGAAGCAAGATACCAAAAACAAGCAATCTGAGTACTCCAGTTCAATTGTTGATGAGCACGGGTAGTAATAATGATGCAAGTACAGTTAACGAGAGCGCGGATGATTCTACATTGAACTTTGAAAATGTTACAATGCGACGTGGTCAAAAATGTAAAAACGTCAGTTATTGTGTATGCGGGAATTCTGACGTCCTAAGATCCGTCGTAAGGGAAGAGTGAGAGAAGAGATGCAAGGATATGAAGGAGCAAGTTGTTGCTATTAACAAAATTGAAGGTGTCCAGAAGTTGATTTTAGCACAATTAAAAGAAAATCAGCTGCTATCACAGGCAAAAACAGTTAATCAACCGGCACCAACATCTGCACCAACTCAGATCACGTCGTTCTCACCTGGGACTTCATCAGTCGAAGTAAAAAAGAAGAAAGACGCAGCTGCATCTAAGAAAATTGTACAGGCGACGAATTTGATGCCAATTTTGCAAGCTTCCCAGGCTTGTTCTCCCGCAAGAAAAGACGCTAAGGACGTATCTTATTCCGTTGCGTCGTCCATTAATTTATCTACGGATCAAGGGAACACGAATAACCAAACCAGTGTGGTAGATTCGGGTAAGGCTGAATGGACGGAAGTAAGGCGCAAGCACGATAGAACATCGTTGCCAGGTATACTGCGAGGTACTGCGGTTCCTGGCACAACTTTGCTTCGTGCTGCGGAGAGAAAAACGTTCTTGCATCTCTATTATGTGCAGGAAGGTATAGCAGAAGACCAGGTTTGTGCCCATCTGAAGACTGTATGCGGGGATGACCTCTGTACTGTGGAAGCACTGAAGTCGCGTGGGAGCTATTCTTCGTTTAAACTTGGTGTGCCCAGTAGATTGGCTGAACTTGTAATGTCTTCCAGTAACTGGGCCGAAGGTATATGTGTTAAGCCCTGGCGTCAGAACTTTCGTACCAAACGGGAAGTCCAGGGTAAACCTGCACAAAGCTAGGAAACTTGAGTGTTTTTACCAAAATGTTCGTGGACTACGCTCAAAAACTTCTATTTTCCTCAATAATGTGTCGCAATTTAATTATGATATTGTCGCTTTAACTGAGACATTCTTGACAAGCTCTGTGTTCGATTGTGAACTACTTCCCCCTGAATATGTAGTAATTCGTAATGATCGTGTAGGCGATGCTGGCTGGGGAGGAGTGTTGCTAGCGGTGCGCAAGTGCTATTCTGTACATGTTATTAAAGATGTTGACGGTCTTACACCTGACAAAGAACTAATATTTGCTATTATTACTAGTAAACGTGAGAAATTTTTGTGCTGTATAGCTTACCTACCACCTAGCTACAATGACGATCAATATTTAGAAGTCTTAACATGTATTGAAAACGTAATATGTTTATATCCTGACATGAATGTTCTGATTTTGGGAGATTTTAACCTAAATTCATGCAGTACAAATGTTAAAGCTCAGTTTGACTTGTTTTGTGAATTCTGTAATCTATGTGAATATAACAATGTACTTAATAATCGTGGCGGTAAGCTAGATCTCATACTGAGTAACGTTGAAGCCGATCAGATAATGGTTTCAGTTAGTGAAGATCCTTTAGTACCTATAGACGTCTACCACCCTGCTCTTGAAGTAACGGTAAGCCTGTCACGGGGTGCGGTGCTGCCATCGCCAGACACACATATCCATCATCCAGATTCATCTATGGATTGGAACTGGAGAAGGGCGGACTTTGAGGCGCTATATTCTGCAGTGAACAACATCGATTGGACCGATCTGTTCAAAATGGAAGACGTCGACCTAGCGGTAGAAATGTTTTATTCCAGATTGTATGAATGTATACATTTATATGTACCTCTTAAACATAACTTACCAGATTTAAAATACAAATACCCAAAATGGTACACCAAAGAGATTATACACAATATAAAACATAAATATTATCACTTAAAAAAATATAAATCTGAGGGTAAAGAGTATAATAGAGAATTGTATAAGTATTATAGATGGTATGTGAAGAAATTAATTGACAACGCATATCAGCAGCATTTGATTTCTATTAATAATAAGATCATTGACGAACCTTCTAAATTCTGGGAATATGTAAAAGATAAGAAAAAGAATAGGAGGAGTGTACATTCATTTAGGTATAATGACGTTGAAGTGGAAGGGCAGGCTGCTGCCGAAGCTTTTGCACAATATTTTGGTTCGGTATTTCATAAAACAGTACCACGACTTGACCCTGCTGAAGCCGAGCGGGCTGCTTATTCCTTTATCGATGCGAGATCTATCTCAGTTCAAGAAATTGTCGACTCTGATTTGGAAGTTGCAATCAAACGCCTTAAGCCGAGATCTTCTAGTGGGCCAGATGGAATTCCTGTGTTTTTAAGCAAAGATTGCATTCCTGCCCTCAGTGCACCTTTACTATATTTGTACAATCTATGTCTTAAAAAATCAACTTACCCAATGTGTTGGAAGATATCTAGAGTGACACCGATACCAAAAGGCAAAGCTGGAAATGACGTTGCTACATACAGACCGATTGCAGTGCTGTCGGTGTTTGCTAAATTATTTGAAGCCGTTCTTAACCGTCACATTACTCAGCAACTTGACAGTTTTTTGCACCATAGTCAGCATGGTTTCCGCAAAGCTAAATCGACGACAACGAATTTGGTAACATTGGCGGACTACGTTAGTGCTGAGTTTGATAACAGTCGACAGGTCGATGCTACCTATTTTGATTTTAGGAAGGCATTTGACCTTGTCGATAACGACATCCTCTTAAAGAAGTTAGCTATGGTAGGTTTCACTCCCACACTTCTAAATTTTTTTAGTAGTTACCTTAGCGACAGGCGTCAGTTTGTAAGAGTGCAGGGTTACGAGTCTGAAAACTTCTACACAAGGTCAGGTGTGAGTCAGGGGAGTACTTTAGGGCCTACACTCTTTCTGATCATGATCAATGACCTGCCTGAGACTGTGCTAACTGCTAAGTGTCTTCTGTTCGCAGATGACATCAAATTATATCTTGGAATTCAAAATGAAATAGACACAGTTTAACTCTTCAGGCTGACGTTGACGCGGTATCGAAGTGGAGCCAAAGCAACTTGCTTCCGTTCAATGCCACTAAATGCAAATGTATCACATTTACACGTAAACGTCACCCGATTCGGGCGGTTTATACATTATCTGATGATCCTCTCGAAAGAGTTAATTGTATTCGTGACCTCGGACTAACATTAGATAGTAAATTTGACTTCCACCAGCATGTGACTGAAACTTGCAAATCTGCAAGTAGGACTTTAGGCTTTATTATAAGAACTGCTTCACAATTTAATGACATAAGAGTGGCGATGGTGTTATTTAATTCGTATGTACGAAGTAAATTAGAGTATGGGGCTATCGTCTGGGATCCCTATGAAGAAAAGTACCGACTTATGATTGAGAGAGTGCAACGAAAATTTGCACGATGGTTGTACAAACGACGGTATGGATATTATCCTTTTCTCTATCCCTCGTTATTTGTATATGGCATGGTCGATTTAGATACACTGAGGTATAGGAGGAAACTACTCCTTGTGATGCATTATCTCCATATACTGCATCATAAGGTTGATAGCCAAGAATTGCTGGAAAGGCTGAGCCTCCAAGTTCCCCTGCGTATACCTAGGGATGCTCTGGGGGCGGTAGCGCCGCGCCGCCGACCGCGCTTACTGCACAAACCTGTGACGCGCACACAACACGCTGCACACGCACCCACAGTGCGCGCCCTGCGTCTGATCGGAGACATACTCACTCGGTATGATGATCTAGATTTATTTCTTGATTGTCCGAACCTTATTTGTACTAAATCTTATGAAATACTTCGTCTGTAATTATGTATGATGTCTCTTTATTTTTTTCTCTGTATTTTTATTTGTCTTTTAGATTATAAGACCGATGACATAAACTTTTTTTTCTTTAATAATTTTGTAAAAATTTCTGACATTTTGTTTTTCTGTAAGTACTTACTTAAATAATTTGATAATTTTTATTTTGAATAGTTTTAACATTGACATTTTTATTTGTTAATTTTTTTAAATTAATTTTTGACATTGTTAACGTTTTATTTTTACTTTACTAACCTAAATCTATGACTTTACTCATGATTGTTTTTGACATATTATTATGAAATTTCGAGATATTAATTATGTATACGGAGTCTTTTAGATTGTTATTTTTTGTATGACTTGCATGTGTTTTGGAAAAATTCTGTGAACTTGCATGACAATGAAATTAAATAAATAAATAAATAAAATAAAAAATGAACTATGGCGTGCGTCATTTAGAAGTGTTAATCTCGCATAGGAAATAAAGAAAATAACGGTGAAATAGTCGGCTTCCACTGGTAAGTGATATTTCTATGTTTATTTACCGTTGTTTTGTTTTTTATAGTTATATCTTCGTTCGACTAAGTATTACCATTTATTATATTATATTGGAATAAATAGTTAAATTACTTCACTAAGAGTTTAACATCCATTTTACAATTTCGTCGTAGATGTTATGAAAGTGTTGTGAAAAATGTTAAGTATCGACAAATTATAAAGTAATCGTAATGTTCACTTAATCGTTTTAGATTTCCTCTGGATGAAATTCGACGTGCACAGTGGACTGCTGCAGTGTCTCCCGAAGATGGTTGGACACCAAAAAACGCCATCGAGTTTGTTCAAAACATTTTACTGTCGGGTGTTTTACCAGTGACGACAAATGGCGTAAACTGAGGTATGATGAATTGGTGAGTGACGGTTAAACAAAGTCGTATAATATTTACCTCAGCTACACGCTCTGTTTGAAGGTTCCCAAGTTGCCTCTAGCCTTTTATCAATAAAATATTTTTTTTCGATCATTCGTTTAAAAATTAATCAACTGAGGGCCTAGTCAACTGGCAAACGCTCGACCGGTGACAGCGTCAAAATCGCTCATCAAATTCGCTAGGCTACATCGATATCGATAAGCTAAGGGATATAGAACATACAGGCTTGTCTTAGTATTTTTTGTTTGATGATAATGTAACGCTTATGTAAGATTAATAAATAGGTAGTAACCACACCGATCCTTTTGAGTTTTAATGAATTGAATGTCACTTTACTAAGAAATTCGGGTAGACTCCTTGAGACAATTTGAAAAATGAATCAATCGCTTTTTTCGCCGGTAGTTCGCCAGGCAAGCACGTTTGTAAATAAGTACTTATAATGATGACGAGTGACTTACCTACCATAATATGATATTGATATGAGACCAAACCCATTTTTCAGCTTATAATATAAATAAATTAAGACTGAAGACCACAAGCAAAGGCTTGCTGCCAAGAATTTCTCAAATATTAACAACTTGACGTCCGTCTGTAATGAAATAAGTGATAACACTAAATGTTACAAACCGCGCGAACATTAAAACAGTTTGATCTTAGATGCGAGTACCCACTAGGTAGTGATTAAAACGTTTGCATCTTGTATGAGTACATCGCCTAAAGTAACTCTATGGCGTAGCGGCTAAGGCTTTCGGGTTTAGTTGTCTAACTACAACACCTATCACATTACCTTTCTAATTGATTATTGTCCTAAATAAAATAAAATAAAAAACATTCCAAGTACATGGTTTTGCTAGTTAAATTAAAACTAATTTTAAAATATGCAAACTAGCGAAGCAATGTACTTACTGTTACTTGAAAGGTAATGCTAGAGGTTCAACTAATGCAAAAAGTCCCCGCCCGCGCCGCACCGGTTTGTGATCTTGCCAGTTAGTTACGCAACTTTCACATTACCGAGCTAAAGGATGGGTAACCAAATAAAAAGCGTCTCGAGCTCCTCCGTGCTTCGGAAGGCACGTAAAGCACACTGCGGTTGTATTGGCTCAGGGCTTAAGCCTGTTATAGCCCAGTCTGCCTTAGTGCTGTCGTTCATGTGGGAACGTTCATAGGATGACGATGAAGACAACATCGCCTTAATATAGAATTGTTTCATTGTTACTTATTTATAGCGGTAGGTACCGAAAATAATTGAAATTAAAAGTCAAATCATTTATTAAATATACGCCTTCACAGACACAATGACATGATCGTGGTCTCTACGCGACAAGTTAAAATATTTATTTATTTTACATTATTTATTTCACTGCCATTCATTATGAGTTGGTTGATAATGTTTCGAAATAAAACATAGGATTATTTATATGTTTACCAAAAATAATTTTAAAACAATTAATTTTATATAATTACCCTAGTATGTTGATAATGAATCAAGTACAACTTTAAGCCATGTTTAATGCAGTTTCATTGTTGGATACGATATGTGGTACACATCCCTTCTTTATTGTGAGCCTGATGCAGCATTAAATATTGGTGTTATTATGATTAACCATGCTTTTTGAAGGTATCCAGAATCTCCTAAGAAATTGGAACAATATACTTACTTATAGAAAATTGTCATACATAAAAAGTTAGTAGGTAGTATATATTTACCAAAAATAATTTAAAAACAATTAATTTTATTTATTTATTTTATAATCACAGGTGAATCGACAGTTCTATAAAAAGTATAACACTGAAAATGTGAAACCGCAAACCATTTACAGATTCACACAAATAAAAATGTGATAGTAACATTACAAACTCAAGCAACAATTACAATCGATTACTTCACAATCGCCAAATTGATAATAATAACTAAACTATTACAGAGTATGCTAGATATGGAACTTAATTTGTATTATATGTATAACAAGCCACCTTATGTAAAGCCACCTATTTAAAGAAAAAACAATATTATAACAAACACAATAGAACCCACCAGATTTAATAATCGGATAATAATAATGCAAGTTTATACATATAATTACCTTTGTATGTTGATAATGAATCAAGTACAACTTCAATAGCTTAATGTTATGACTAATAGAAATTGATATAAGTAGGTACTTAAGCTTAAAGTAGATAATAATGAGTAACAATGTTTTTAAAGTTTTATGTTAATGATATAAATATTAATTTGCGGTCCTAATTGCCTACTATTACTAACCCTTCGGGGTTAATAGTCGTGATTATAGGTATATTATAAGAGAAATATTCTACTACAAATCTCTGCTAGGATACTTTTTCAACCGCAGATAGGGTGTATAAATATATAATAAAATCTAAGAAATAATATTATAAAAATATATAATAAACCCAATTAACAAAAGATGACTAGTAGGTAGGTACTAGGTATATAGAATGGATGTTAGGGGTACATTTATAAAAACAACCGAAAGATTGGCATGTAAATATAATGAATACTCTGTAAATACGACAAAAATAAAAACACGCCTCACGCGTAGCCCGCACAGGCGTAGCGTCGGCGCTTCACACGCTGTGTGTGTTTTGCCGCCCGCACAGCTAGCATAGAAAATATTCGAACACGCAACCGTGTGGCGCCGCACTGGCGTAGCGTCAGCGCTCACACGCCGTTCGTGTTGTACCGCACAGCTGTCATAGAAAAATCTCGCACACGTCTGGCGTGTGTGGGCCGCACTGACGTCGCGTCGGAAAAAACACATACGGTGTGATTTCAGCAGCCAACGTGTTAAACATTTTCTATAGGTACCTACTGCAAGTAAAATTAAATATCAAGTAAAAAATAACATTAATGTTGTATTTCTTAATATATTCTTATTTTCTTACCTAACTCTCTCAAAGTCAAAGTTTATTAAATATGAGGCTTCACTTTCTCTTATTGACATTAAAACTATATGTGTATAAAAATAAATGCCAATGGTGTGTATAAGAAGGTACTGTTTTTTAGTACCTACCTAAGTAAATCTTTTTAATAAAGTACAATAAACTTAGAACTAAATTAACTTTGTACTTAATTTTTCCCCATCATATAAACCAAATCACTATTTTATGGGTTAAATATATTTATGGCACACTGTTCCTTTTCTTAAAATAAAAATGTTGTCAACGAAGGTACTGTTTTTTTGTACATACTTAAGTAAATCTTTTTAAATAAAGCACAATAAACTTAGAACTAAATTAACTTTATACTTAATTTTTCCTCATCAAATAAACCAAATTACTATTTTATGGATAAATATATTTATTACTGCTCCTTTTTGTAGAATAAAAACGTTGTCAACATTAGAGCTCCACAAAAAAAAATCATATAAATAACTAAATTCAACGATGCCAAAGCCATGTTCAATGCAGTTTCATTGTTGGATATGACATGTGGTACACACCCCTCCTTTCTTGTGAGTCTGATGCAGCATTAAATATTGTTGTTATTATCATTAACCATGCTTTTTGAAGGTATCCAGAATCTCCTAAGAAATTAGAACAATATACTTACTTATAGAAAATTGTCATAGATAAAAAGTTAGTAGGTAAGTACCTATGTATTATATAAATTGCTTGATATTGTTTTTTACCAAATAACCATGTTTGTTCACCATTCTGAGGAAGTCCATCCTCCAAATTATGAGGTAACATTTAAGATTTTTGAATCGTCGTCTCAAATCTGCAAAACCACATAAAATAGTTTTATCTTTATGTCAATACTCTTTATTCTAGCAATTTTAACAACACTGACATTTCCTGGTAAATCCCAATATAATAATAGGCATAATACTTACCTTTATTATGTAAGTAATAATTTATTTATTAAAACTTACCGTTTGAACGTAAGGACTGATATCTTTTCCTATTAAGAAAGATGCTTGTCTGTATAAGATTTATAGGGTATAGTCAATAGGTACACCTTACTACACTTAGAGCCTTGGTTTAATACTCTAAGCTACCTGGCAAATTAAATCTTCATTGGAACCTGTAAAACAAATAGGCAATCTAAGTTATAAATTGATAAATGGACATTATGGATAGGTTACATTTAATATTTATACAAAAAGTCCCTTACTGTTGTCTTATTCTTGACCTTTCTTGTCATGATTAAAGGTACTTCGGTGGATTTATTTGGCCCAAATGTTTGTATGGTTTGAGAGCCCCTACAAATTGTTATGCAGCGACTTGCTCTTCGTTGCGGAAAATGTTGCATGACACATATTTATTTGGTCACTCACATCGCAACAACTATATCAGCACGCAATTCCCGGCAGACCTTAGTTAGATATTTGAAAGTTCGTAAACGAGAACTCCGAGAACTATTCACAAGTACAACAAACTCGATTTCGTTAATTTGCTCCAAGTAACGTAGGGAAACATTTCTTCCTTAGCGCCTGAGCACTTGATTATCGCAGTCCACAATAGCCCTAAAAAGAGCATTTTAAACAAAACTTTCAACACAACACAACTATTCCTTCATCAGCTGATCAAACAATCGCCATTTTGTGTGAATTTTTATCTTCAATGTTTGAGTGATCGCTAGAGTAGCGATTCTTGGCTTGTCAAACTGTCAATTAGGTCTATTTTAGCGTAAATTTTACGTCGTAGGTAACTTTTGCTTATGTCAATCCCATACATTCGGTTTATCGTAGCGAAGATTTCGTAGCGTTTAATTTGTTTGCCAATTGACTAGGCCCTCTGAGCACCATTTTGTGTGAGAAGGTATATTTTTTGGAATTTCTTAAAGTCGTCATAACATAATGTGTTCAAAATGATGGGATAATCTCCACCCCCTAAAGCATCGGCGTATACTGCAAGTAATATTTTTCCCAACTGGTTGGCCATGGCCGTTCTCCACTGTACATACATACCTACCATTACACCGTTTCTAGGCAGGCAGAAAACTAAAGAATTGTATACTCATAGATATTCTTTACTTTCCTGGACACACACACAAGTGAGCTATCAAGCACTACGACTCCAGCAACTTTGCTGTTACCACAATTAACAAAATCTGTTACTGCTGAGCGTGACAGCACCATCGCTAAATTACAATAGGAAATTTTGAGGCCAAAAACATTAGCCCAGTCACAAACAATAATAATTGGTGGCAGCACTAAGTTTCATGTCTTGTCTTTGTAGTCGCCATAAAGCTTGTTTTCTTGCTTTTCAGTTAATATTTTTGACGCAGTCAGATTTTTTGTTTTTTTTCAATATTTTTTTATTTCACACTTTTATGTTAAGTACCTACTAATAATTAGTCGGGTGAAAATTACAAATTACTTTCTTTAGTAAGGGAAAGGGTTTTTTTTTGTTTAAATTCCACACGAATAATATAAATTAATGTAATAATGGTTGTTTTATTTGAATACTATACACCTAACCCATTGGCAGTGCTTTCGCTGAACTACGCTCAGATGCTAGCACTGCCACACTGGCTACAAAGTAACGTGATGCTCCGGGGCGAGACCAACTTAAGCTAGGTAAATTTAATAAGCATGAAAAAAATGTAGATAATATGGTATATAATTGTAAACCCAATTTTAAAAATGGATATCAATAGTTTTGTTGTAATATTTAAAACAAAGTGGGCGCGCTGGAGAGCATACTCGCCAGCGAGAAAATGAATAGTCCAGTTGAATATTCTCATTAACTTAATAAATTGTATGATTAAGCTGTGTAAGAAGCCAACGCTCTGATAGACTACGCTCAATAGAATACGCTCCTAAAGACGACTTCGCTATAGCCTTTTTACCAGGCGCTTCTCTAATGTTCCGTAAGGAAATTTAAAAGTGGCCGTGAATTTGTATAGACTAAATAAAATATCGAATTGATGATAGTAGATTGATATACATTTAATATACATTTCAATGGTGTCATAAACGAATTTGAAAAGCCTTAAGTAACGGAATTATCCTTGTGGGCTCGTTGGCGAGTATGCTCTCCAGCGCGCCCACTTTGTTTTAAATATTACAACGAAACTACTGATATATATATTTTTTAAATTGGTTCTACAATTGTATACATATTATCTACATTTTTTCATGCTTATAAAATTTACCTAGCTTAAGTTGGTCTCGCCCCGGAGCATCACGTACAAAGTACCGATGTTATATGTCACTCTATCCTTGATTAAATTTAAATTTGCACTACCATTGTACGTTCAACAGTACAACACGGTAAACACTTGCAGTTCGATAATAGTACTTGACCTCCGTCATAAGTGTGGTACAAAGTTCAAACTGTATAGTCTCACTGCTTTTGACTTTACAGACAGCATCATATCGACTTATCCTGATTTTTTTACCTTATTTCGATTACATAGAGTTCAGTATTTCAATTGGGGTTTTTGATAGATAAGGGTATTGAGCCCCTGGCCTATCGAAACAGTAAAAAATTTATAAACATTATTCTACTAATGGAATAATTAAAAACAAAAACAAGAAAAAATCAAAGTTCCCGCCCAATCCGACTGGTTTGATATAATCGGTATCGATAGATATTATATCTCCTCCATGCCTAGTAAATCAGGAAACTGGTACAACCTTGTAATTCGCCGTCCTGTCCAAAGTATATCTATCTTGTTCTAACATTAACAATTTTCCTTTAAGAGTACAAAGCGTAGCTATATTCAGCTTGTTCATGCCATATAGCGCTATCTATGCTTTAGTTATTGTTCTGAGGTCTGAGTGACAGTGTGTTACCCAGGCATGATTATTTTGAATTTGCCGCGTTTTTCATGGTTCAGCTTTCGTTAGCCTGACTGACTGTACCTACCTACTTTGGTAATTTGGAATTCTGCCTTCTGTCTGTCTGTCAGTGTCAGTCTAAGTCAAATGTACAAAGTTCTTTTTTAATCAAAAACACCATAAAAATTAAAATATGAATGATACCATGTGCCTATCAAGAACCCCAATTTGTTTTAATATTAGATAGATCCCGAGCCCGACACTTCTATCGTCGGTGGTCACAAATTCATGCTATCATCTGTCTGCGAAACAAATATTTTAAATTTGGTGCCTCCGGCGTCGTGGTAAGTTTGCATATCCCTCGCTTTTTAATCGAAAATATGTGATTTCATCAACTTCTGCTGTACCCTTACACATCTGGACAAATTTTTATATGCCTGTGATAACTTATCTATTGATAAAAGCTTTATGATTTCGATTGTAAGCCTTAGTTGCAAATGCCCTTCGAATGTTAATTGAATGAATGTTTACTGTGGGTCCCCAGCAGAAGTGGTACGTGACGATCATCACAAAGGCTTTGTAGCCAACGACAGCTGGTTTTAGTCATAACTTGTTTTATGATTATCAATATAAATAATTTTATTGACCTAGTTAGTCGGTTTATGTAATCCGATAGGCGCTCGTAATCTGTGTGTAGTTTGTTTACTAAATTATGTGTATAATAGTAATTATAATTAATAATTTCCATGTTTCGACAGGTTTCTTGTGGAAATAAGGGGTATGATGTCTGGTTGACTTTTGGTGGCATTATAAACAATCATTCCAATCTAGTAGAAAAGTGATAAAAAAAATGGCAAGATATTACGAAACTTCATCAACATTCAACTTCAGTTGGGACCAAGTGGCCTGCGGGTACTGGAAACGGTACCCTAATCCACAGAGGTAAAGTTCTGCAGTATTAGTATATATACACATGTAGTTATTTAAATTAGTATACTGTTATATTGTAGTAAGTAATTATTATTATAAGATCAAAAAGTAACCTTATTATTAGATTTAAATAAATCTTTATTGTTTTTTAGCACTCATGTGTTATCTGAAGACACTTGGAGCAGGCAAGTACAGGATGGTTGCCTATATACCAAGAGACTCCTCACTAAAACCAACAGGGTGCCGAAGTGGGGAGAACGGTAAGCTATCTATTCTCTGTTACTCTATTGAAATCTCTATTGAGTATTGATATCCACATTTAGTTAGCTAGTTAGTTTCCAGGGTTAGCCCTGGACTCCTTACATAGATATGTTATCCAATATTATTTAAAGTTTTTTTGTGTACTTCTTGTTTTCATATTTTTTAGGTGGTAGAACATAGTGCTAATAGGTTATTGCTATAATATCAGATTATGAGGATACAAATAAAATATTTGTATGATAATGTGATGTGCTTTTCCTATAACAGGATAGTGTTGAGACAACTGTGTAGTACCTACCTTACTGATTCCAATTATTTACAAACATTAATGACAAACATTACTAATGACCAACCTCTATGTAGGTGTACATATTATATTACAAAGATAAATTTATCTAACTGCTATTTTTTATCTTATCAAAATTATGCAAGCAAAGGTGATGGATAGTTGTTTATGTCACATTTTGTAGAACATCTAATATTGACTGCACATAGTGTAATCCGTATATTAACAATTATTTATGGAATAAAATGTTTTTTTAAAATATTTTTATCTCTTAAACAACACACAACAACACATGCCCCTGAACTTTCTGTCTAACATACAATCAGTTTAACCTTTAATGTGATAAGATATTTTTTTATTGAAGTGTTTTATTTTCATACTTTTTTAACTAAATTTTGACGTGACAACGTCTTATAAATTGGTTTGCCGGGTGACACTTCAAGAAACTGCGTTACGCTCCGCTCACGTTATGCGCTCACAATGAGAGCGAGTGAGAGGCACGCGTCCCTTCCACTCAGGCATGGTTAGCCCGCCTAAGAGCGAGAGAGACAGACATAAAAAGTGAAAGGCACGCGTTGTATAAATAAATGTTTTAAATTGTTACTATTATTTCATCCTTCTTCCTACTATACGAATGAATATTCACATTAAAATTATTTTACCACTCAAAGTCGTTGTCACGTAAAACTTTCGCCCGTATACCGACTTTACAGGCAACCAATTTTTCCCATATTTATTATTTATCCTTTTAAGAAGTGCAGTCAAGTGCAAGTTTTAATATGTGTAGTCTGCAAAGTCATGAATATGATTTTATAACTCTTGTTAATTGATTAGCAATTATAGAAATGAGTGAACAGTAAGCACACCAGCCACACACCATAATATTTATGTTGCTTTTTGAATGTCACACAATGTTTCTGTTCTAGATTTTTCAACGCGAAATCAGTCAAGATTATTGAAGAAAGTATTGTTGATCCAAAAAACAAAGTTCTCGTAACATACACTAGAAATTTAGGATACACTAAGGTTATGGTAAGCTGCTTTTGATTTTATACATAACCAATGAAATGAATGTATCACACTGAACTGAAATAATTAATTGTATTTATAATGTTGGTTAAGTGATATTCCTTTCCTATTGCTATCCCTCAAGGCGTGTATTTCTAATGATGGATAAGTGATATTTCCTTTCCTATTGCTATCCCTCAGGGCGTAGTGCCATTAAACATTTTTAATATATTTTGTTTACTTAACTACTCAGTATCAATTTGAAATGCAATAAATGATTTGAATTTGGTTGCTGTAAAACAGCAAAACATGTTGACAATGAACAGGTACAAAGTTCTTACCAACATCTTACACATAACCTTTTGAATGTCATTTGTAAGAACAACATTCTTTAACTGTTCTGTTGGTTGGTTAATTCTCCAAATCAAATATAGCCTATTTACTGTTACATTGCTGGGCAAAAGTCTCCATCATTAAAATCAAGGCAGCACTGCAATATGCATAACTATATGTATCGCAAATTCCGAAACACACTTAGCCCAACCTGGAAATTTAATCCATGACCTCCAGGTATCGGACCAATTGACCACTTTGCCACTCGGTTAATCCGGCAATAAAAAATATCCATAACATACGACTAATGTTCTCGCATGCTGTTGTCTAAATAAAAAAGGCCAGTGCCCAGCAGTGGGATGTTTATAGGCTGACGATGATGAAGAATATTCCAAAGATGTAGTGAGAACACTGTCGTATAGCGGCTAACTAATAGAAACACTACCACCCCTCTCTTCCCTTGGGTGTCGTAAAAAGCGACTAACGGCCTAAAGACTGCACACACATCTAACAGTATAGAGCGGCGATGGGCTCACCACCAATCACGCTGAACACAGGTGCAGTTGCAATTTGGTGAAACATGGTCTATGGTAGTGGACTGCTCTTGCGGTCCTCATTGCCTAGACTGTGACTAGTCTTTTAGGGACTCGTGAATCTATGTACCTGTGATTTTCTATGATAGGGAAGGGAATTTTCAAATTTGTTTGACGCTCTAAAAGAAAGGGAAAAAAGAAATGGCCTTTTTGAGTTATTTGCCGGTTTTTCTCAGAACAAGGTGTCCCGCCCCGACTTACGACCGATGCTGGCGTAATAAAATTTATAAGTGCTGTAGCCTTAACATGACCTAAACTGACTATGATATCGATTCTGGATTCTATCTTCGATTGATGTCTATTAGAGCGTGGTGGAGCGCGTCGAGTACCGCTCGGCAGGCCCCGGGCAGACGATAGCGCGGCGCTCGGCGTGGATCGACTCGCAGGTGTTTGGATTCTCGCGGGCCATACGCGCCTTTGGAGTCGACAGGTTCCGGAAGAATTGCAACCAGATGGTGAATATTAACTAACTGATAGATAGTAATTACATAACTGATAGCCGTGTGGCATAACGGCTAACTAAAAGACTACTAGACCCTCTCTCTTTTTCCTTGGGTGTCGTAAAAGGCGACTACGGAAGACAGCACATACATCCAACAGCATAGAGCGGCGATGTGCTCACCACCTATGCTGAGCACATGTGCAGTAGTGATTTGGTGTGCCGTGGACTATGGCAGGGGACTGCTTCTGCGGTCTTCATTGCCTAGTCTCTGTCTTGCCCTTGGGGGATAATAATCGTGGATGTATAATTATACTCAGTAGTTGTAACCCAAGTGTAGTGCGCTTCCACAATCAGCCTTAAGGCGGGTCTCCTGCGACACTGTTTTGTGTTTTCTA
The DNA here is from genome assembly GCA_963921215.1 of Scoparia ambigualis. Classification (NCBI taxonomy): domain Eukaryota; kingdom Metazoa; phylum Arthropoda; class Insecta; order Lepidoptera; family Crambidae; genus Scoparia; species Scoparia ambigualis. The sequence continues at coordinate 3,832,698 of OY992520.1, read as the reverse complement.
CACCTAACATCAAACATCTAACAAAATATGTACGTAGGCCACGCCCATATTTGTTAGATGTTTGATGTTAGGTGTTAGAAAACACAAAACAGTGTCGCAGGAGACCCGCCTTTATCATTACCTCAGGTGAGATGATAGCTAAGTGCTTAAATGTAGTAGAATAAAAAAAAACTAAATGTAAAAGTGGTTGTTAGGGGTAAATGTTTCTTTGACAAACAAAGGTATTGCTTTAAAATATTAATTTATGTCCATATAATTATGGTGAAATGCTAAAGTCTAAAATTGTTTGAAGGCTGTTGCCGTCTATGGATATTTCTAGGAAGATATCATTATCATCAATTTATGTTCATACTATGATCAATGCCCAAGAAATCTTATTTAGCTCAGATATAGATACTGCGGATAAATGATAAAACTTGCTTGATAAAACTAGCCTCTGAAATTGAGATCAATCAATAGCAATAGCAATCTTTGACGTCGCTATTGTATTCCATCAATTGAGGGTTTATTGACCACTTTCAGGTTACAGCAATTTGTGTTAAGGACAAATCAATAGATGCTTTATGTTTTGAACAACCGTTACATTTGTTGTTTCAACGTTTTTTAGTTAATTGTTTGGCACATAAAGTCTTTGGGTTGACCTGGGTTGGGTTCCCGGTTGTTGTGACAAGATAGCAGTTTTTAAAACCTACAAAAGAAATTGGGCGTGGTCGGTTTTGGCCCACTTTCCCCATGTGTCATGACGATGTAAAAAGGCCTGTGCTTAGCAGTGATACTTAAATAATCTTATCTTATCTAGTGGGGCCTGCAAAGGTCTCCCTCTCGCAGCAGCACGTCGACCCATTGAGATCTTTTGTGAAAAAAACTACTTGTATAAACGGATGATGGTGAATTGAGCTGTGTCGGTGGCTAATTATCAAAACTTACTACCAACCCCTCTCCTCTCTTAGGTGTTGTAAAAGGCGACTAATGGTCTAACTAAAGAGTGCACATACAACCAACAGCATAAAAGCGGCGATGGGCTCGCCACCTAACATAATGTGCTGTGGCCTTGCATTACTTTTGACTAATCCATTTGGAGGAACTTGATGGCGCAGCGGCTAGCGCGTTCGGCTTGCGATCTTGCCCGCTAAGCAACTTTCGCAATGCCGGGTCGCCTGATGGGTGACCAATTAAAAACATCTCTAGCTTCCTCCGTGCTTCGGAATTCATGAATTATATTAGACCAGGTCGTGCACGGGGCGTGCCGTGTGCGTAGCCCGGTCGGGGCACTGATTTGAGACGTTGCATACATTTGTATGAAGCAGTTCATATTACACAGTGCATGATCCGTGTCCGGACGGGACACGGCCCGCTCTAATATAAATACAAAATGTATGCAACGTCTCAAATCAGTGCCCCGTTTGGGCCACGCACACGGTACGCCCCGCCCGGTCTAATATAATTCATTCCTGTTAGCCCCGGTATTTGTCGTAAGATGGCAGTCGTTAAAACCCACCAACCCGCATTGGGCCAGCGTGGGGGGGGGGGGGGGTTATGGCCCAATATCCCCACGTGCTATTGTTCACGTGGGAGGCCTGTGCCCAGCAGTGGCACGTTTTTAGGCTGATGATGATGAATCCATTTAGATAATATTCATCAGTGTATGTATAATGGTGAATTAATTGTTAGTCAACATTTTTAACAGACTTCAAAAAAAGGAGGAGGTTCTCAATTCGTCGAAATAAATATGTTTTATGCATGTTCCCCGATTACTTATAGACGCTTGGACCGATTTGGAATATTTTTTTTAACCACAGGCTTCGGGCTTCAACCACGTGCTGCACAGCATGTTCCCGCGCCCGGGCGGGCACCACGCGCCCGTGTACTCGCTGAAGGAGATGCGCGACGCCGCCGCCGCCGCCACCGGCCGCGCCAAGGCCAACGTGCTCAACTCGGTGCAGCGCACTTAACAGCCCAGCGACGACGCGTAGGCGCGGAAACAGTGAAACGTTACAGTGATGTGTGATTCAAAGTACAAAGCATAGTGACATCGGCTCAATAGTGAAACGTTTGACCGTGATGGTTTATTCAAACTACAGCGAGTGACAGTAATGCCTTGATCGCACGTACCGAGCAAACGGGTGAGAGAGTCACTTGGTAGTAACTCAGTACGTACAACTTTAGTAATTTGGACAACAAATATCTTAATGCTACACTTAAATAAAAATAAAAATATAATTATTTAAAGTAATGATGTACGTTTAAACATAGCGCCAAGTGCTCGGCTGAGCCCGTGGCAGAACAAAACGGTGAGACAGTAGCTCGGTTCCCGTTCTACTTACTAGGCCGAGTGCTGTCTCGCTGCTCTACTCGGTACGTGTGATCAAGGCATTACAGTAAACAATTACATATATCCGCTAACGTAACAGGTTTAGTGATGTTTTATTCCAATTGACCGCAAGTAACACGACAGGACACTTAGTAAAATATATGTTAACTATGTTTGTAGGGATGTAAATAGAATGCAGGAGCAACTATGGCCCAGCTACTGACAGTATTCAGAAGTAGCAAGTAGCAGTCACAGCAGTGACTGAACGTCATTGATTACATTGATATCGATTTTGATCGACAGCATGAAACGTAGCCTTAGAACATGTGAAAAAATATCAAGAACATCAATATCAACAACACTTTGCAGCATAACAATTGAGTGACTTGATGGATATTGTGGACTAGCTTGAGTATTAAAGGACAAATGATATTCCTTGCCAGCACTGGACCTGCCATTTCCAAATTGTAGATTATAATATGCAGTTATAAAACTAGATTCAATAATCATGGAGCAATAATAAAGATTGAGACAAAAAAATTACATGTAAGTACTGCAGATTTTTCAGATAATCAGTTATGCATATCATGAAAACTACTTAATTTTAACTAACTATATAAATGACGCATTTAATGGTATTGCAATATAAAGCGTCTAATTCCATTTATATGTTATTAAAATGGATTTAGCTGTTATAATAAAAATCATAAACCTTGATGCTGTGCATCATCATAATAATAATAAATGTATCATAAAATTAAAATATTACACAACTACAGTATATGATGAAGATTGTTATAATATTAACAATTCCAATGTTAAAAAATTATATTACAGAGATAATCTACTTGAAAAACTATTTTATATTATCAATGATACAAATTTTTGTATGGTACCTGTAGACAATCTTTTACTTACTAAATAAAGCTTAAAACATTTTTCAACACTGCTGTTTCACGTCATCATACATGCAAACCATAGACTATAGCTACTTTAATTTGTACCTTAGGTAACATGAATCACATTCATGGACACATTCCACCTGTGGATAAATGTGATTGTTATTTTACAACAAGTGGCATTTTGAAATTGAAGTATTGTGCTTTGACTGAAAGTGGATCCATTGTGATTATTGCACACATGTACATTTTGTTGACATGAAAAATATGAAATATATGCATAAATTTAAAAAAATCTGTTTGTTACTTATTAATTATATATTGCCTTTCATATCTTTTTGAAATCAAACTAAATACAAGAACGCATAAGGAGTTTTACTTTGGTGTGCTTGAATTATGTTTATTTTAAAAAGTCTTTGCTGCTAAAAATAAATATGAATCACTGATTTCTTTCTTCATATTTGAATTAGGTGAATGTTTGTTAGAGATGAAAATTATTTATGAAATAACTTAGTTAAACTAATATGTAATTATATTTTGGAACAAATCGTCCTCCTCTCCTTTTCCAATTGTAGCACCTAACAGGGTCCATAATGTACATTTTTATTTTGTATATAACACATTACTTAGGGATTAAATATTAAGTACTCAGGATTATTACAATAAGTAGGTACATTATAATGCGCCATTAAAAGTAAATTCTAGTTCTTTGCAACTTTTAGTTACAAACTATTTTTTAGTATTAAAATAAAAATCTATTGCTATTACTTTTATAGCATATAAAAATGGAAAAAATGATTAATATAATTTAAGGCATAGAAAATAGACCACTATATAAAATGCTTACATAATTGTTTATTTAAACAATTTAATATCAAAAAAGTAAAGTTTAATATCTATGCATTTTCTTGCAATCAATAATTAGAAAAGAATTTCATGCTATTATACTAACATATTATTTTAGTATGCACTTGTCAATTTTACTTGTAAATTGTCTAGTCTGATCCTTTTAAGAGCATGTCCCTTTTATGCTTAAATTCATTGTAGGTCTTATCAATATTATGCAAAAACAAATAAAAATAAGTTAATAGCTACACAATAATAAAAAATGGCTTTTAAAATGTCAGAGGCAGTAAGCATTTTTTTGAGAAAATTGTTTATATGGGGTGTTTACTCTACATGTGAGTGCTCTAAATGTCTGTTATTATAATGTAGGAATAGGGATCCATAGTGTAAATTAGTATTAGTTACCATTTTCAATAAGAGGATCAATATATGAAATATTGCATACTAGGCATACTGCATTGTTTTATTTCAAAGCACTCTTTGTTACCTATAAACATATCTTTTTATATGATTTGTTGTAGGTAGTAAGGAGGCTATTCCTAACTTTAACACAATATTAAAATAAAACAACACAATTAACATCTAACTAACAGGTATTTATATTTTTACAATTTCATTGGTGTTCAACTACTAATTAATTATTATATTATTTAACTCTTATGGCAGCTCGTAGCCTCGCACTTCTGACCCTAGGGTTACTTTCCACTTCTTCATCTGTTGGGACTTCTACATGTTTCGTGAGTGATTGCCAAGGAGTGTCCAGAAATTGGTTTATAGTATCTTGATTTTGTACTAAAGTTGGACTGAGGTACTTCAATGGTACTGGATTCGCTACTTCATTAACTATATTGCCACCAATATGTCTCTTGACTATAGTATCTTCTAGAGAGTGAAAACATATGGTCACAAGCCTGCCACTGAGTTTCAAATAATATTTTGCTAAAACCATGCCATAGTTAAGTTCATTTAGTTCATTGTTGACAAATATTCTTAGCGCTTGAAAGACCTTAGTAGCATTTGACTGTGGTCTTTGCAATTTGTCTAACCTGACTTCATCAGGTGTGCATGAATTCACCACATCCACTAGTTCTTTAGTTGTATCTATGTTCTTTATCATGTACCTAGCTTGTATAATTGTTTGTGCAATCTTTGCTGCTTTTTTTTCTTCACCATATATTTTGAATATTTTGTACAGTTCTTGCTCAGTGGCAGTTGCTAGCACTTCCCTTGCAGTTATTTGATCTGGGTCCCTGCCAGCATCCATTCTCATATCTAAATAACCATTTTTATTTACAGAAAATCCTCTTGCTCCTGTATCTAACTGCATGGAAGAGCAACCAAAATCAAATAATATTCCATCTATACTAGATTGTCCAAAACCAATGGATTTTAATAGTTGTGGAAGTTCACTAAATCTTCCTAGCAAAGGAATTACACTATTAGGATGTTCCTTAGCAAGGAGTTGTGCTTTTTCATGTGCAATTGGATCTCGATCTAAAGCTACAACTTTACAATTGGCAGCTTCAAGTATTCTTCTGGTATGTCCTCCAGCGCCAAATGTCATATCTAAATAAACTTCATTGTCTTTTGGATTTATATGTCTAATAACTTCATTGGGCATAGCTGGTGTATGATCTTTCTGTACAGTACCCTCGGTACAGCATCGACGCTTTAAGAGGTATCTTAATTGTTTAGTATGTTTTAGAATCATTATGTTTCTTTGCCAAATATTTTACTAAAGAAGCCTTTGTTTTCCTCTTTCAAATAAGTTAGAACTTGATCTGATAGTATCAGGTTACACTCTTCTGTGCTCAAACCTGTAGCTGTGCTTTTACTAGTGCGTTTGTATTTGTTTTTATAATGGTTATCAGCCAACTTATTAAGAGAGGTATACTGTTTGTTGCACAGATCGGTGTCCAATTTCTGCTTATCTGTTTCAAAAGCCGTTTTAACTTTGTCCCTGATAAACTTCCCGAGGTCTCTGTAAAATATATTTACAGATATAATGATAATTATCTAAAAACCCAACAGTTGATAAAATATAGGTTAAGAAATTTATTTTTGTGTATTACCTTTCTCCTTTTGTGCTATCTAAAGGCCACTTTGCTATCAGTTTTGTGAATTTCTTGTATTGGCTAGTCATAGCTAGTACCTATCATAATATTTATTACTTTGTGTAAATTATTTGCATCCAATTTCAGCATGAAAGAATGAACGCAGAGCAGTGTTGTTCCTGACAAATTTAGGGTTGCCGTATTTTTAGGGAAATCTTTAAAAATTGCCGTATTGCACAAAATGTTTATTTTATAAGGTTTAAATAAAAAAAATACAAGTGATGTATACTTCTATGCGTGTACTACTTGTAAACTACTCATTTTATTCTTCACTTATATTTTTTTACTTTCTTCTGATTCTGTCGCATTTAGTTCGTACTGTTATTTATCTTTCATTTTACGAAACATTTCGTGTGGCACTTAAAGTTGTTACCGTGATTACGGGTTGCTTGTCTGGCTAGAAGAGTTTCATTAATTGGAGTTATTATTTTTTTCGAAGTCTCGTTTTCATATTATTATTTACTTCTTCACTGAAGAATACGTTTGCAGTCTGCGTTCGAGTGTGGCAAACATAATACATTTAAAGCAAAATATGCTAATGTTTTTAGTTCTGAGGTACTAGCACATACGAAGGCCCACTTTAAAAACGCGCACTTGCCACTGCCTAAAACATTCGAAATTTCGCGCCCACAATTACCTTGGCCCTATATTAAATGTGCACTAGCGCCAAATCACTTCCGGGCCGCCATTTTGTTACAACTCGTTCATTCTCTCTGGACGCCGCCGCCGATGTCGCGTGTATATAACCTCGTTGTGATTGTTTTTACAATATTTATTTTTCCACAAATAGCGTCAGTTTTAGAGTGATTCTATCATCATATTGTTAAATAATTATTGGAGAATAGAATGCAATGGTAAGTTTACCGATTATTTAGTTATTTGTGATTTTATGTTAATTTCTCCGCCACTATGAAAAATCTGTAGTATGGCTCGGGCCTACATAGTAAGGGCCTATGGGCTGTTAGTGCGAGAGGCGCACTAACATGCGACGAGGTTAAAGGCGGGAGGCAGGAAGTACTTACCTAGACTGGGTTCCCGGTCGAATCGGCAGCCGGGTAGGCACGGGCAGGGCGGTGAAGGGCACTTCACAATCACTTTAAACTCTTTCTTCACACACTTCGTCAGTTCACTATAAGGGTCGCGTGTAGCAACGGGCTGAGTTCGGGGGCGCGGCGCGCGTGGATTCACACCAAGAGTTCGTGGCACACTGTCGGCGCCCGCGGGCAAAACCTCGTCCGGTACATACGGCGCAGTCCCCGTGTGATGGCGATAACGCACTCCCATTGGCGTACGGTGGCGCGGCCGCCATTGGTCGTTGCGGTTGGCGCTAACATCTTCCGGGCCCCAGGGGGTAAGAGGGGAGGGGGGGGGGGGGTGTGTCGGGAAGGAAGCAAAAGAGACTAGAGCAGAGAGGTCTGTAGCTAAGTACAGCCTCGATTCGTGCTGTGTTGAGTTAGCGTGTGGGTGTGTACATGATGAGCTGAGAGGAATGCACGAGTGTGGTTGTATGAGAGCTGAATGCCTGCGCGGGGGCGCGTGGGCGCGACGCGCATGGGGGCGCAAAGCGCAAAGGCGTGAAGTGAAGGCATGCACCGTATAGGCGCGGGGGCGCAAAGCGCAGGGGGCGCAAAGCGCAAAGGCGTGAGGTGAAGGCATGTACCGTATGGCGCGGGGGCGCAAAGCGCAAAGAGGTGAAGGCATGCACCGTATAGGCGCGGGGCGCAAAGTGCAGGGGGCGCAAAGCGCAAAGGTGTGAGCTGAAGGCATGCACCGTATAGGCGCGGGGGCGCAAAGCGCAAAGGCGTAAGCTGAAGGCATGCACCGTATAGGCGCGGGGGCGCAAAGCGCAGGGGGCGCAAACCGCAAAGGCGTGAGCTGAAGGCATGCACCGTATAGGCGCAGGGGCGCAAAGCGCAAAGGCGTGAGCTGAAGGCATGTACCGTATAGGCGCGGGGGCGCAAAGCGCGGAGGGCACAAAGCGCTAAGGCGTGAGTGTGTGGTACGAGTTTGTATGGGTGTATATTTGTGTGTATGTGATGTGTGCTGATTGTGTACGGGCTGAATTGGTGGTGTACGAATCACAGCTACTGCTGCGACTCATGCGGCTGCTTCACGTGCGTAGACGCGTGCTGCGGTCTATCACTAGCCCGCTGCCTCGGGGTCTCCCTTAGGTAGGGCGGGAGCCACTGCGCCGCCGACTGTGGCTGGCACTGTTGAGTTGTGTCGTCCGGTCTGTGAAGGGACGAGTGGTGCTCGACGCGCCCACACACCCTACATCCCTTCACCGGCTTGCACTCATCCTCGTAATGGGGCCCGAGGCAGCGGGGGCAGCGCTCGCGCGACAGCACGAAATCCCACCGGCCCTGTGTCGGCTGGGCATTATAGCGCGCGCACGTTGTTAATTTGTGCCCCCTAGCCCTGCAGTAGGGGCAGTAAGGCGCATTTGAGCTAGGCCCGGCTTGCGCTTGCATTGTGTATGAGTAGGTGTGTAGGTGTTTAGGCGTGGCACGAATCGAGGCGAAAAAATTAAATAAGATAAGATAAGATAATTTTTATTGCTGTATAAACTTAGCCTAGATACAAAAGACTAATGTTAAGTAATTGAGGTTAGTGTATTTAATAATATGTATTACGTAATACCTAAGCTAAGCAAACAATATTGCCTGTGTAGTAGGTATTATCTGTAACAGAACGTTAGTGCTTATTCTACAATAAAACATTTACACAATAATAATGACTAATTATTTCAAATGCGGAACTAGAAAGTATTCGAATAATATTATTTATTTCTACTTAATTAGCATTATTTTCTTCATGGTCTTAAAAATTATGTTATTACTAATAATATTTTCTCTGTCATATCATATGTTTTCCCTTTTAGCCAATCTTGTACAGTTTTTTTACATTGTAATTTGTTCAAGGGGTAAATACATAGAGAAAAGTTTATTCTGTTGTACAGAAAACTACTCAGATGACAAAAGAATCTCTGCGTGTTTGTTCTTCTGAATCGTTCAGTAGAACAGACAATATCTGCACGTCTTCGACTGGTTTCGAGCGCAGGGTTAAAGGGCATTAATGAGTGATTTTTAGTGATGGTTAGTAATATGAACAGCTGGCGTACAGATAGGACATCGCATTTAGTAAGGAGCTCTGCCGTCGGGAAGCGTATTGGTCGGAATGTGCTGACTTTTAGAACTGCTCTCTGTGCTCTTTCTAAGTTTATCATAACAGTTTTGTGTGCACCGCCCAATGATGTTATACAATATACAAATAACGACTGACAAAGTGTCAGATATATTGATTTTAGTAGACTACCGCATGCAACGTGTCGAAGATTTATAAAGACGTAGATTAACTTTCTAACTCTAGATGTAAGGGCTTCAATATGTGATTTAAATTTCAAATACTTATCAATTATTATCCCCAGGTATTTAATATTGTCAGTGCTACTGAGCTTAGGGCAAGAGCAAGTGTCAGGCGTGTCCTTGCACAGATGTGCTGTTATTGAATGTGAATTTGGGATAGGTTGGGATAGTGAATTATAAGAAAAAGTCATATATTTTGTTTTATCTATGTTAAGTGTCAGTAAGTTACTTCTAAGCCACTGAGTGACTGTATTAAATCCAGACTGTGCTAATTCGTACGCCTCACTCCAAGTGTCCGCGCTAAAGAGCAGTGCTGTGTCGTCGGCGTAAGATATTATTTTTCCGCTATTGGAAAGGGGAATGAGGCATAAGTCGTTAATGTAAACGAGAAATAGCAAGGGTCCTATTATGCTCCCTTGAGGAACACCATATTCAACAGTCAGTTCATCACTGTTATCTATTGTTACATTTGGGATTTTGTCCCTTTTGGGGAAAAGGAAGAAAATCCCAAATGCAAGCTTCAGTGGGTTGTTATCAAATAAAACCATAAAATGTTCAACAGCTAGGCAGTATATTGTAAAAGAACACACAAATATTTTGTCCAACAACAATAAAATAAAATTAATAAATTTTATTTCACTCTTATTATTCAAAAGAGGGGGTTAGTCACAATTTTTCCTTATATTATGTTAGGTACAAATCATCTACGTTACACCTTTTAATTTGTTTAGCCGAAAATAACAAAAAAAAACTATCAGTTGAAATTGACCCTAGGGTCAATCTCAAATGAAAGTTCAACAAACTTTTTATTAATTTTGCCAACTATAATTTACTGTTTAAAGTAATCTAAACCTTATTCCAAAGCTATATCACCCCCTAAAACACACTAAAATCCTAAGAGTCAAAAGTGACCAAGCGGGTCGGTGATAATTTTAATTTCAAATAAATCTTATAATACTGTTCCTACTACTGCCTAACCAGCCAGCTAATATTTCAGTCGTACGAGCTATGGCCGTGGGTGGGGTCGAGATAAAGCCAGTACCGTACGGAGTATGATGTTGAAATTAAAATTAAATTACTCCGTCTATTAAAATATTAAATTAAATGTTTTAAACCGTTTAACCATATTAAAACTCTCACACGTTTAAAGCCGATACTCTAGAGAACCGTGGGGTTATACCGATATAAAATAAATATTTATGGACGCCAGGATCGTATAGTCGATCCGAATCTGGAGACGATGTCACCATACAACTTCACACAGGTCGAACTCGCAGATCCTCAAAGGTTTCACAACTTCACCAACGCTTGGTGTAGTTGGATATAAAAGAAAATACTATGTTAAGGTTTCGAAACCCTAATGTAAAAATATGTTCCTGTATAAAGAACGATTAAACCCAGAGTGGGGGTACAAAAAAACCGTCAACGCCTATGCGGCGACAGCTCGCTGGCAGCAGGTGGCCGCTGGTGCCCCGAAGAGGCAGGTCTCGCGTCCAGGATTTAGGGCCCAGCTCTAAATCCTAGCGGCGAGACGGGCCTCTCGAAGCATCTGAAATTATCAACACGGGGCCTATTTATAACACTACACGCCTAGTTCAGAACTGTTACATAAATTAGGGTCCCGCAGTCTGCTATCTGTGTATCTGGGGCTGCAACCTATCATAACCAGGGACTCGCAGCGCCATGGGTTATCAAAAGCTTCCCAACGCTGTTGCACAACTAAAAACTCACACTCCAACACTAACATTTAACACCATGTTTTAATTTTAGCTTTGTTTCACATTTAACTAGTACACAAGGCACTACACGGCTACGATATTCCAATAAACATAACTAAACAATGCCAGACTACTGTTGGATGGGGCAATATCCACTTAATAAAGGGGTTTGACACGTCTGCCACATGGCCAAGAGCCTTGCGTCGCCTGGCGACAAGGCAGGATTCAGACACCATGAAATATCGATTTGCTTTCCTAGTATGACGGCTTATTATATTTAAACAATGCTATTGAGATACTCACGCGTTGGGATATCTTAGATTTACGCGTGGCTGCCAGCGGCGTCACGACCGGTTGGTTGTGGCACGGATTCCTGTAAATAAACCACACACTTGTTGACTATATTCTCAAGCTAATGACGCCTCAAATCCACTACATTATGACGACCTCAGATTAAAACAATAGGTGACTACGACGGCTCATGCCTACCTGAGTGCATTGATCTCAACTCCTCGCACCACGTCACGCTAGAGATTGAACTCGTTTCGGCGTCGCAACTCGGCAGCTTTCCTTTCGCCGGAAACACTTATAAATCGAAGGCCAGCTTATAATTTCTACTCTCATTGTCGGGTAATTCATAAGAAATTGTTCTTTTAGAATTTTCCTTCAAACTAACCAAAACGTCAAATATGACGTCTGTCACAACTCGCCCTCTGCTAACAGAATTTGCCAACAATAACAACACACGACCTAAAAAAAAATTAACGTTTAGCAATGGGAAATGCATTTTTCTTTAATTTAAAATTATGTTTTGTGATATTTAACTTACTAATTACCCTGTCTTAATATTAAGGAGTATTAGTTTCCTCTCTGGTAACCCCTACGGGCAGAGACAATATCCATATAAAAAATATTACTCCCGTTCGAATGTTCTATATAAAAGTCCTTATAGAAAAAAATAGTTCTATTTCCGGATTTGCTTGAATTAAATTAAATTACTTAAAGTAATTATTACACATATTAATTTATTATGTAATTTATTATTAGAACTGTTTCGGCTATTTTTAAAATTGAATCTTTTATGTGAAACTAGAAGCTGACAGCTACTTCGCCCCGCTACCGCTAGGCGTCGCTACGGTGGCTGTCATTTTGTCTATGGTGTTATGTCAAATACAAAACGTAAACACGGAAACTTTTCCTCAAATCTAACGCAAAGTCTTGCTAAAACTGATTTAGAAATATGTTTTAATTGAAAATGCAAGAAAAGTGTGTCTTGTAATGTGTCTGCCAAGGCTCCATGTCTTTAATGTGAAGAAAAATGTATTTAATTCAAACAAGCTACACGGACTAATGTTTTTGGACATTAGATCATTCTAAAGCAATTATTTCAGGTAAGTACTATTCAACCATTGCGAACTTCTTTTGTAGATAAGTAAAGGCAGACAGGGCCCTGAATTTACAACGTAACACTATCATAACACGTTGTGTCCGATTCGAGAGAAAATCTTTGATAAGGTTATGTGGGACACCCCTTATACCAAGTTCATGTAACTTCTCGAGAAGTATAGGTACCGAAATCGTGTCAAATGCTTTTGCCAGATCAAGGAATATGACTAAGCACTTTTTTTGTGAGTCTAGTCGCCTTACAATATAGTCAGTGAGCTGGTGTACTGCATCGTCAGTCGATCTGTCTGCTCTAAAACCGTATTGAGTAGCTGCTAAGAGTTTGTTATTTTCTAAGTATTTTACAAGTCTTTTATAAGTGAGTCTTTCTAGTATCTTGGATATTGATGGCAGTATGGCTATGGGACGATAGTTATTCATACAACTATTATCTCCATTTTTATAAATAGGGCGAATGAGGGCCTTCTATTCTTTTCCTTCCTTCCTTCCTTCCTTCTAAGGAATCTTTCCTAACGTATTGACGTTAGGAAAGATTCCTTTCGCAAAGCATAAATTAAAAAGATATGTAAGCGGGGGAGTCAGTTTATTTTTAATTTTTTTTATGAATGCACAAGATATTTTATCAATTCCAGTAGCACAGTCATTTCTTAAAGTCATAATAATTTGTTCAATTTCGGTTTCGTCAGTGTCGAATAAAGCAAAAGAGTTTAAAACTGGTAATTTGGAAGGGGGTGCAATCGAGGAAAATGGCTGCATGTGACTGACTTTCGTCTTTGCAGCTAGGTGTTTTCCGATGTTGACAAAGAAATTGTTAACTCTGTTTAGTGAATGTGCAGGCGTAGCGGAATTTGCAATGAGTTTATGGGCAGGCGGTTTGGTTTTAGTTGTGTAAGTAATGTTTTTAATGACTTTCCATAATTTCTTCTTGTCGTGACCCGCATTTTGAATTTGATTCCTTTCATACTGTCGCTTTATCTTTTTTAACAAATTATTAAAAAAAATCCGATATCTGTAATAGGTGATTTTATTAATTTCACTGTCAGGGTTTTTATTTAGAGTTCTGTGAAGTTTATCACGATGCTTAATGCAACGTAAAAGTCCGGGAGTTATCCATGGTTTCATGATTTTATAACGGCGGGTTAGAAAAACAGTGCGTGTATTAGACTCAATAACTTTAGTTAAAGACGATACAAGGTATTCGGTTGATTTATTAACGTCATCCGAGTTGTAGATACTAGACAAGTCTAGGTTGTTTATGTCATGTGTCACTGACTCATATTGCAGCGTCGTACGTTTTACTTTTGCGTAAGACTTATCATAGCGCTGTTGCAAACACAACAATAAGGAATTATGGTCTGTCAAAGTAGATGTTAGTATAAAAGTTTTTAAAGGGATGTTTGTCTTAGCTAAAATATGATCTAAGCAGTTACTATTTCTAGTAGGATGCAAATGAGTGGGTAGGTAACCTAAACAGGCTGTGTGAGTTAAATATTCTGGTGAATTACGATCTATATTTCCGGGTTTTATATCGATGTTTAAATCACCCATGACAAATACATTCTTAAATGATGATAATTGTTCTAAAACTACACTTAAAGATTGTAAAAAGTTGGAGATATTATGATAAGAGGGAGAACGATAAATAGCTATGATAGCGGTGTCATTGTTTATTTTTGCAATTAGACAGTTTGCATCTACTAGGTCAGGTTCGTCTACAGTTACCTTGCTAATATTACTTTTAATATACAATGTTACACCATCACTTTTTAGAATATTAGTTTTGTTAGTAGTGTATGAGACATATCCGGGTAATTGAGGAATACAAGTAGCAGTAGACAACCAGCACTCAGTCAGTACCATTATGTCAATTTCTACATTGATTTGACTAAGCAACGCTAACATACCGTCAAAGTTACAATTAATGCTACGTATATTTTGTATAAAAATATTATGACTATGCTTAATATTATTGATAAACGATGTATGAGGCTCACAAACCAATGAGTCATATTCATATGAAGAGTCTAATTCTCTAATAATATCGTGAGTTACATTACCCATCCTTGCGCTGCGTTAAACTGTATGAGTCAATTGAACTAATGTATCGTGCCTCGGCCATTTTTCTTGCTGGACACTGTTCATCTCCGGTTTTGTGGTGGCTGGGCTTGTTAAAGCGCTGGCACGTAGCACAGTTTGCGGGTTCTTGCTGTTTTGAGCATTCTTTTATTGAGTGTCCGACGCAACCGCAGTGTCCACACGTAGATTCGGTTTCACGGCAATATTTCGCCGAATTACCATATTGTTGGCACTTATAACACCTAGTCACAAATGTGTAATCTCTTACTGGGCAGGAGGTCCAATTGATGAAAACTCTTTCCTGGTCAATGATAATCTTTCGAAGGTCAGAAGTTAGCTCCAGTACAAAGTTACATAGTGCCGCGTCCTTTTTACCTGTTTTGTGACTCAGTTTTATAGAGTTCAGGAATTTTTCTCGTTCTAGGTGCTGATGCTTGTCCGAAATATTTTGTTCATACAGACAATCAAGAAGTTCCTTCTCAGACGTAGTGGTGGGCACTCCTAACAATATAATTTTAGGCCTGCGTTTTGTAGTTTCTTCCACTTTTAACCCCGAGGTCTTAAGTTTTTCAGAGCGTTTTAACTTTTCGAGGTCATCTTTTCCTTCTGCGCTGATTATGACGCCTCCGCCTTTGGTCTTCCTCATCCCCCGGATATGCAGTTTGAGTTCTTCCGGCTTTATTATGGTCTGAGTAAGCTTTTTCGTATCTTCGCTTGACTTATCCTTTTCAGCTGGATAAATAGCAATGGAACTGGTGCTTGGTGGTCGCATTACAGAACTGTTTCTAGTTCTGACCACGTCCGCGAATGATATGCTGGGTGGCTGGACCTTAGGAGCAGAGCGTATGCTTTCCTTTATCTCTTCGAGCTGATTGCCCAGTTGGGTGGTAGACTGCTTCTGGTCAGTCATCGTTTTAATGGTGGTTTGGGCTGATATATATTTTTGTTTTAGCGACTGGTACTGAACAGCCAGCTGAGACACACCTCCCATCACATTTCGGCTGATGGAGCTAATTTTCAACTTTTGTTTAGTGTTTAGTTTTCCCTCATTTGATATAGTGCATATCTCATTCAAACACTGTTCAATAGAAGAGAGCCATTGCTGAATTTCCTGAGTTGAGACGGCTTCAATCTTCGTTGGTTCTTCAGCTATTTCAGTTGGTCTTTTCTGAGTTAGTGGTGGTGGACTCCTTCTAGTCGTGGTACTTCGGTTAAAGGGACTATCCATTTTGTAGAAATATTCACAACACTAGACTCAACATCTGCATGACTAACATACGTTGACCCAGATTCACGCGGATGTTATATGACGCAGATTTTTTATTTAGTATTATTTATGCAAATCAATTATTAATTGCAAATGGCACGTCCATCTGCAAGCAATACACAAATGCCAATCCTGCATGAATGTAGCGGGTAGGATTGAACGACTTAGTGGACTGTTTTTCTGGGATGTGGTATTCGGCTCAAAGTATCAAATATGTTAGTGCGAGAGGCGCACTAACATGCGACGAGGTTAAAGGCGGGAGGCAGGAAGGACTTACCTTGACTGGGTTCCCGGTCGAATCGGCAGCCGGGTAGGCACGGGCAGGGCGGTGAAGGGCACTTCACAATCACTTTAAACTCTTTCTTCACACACTTCGTCAGTTCACTATAAGGGTCGCGTGTAGCAACGGGCTGAGTTCGTGGCACACTGTCGGCGCCCGCGGCGATCGCCCGCGGGCAAAACCTCGTCCGGTACATACGGCGCAGTCCCCGTGTGACGGCGATAACGCACTCAACGCCAACGCAACGCCATTGGTCGTTGCGGTTGGCGCAAACATGGGCTTTACTAAATCTATTAAAATGGCAAATGCGCTTGGATTGTAATTACTTAAACTGCTGAAGGTATTTTAAAATAGACACATATCGTGTAGGTGATTTGAACTCGCATTTCATGTTTTGTATACTTATTGATGAGACTTTTAGTATTAACTAATATTAGTTTTTCTTTTGTTAAATCATGGATTTACATCCACAACCAAAGAAAAAAGAGGCCTTTTAACTGAAGGGGATTTTTAAATTAAAAAGTTGTTCCTAAAGCTAAAGAAAAAAATAAATTATTCTATAGCCCTAGTAGAGCCCACTTAAAATTTGAGTGGCAAATGAGGAATTAATATTTAGATTCTTGAATTAATAGTGTCTAGAGTTTCGATTTTGTCATCAAAAAATAATTGTTTTTTTTATTGATTTAGAGCAGTATTTTACTTTTATGACTATTTTTGTTAATCGTACATGGGTCAAGGCCCAGTGTTAATTTTTTTATTATATCTTAAAAAAATATAGATTGAATAACTTATATTTGAGACTGCTTAACGTGATTTGTGAATTATTTTTAGAAATATCAGGTAGATATTGAGTAACAGTTAGTCATAAACGGGCCTTAGTGGGATTGTTTTTAATTAGGCCTACTACATTGTTTTTAAAAAACCTTATTAAATATAGGATTAAATAAGAAAATTATAATATTTGAATATTTTTAGAAGGATAATAAAAACATTACTTCATTACAAATAGCTGTTTTTGTCAAACCTTTAAAACATATTTTTTTATTGAGATTTATATAAGGTGGGCCTTCCTATGTGCCAGTACCTTGTTCCATCACGGAATTTAATCAAAAACTAATCGGTTTTCTGTGAGTTAATTTAATTTAATGGTAAGTATTTTTTTTACCACTGGTAGCATTTTTCCTTCATCCGTATATTGCCGTATATTTTAATACGGTAATGACATAGCTGCCGTATACCGTATTTTTGATGCCTAAGATACCTGAATGCCGTATATTACGGCAATTACCGTATCAGGCACAACGCTGACGTAGAGAAACGTCAAAACGTCAAGATGACAAAATATCAATAATTTTTTTTTTAGTTCTTGCAGGCAAATAGGTACCTAGACCATACAGCCAATTTTTTTATTGTTGTTTTTAACTAGAAGCCCGCTTGTTCACGACTTCATCCGCGTGAACACCCCGTATCCCGTGACAAGTTTCCATACAAATATTTTACTCAAAACTTGTCCTAAAAATTACGAACACAACAAAATAAATTAGGCACACATTTTACCACTTTGGAAGTGTCTCTCGCGCAAACTATTCAGTTTAGAAAAAAATGATGTTAAAAACCTCAATATCATTTTTGAAGACCTATCCATAGATACCCACACGTATGGGTTTGATGAAAAAAATTTTGAGTTTCAGTTCTAAGGGAACCCCCAAAAATTTTTTTACTCCTTTTTTGTGTGAAAATCTTAATGCGGTTTACAGAAAACATCTAGGGCAGGAGCCCCGGTTTTGGCCACTTTAAGGAAATTTCTATTATCAAAAATTTTCTACTAATACAAGAATGTGTAATGTGGCGGTTTGAAATAACCAAAATGAAGGGTATACATTTACCTTTTAAAGTTTCTATGCGATGTTTGATTCGAGACAATATATATTTTTTTATATGGTTTTAAATATAAAAGGTGTGATTTCACCATTTCTGGCCACTTTTCCCCCAGTTGTGGCCATACAATTGCACCAGTTGTGGCCATTAAATTAGTAAGGGGATATTTCGGTTTTTTTAAAGAAAATAAAACAAATAATTATATAGAAGCGAGGTAGGTATTTAAACTATTGTTCCGTCGGGCGATTATGGCAGGCTGTAATGATGGAGGGTTTCAATAATCAGGTATTTATTTATTTGTTTATTGCATTTATTCTTATGTTTACATTATCACTACAGTACAGTTCTAAGGGAACCCCCAAAAATTTTTTTACTCCTTTTTTGTGTGAAAATCTTAATGCGGTTTACAGAAAACATCTAGGGCAGGAGCCCCGGTTTTGGCCACTTTAAGGAAATTTCTATTATCAAAAATTTTCTACTAATACAAGAATGTGTAATGTGGCGGTTTGAAATAACCAAAATGAAGGGTATACATTTACCTTTTAAAGTTTCTATGCGATGTTTGATTCGAGACAATATATATTTTTTTATATGGTTTTAAATATAAAAGGTGTGATTTCACCATTTCTGGCCACTTTTCCTCCAGTTGTGGCCATACAATTGCACCAGTTGTGGCCATTAAATTAGTAAGGGGATATTTCGGTTTTTTTAAAGA
Organism: Scoparia ambigualis; assembly: GCA_963921215.1. Classification (NCBI taxonomy): domain Eukaryota; kingdom Metazoa; phylum Arthropoda; class Insecta; order Lepidoptera; family Crambidae; genus Scoparia; species Scoparia ambigualis. The sequence goes on along the minus strand of OY992520.1, from coordinate 3,813,825 downwards.
AAATAAAACAAATAATTATATAGAAGCGAGGTAGGTATTTAAACTATTGTTCCGTCGGGCGATTATGGCAGGCTGTAATGATGGAGGGTTTCAATAATCAGGTATTTATTTATTTGTTTATTGCATTTATTCTTATGTTTACATTATCACTACAGTACAGTTCTAAGGGAACCCCCAAAAATTTTTTTACTCCTTTTTTGTGTGAAAATCTTAATGCGGTTTACAGAAAACATCTAGGGCAGGAGCCCCGGTTTTGGCCACTTTAAGGAAATTTCTATTATCAAAAATTTTCTACTAATACAAGAATGTGTAATGTGGCGGTTTGAAATAACCAAAATGAAGGGTATACATTTACCTTTTAAAGTTTCTATGCGATGTTTGATTCGAGACAATATATATTTTTTTATATGGTTTTAAATATAAAAGGTGTGATTTCACCATTTCTGGCCACTTTTCCCCCAGTTGTGGCCATACAATTGCACCAGTTGTGGCCATTAAATTAGTAAGGGGATATTTCGGTTTTTTTAAAGAAAATAAAACAAATAATTATATAGAAGTAAATATTTATTGTTAGGTAGGTAACAGTTAACAAATGACCAATATTTTGCCATTCCAGGCACATAGAAAACCTCGCTTTGAACGCGGGCACTTGGAATTGGAAGGTTTCGGCTAGCAGTAGCTACTTTTATACCACCTTGTATAGCTCTTATGAGGGTTTACGCATTTTAGATTCCCATACAAACTTCCAAGTCGAAATTAGTAAAATAAATACTTACAGGGATCTAAATAGTTTGCTGAAAACATTTTTTGAAAACGTTTATTTAACTGAGTTATTGCGATTTTAAACTTTTTGAAAATGTTTTCAACTAACTATTCAGATTCCTGTATTTTACTCTAGCATGCAAAGTTTCATTAAAAATGGCTTAATGGTTTTAATGAAGTAAAATTTTAAACACTGAAAAAAGACGACAACCTCAGGCGGGAATCGAACCACGCACCTTCCGCATTCCGGGCGGCTGCCTTAACCACTTGGCTACCGAGGTCTGTCAAATATTTGTAAAAATATTTCTTTTGGATCTCAGAGGTGAAAACTTCTAAGATTTGATGAAGCAATGTTGACTAAAAACATAAACATCAAGCACTGACAAATTTCGACGGTTGAAAGCCAGACCTCGGTAGCCAAGTGGTTAAGGCAGCCGCCCGGAATGCGGAAGGTGCGTGGTTCGATTCCCGCCTGAGGTTGTCGTCTTTTTCAATCTTTAAAATTTTACTTAAGTATATTTAAGCGTTAATAAAACGCTAAAATATAAAACATTAAGGTTTAAAAAAAATTCGACTTGGAAGTTTGTATGGGAAACCGAAATACGTAAACCCCCCTAAGGCTAACGCAACTTTGTTAGGCGAATAAGCAAAAAGCTTCCTTCGAATTATCAATTTCGCATTTTTTTATTATTTTTTGGAGCCATTTCACCCAACCTAAGTACAAAAGAAATAAAAAGTTGTAATGCCAAACCAGCTAGTTGTGAAGCAGCAAACATAAACTAAAATCAAAGTGGCCAAAACTGATGTTGTATTGGAGTCAGTTGTGGCCACAAGCATGGCCACAACCCAAGCAAAGTACAAATTAGTGTATTAGTTGTGGCTACCCCCTTTTCCCAACACGGAATATAAACGAGTAACAAAATAACCTCAAAACCATGTTGCTAGACATTCTGTTAGTAAACTTCAATAAAATCCAAAACAAAAATTTAAAAGATTTCTGAGAAATTTACTGATTACTTACCTAGTGTCTCTTAAGGTTTTCCTTAAGAAAGTACCAGAAAATTTTGATAAAACTTATCAACCTCACAAAAAATTGTCTTGCAGCATATGACGTCACAACTGTCACTTGTCAGAACGGACCATAGATAAAGGATTTTTTACCACAGACTATGAAGCAAGTCTGATTTCTATGCCTTATTTATTGACCTCTAAAGTTGCAAATGGCCAAAACCGGGGTAGTGGCCACAACTGGGGCTCCTGCCCTACTTACCAAGTTTCATCAGTATAGTTCTTATAGTTTCGGAAAAAAGTGGCTGTGACATACGGACGGACAGACAGACATGACGAATCCTTAGAGGTTCCGTTTTTTGCCATTTGGAACCCTAAAACTTAGGCCAAAACTTCGAAATAAGTTCGTTTTTCATGTTTTTATTTTAATTTATTGAGAAGTTTATAATCTGGTTATTTTTTCCTTATTTTTAATTAATATTGAAGCTTTTTAATAAAAGAAATAGTGACTATTAAAGAAACATGAATTTTAATCGAAATAAGAGTCATACTACATTAAATAAAAAGTTTCTAAAAGTTACTACCAACCTACTTTAGAAAAATTACAACTTTGCTATTAAATTTGTAGCCCTAATAAACATATAATTAATAAGCTAAAACACATAAAATTTCAGTAATCTGACTTTTATAGTTTTTAAATTATTGACGTATAAATGAACAAAAAACTATTATAGTTACATTTTCTAGTTATTCTAGTTATTTTTGTATTGTGTCACTTTTTTGCCGGGAAGCGAGGTAGGTATTTAAACTATTGTTCCGTCGGGCGATTATGGCAGGCTGTAATGATGGAGGGTTTCAATAATCAGGTATTTATTTATTTGTTTATTGCATTTATTCTTATGTTTACATTATCACTACCACTATCAAACAATAGGTAAGTACAGTAATTTTAAATGATGTGTATCAGTGAATTTATATGGTGGCCTGTTACATACCCTGTTAGGGCGTAGTAAAAAAACATAAAACTAACATAAAACTTAACTAACTTTTATAGTAATATTATCATATTACTAAATTACTTAAGTATATTGAGTATAATACAAAAGAACAAAATATTTAGGTAGCTAAGATGCGGGAACGTGGAAAAGTCTTTTTAAAAACTTAATTAAAACTATTCATAACTAGGTGAGAAGACGTGGCGAGAGCTTGATCGTCCAAGTAAGTACGACTGCCGATGGCTTACATTTAGATAAAACATAATAACTCGCTTTGCTACATTGTCTGTCATGCTGGCCAAGCGTCTGGGAGACGTCCTGTTGGTGTTACCAAAACGCTACGTCAGTAGTTCCTAGTTCCTAGGAACCCAAGTGCTTAGTTTACAGTCTTACAAAGTTGCATGAGAAAAGTAATACCTATATTATTGTTGTAAGCAATAACTGTGGTCCAAATATAACTAAGTACTAAATAGTACAAGACCAATTACACTAATTTACAGTCACTATTTTAGTCTAAAATAAAATATTTTTAATTTATTTTAATTAGGTAAGTTAAACTTATATTAGTTATTCCCCAATAAACTTAAATTAGTGCCTAATAATTATATTAATTATGGAAAATATATGCATAAAGATTATCTGCATAACAACGAACAATAAATGCTTATACTTATTTAGGGAAAGCTTGCGACTTCATCCGTTAACTAACCTTTATCCCATGCATGATCGTGATGGAAGTTTGGAAAATCCTACCTGTCTTATAGCTTGCCTACTACGCCATAGAAGGCGTATTGCAATGCCTACATTTTAGCGTTTTTAGGTCCAGTGGTTTAGGCTGTGCTTGATGATCGTTCTTTAGCTAGTCAGTCAATCAAAAGGACTTAGTGTAAGGAATACTCGATCTTGCTTAGGCCTTTTTCCACCAGGGCCAGCTATGCGATTCTCTAAGCGATACATAGACGCTGCGCGCATGGCTATGATTTGCTATTTCTTTCCAATTCTATGAATATGAAAGAGACAGAGTCAATTCTCAGCGCTGCGGCAGCCGCTGCTACCAAGGCTTTATCTTAGAGAATCGCACTGCAGGCAGCTAAGGCACAATGTGTATTGTGGTTGTGGCTAAGGCAAAGAATATATACACGCTAAGGGGTGTGTGAGGAATAGTAAAGGAAAGCATAGTTGGCCCTAAAACGCGAAGAATGGCTATTTACAATTACTGGTTTTTACCGTGTTTGGCAACTTTATAATTAAACTAAACTATTAAAGATTTACAGAAAATAAAACTACACACAAATTATTGGACACTGGTTGTAAGAATCACGACGATTTGAAAATAATACTAAAAAGTGGTTTTTTATACTTAAATAAAAACTTTATTTACTTTAATAACTAATACTCTACAGTAGTAGGTAATAAGTAATAAAGTAATAACGTACCTACTACTTATTTATTTATTTGTGAAAGGTACACTGACAGATTACTGTCATTAGGCCAAAATTAACGTACACAGCAATCACAGCATGCCAATCATTTCTAATTTTTTTAAAAATATTGTTACTAATTGAAATAAAACACTTTTTTACGGATTAACTCGCGTTTAATTTACTATTTACATAGTTTTTATATTATCCTGACGTTTCGAACCCTTTACAGGGTCCGTGGTCACAGGGAGACTGAGGTGTTAGTCGTCTCATTGTTAGAAGTGATTTGCCTACCGTCAAAAATTTTTTATATTTAACCGGGTGCGTTCAAGTTTACACAATACGAGCTAACAATATTTTTAGGTCTGGCAATGTGTTACTGTTGGAGCTGGGATTTAATGACCTGTATGATGGGGTCCCAGGCAGGTGGTAAATTCCAACCATCCTCTCTATTGAAATCACAATGTTTTTTAATTTCAATAGCCTCGCGTATCATCCTAGGGATGAATCGTGGTTCCTTGGCGAGTATTTGAGGTTTGTCAAATCTGATGTAATGGTTGGGCCCCTCGAGAGCATGTTCACACACTGCAGACTTATTTTCGCGCCTATGCTTGACGTCGGCTATATGTTCTTTTACGCGGGTTCCTACACTTCTCTTTGTTTGCCCGATGTACGAGAGCCCACAGTCGCAGTCCAGTTTGTACACGCCTGCATCTTGAAGGGGTATATTGCACTTGACAGGTCGTAAGAACTGGTTGATCTTCTTTGGCGGCTTAAAGTAAGTATTGATTGAAGCTCGCTTCAAGATGTGACCTATCTTGTCAGTGACGCCTTTCATATACGGAAGTACTGCAGGTTGGCGCTCGACTGTGGTTGGTTTTTTACGTTTTTTGTGACGAAGCCGCGGTACTTGCAGTTTGTTATCCTGTAGTACATGCTTGACATGCTGAAGTTCAGCAGCCAGGTGTTGGGTGTAACAGATGCCGCGTGCTCTCTGAAACAAAGATTTCCCTACAGTAGCCAACTGTCTAGGATGGTGGTGAGAATCACCATTGAGGTACCTATCCGTATGGGTTACTTTACGAAGCACAGTGTGGCTCAAACTATGGTCAGGATTCCTGATGATTAAAGTGTCCAAGAAAGCTAACTTCTTGTCTGCCTCTAACTACATTGTGAACTGTATTTTAGGGTGTATGGAGTTAAGATGACTTAGAAAAGCAGATACTTTATCAGTTGGTAAGATAGTGAAAGCGTCATCTACGTACCGCTTATAGAACCTTGGGGTTACGGGTGCTGTGCTTAGGGCCCGCTCCTCGAAGTCTTCCATAAAAATATCGGCGACAACGGGTGATACAGGGGACCCCATAGCAACACCCTCTATTTGCAAGTAGTAAACTTCATTCCACAAAAGGTAGCCAGATGTTAGACAATGCTCTAATAGTACTGCATATTCGTTGGGCATATTTTGTTCAACTAGTCTTTTCTTGGTAATTTCAATGCAGTCCTGTACTGGTAGACATGTAAATAGGGACTGGACATCAAAACTAACCATGGTTTCATTGTCAGCAAGATGTAGGTCTTTAATATCACTGACAAACTGGTAAGAATCCTTCACATAAGCTGTTGTATTACCTCTTAGTGGGGAAAGTATTTTTGCTACATGCCGGGCCAAACGGTAAGTTGGTGAGTCGATCTGGCTTACAATCGGACGTAGCGGAGCCTCAGGTTTGTGGATTTTTGGTAACCCATACAGTTTAGGTGGGTTAGGGCAGGAAGGTTGTTCGAGCCAACTGGCCGATGATTGAAGACTTTGCCGGCGCCATCTAGCAGCTCGATACGGCAACCGAAGCTGGCGCGCGAATGTCACCCCGCGCCGCCGTGTCGATGAAGAGCCTGTGGTCGCTGACGTGACGAGACATTATTCCCCGCTTAGCGCGCGCGCGTGTGACATATACCCGTTACAACCGAGGCGCCCTTTCTGCCGCGTTGAAAATTGGCGACCCCTAAGAACAATTTGTGAAGTGACTGTGTGCTGTGCCGTGATCGTGAAGTCCACTTCATCGCCCTGCCCGTGCTTTGCCTAGCTCGTCTCCCGGTACATGCGATCCCGTCCAGCCTGCTCCCGGTAAGTCCCTTCTCTGCTGTATTTGGCGGTGTCCTCTGACCCGCGGATACATTCTGGTCATTCGAACCGGTACCTAATATTAAAAACCGGCGACCTTCCCGTAACCAGTAAACTGTTTAACATTTCACCATAACTTGGTTTTACGTTCCATCAGCTCATACTATTACAGTCCGCTAAAAATAATATTTCCTCATATCTCGTAGTTATCACGTAACTTAATTTTAATTTCTAATTTTTAAATTTCATCTCGTAACATTCCTAATTTCATTACCTTACATGACCCTTTCTGCACGATAGACGTTGCAAAGTGCGTTGCGAAATATTATTAACGTACCTACAAAAATAAAATAAGAACGTGTTCCAAGAACAGTGTTCGATTCGTGGTAATTTTTGACGTGACAACGTCTTAAATTAGGTTGCGGCTGGGAGTCACTTATGAAAAAGTGTAACGCTCGGTAACGTTACGATGAGTCACCGAACGAGAGAGAGGCCCGCCGAATGCCTTGCGTCTCTCTCCCACTCAACTATGATCGGTCTGCATATTTGTTTTAAATATAATTCTTTTTATAAATAAATGTTTTAAATTGTTACTATTATTTCATCCTTCTTCCTACTATACGAATGAATATTCACATTAAAATTATTTTACCACTCAAAGTCGTTGTCACGTAAAACTTTCGCCCGTATACCGACTTTACAGGCAACCAATTTTTTTACTTACTAATTAAGTTGCACATTGTTTTTATTTTGGTTTGATGCATTAACACACACTGACCAATTTTGTCCTGACTAAGCGCTCTTGTGTACCTAAATGATTGTTGCCTAATATTACTTTGTTCAGACACCTAATGGCAAATTGGTAGTTAAATTATCATGTTACGTTTGCGTTACGTTTATCGGCTGCACATATAATTCTTGTTACATAACACACCCGCCAGTTACAGATTTAGTTAATTGTATGGTGCCTGCCTGGTATTACAATAGCTAAGCTAATTCAACGCTGCATAAAATAATTCAGCTCAGTTATTTGGCCTTTGTTTAATTTTTTCATGCTACGAGTATGTTTATCGGCTGCAGATGTATTTTTCTTACATAATAATACGAGACTTAATTTTTTTTTTCTCGTGTTAATTTTTAATTTTATTGTTTTTTGATTGTTGCCTTTGCGATCGGCTCATTTCTTGTGCGTGCTCACCACACTAGCTTAGTGTGATCAGTTTTTTTTAAAAATCGCTTACGGCTATTTGTGTGCGTCGCCTTCGCTTCTACACACGTTTGCCCACTTGTGGGACACACATACAGAGTGTCCCAATTTTTTTTAATTTTTTTAATTAAGTTTTTTATTTATTTATTTTTATTTTTTTTGCGACGGAGTCATTCTTCGCGCTCTTTTCCGCTACAGGTCTGCCCAACTGTGGGCTACGTACAACGTATCCCACACTTTATTTTTATTAGATTTTTTTTTCTTTCCTTTTCCTAACGCTTTCCCGGCTGATTGGATGAGCCGCCATCGCTTACGCATGCGCTTGCCCACTAGTGGGCTACGGATGACGTGATTTTTTTTGTCTTTTTCTTTTTGCGGTTGGCTAATCTTACGTACGCGCGTATACGCCAATAAACACAAGCATACACATACACATGCGTTTGCCCACCCGTGGGCCATATACAAAGCGTCCCAAGTAAGTTTTTTTTTGTTTATTGTTGCATTAATCTTAGCCCATTTGCCCTTACCTCTGTAAACAAATACTTGGTAAACAAATACGTCCAGCCCAACTGTAGAATATATACAGGGTGTTGTTCTTTTTACTGCCTTTGAATTTGTTTACTTTTGTTTATTTTTTGGTTGTCTTATTTTTAACACATCGCGATGCCGACCAAGTCACAAGCCGCTATTTTTAGGGAGGCTTACAATCGGACGTAGCGGAGCCTCAGGTTTGTGGATTTTTGGTAACCCATACAGTTTAGGTGGGTTAGGGCAGGAAGGTTGTTCGAGCCAACTGGCCGACGATTGAAGACACTGCCGGCGCCATCTAGCGGCTCGATACGGCAACCGAAGCCGGCGCGCGAATGTCACCCCGCGCCGTGTCGATGAAGAGCCTGTGGTCGCTGACGTGACGAGACATTATTCCCCGCTTAGCGCGCGCGCGTGTGACATATACCCGTTACAACCGAGGCGCCCTTTCTGCCGCGTTGAACATTGGCGACCCCTAAGAACAATTTGTGAAGTGACTGTGTGCTGTGCCGTGATCGTGAAGTCCACTTCATCGCCCTGCCCGTGCTTTGCCTAGCTCGTCTCCCGGTACATGCGATCCCGTCCAGCCTGCTCCCGGTAAGTCCCTTCTCTGCTGTATTTGGCGGTGTCCTCTGACCCGCGGGTACAAAGGTATTAAATAATTAGTGTCTAGATTTAACATTTCGGAGTGTTGTTTGACAAGATCTTGTATTGATCTTGAATTTACCACCTGCCTGGGACCCCATCATACAGGTCATCAAATCCCAGCCCCAACAGCAACACATTGCCAGACCTAAAAATATTGTTAGCTCGTATTGTGTAAACTTGAACGCACCCGGTTAAATATAAAATTTTTTTGACGGTAGGCAAATAACTTCTAACAATGAGACGACTAACACCTCAGTCTCCCTGTGACCACGGACCCTGTAAAGGGTTCGAAACGTGAGGATAATATAAAAACTATATAAATAGTAAATTAAACGCGAGTTCAATCACCGTCTTGAACCGCGAAAAACTGTTATTAGAGACGTCTATAGGTGTCGTCTAGTATCAAAAGCCGCCAGATTCACTTATTTGATTTTGACGGGCAACTGTCATGTCATGGCGTCCTTAGCGTCTGTAGTGTATGGCCGTCCATACATTGATAAGTGAATTTCGTGTTGCATTTTTATTGAACTTAATAATAAATAATGGGCGATTTGTTAAAAAAAATTAAAAGGTTCCGCCTTATTAGGCAAAGAAGCGAGGCGTGAACAAAGAAAACTGGAAAAGAGAAAGAAAACGTCTAGAAATGCGAGTCTTAATTTCATTGAAATTGGTATACAATGACATACTTAATGTTACAAAATGTCCGTTTTACACAAATAGTTTTATTTATAATTCCTCAAGGACTATTTCCTAACGACAATCATTAGTTTTGTATTTTTCGTTTTTATTTTAGTTTCAAGCCACTCTTTATAACATCCTGTAAGTAAATGTCAAAATCCGCTACATCCATTGAGCTTAGTAACAAAGTCCGCCAGATCCATAACTGAATATCAATATCCGCTACATCCATTTTTTTATCTCTATTTAATTGTATAATTTAAAATCTAAAAACAATTTATCTTGATAAGTCCCAGAATTATTTAAAGTAATTTTACTTTAAATTACTTAGAATGATATTGTATTTGTAACTATAGCAAAGAAAAAAAATCATTTATTGTAAAATTGACCTTTCTGGATCTGGCGGATTTTGATACTAGACGACAAACAATACGTCCTTTTATAATCCTATTGTCAGAATGTGCCGGACCTAAATGAATTACATCGTGTTTTTATGGATACCTGGTATCCTAGGTCCGGCACATTCTGACAATAGGATTATAAAAGGACGTATTGTTTTTATACGCCTGACATAACGCGACCTATGCCTGGTATTAATGTCAATAAAGGAGAGCAACTCAGGTGGATCAAACGAGGAATCTCGGACCAAATATCACAATTGGTCCGAGGGAGGAATGCACTATTTTATGAAGGCCAAAGAGATAGTATCTTTTTTAGCGGACACGCAACGGTATCATACCGGTCATTGGGCGGGCATATTGTTCGGACATTTGACTGACGGCGTACACAAACAAAATAAGGCAGACTATGCAAGTAATTGTCGCTGCAACACAATAATAATAGGTCGCATGCTTGCAAACCGTGGGAGAGTTGAGGAAAAATATACATAAAAAACAACAACTACATTTTGATTTTTATGATACTTTGGATAATTTTAATTAAACGACTGAAAGGGAAATAAAAATAAACATTCTACAAAAACATAATTTATTCTGCTTGAACAAAATTAATTGTAAGATCATCTAAAAACATCATCATCTATTACCACGGAATACCGTGGAAATATTTTGATATGCCACCCTGCGGTGTAGGCTTATCAGCTTGCACCGCAGGATGGCATATCAAACTAGATCTAATACTTTCGTGTTTCATTATTGGTAAGAAAACCAACATTTATTGTTCAATATATTTTTCCCCTGGGGATTTTAAACAAAATAATTACTTATATGGAATGAAAAGTGAGGTTTAGTTCTAAAATTATATATATTTGTTTGTATTTATTCAATATTTTATTATTTTTTGTTATTATTATTTGTTTATTTATCTATTTTTACAGGAATTTAATTAATATCATAATGCAATATCTTCTTATGTATAATAATACCATTAGTTATTCGTAATAAAACTTTTTGCGAAATAAACTCGAGGATGCTGCATTTGTGTTGTCAATTTGAATGTTCTTAAGTACCTACCTTACCTGCATAATGATGTGATTTCTGATTGGGTATATTGTTTTTTATTCTTGCAAGACTTATAAATTATTTAGAATAAGTTCAATTCATCACTTATGCAGTTTAATTAAAAAGAGTCTTCAACGATTACTTTTATCTAATTTATTTTTAGTTTATGCTCAACAACTTACTTTTTGATACATTGGGAAAACCTGTAATTGGCCTTAATATAAGTTTATACTATTTAAGATGAATTGTTTGTAAACGCTGTTGGTTTTCTGAATAAAATAAAATAAAATAATTAAATATTTATTTGGTTTTTGTACGCAACCTTTTGTGATCAGGGTCAAAAAAAATAATGACCAATAGCCTGCCACTGTGAGACCGACCAAAGTTATATTTACGCGTATAAATTTCAAGCACCGCTTCTGCACTCTTTCAATTGCATCATCGTGAACGTTAAAGTATGGATACCAAATTGAACAGCAATATTCAAGCACACTTCTTACTAAGCTAAAGAAAAGCAAAAGCACACTATTTCTGAAATATTAAAATTATTACACGCGAACGCTGCCTACTATTTAAATAGTGATTTAGATAAGTACACAACATAATAGGACGGTAGTTACCTACTAAGTATCAGATTACACTATGAAAATTAACTACAGAAAAGCTGACTACCAGCCGTTAAGCAGCGGTAAAACCAAAAACGGTAAGAGTGAATTTATAAATAAGCTTAGAGCATAATTATACTCTATACTTAGGTAGCATAGCGCAATGGAGTTTTAAATCCCACGCAAAATTAAAAACATTCACGTACGCTCATAGTATTTTTTTTCCAACGAAATCAAAAGGCTGGCCTCAAAGAAACTAATACCATTGTCGTTAGGCTAATGGACTCGAGCGGACAGCCCACAACGAGAGCCAGACGTGCCCAGACCTAGACCATTGACAGGGTAATATATTAAGGTATTATAGCTAGAGACGCACCGCGAAGCAGTTTCTTGCGCACTGTTTTGCAGCCGCAAGGCTTTAATCACATATTAAAATTTGATGCACAAGCAACGCTTTCAAAACGTCTGCACAAAAGAGTACCTATAGAGATGTTTAGGTACTCATTTCGTTCAGTAGTGTGCGATCTAAGTGTATTATTATGTCGCAGTAAGATAGTTATAGCCGTAATATAGTTATATCCCTAGGGATATAATTATTTGCATAATTGTGATATAGGGATTCATTACTATCTTACTAATAATATAATTAAAGACGTGAGTGGATGATGGTGAGAAGTCACAAAATTCAAATTTTGAGTAAATCGAGGTTTAAGTTTTACTTTTATTTTCTGAGATAAGTCAGTACATGACTGATTTTTGTACTAAACTATTAAACTTGTTTAAATTACCTAAAATATTAAGGGAATGATACCAATTAAACACTTGAAATAATATTATTATTTATTTTAAAGAAAAAACTGAACATAACTCCTTCTTCCATGAACCAAAGTGAACTTTACTGTACTTGTAGTTTTTTAAAATTAGGTGTTATGTACGGTGTGTGGGTAAACGTTGTCTCATTTTTTCTAAAACTAAACCATATCAATAAAAACGTAAACTAAGAACAGCCCCAAGTAAGTAACACATCAAGCAGTGTTATACCGACTTACAGCATTTCTGTATCGTTATCGCATTTTGGGTTTGTCCTATAGTAGCATTACAAACTTTTATACGGCTACTGTAATGCTTATTTGGTCACAAATTATACGGCTTTAGATCTTAAACAGTTTTATAATAGTTGTTTAATTGCATTACAGAAGTATTATATTAGCATTATCGGTTTTTTTATATTGCCTCTTCATAGTAATTGCATCCTGCCTGATGGTAAGCAGCCGATGTTGTCCAAAATAATGAGAGCGCTCCCCACCGTGGAATAAGCACGGTAACTAGCGCACCCTTTCATGATGGCCTGCATAAATGCTGTTTTACGCCCCGCTTAAAAGACCCGGGACTATAGAAGCTGGGAAACACATGCGTGCCAAGAATCCTGAGATTCACCGAAACGGGTAACGCAGTGTTCTGGAGAGAGGGAGGAGTAAGGAAGGGGGTTTAAATTAAACCCGGGACCTCAGAGATGGCGCGACGCCAGACACGGCGTGCTTCAATCACGAGGCGTTTGCTGCCCATGGGCCGCCACTCAGTGCGCAAAAACTTGTTTCATGGTGTCGTCTCTAGGTATGGTACCTCAATGGCCCAGACAGCCTACTCAATAGAAAACTCCGGCCAAGGGCGCAGCAGTCAATAATTTATTAATACTGCACGTCTGGCCTCGACCTAAGCTACAACTGCCCGGTTAGATCAATAGGCTTTAAATATAATTGTTACTTTTGTAAATCTGTGAATTTATGTTTTTTTATTGATTTCATTCCAATGAAAACGTTAGGATTGAGTTAAATACTGTAATTTTTTTTATAATTATTTTGCCTTCACCGTGCAAAATAAAAGTGAAAAGCTCTAAATGGAAAATGACGAAATAGCTGTCGTCGCCCTGGTCACCTTAGGCTAATGTGAACAATATACATTTCTGTACAATTAACTTATCCAAACTTTAATCTTATTTTGTAAACTCCCATACGAATTTTGGCTTTGCATACTGCTCTAAGCGATGACAGTAGAGCCTCTGCCGCGTAAAATCGTGGGTTTGATTCAGTTGCACCTGAACACTAATAAATAATAGCACTTGTTTATAACTGATACTTTTATACAAGTGTGTTGTATAAAACTTATCAGTTTAAGCCAATAACAATTCAAGAGCTAAATGATGAGATAATTAGGCACATTAACGACATGGAACCTCAATTATGTCTCAGAGTCATTGAAAATATGGACCATCGGATAGAGGTATGCCAGCGAAGCCGTGGCGAGCCTTTGGCCGATATTTGGTTTCACACATAATTGTTGTAAAAACCCAATGAGGGTTGGTGGGTTTTAACCACGTTTTAACGGCCGGTGGTTGAGCCTAAACCACACATGGTTCGATCCGGGAATTGAACCCAGGACATCTAGATTTCGGACCGAGCGCTCTTGCTACCTACTCAGCCATCGAGACCTAAATTAATTACAAATAATATTATTGACCTGGAATAACATAGTCTGAGCCATTTCTTTTTTTATAACTATTTATTCTTGTTTTATTACCTACCAACGTTCTCTCTCATTGTTTTGTACTCAGTTTGATTTTTTTTTGTCAAAAGTAAATATTACAGAAATAAGTATATTTCTATTCTATTCTATACATAAACAAAAACAAAATAAATAAATATATTTTTAATTTACACCTAACCCTAAATAAGCATAAAGCTTGAATGGGATGCTAATGGCTATATATACATAAGTATACAAGTATAGTAGATACTAAAACATTGAACCCAAGGCTTAGTAGGCCCAAATGTGAACAGTCATCACACACGATCAAACTCGGAACTTTTAAGGGTACGGGGCCCACTTTGAATCACTAACCACTACACCTATTTATTAAACACTGTCTGTAAATATGGGCATACATTTTTAAGTACACTATGTTGAGATCAGAATAGATAGTGTTGATGTGGTCAAACGCTCGGTATGATATCCGTAGGTCACAGGTTTTTTTTTATTCTGCATGGGTAAGCGCTTGGCTTGCATCTCGCCTGATGGAAAGTGACGATAAGGCCGAAGATGGAAGCGCGCTTCACCCGGAATCCTCAACCACGAGGAACTGGCTATCTTATCTCTAACTGTAGGAACACAACAATGCTATAAACATCGTTGTTATGGCGACAGACTTAGATAAGATAGTGGTAGCTAGCCAGGCGGACTTAACAGCCCTACCACCAACCAAACCGAGCAAACAAAGATGTACCCCCCGCTGGGAATCGAACCCGGGACCTCTGGGCCTGAGACCGGTGGCTTAGCCACTAGACCACAGAAGCGGTCGGGCAAAGTGTGTTTCGGAGAGGGTTATTTTATGAGTAATTATGCGTGCAATCAAGCGTGGTAATTATAGCAATACCTATCACTTGTAGAGATGACTTGATTTCAATGATGGAGGCCTTTGCCCAACAGTGGGATAGTAAATAGTTTAATTGTAGAGTTGGGCCATGGCTATGTATGGTATTTGCCGACTAGCCGACTAGCCGACTAATCGGTTTTCAAATTGCCGACTAGTCAATGCCGATTAATTTTAACCGACTTCAAAGAAAAGGGGGAGGTTCTCAATTTTATTATTATTCGTCGGGAGCTTTTTTTTATGTATGTTCCCTCATACATAACTCAAAGACGGTAGGACCGATTTAGATAATTCTTGTTTTGATTTAAAGGATTTAAA
The DNA here is from genome assembly GCA_963921215.1 of Scoparia ambigualis. NCBI lineage: Eukaryota > Metazoa > Arthropoda > Insecta > Lepidoptera > Crambidae > Scoparia > Scoparia ambigualis. The sequence continues at coordinate 3,798,646 of OY992520.1, read as the reverse complement.
GGATATTTTCTAGTTGGTCTCATTTTCAACAGGTCAGGATCTGATGACGGGATCCTAGAGAAATTGAGGAAACTCTTCGAATATTTTAGGCACACCTATAGCGACGAGGGTGGTTTGAAAAGTTCTCGGCCTGACATATAAATATTCAAGATATTTATATGATACTAACTTCGTTGAATTTGTTTGTACTTTGGCTGTCACAGTGTTGAATTTCTTATCTATAAATTTCGTGGTTTTTAAGATAGAGCGAGTCAAGTGAGACAAAACGCAACGTTTTTGGAAAATGGAGAAAATTTAACACCGTGCGGTCATCAAATATTTATGTAAAAAAAATTGACACCACAGGAGATCCATGTTGACATGACAACAACATTAGAGGAATTTGCCCCGTCGTATAGCACTGTGAAAAAATGGGTTGCCGAATTCAAACGTGGTTGAGAGCATCGAAGATGACCCTCGCTCCGGCCGGCCGTCGACGTCTACGACTGGAGAAAACATCGGCATAGTGTGTGATCCCATCTTGGAAAACCGCAGAGTGACTATGAGGTGAGGATGAAACCTGGGTCCACCACTATACTCCAGAGTCAAAAAACAATCTAAACAATGAAAAAAATCTTATGAACCGACCCCAAAAAAAGCGAAGGCAATTTAGTCAGCTGGAAAGGTGATGGAGTCAGTTTTCTGGGACGCGAAGAGTGTCATCATGGTCAACTATCTCCCGAAAGGTGAAACCATTAACTCAGCATAATACTGCACCATTTTACGCCGTTTACGTGAAGAAATTATAAAAAAACGCCCAGGATTACTGAGAAAAAAGTGTTGTTTCATCAGGACAATGCTCGCGTTCACACGTCTGTTGAAACCATGGCTCAAATTCGCGATTGTGGTTTAGAATTGCTGCCCCACCCAGCTTATTCACCCGACTTGGCCCCCTCGGACTTACACTTGTTTCCAAACCTAAAAAAACACCTCGGTAGCCAGAAATTTTCATCAGATCGAAGCTGCAGTAACGCGATAATTTGAGGAGCTTGAGGAATCATTTTTTAAAACCGGTATAGAAGTTTTAAAAAACAGATGACGAAATGCATAGAGTTATATGGAGATTACGTCGAAAAATAAAAATAATTTTGTATGGATTGTACTTTTTTTTCTTGACTAGGCCGAGAACTTTTCAATCCACTTGCCGTAACCTGAGCATTTGTCCTCGGAGAGCACCGTTTAGTGATGTGGAACTGATGATGAAGACCAAAGACGGCCACTGCAAATACTCTATACTAAATATTTTATATGTTTGCTATACGATTACAAACTTTAATATGGTTGCTAAGCAGTGGCGGCGCAAGACCTAAACTTAATGTGGGCAAGGAACATTTCGCGAGGCCCTCTGATGGTGCAAGAAGAAGGGAATATAAATAAAAAAAGCACTAAACAGTTTTATATTCATTAAGAAACAATCTTAAATTTTTACTTAAACTTCTTTGGAACATTAAACAAAAATGAAAAAAGAAAATTAAAGAAACATAAATTATCTACTTTTGGTTTTACTCAACTCCTTGATGATTGGTCCGTAATTTATCTTAGATGTTACCTATATCTGCTTCATTAGATAAAGCTGAAAGTTTTTATTGACCTATAGTGTATTCCCAAATAATTTTTAATTATAACTGCTTTTTTCAATAAACTGACGAGCCTCGGACAAGCATTTTTCGAATTTCGATATTCTTTGATCCAGTCACAAAATGTACGCAAATGTTCAAGAGTATGCTTAAATGGACTTGTGCATTGTTGATCGAAGACTTGTATAGATTGCCATAATTTGCTTATGCGCTAATAACTCATACCTTAAATATAATGATATGATAAATTCCAAACTGAACATTTCGGAATCACAATCACCGAGTGTGTCCGATTGTTCCGTTTGGCGTTTTAAGTTTTCTATGCATTCAACAACATTATCAAATTGCAATAATACTACCTAAGTCATTTTTTTGTAGCTCTCCCAGTACATTTACATTAGTTAAATAATCTCCAGTCGTTTCAGTGACAGCAAGAAATCCAATAAAGTTTTCTTCGATAGTTCCTTTTATCCTACCAATCACTTCACTGGTTACTGTGTTAGACATTAAAGTGATCAATTCATTTTGAATATCGTGGCTTAGATAATGGTGTGCAAGTTGTTTATTATTAATGCGATTTATATGTTCCTGTAACGTAGGATCATATATTTAGATATCAATTTAAATAAGTCTATGAAGTTACCAGAATTCTTAGTGTTTTGGTCAGTTTTGAGAGATTCTCTGTGACCTGTAAATGCCAGATTATGAGAGGCTAAGAAATTTATGATATCAATTAATCTCTCAAACAATTTGTACCAATGTTTTTGAGATTCAAGAATTCGCCTTTTGTTTTCTTGGTCTTATTTTTTCCGTGTATTATTCCCTTCTCTAATGTTATCCATCGGGCCATACGTTCATGAGTATTCTCATACCTGTGTAAAATGTCATTCAAGTGGTTCCAATCACACACGAGATATTTTAATTAAATAATTTTATAACTTATAGGTAGTTTATCAGATATATCGATTATTTCATTCACATTCATTTCGTGCGCCGAAGAGTGGAATGTCTTTAAGTTGAGAATTAATTCTAATGTATTTACATATTGGATTTACCATTCTCTTTCAAATTTATTTTCGGTTGTGAGGCGCAAGGCCCTTTGCACCGCGAGGCCGTGGGCGGTGGCCCGCGGGTCCATATTGGCTCATTTAAAGTTCTTTACCCGAAATTGTTCTTCCTAATGATTTGTAATCCGAATGGTCACTCTTCCTAAAAATTTTCTTAATAAAATTTTAATTCACACAAATTTGTAGTACTACCGACGAAGTTCATAACACTTATATTCCGAAAATTTTAATTCCTACTGTGGTTTTTCATAACGCTTTTATCCCTAAACATAATTTCTAAAATATTTTAACTCATATTAAAAGAAAATACAACGGTGACCTACAGGAGTAGGGCAGCTAGTATTTCTGTTATCTAATAAAAAAAATAACCTTGAAATTTAATTTCTAACCTATCACGTGACCTACAGGAGTAGGGCAGCCAGTATCCTCAATCATTTGAATAATAGTGTAAAAGACGGTTATGTTGAGAAAATATAGAAAAACAAATAATATAGTTTATTAGATGTTTATTGCTACTGACATCATGTAGTTGAATGATTAGGAATTATAAATATAAGAAACAAAGTAGTAAGGAATTGTGATTGTTAGGATAAAAAATGTTACCCGTGCCCCACACCGCCCACGGCTTACGCCGTCTCTATTGCTGAGCCATTATGCTCGCCACAATGCATCATAGTGAAGTGCGTTCTCCTAATTTATAAGACAATTTCCAACACTACAATATACGTGAAGTTAAGGTGTTTTCCATAATGCGAAGCAAACATAATTAAATTGTATGTAGGTACTTAGACAAATGCAATATTTCGAGGCTTGGCTGGCACCGACTTCAAAAGCATATAAGTAAGTAAAATTATAACTTAGTTACGTTATACTATAACTTAGGATTAAATTTTGCTATTTAAGTCAACACTATTATTATTGCGTAAAATTTTTGTTTTATTTCATTTATCTCGTACCGATTATAATCGGCATAATTTTCCGACTAGTCGGTCACTGGTCGGCCCATCTCTTGTTAATTGTTATTTACCCGCACAGAAGAAAGACGCTATTACGACTCATGAATAAACCAGAAGGAGATTGAAGATTTCGTCGTGGATTACAAATACAAAGAAACACAACAACAAAGTTTAAGAAGTTAAACAAGGTCCCAATGACTACACAATGTGCATCTACCAAGGTGGATCCTAATAACGGCCAGCACACCGCGAAGCTCAAAGTTCCACTTGAAACAATTAAATGGCAAAGGAGTAATTAGCACTCCACAACGCGCACGCTGCGGGCTAATGACCCAACTTCGCATCAAATTATTATAAATGACATTAGCTTGTAAAAAGCCGTAACCAACGCCAACGACCCAACGGGGACAGTTCACCGTTCACATAATACATATATACATATAATCACGACTGTTATACCCGAAGGGTCAGTCAGAGACTAGGCAATAAGGACCGCAAAAGCAGTCCTCTGCCATAGTCCACTTTTCACCGAATAGCGACTGCAAATGTGCTCAGCGTGACAGGCGGTGAGCCCATCGCCGCTCTATGCTGTTGGATGTATGTATGTCTTTAGTCCGTTAGTCGCCTTTTACGCCATCCAAGGAAAGAGAGGGGGTGGTAGTATTCTTTCACCGCTACGCCACAAGGTTCACAAAATGTGGAAAGCAATCTCTGAACTGGAATATCCAATTTCTATTTCGCCGCATAAACTGGTATTCATAACATAAATTCTTATATCACCATATTGATGTCTTTACTGGCGTACGAACCGCAGGATCGACCCCCCGATTCCTTACTGCACTTCACTGGGAGATTTTGTTCACGAAAATCAACATTTTTTTCCTACAGCGTGTTGCCTTCGCGTAACAGAAATGGATTACTACGAGATGGTATGCGACGCTTACGTGACCAATGCGCGCATTGGTCGCCAGGCGCCGAATTTCACAGTCGAGTACAAGTAATGGATCGCGTGTATAAAAGTATGGCTTAGTAGAAAGTGTCGCTGGTGAAAGGTAACGCTGAACGTTACAAAGTGTGAGCCTTTTGTCTAGATTAAGGTGCGATTTCTCTATTGCATACGTGATAGTTGGATTCTGTTGTCAAAAAGTAGTGATTACTGTCTTTATTCTTGGTAGAGGCTTTTAAACATTATTTGTCTCTTCCCGTAAACGTAGCAAGGCAACTAAGATAATTGCTGAATAAAAATAATCCACTCCGCCTTTATATATAACATTTCAACAACATGGCACAACCGTTGTGCCGATTTTATATTTTCATAACTTTCGAACATTGTCTAAAACCAATGGTTCAGTACTCATTCTATCCTCACCGACTATAAGTGCATTCCAAACAAGTGGTTATTGCTCGTTAAAAGATGCACTAACAACAAAAACGCATTAGTAATCTATTTATCAATAACATTCAGATAACGGGCCGGCCCCGACCGCGTAGTAGTTTCTAGTACTTAGTTCGCTGCGTGTTATACTTTAGCAGTCTTAGTCAACGGTAATAGAAAGAACGCAACGAAAAGGCTATCCTCTCAACACGACGTAGCTAAGTAGATCGTGGTCGTGGGTAGATCGTAACAGGGCGATTACGTTACGACAAAACGCACTCAGCTTGACGCGATGACGAGTCGACGCGCCCGCCGAACCGCCCCGGCGTAGGGCGGGCGGCGCGCGCACCCGGCCGCCATTTCTCTCTGCATTCGGACACCGCGCGGCCCGCTCGCGCCATGCAACACACAACACGACTCCATTACATAATCCCACACTAAAAACAGTTTCGGAGACAAACAGTGCAGTGACGTGTGATAAACAAACCAGTGAACTGTGACATAGTACCAGTGCTAATGCGGATGGTCGCTCGGTGAGCCAGTTGTACGTATACACAATTTTCTACTATGTACGCTTTCTGCAATTTTTGTACGCTGTATATTATGCTTGTGCATTTGTTTTTATATATCTCATTTATTTTTTACGCAAAGTGATCAATCGGTGGCAGCGTTACGGAGCGGTGTGTGTGCATTATTGTTTGCGAGCGGCAAGCGTGAGGCAGTTTATCGATTGTTTTCGGGCGAAGTATCGGCCTGCTTAGGGATATTGCTGGTTTTACGTGTGAGCACTCACATTTTTACGGCTACATACGCGTTGTTCCATGCATGAACTCGTGGTAGACCATTTGAATTGTAATAGTTGCTTTGTCTGTCAAACGTTGAAGAAATTGAGTTGACAATGTAAAGTTGACAACGACTGTTGTTATGATTGATGCATTTATAGATTTATAGCATTTGCAGTACTAACAGTACTGATATTCATTCATAGCTTGCCACTGAACATGTAGAATAGTTAGTTACTCTTACTTTAGACAAGTGAATTAAATAGAAAATAATTATTTATTCATTTTTTTTAAATATGTATTTAAACGCGTTCTAGAAATTTTAATAAACGCTTCACCTTGCGATCATCTAAAGACGATCGAAGGTTACACGTGAAAGCCTGTAAATGTTAGTAGCTAGAAAGTAAACGAATATTTACACACTGAAATGGTTTTACTTATCTTAACACTTAATAAAAAAGAAGTAAGTGTAGAAATAAAATAAAACACTTTTTACGCGACTACTAAGAAGGTTTATGTTTTTTGACGGATCTACTCGCGTTTATTGTGTTGCTATCATAACGCTTCGTAACTTTTGCAGCGCCTTCCTCCTCCTCTTGGTCACAGGATAACTGAAGTATTGTCAGCTATTTTTGATCGGTTTCGTTCCGTCCCGATCCACGTATAGATCTATGTGCCTACTAAGAAGTAATTCGTCTTCACTGTCTCACTGCTAGAGAGAAGTCTTTATGATTAAAATCAGGTAATCGCTGTAACTAATGGTTATTGGCTTTATCAGCACACTTGCCAAATACGTGTTGATGATCGCAAGCCCGGCCAATGCATCGAAAATTCAGATAAAATTTTGGCTCAGGCAGTTGAACCCTGAACCTCCGGTTATCAGGTGAATGGCTTCGCCACTCAGCGACGAGGCGTGTACCTGTTCAAAAGCGCATACATTTTACGTTATTTACCGTAATACAAAGTTTACCGAAAGTTTGCGAGCGCGGCTAGTTTCATTCAGCGCGCGATTATTTATTAGCATCGACACTTATGAATATTCAGCCGCACGGAACACGTGCGCGGTTTAATTTCACATTTGCGAGTAAGCTTATAGTTAATTAAGGGCTTCATAAAAAAAACAAATGAAAATCACACAAAGAATAATAAGAATGTAGTTAAAAAACCTTTTAAGGATCCAGAAAACGATGATCATCTCAGCTAGATGTCTCTTATTATTATTATTGTCAGCCTTTTTTGTCCCACTGCAGGGCATGTCCTCTCTTCATTCATATTTTCCACTTTCCACTGTTTTCTTTCCATTTTAAATTGTTTTCTACTTTCCACTACAGTGGTAGACAAATATTAATTTATATTTATTAAGTACCTACTCTTTTAAGTTTCTATTCCCTGCTTCCAGGTCAGGGGGCTAAGTATCTGACTTCAACATCTATTGCAATACTTTGCAAGTACAAGTACATTGCTTTGCTAGTTTGTTTATATACATACATACATATAATCACGACTGTTATCCCCGAAGGGTTAGTCAGAGACTAGGCAATGAGGACTGCAAAAGCAGTCCTCATCTACTATAGTACCATACCTTTTTACCAAATAGCGACAGCGTTGTGCTCAGCGTGACAGATGGTGAGTCCATCGCCAATCTATGCTGTTGGATGTATGTGCAGTATTTAGTCCGTTAGTCGCCTTTTACATCACCCAAGTGACTCTTCCCTTAGGGGTGATAGTATTCTTTCACCGCTACGCAATGCGGTTAATACTAATTATGCAATTTTAAAATAATCAAACTAGCGATGCAATGTACTTCGACTTGAACTGTATTGCGATGTGTTGAAGGATAAGCTACGTACGCCTCTAGGTTGTGGTTAAGATAGCAGAAGGCAACACCTACCCATCAGCATTAAGCCAGCGAGATCGGCATTCGCCAATCTCTTTGTGACAATCGCATTGCAGAATTGAAGCTTTCATGTATGCATTCTGACATTTAGTTTACGTCCAACATATACAAATCGAGACATATCCAACTAACAAATTAATAATGAGCTCCTTAGACTCTACAAAAATGGTATTTGTATATTTAAGACAGTTTTAAAGTTGTTGAGATTGATCGGAATGCAACAAAACTACAAGCTCATTGCTTTAACGTTTATGTTATGGATTATGGTCGTTATTGTCATTGTTCTCCACAGTTAAAAGGCAAAAACATTTTAAATGATTAAAAACACTTTAAAAAAATGATTTTTACTTCGACTCATTACGGCCATGGGCCACAGGAATAAAGACATATTTATCAGGTGTCAATCCCTGAGATATAAAATTAAAGTAAAAAATATATGCTCAAACTATTTACATTGACACCTAAGTACCTACTTATTTAGAATCTGATAGCTATGACCTCCCGAGGAATCCTCATTCACCAACACCAAAAACCAATACAAGATAAAAGTTCTGGATCATGTGTTATTGTATTTCATTTTACTATGTTTCCGACCTTAAAGTTTTGCTCAAGAGTTTCTGAATTAACATCTGAAGGATAGATCCTATGTACACATCAAATAGATTTGGCTTTTATTTGCGTTCGGATACCGTTATAATTGTTTGAAACGATCTGAAAAATAACTTTACATTGTTTTACATAGTTTCGGTCGAGTTATGTCTGTCAAAAAACTAATTATCGTGTGGTCCCGGGTACTTTATATACTTTTTATTAATATTTATAAAAAAAATAATCACCAGAAACCTACAAACGTCCTACTAGGTACTGGAATTAGAATCAACTATATGGACAATGGAACAGTACTTAGGTACATTATCCACATCGTTACAAGAGTTCTAGCCACAAAGAGTTACGCTATTAGCAAACCATGGCTAAATACATAATATAACACACTCACGATTATAATCCCCAAAGGGTTTGAGGGGATAGGTGGTGAGCACATCGCCGTCTTTTACGACACCCAAGAAAAGTGATGGGATGAGTTGCCAACACACAGTACTAATGCTTAATGTAGGTTGTAATAAGACTGTGAGAGTGAGACTGTTTTACTTCATCAGTTAGAATGCTTTCGAAAACCGTGTTGCATAGCAATGAAAGAATACTGCCCCCCCCCCATTCCTTGGGTGTCGTAAAAAGCGACTAACGGATTAAAGACTCCACATACATCCAACAGCATAGAGCGGCGATGGGCTCACCACCTGTCACGCTAAATGCAGACGCTATTTGGTGAAAAGTGGACTATGGTAGTGGACTGCTTTTGCAGTCCTCATTGCCTAGTCTCTGACTATATGTATGTATGTATGTAGAATGCTTTTGACGCTGACTGCACATGATTCTCTCCTCGCAGGATGCAATCAAACTTATCCGTCGGGGTGAAAGTCGTAAAATGTCGTCGCTACGTGCTAAACGACATCAACACTCATCACTCGTCTGTCTTCACCTATTTCGTTACCACGGTGAACGTATACTTAGGACTAATAACTCTTACCTACTAACCTCTGTGGTTTAATGGTTAGTCTACCGGTCTTTTAGACCGAGAGGTCCCGGGTTCTATTCCCTTCGGGGATTACTTAATTCGGTTTAGTTGGTGATAGGGCTGTTTTATATCCGATTGACTAGCTACTACCATCTATATCTGTCTGTCAACAATTTTAGTAGCTTTCCTTTTTTTCAGTTTGAAATAAAAATGCCTGGAACTCAGTGGTTTTTTTTCCATTCGTCACGACTCGAGTAAAGTACCTTCCGTCTTATCGTTACTTAACCATCAGGTGAGATTTTGCTTACCCATTGTTTGCGTACCCGGGTTTTCTTTATGACAACCATTGTCGTCCAAAGACACATCATGTAGCTTGTTGTATTCAAAGCATTGTGTGTTTGTATCCGCCAGCTGCCTAGCCGCGTCCAAATGCCACCGTTTATACGTATCCCGGTTAGCCCTATTGCATTCCGGCTATCCGGGCATCCGGGCACCCGGGCATCCCGCACTGCGGCCCTGTTGTCCAATTAGGCATTCTTTGTGGGGAATTTTATTGCAACACCAATATTTAATTTTGAATGTAGCAGTCGTTTCAGCTCGGAAGCAGCCCGGAATGTCGCTGTAGTTTTTGCTTTACATTCCAATGTACGAGTATCTGGAGCAGGCGTTCAAGATTGTGTTTATGGTGCACAGATGTTTGTTAAGTGTTTTGTTTGTTAATTATGTAATTTTGTTTATTTATTAAATTAACATTAAGTACTTTTTGATTTATTTAAGGACAGCTCACAATAACATACACCAAAACAATGATGGTACTCGATACGATTCACAAGTATACAGTGTAGCTTTATTGTAAGCTGCCACAACATGTTTTTTTATGTGACTAATATAATATAATAATGTCAACAAAACAGAATTTAACTAAATTAAAATTAAACAATGCATGCATAATCCTGGAATTGTCAACAAAATTAAATTTCTTGCAAAATTCTCGCATGAGCTAGTTGTACAAAAAATAATACATAACTACCTACACAATCATTTTTTAAGTCGAATAGATCCCATAATACTCATTATCTATCTGTACACCCACCAAATCACATTGGGCCAGCGTGGGTTATTATGTCCCAATCTCCCCCTAAAGCATAAGGCTTATGCTGTTGTCCATATGGGAGGCCTGTGCCCAGCTGTGAGACGTTTATAGACTGATGATGATGATGATGATATCTGTACAAATAATTTTATGTAGAACATAATAAGGCAGCACTAAAACCTACATCTCACTTGACGCTAAGTGATGATAATAGGAGTGCACTCCATTCGGAATCACTTTCAACTGTTGTAGAATTACTCCTAATTTAGATTAAATCCTATTAATAACTAGAGCGAATACTAGCCGGGCTATTCAAACATTTTATTGAGCCTTATAAAAAAGTATTCGCATCAAAATGATCAGAACGCTGAGTGTAAGTTGAAATTCTCGATCTTATTCACTTAGCATTAAAATCTATCTGTCAAAACTAAACTCAAACGCGATAGTAACGTTTGCACATTTTCAAACTTACACTCAGCGTTTAGAATACCGTGGCAATACCATCGTTATCGAAAAAAAACTAAATACTTTGAGATAAAAAAGTATTCATAATCAAGTACTAAGTATTTTTTTCTTGATTAAACAAGAAAGATTGGAAAATCAAACTTTTTCAAAAAGTTTGTCAATTTCCGTCATAAACAAAAAATGTTTTTCTTTTTATATACCTTATTAAATATTTTTGACCAACATTTTGTCTTGATCATTATAGCGCTGTGTGTGTGTGTGTGTGGTAGGTACTAATACCATTTAAAATCTATAAATATCTACAAATATTCAATCTGTTCGTGATAACAATAAAATGAAAAGGATTTATTTTATTTTATTTAAAAAACCACAACGAAAATCAATGTGTATATTTATTTATGGCACGGGTTGAATTCCAAGATAACATTGTATCGTGCGATGTGTAATAACTGAACCGAACATTATATGTTATAGCTGTGTCATAAAATACTCTTTAATTAACTTTGTAACGACTTGAACGAGATTTGAAGTACTTTAGTGCTGCAACAAACGATGTTATAACTAATTAAGAGTTATAAGCATTTTTCGGTAGACACATTTGGGAAAAATCGCTAAAATCTACTACGCAGGTACCATGTAGAGCCGTGTCACGTAGCTCTTTAAAAAATACTACAACCCCTCTCTTCCCTTGGGTGTCGTAAAAGGCGACTAACGGACTAAATACTGCACATAAATCCAACAGCATAGAGCGGCGATGGGCTCACCACTTATCACGCTGAGCACACGGTGTAGTCGCTATTTTTTGAAAAGTGGACTATGGCAGAGGACTGCTGCGCTTTTGCGGTCCTCATTGCCTAGTCTCTGACTAACCCTTCGGGGTTATTAGTCGTGATTATATGTATGATGTATGTATGTAGGTAGGTAGCATGTATGAGAGTAAGTGTAGGTTTAAGTCATGCAAAAAAAAATACGCGCCAAAATACGCGTTAAAGAATATATTTACGAAATAAATTCTAAATTGTGTAAGTAATAATATAAATATCTAGCTAAAATTGCCCAATGATGATTCTTTTCAATTATACACTTTCTGTTGGAGTGTTCAAGCCAGCCAAGGTCTGTAGTAGGAGCTTGAAATACGATACTGTCATCCATCCGGCATAGTGAAATTTGCTTAACTTAGAAGATCGAACTACTAAAACACAATGACGTTTTCTTTAATTCTGTTCATTATTAAGTACTAGCAGCCCGCCCGCGACCTTACCAATTCCACCCCATATCCCGTAAGGAGAGACGAGAATTTCTAAAAATATTCTTTAATACAAACATTTACACTATATGAAGTTTTTCAGAAATTCATACTTCGAAAACTACTGTAAGTCACGGAACGTACATGGTGGTGATTTGAGTGCCCCTAAGCAGCTTTACCTCTGGGTTTCCGCTTGACCTTATTTCCGGGGATAACCTGTCAGGCATTATTAGGACTACCTATCTAGGTAGTGTTTATTGTAGCTGCATGGTGCACCAGCCATTTACACAAGATGTATTTAAGAAGCCTTCCAAGTGACCGTCTGAGCCATTTGTATCAGCAGCTACAGTAGTCTCCAACGTTTTCGCTGAAATATTAACTATTTTTGACAGTTGCCTTTATAGACCACCTGCAGTGCACACGGATGTATAATTTATTTACTGAATTGTTCGCTGTTGTGCTGAAATAATTTTATGGGAAGTAGTGAAGAGACCGCAGTTCCGCAGTTCCGCAGTTTCGTAGTTTTTAATTGCACGTATTTTTATAGACACGCGAAATATGGTATAATTTCCCTATGTAGTTTCTCCGCGGTATTTCCATACAAATTAATCAAATTAAAAATGAACAATTTTGTAAGGTTGCACATTTACATCTCTATAAATCAAATTATATGTAGGAGACAGGGACTTACAGGTAGTTCAGAATCGGTTAAGTTAAGTAAAAAAAAACTATTAATGTCCATTGTTTTAAAGTAATGGTTTATCTACCGCCACCACAAAACTACTTTAACAAACTGATAAGGGCTTACATCCTCTACTAGCATTTGGAATGCTAACCCCACTAATTGTCTTTGAAACGCGACTCTGTAAAGTCGAGTCGAGTTAAAATCTAAAGCGCTTTCCATGTAAAATGCTTTTAACAACAATGTTTATCATAATGCTTTTATCTTGTGAAGGAACCATCACTTTTGCATTTTTATATTGACTGTTGTTATTTGGTGTTTGTTAATGCACCGTCACCACGAAACATTATAACTGAGGGCGTAGACAAGTGGCACAAGGACTTGTAGAATAGAATGATGACAAAATCACTTTATATCAACGATTTATCATTTACCATGCTCCTTGATCAGCCGTCATCTCAACATTTCTTCATTGCCATATCCATCTATCTTATTTTTTAAAATCTCTTTATGGTGTTGTGTTAAAGTAATATCTAACTATATCTATCTAATATCCAATTAAAATTACTGACTAGTGTCAGTATAATATAGTAGGTATATAAGAAGATATATTTTCCAAAAAATGTTTGTGTTGGTGTAGTCAACTTTTGTAACAAACGTTGACATCTGAGAGAAAGCAGATACCCGACAACCGGTCTGCTCCTACAAAAACTCAATCGTGTACGAAAACACTGAAACACCCCCTATTTAAAATGTCTAACAAGGGATCCTTAGCATCGTCGTGGTTGGAATTGGCCCCTGGCTGCGGTTGCGTGCCGCGCCGCCGTTAACACTTCCAGCTTGGTGTTTGTTCAACTTTATCTCATTGTCCGAAGCGTCGCCAAACACATAACCCAGCTACTAGTTGCCGTTGAGACTGCATGCAGTTTGCATAAGTTTGTACCTCAAATTAATTGACGTTAGGTTTATGTCTTAATACACATATTTGACGACCTCCATGGTAGAATGGTTAGCACGCCGGCACGTCTGGCATCGCGCCATCTCTGAGGCCCCGGGTTCGATTCCCGGTCGGGTCAATTTAGAGACAACTGTATTTCTGAACTGGTTTCGGGTCTGGGTGTTTTTCTATGGTTATGTATATTTATACGTTAACTAGTTAACTATATTAACGAGTTTCAATAGAAGCTGATCTTTTTGCTAGATCATAATTGGTGTGGGCGTACAACATATTAAAAAAAAATTAAAGGGTTAGTCAGAGGCAATGAGGACCGCTGAAGCAGTCCACTGGTATAGTCCACTTCACCAAATTACAACTGCACATGTGCTCAGCGTGATAGGTGGTGAGTCCATCGCCTCTCTATAATGTATATAATATTACTCCCAAGGGAAGAGAGGGGTTGGTAGTATTTTCTATCAGTGAGCTGCTTTGCTACACGGCTCTGTGTGAGCGTATTGTTTATAGCTGATGCGGCTGCCCGCTGGACTTAATGAAACATAGTCGCCAACATAATGTATATTAGCGACCACAAACAATGTGAAGGACAATTCCGCAATGAAGGTCACTGCACATTTGAAGGCAGTAATTTGGCTATCTTTTTACATTTCTGCTATAATGCAACGTGTCTTCAGAAGCACAGAAGGTTAAGACTAATAAATTTGATGACCTATTCACGTACAGAGCTTAGCAGAAGTTCCTAAGATTTTACGATCGATCGTAACACAACGCTGGACGCTACGCTATCTACAAACTTCTAAGTATTTTTTTTGTTTTTTTTTTAAGAGGGTTTTCGCATTTCGGTTTCCCATACAAACTTCCAAGTCGAAATTTTTAAAAAACATTAAGCCATTTTTGATTAAACTTTGCATGCTAAAGTAAAACACAGAGATCTAAATACACACATCAAAAGTGTCTAGGGATCAACATATATTTTTGCAATAACTTTTCTCCTGATTGATATTAATTAAAATTTTCTTTAAGGATTCATCAAATAAAGTGTTTTCGTTTGTCTACAGTAACGATAAACCAAGTCACCTTTGCATTAATAAAGAAATTTGCCATTTTCCTAATAAAGGGATTTTTGACATTTGAACCACTAACATTAAAGTTCAAAAAAAAGACTGAAATAACAGTTTTCTTTAAAATTTTATTGGGTAACTTAAACAATTAATAATCCGTGTTTCTACCGCGAACACTAACAACACAAGAACATCGGTTTGGCATACTCAAAATGAGTTCATCCAAATCACGCTGTGGAATGGCCGCCCATGTTCGTTGCAACAACAAAAAAAGGTCTTCTTGCGACTGGATACCCTCCATATTCGGCAGAGCTCTTCTCTGTAGCATATCCCATGCATGCTCAATCGGGTTCAAGTCTGGCGACTGAGCAGGCCAGGGCATGACATTGATGTTAGCTGCGGCGAGAGTCTGTCTTACAACTCTTGCGGTGTGCGGTCGTGCATTATCATGCATTAACTGAAATAAGGGACCGATTTGCACTTGTAGAGGAACGATGACGTCTGATACAATCGTCTCAGCATAAATTTGAGCGTTGAGGTTGCCTCTGATCCAAATCAATTCAGTTCTTCCGCCGATCCAAATACCCGCCCATACCATGATGGTTCCACCACTATAAGGATGGACTTCCTGGCAGGATTTTAATCGCTGTTGGCGTCCAGGGGTTCTCCAGTGTCGTATACGTCTTGTATCCGGTCTCATACCAAAACGAGACTCATCAGAAAAGCACACGAAACGCCATTGTTCTTCTGCCCAATTTCTGTGTTCAAGAGCCCATTGATATCGAATCCTACGATTGTGCATTGCTATAGGTGGTACCCTTAGCGGTCTTCGGGAATGAAGGTTCACTTCATGCAAGCGGTTTCTGACTGTTTGGTCGCTAATTAAGTTCCCTGAAGAGTGATGAAGCCTCACGGCTAACATCATGGCGGTTATTGTTGGAGCTCTTCGAGTTGTGATTTGAATGTATCGGTCTTGTCTCCGTGTGGTGCAGCGATACCGTCCTCCATGGCGCTCAGCCACGGTACCAGTGCTTCGGTAACGTGTCCAAAGTCGACTAATAACACTCTGACTTGTATTCAGAGCTAAAGCCACAGTACGTTGCCGGGAACCAGCTTCTATCATTCCCACGGCTCTGAGCATTTCTTCCCTGCTTAAATGACGTCGCCGCTCCATAATAACGTTGGTTTTAATCAGTAGTAGGGAAACAGTAGCACTAATAATGTCTTCAATGCGTTGTATGTTTTTATAGGGAAAATATTGACAGCTGATTTTCATCTTTTACTAGAAATTGATTGAAAGTTCCTGTTTCAAATTATGATGCACCAAAAAGGATCCATATAAATTTATAAAATCATAAATTTATTACAAAGCCACATCTCAATCTCAAGAAATCCGCATAAAAATGCTTGATCCCTAGACACTTTTGATGTGTGTAGTTTGTTAAAAACATTAGAAAAAAATGTTTATTTAACTGAGATATTGCGATTTTTAACTTTCTATAGTGGACTTTAAATCGCAATAACTTGGCTACAAAAACGTTTTTTAAAAATGTTTTCAACAAACTATTTAGATCCCTTTTTTTTTTTTTATAAAAGAGGGAGGCAAACGAGCTGGCGGGTCACCTGATGGAGAGTAATCACCGCCGCCCATAGACACCCGCAAAACCAGAGGAATCGCAGGCGCGTTGCCGGCCTTTAAGGGAGGAATAGGTTTAAGGAAGGAATAGGAATGGGAGGAGGGGGGGGGGGGGCTCCGGAACCCTCACTGGTCGGACGAAACACAACAGCACCAAGTGCCATTATTTCACGCCGAGTATTCGTGAGAGGGTGGTATTACGCCGGGCGAGCCGGCCCAATGCGTGCTGCAACGCAACGTGGCTCTACCACTCAGTCAGTGTCACTCATTTAGCACCACCCAGGGATCACGTGTAGGGTCTCAAGGGTAAACCTACGGACGCGAGCAACTTTGACCCCCAGACATCTGTGTTTTACTTTAGCATGCAGAGTTTCATCAAAATTGTTTCTAAAAATTTCGACTTGGAAGTTTGTATGGAAAACCGAAATGCGTAAACCCTCTTAAGTTTATTATTAATGTGCGTTTAACACATTAATCTAAAATGGCTGTGTAGGAGTGGGTTCACGTCAGTAGTCTAACGGAGCTATGAGGATCGAACCACGATTTCTCGCGTTCAACTCGACCATCTATCCGCTTGGCTACAGAAGCTTCAAGTATTACCGAATATTTGTTTGTTTTTTAGCAGCGATGCTTAGCACGGCTGGTGTTAAGCATCGCTGGTAAAGATGGTAAGTGACAATAGCTGGGGGTTGAACGTGGAAGCGCTCTTCAGTTAAAACTCTCACTTTTTGAGAAACTGGCTGTCATATCTGCGTCGTAAACCGTGTCTACGCAACACGGTTTACGACGCAGATATGACAGCCAGTTTCTGTCCGGTTTCTGGTTTCTGTTTCTATCCGGTGTAGAATGAATACTACAGCCCCCTCTCTTCCCTTGAGTGTCGTCGAGGCGACTAACTGACTAAAGACTGTACAGATATCCAACAGCACAGAGCGGCGATGGGCTCACTCACCTGTGACGCTGAGCACTTGTGCGGACGCTATTTGACGAAAAATTGACTATTTGCCTAGACTGTGACTAACTCTTCGAGGATAACAGTGGTGATTATATCTATGTATGTATCTGAGGTCCTTCAAACGAGGCGTGAAGAGGCAACTTGTGGGCCATCAGGGTGAAGGCTTGTGACGACCAAACCGAGTACAGACAAGTGCCCCCCACTGGACATCAAACCCTCAGGGTCTAAGTCTGATGGCATCTGGTGGTCTAACTAGACCACATACATACATACATATAATCATGACTAATTATCCCCGAAGGGTTAGTTAGAGACTAGGCAACGAGGACAGCAAAGCAGTCTTTTACCATAGTCAACTTTTCACCAAATAGCGACTGCACATTGTGCTCCACGTGGCAGGTGGTGAGCTTAATGTTTTTTTAAATATATTTTAGCGTTTTATTTACGCTTAAATATACTTAAGTAAAATTTTAAACACTGAAAAAAGACGACAACCTCAGGCGGGAATCGAACCACGCACCTTCCGCATTCCGGGTGGCTGCTTTAACCACTTGGCTACCGAGGTCTGGTTTTCATCTGTCGAAATTTGTCAGTGCAACATTGACTAAAAAACATAAGCATCAAGCACTGACAAATTTCGACGGGTGAAAACCAGACCTCGGTAGCCAAGCGGTTAAGGCAGACGCCCGGAATGCGGAAGGTGCGTGGTTCGATTTCCGACAGAGGTTGCCGTCTTTTTTCAGTGTTTAAAATTTTAGTTAGGTGGTGAGCTCTTCGCCGCTCTATGCTGTTCGATCTGCAGCTCATTATAGTTGCCACACCACACTAGACCACAAAAGTGGTTATAAACTATCGGAAAGATATAATGCTACTTACATTGTTGAGATAAGATGATGGTAGCTAATCAGACGAACTTGAAACAAGCCCGACCACCATGTAGCCACATTTGAGGTGTGGTGTGTACTCGCGCTAACTTTGATGTAGCGTGCATTTATTTCCGTGTAATACTTTGAGCCCCGTTCCCATTGTTGTGGACTCCGTAATACAAACGGCTTAACATCCTTAATTAGGAATCGGAGCGGTGTAATTGCTCGATGTTTTCGCGTTACGTTTTAATGTTTTTACTTTCTTGCGGCAAACAAACGTAATGAGCATAAAATATATTTCTAATTTCACTTGTTTTTGAATTTCTTAGTAAATTGTAAACACGTTTGTCTTACAATCGTAAAGTCAAGTCGCTTTTGCAGTGCCGGGTGTTGTATGGGTAAAACTTGGCTGTATTGAGTTTCTCCATGTGTTCAAAAGGCACATTAATGTTGACTTATGACTTAAGATGTCAGTCAATATCATTGACATATTGAGTAATATGTCCATGATCGGTATACGCAACGACATACATTGCTCCAGCACGAAATTGAAATGGATTAATTTAGTTAATGACTAGATATTGGACGATAGTGTAATGTGTAACAATCTACTCCTTAACCGAACGTATTAGCCGTTGCGCCATAAAGTTTTTTTATACAGGGTAAGTTTTTGCCGCCCCGCCAATTTTTTTTTCGTGATCCTATAGCAGCAGCACTACCAAATAATGAAATAAAAAAACAATTTTTTTACATTTTGTCACAACTTTTCCTTAAGAAAATTAAAATTGTTGTCACCTAGCGCGCGGCCTATCGCGGTTATCAGAGCGCATGCGCGTGACCGCTATTATTCAGCCCGTGCACCAATGACAGCGCGCCATCGCTCCGACCGCGAGAGTAACCGCACGCACCTAGAACTTTAGATATAAAACGCAGGCAAAACTTTTTATTTAAGAAAAGAAAACATTTTTAATATTACTTTTTTACCCCATATTTACTTTTGGCGCGGGGTCCAAATTAACTCTGTAGGCAGTCTTTAGCGTCAATGAGTAGTATTTGGATAAACTTTACAAAACGAAAATACATTTAGTATATACTTAAAGCGTTTGAGTGAAAGCTTTCAAGGATTCCGTGGTGTCGTGGCACCCGCAGACCTGCCTACAGTAAATGGAAGCTTCTGTATAGCGGGCCAACTTTGGAAATAATCCTTAGCATTACAAACTCAATACCTATTGGTAATGCTCCTCTTTTTTCTAGTGACGACCAAACACGAACTCCAAGAAATAAAAGGATAAACGTAAACGGTTTTTCAAAAGTAGTTTCCTTCCTTGGCTTTACGCACGTGTAAGTAATTTGTCTTTGATGAATTTTCGAAGGAAAATTATTATTATATATTCTTTCTTCGAAATATATGAATAGAAGTAAGTATGTTTTTTATTAATATTATTTAAAATAACGATTTTTATTTAAATGATATTAAGTTCATTGGTAGACGATTACTAAGTAAGTGGTCTCTTCTAACAAACATTGATTGAAAACGGCTGTCGAATAGTGTTCACTACAGAGCAGAACCGATGGTATTCAGCAAGAAAAAATTCTTATGAAAGTACATTTCCTCTCTATAACAGTCAAAGCAAACGCGACTCAGATGTTTCTGTTAATCGGCATACCGCTAGAAATACAAAAAAGGAAAGGGACAGATAGAAAAAAGAATGTGAACGGCCATAAACAACGGCACAGTGTGATTTATAACAGGATCGCGCGGCGGCCAGCGGGCATGCCTTAATTGTAACCGCGGATTATCGCCGCCTAAATTGAGTCAATTATTTTTGGACGTGTCGGCGCGTCTTGAAAAACTTGCAGGATTAACGCAACGCTATGAAATATAGGGGATTCTTAGAGCAGTGACAAAGGGTAAATGGGTACTTCCCTACAATTACACAACTACATTACTTACAAGTCGAATTATAACATACGAATGTATAACACTGCACAACACAGAGAATAACATTTTTGGGCCATACAAAAACATTTGTTGTGCTTTTGACATGTCTTAAAATTTTTGCATCTAATGTACCATCTGTATTTAGTTTAATAACATGACCAATAAAGTAGTTGACTGTTTTTTTTACTTGGTAAGAAATTATAAGCCAATGGCCAATTTTGAAGGGATCTGCCAGTTCTGTAAGATCTTGTGACATGTCTGTAGTCATCATTGAGAGTGATTTAGAAGTCGCTGGTCCAACATCCTGTACAAAACGTTCAGCACATACTTTAGAAGACTTCAAATCAGGTGTCGCGTCAAAATAATTTTAAGATTCGTCTATGTCTGTAGTCAGTATTGAGCGAGATTGCACTCGACTTGTTTCAGTAGCTTTGCATGGCCCTAATATTTTAGGGACTTCAGACAGAAGGTTCAGCAAAAACTTTGTAAACTTTGAATCAGACGTGAGGTCCGAATGATATTGCGAAACATCAGCGTCTGTAGTGACATTTTTAGTCATTTTAATATCCTCCAACGTTTTAGAAGTTGCTGGTACGACATCCTGCATACACAACTCAGCATTAAAAGCTTCAAGAAACTCGTGATCTGGTGTTAATTGTGCAGTTTCAGCATTTGATTCAACCCATGACACTTACACTGTCGATCATTGGTGATTTATCGCACTCGCCTGGCTGAGCATTCTTTCCATGGAGCAATCAATATGTTTGGTAGTATAATGGGTTTCTCTCTACCCGGAGGAATCTTCAATATATAAGGATTGATTTAGCACCACTTCTCCTAAGTCAGAGTTGCAGTACTGTGTTAAAATATTAAGAAGAGGAGTGGGACAAGTTTTCAGCTTGCCTTAAATACCGATTCATAAATGTTCACCAGCTCTCCGGCCAACAACATTATTATGTCAGAACGGTCATTACCATGAGAAAAAAGACACGGTAAAACATGGTAATTACATACATAGTAATGACGATCCATAAGTTTATTCTACCCACATTTGTAACGAAACGGCGTTATCGAACATTCTGGGTTTTAAAGATAGCACATCCCTTAGTACTTTAATGTATACTACTCAAGAAAATACCAGGAAAAGACCAATAATACACAAAATGTTAGTTATTCATCCTAATTTATTTTATTGCCTTCAAAGTATGCTCCTTCAGAAACGATACACTTACGCCAACGAATAATCCAATCATCAAAACATTATTTAAACGCTTTTTCCGGAATTGAGTTCAGTTTTCGCCGCGAATTCTCTCTCCTTTATGTCTTCTACCGAATGAAAACGGGTGCCACGAAGTGGTAATTTGAGTTTAGGAAAAAGAAAGAAGTCGGCTGGAGCCATATCTGGTTGCTCGATGGTATTTGTTGAGTTTTTGGTCAAAAATTCGTTCACAATGATGGCCTTGTGCGAAGGTGCATTATCGTGGTGCGAAATCCAAGAATTTTCTTTCCACAAATTTGGCCTTTTCGTCGAATTTGCTCTCTTAAACGCCGCATAACGCTCAAATAATATTCTTTATTTACCATTTGACCTTCCGGCAAGATTTCCGAGTGCACAACACCGCGATAGTCAAAGAAAACAGTCAACATGACTTTGACTTTTGATCGACTTTGGCGTGGTTTTTTCGGTTTCGGTTCAGTCGGAAGGCGCCACTCCGAAGCTTGTTGACTAGTTTGCATGTCAAACTGGTAAACCCACGTCTCGTCACCAGTAACAATGCGTTGCATGAATGTTGGGTCGGGATTGACTCGTTCTAGCATGTCCTCAGCGACTCTTATGCGATTGAGTTTTTGGAGAAAATTCAGGTCTTTTGAGACTAGCCAAGCGGCAACATGTTTCATACCCAAGTGATTATTTAAAATGGTACGGATCGACTCGTGAGACACAGAAAAATCAGCGGCTATCTCTTTCAAACTTGAATGAGAATTTTCAGCCACCATTTCCTTCACTTTTGCGATGTGAACTTCAGTTGAAGAGGTTGATGGCCTACCAGAGCGAAGCAAATCTTCCATCACATCTCGACCGCTTTTGAACGCTCTGTAACGTGTTTTTGATAAAGTCGATTCACCGTAAACCTTCTGTAACATTTTCAGTGACTCCGATCACGAAATTCCATTAGCGACGCAAAATTTAAGACAAACTCTTTGTTCGATGTTTTTATCCATTATGAAATTCGCAATACATACTAGATATAAACTTACTAAAACAGCACTGTATTTAATCTAAATAACAGATACAACCCAAACTCCGCGTCAAAATGGATAACAGTTGTGCCAATCTAACAACAAAAAAAAACAAAAAAGTTGAATTTGGAATCATAAACAAATCATCTGTTCCCGAAACTTTTTTGACAGAATGTATATCAAGTAAATTATAGTTTTAAAAGCACTTTTCAAGTTATGAATTCCACGGTGATGATGCGGTTTCGTGACAAACTCAAAAATCACGAACAAAAAGTAAGTGACGTGCGTTTTCACAGACGTGTCGATCGGGACTACGGAGGGTCGGATCGTGCATATTCCTAAAAACCATTGGTCTACTGACCCAATGTGTACATTCGCGACCTTTAGGTCGCGAAATATCTTGTCTTGATACAATAATGGCGATTTTTTCGTAGGACACAATTTAAGTTACTTTTCTTGCTACATGTATGGACAAAAACATAATTAATAATGATAAATACGTGTGTAAGGTATTGTAGTTTGATGGTGTCTTGATAATTCAAGTATTAAAGTGATGTATTATATTGGACCTTTTTTTTACGGTACGGTATCATAAATTCGAAACTTTCCTGTACGAATTTCAATTGTTCGAAAACGGTATGACGAAGTTTTAAATACCAGATCGTTGCTTTTACATAATTTTGTTAATCAATAAACTTATCCTACATACGTTTCATTTTCCAGAAAAACTATTAGCCGATTATCAAAACTACTTTATTCTTTTAGAAGATGTTTTGTTTACAATAAATTTAATATCTAGAAGTATTAAAATTCGAAGTAACTTTTCCTCTAAAATATCATACTCATACCCAGTATTTTTTTTGTTTTTCATATATTCATATTATTAGGTGAATAATCTTAAATGTATTATGTTAATGTTGTATTTTAATAATATTGGAAACGTGTTTCTGGAAAATGAATCGTCTAGCAGTAATAGCACCGGCCAAACGTTGAGTGGGATTTCAAAATATAGAGATTTTGAAAAAAATAACAATCGAATCGGCATTTTAAAACTTTGTAAATTGTGTTTTCGGTAAAAAGAAAATTATGGAAAACAAAAAATTACAAAACGTTTTAGGCCAAATAAAATTCGTACAGGCAAATTTCTAATTTATGATAGGTAACCTGGTTTTACTGTTCAATTTCGAAGTTTGGGACACCCACAGTAATAACGTTTTGACATTTCTTTTACAACCTAAGTGAAATTAATTAATTAGGTTTTCAAAATTCTCACTCGAACGCACTTCTCGCCTGCATCCGCATCTTTTATTTTAACACCATTACCATGACGATCAGTTAATAATCATAGAAGCGTCATCATTTTTATATACGGAAATACCCGTTTTACTACACTTTTAAATCTATAGGGACCACCTTACATGTCACAAACACTGCACAACACAGAGAATAACATTTTCTTTTCTTTTACAACCTAAGTGAATATATTTTCAAATTCGAAGAAAAGTTAAAAGCCGATTTTCAAAATTCAAATTTTTACAAGTGTCATGATAAATTCCTCAACTATTGGTACTACTCCCATCTCGATCTTCCCAAAATCCTCGGAGCTATGGCCAAAAGTACATCTCAGGCGATTTGCATCTGATAACCATTTTCAATGGGAAAACGATTATTTTCGAATACAAAATCAATGTAATTATTAGAAATACAGTTTACAAAGTCAATAAGAATGCTATCTGCTATTAAAGAAAGCATTATTATAAATTTTTAACGATCTATGTTTGGTAGCAATATAATCCATGTTAATCCACTTTAGTAATTAATCCACGTAATACCAGACACAATATATTAACCACTAGACCACAGAGGCGGTTGTATATATTTTGAGTTCTCCGCGTACATCAAGAAGAACGTAAAATCGTTGGCCCCGGTCGTTGTTGGCGAACAAGTCTTTTCGCATGTAGTATGTATAAACTTGTAATAAAATATCTTTGGCTATACTATTTTTATCTGGATGGTTTTGGTATCATTAAAAGTTAAAATTTTAAAGAAGATTTCCAGATTCAAATTATGAAAATGTGTGACTTTCATTTATTTTCTAACAGTCAAGATGAGTGAATCAATTCGATACATTTTAAAATTTTACTACAAAAAAGGTAAAAATGCAACCGCCGCGAAATAAATTTGCGATGTTTATGGACCTAGTGCTGTGTCTGTGAGAGTAGCACAAATTTGGTTTAAGCGTTTTCAATTCGGAAATGTAAAAGATGCACGTCGCTCTGGTCGCCCTATTACATTACGGATAAAATGGATGCCATTTTTAAAAAGTGGAGCAAGATCGGCATATCAGTAGTTACGACGTAGCTGAAGAACTGGGAATTGACCGCAAAACAGTTTAAAAAAAGAAACTCAGTACACAAAAATGCCCGATATTTGGGTACATCACGAGCTCACTAAAAAAAACCTAATGAACGTGTACATATTTGTGACGTTATAAACCGAACCATTTTTGAAGAAGCTGATAACTGGTGATGAAAAGTGGATCACGTACGACAAGAACGTGCGAAAAAGGTCGTGGTGTAAGGCCGAAACTTTTTCCCCAACCTATTATAATAAATTCTATTGTTAGCAACCTAGAGTTCTCGTGACAGGCAAATGGTTAATTAATCAATTAATATTTGGTAGCTATATTCCACGGATAGAGATGCGTGGACGGGTGTGGGGGAGGCTTTGCTTAGCAGTGCGACAAAATAGTCTAAAAGAGTATATATTTCATGCCAATGTTATGTCAGGTACAAACGTGTATGGATCATTAATGTATGCATACGCTTCCTATATATTAATTAATCATATAGTGTATTTATCTGTTTAATATGTATGCTTATCCAGCGAAATAACATGGTACAAGGCCTAAGAAGGCCAGTGTTAGACTTGCCTGTATCAAAATTTGTAAAGGGTCACTTTTCTTTCGGATAACTTTTTTGTGAAATTATCAATAGCTTATGAAGATTTTAGTTTTTGCAGTTTCTTTGATAATCATGACAAATCCGATGGCTTTTCCTGTCCTAAGATATTTATTTACACAGACGTCCCTGAGATTCATTGATACGGCTGATACGGCAGTAGCTATACCTACTAACTCGACTGATAGTTAAAATGATACACTGCTATGTTATGTGTCAAAGGAAAAAATACTGAGAGCGCGCGCAATGTACGGCGAATTTTCTTGGGTGTTCATCACTTTAACTGTCAGTTGAGGTAGAGAATAGGCCTGGTAATAAGAACTAACCTTCAGGGTGTGTTGCGCGCGTGATGCTTTCGGTGTCGCGCGCGTCTATGTGCAAAGAGGATTATGTCTATGGGCTGCGGTGGCCGCGCACTACGACAAGTGCCGTATGTGCGTTTGCATACTCGGTATAATAAAAGAAAATGTGTAACAATACTCTTTCGTCGTTAACTGTGGCGTATCCATTAATCCGCATTTCGCAGAGTGATATTTACGTTTGAATAGAAACAAAAACGGCCCTTTGTTGTTGGTTGCTTCATCAGCTTCTGCCTTCATTACTCAGCGTTGATTATTTATGATGTACACAGACTGCTTTTGTTCTATGGTAGGAGATTTTATTGATTTCATGGTTTGTTAGCTCATGATGCTAAGAATCATAATGGTAAGAGTTGTTCGTTTGTTTTTTCCCCCATTGGGGGATGAGTCCCACATAACCTATACGTTATTTATACTCTAAGCATTGCGTCTCTTTGGGCGCAGTGAGTGAGAGAGAGTGAGTGATAGGCGAAATGCATTTTGTGCTGTTCAAAAAGTTAATAGGAAAAGATAGGATATTGATGTTATTTTGATGTTACGTATCGTGCCAGTCTTCAAAAGGTGCCAGTCGACAAATCAGAGGAATGTAAAAATATAATAGTATTGACACAGTACATATTATTATTCAAATAAGAAATATATGATCAGTAATGATCACCAACCCGCTTTGGGCACATACCTATGTAGTTCAGGCCAAGATCTAACCCCTGAATTGAGTTCAATTCTTGTCGCGAATTCTTCTTTATGTCTTCTACCGAATGAAAACGGGTGCCACGAAGTGGTAATTTAAGCTTAGGAAAAAGAAAGAAGTCGGCTGGAGCCATATCTGGTGATTAAGGTGGTTGCTTAATGGCATTTGTTGAGTTTTTGGTCAAAAATTCGTTCACAATGATGGCCTTGTGCGAAGGCGCATTATGTGGTGCAAAATCCAAGAATTTTATTTCCACAAATTTGGCCTTTTTCGTCGAATTTGCTTTCTTAAACGCTCTATAACGCTCAAATAATATTCCTTATGTTTCTTTATGCTATATTTCTTTACCGTCTCACCTTCCGGCAAGAATTCGGAGTGCAAAACACCGCGATACTCAAAGAAAACAGTCAACATGACTTTGACTTTTAATCGACTTTGGCGTGGTTTTTTCGGTTTCGGTTCAGTCGGAAGGCGCCACTCCGAAGCTTGTTGACTAGTTTGCATGTCAAACTCGTAAACCCACGTCTCGTCACCAGTAACAATGCGTTGCATGAATGTTGGGTCGGAATTAACTAGTTCTAGCATGACCTCAGCAACTCTTATGCGATTGAGTTTTTAAAGAAAAATCTGGTCGTTTGGGACTAGCCGAGCGGCAACATGTTTCATACCCAAGTGATTATTTAAAATGGTACGGATCGACTCGTAAGACACAGAATTTTCAGCCGCTATCTCTCTCAAACTTGAATGAGGATTTTCAGCCACCATTACCTTCACTTTTGCGATGTTAACTTCAGTTGAAGAGGTTGATGGCCTACCAGAGCGAAGCAAATCTTCCATCACATCTCGACCGCTTTTGAAAGCTTTGTACCACTCATAAGCACGTGTTTTTGATAAAGTCGATTCACCGTAAGCCTTCTGTAACATTTTCTGTAACTCCGAACACGAAATTCCATTGGCGACGCAAAATTTAAGACAAACTCTTTGTTCGATGTTTTTATACATTATGAAATTCGCAATACACACTAGATATAAACTAACTAAAACAGCACTATATTTAATCTAAATAACAGATACAACCCAAACTTCGCGCCTAAATGGATAACAGTTGTGCCAATCTAACAACAAAAAAAAACAAAAAATTGAATTTGGAATTCCAAAGAAATCATCCGTTCCCGAAACTTTTTTGACAGAATGTACATCCATTATGGAAAGTTTTTTTTTTAGGTTATGCTTGTCATTTGCTTAAATTGAAAAGAATACTGAGGAAAGTTCCTAATTTTTAAATTTTTCTGAATTTAATGTAAATAAAAGATGTTAATAAGTAATAATTTTTTTTTTTTTATTTATGAGGGAGGCAAACGAGTAGGCGGGTCACCTGATGGAGAGTAATCACCGCCGCCCATGGACACCCGCAAAACCAGAGGAATCGCAGACGCGTTGCCGGCCTTTAAGGGAGGAATATTTTTAAGGAAGGAATAGGAATTGGGAGGAGGGGGGGGGAGGGGTAATGTTTTTTTATTTCAATTTGTTACCCCGCACCATAGTTTTTTTAAAAATAAGTTCAAAGCAGAGTCTGAAAGACTCTAGGTAGGTCAAGGGTAAATTACATACATACATAGGTAATCACGACTATTATCCCTGAACAGTAAGTCAGAGACTAGGCAATGAGGACAGCAAAAGCAGTCCTCTACTATAGTTCACTTTTCACCAAATAGCGACTGCACATGCGCTTAGCGTGACAGGTGGTGAGCCCATCGCCGCTCTATGCTGTTAGATGTACTACAATGGCGAACTCCGTCGCTTAAATCCCTTGCACACCGCGTCGTTTATTTGGTACGGGCACGCACCCGGGCGGTCGGTGCGCTTTATACGAAAATCGCTGCAAAGTGGTAAAGCGACGGTGACCCCGACCGTACAGTCTTTAGTCGGTTAGTCGCCTTTTACGACACCCAAGGGAAGAGAGGAGGTGGTAGTATTCTTTCACCGCTACGCGACAGGGTTAAGATTATTAATTGTACCTTGATTTTAACATTAAAGACATTTGCCCCAGCTTTGGAACGGTGTGTAAATTGCAGGTACTGTTATTATATTATTGGCACTAAACACGAATCAAAGGACAATGCAAAATATCGTCCCAACCCACCAACAGACTTCAAACGTATCTCGGTTAATACATCTTGCCAGTATGATGATTTTTTACTATGACGATAACATCGTGGGTCGTGGGGTTATTGCTCAAAAAAGTTTTTTTTTTGATACAATAAATTGTAAAAAGGAACACTATCTATCTAATAAAAAAACTATTAAAAGAGAACAACCATGAGATCCACAAAAAAACCAGCCTTATCGCACCACTCCCTCCCCTAAATCGTACTGTGCTCAGCATATTCGGAAGCATGCCATAACATTGTAATTGTTTGTTTAAAAGATAATTAAATAAAAAAATGAATTGTCAAGGTATAACATTCGGATTTAGGATAATGTCTGGTTGATCAGAGGATGCATACAGTCGAGACATGTTAGGTCATGCGTTTACTAGAACTATTTATTAATAAGCCGTAATGAAACTGGCTGACGTGCCATTGAGCACACTGCACATGCTTAACAGGGTCGCGTACGATTGGAAATTGTGCGCATATTATTTCAATTATATGGTACATGGGGGATAGGTCGTCACATCGAATTTAATCTGCCAGCTGAAATGTTAAGTACTTACTATAATAATAGACGAATAATTATTTGGTTATAACCCAATTATAGAAAAAACAAAACACCCGACTGCGTCAAAAAGTCGAAAATATTTGTTTTCCCTCTATTTTTTTTCGCAGACGCCATATTATACCCTACAAAAAAATAATATACCCTATGTTAATTCTGCAATTAAGACGAATCTAATGACACCTCATTTATCAAAATCGGTCAACCCGTTTAGGCTGTAGGGCGTGCCAAAGAAATGGACATCCATAAATACATACAAATATACATCCATACATACTCTCGAAAAACGTATCCCTGGTTTTCCTTCGGCAGTCGGGTTAAAACTGGATAACAGTTCTCTTGTCATTAATATTTACATTATCTAAAACGTACGTTACGAACGTAATTAATACCAAAAATGTTGATAGTTTTATTAAAAAATACACATTATCATATTATAGTGAACATTGTTTTTGTTATTCATACCTAAAATCTAAAATGTTTAGTTGAACAATTGTGAGTGAAGGAATGACTAAAATGTAGTTATTTTCATTAAATAAATAATAATAAACACTGTTTTATTACGAATTTTTTAATAAGAATTCCATCGATTTTTGACTAAAAATGTCGCTTGTCTTTTTATGGGACGCCATAGTAATATTGAAACTAGTACCATGTCTGTTGTTGAGTTGGGATAGCTTCCACACATTCTTTTGCATGGTCCTTTACGATAAATTCTTAATCTGAGTTATTATTAAGTGATTGGTTTCCCTCAATATTTGTTGTTACTCAAGGGGATACACTTTTCCGTTTGTTTATTCATCAATCAATCTACTTATCAACGTCTTTGGGCCTTCTTAAAGGAACTCCTAATCACATAGGCACAGTATAAATATAAGCTAATATTTATACTGTGACATAGGTCGGGCCAAATCTGAATATTTTCAGCTTCTAAAAATCCAAGTTTAGACGACCTTCGTGGTCGAGCGGTTATCACGCCGGTTCTGGTGTCGCCATCTCTGAGTTCCCGTGTTCGATTCGCGGTCGGGTCAATTTAGAAATAACTGTGTCTCTTAAATTGATTTCGGGTCTGGGTGTGTTTTTGTGTATAATAATAACCTTGACTATTAACTGGGTTAGTCAGAGACTAGGTAAAGAGGATCGCAAGCAAAAATCAGTCCTTTGCCATAGTCCACGTTTCACCAAATAACTGCACACGTGCTCAATGTGATATTTGGTGAGCCCATCGTCGATCTATGCTGTTGGATGTATGTGCAGTCTTTAGTCCGTTAATTGCATTTACGGCACCTTAGTGAAGATATGGGTCGGTAGTATTTAGTATTTTATTTCGAATTTCTAATTTAATTTTAAATTTCAATATCATTTACTCAATTTAGGCTACAATAATTGAGCACTTATGAATGTCGCTATGCCATCGGTTCGTAAGTCCTAACTACGGGGCGGGAGCCTTGTACTGAGAAGAACCGGCAAGAAACTCAGCAAGGGCACATCGTTCTCCCTTTCTTTGACAGCGTCAATATAAATTGAAAATGCCCTCCCTATCATAGAAGGTCATTTTCCAATACAACAAAAAAACATTTAATACAATTACAAGACAACACAACGCATTTAAAAGAATATCCGATAAAATATATAAAATAAAAACAGATATTGCTTAATTTATAATAAAATAAACAACGGCTTACAGTATCTTTGAAACAAGAAAAAAAAAGATTATTTCTACTACCTACAAATAAGATTTTATTAAAAGTCGCCGCGCCGCCACACAGCTTAGATTAGAATTAAGTTTGACATAATCGTGATAGAATCAAGCCACTTCCGACAGCGATGTTATTCAATGTCTCCGTAACTTAACGCAATTACATGACATGATTGTAACAATAACAGGCGCCTTGTTAGCACCATGCACAGACCAAGTGGTCTGTGCACCATGTCATACCAATAATTACGTTCACATAATAGTTGCACCGGTTGCACGAACGGAATAGATATATTAAACCGTATCGCGTAGCGGTGAAAGAATACTACCACCCCCTCTCTTCCCTTGGGTGTCTTAAAAGGCGACTAACGGACTAAAGACTGCACATACTTCCAACAGCATAGAGCGGCGATGGGCTCACCACCTGTCACGCCGAGTACATGTGCAGTCGCTTTTGGTGAAAAGCGGATTATGGTAGAGGACTGCTTTTGCTGTCCTCATTGCCTAGTCTCTGACTAACCCTTCGGGGATAATTCTTCACACAAACAAGTTTACGGAATAAGCATGACTTAGGAGGGTGCAGCGCGATCGAAAAAACTGACATACCAAAGTCTTTTAATGAACTTCAAAGCAAAATCAATCATATAGATATTTAAAATTAGAACTATTCTGCTTCGAAGTTTCAGACCTTGTAATTTGATTAGAGCAATGTTTTTATTTTGCGAAATGAACAAAACCATCACGCGCTTGTGTTAAAAATTTAAATTTACTTTTTTAAGATGGGGGTGACCTGCTTTCCTGCATCAATACGAATATTTTCATGTAAGAATTATTGTTTCATGCGTAAAATCAAGAAAGTTGTCGAAGAAAAATGTTTTAAGGAGTCATTAGAAATATCTATTGTTTGTTATTGTTTAAAGAATTTGTTTCAAACTTCAACAAGGCCACGACCTTGTGCAATGTACAAGCTAACTTAAGTAAGTTCTTTTAATGTATTTAACTAATTCAGCGCATAGTACAAGTAACTTAAAAATACGTAAATTTTCACAATTTCGTGCAGGATCCCGTTAAGATTTTTTTCGACTTGTTGTTGTTATTTAATATTTCCTATTTTTTGTTTCTGTCTGTAGTAAATAATTTACCCTTGTTTTTTGTAATTATAAGGGAGTGTCTTGCCTGCCACCTGTGGTTATTAAATAAAAAATAATGTACTGTCACTAGTGGTAAGTTAAGAAATAATGTTGTTCTGCCGTAAGTTATTAGATATGAAAATGAAAATGAATGAAATGAAAATGTTATTTATTTTTCTCATCACAAAAGGTACTTAACTGTAAGATATTCATGGATGACAAAATTATATTATCCTATCTGTGAGAGACTGATGCTGAAGTAGGTTTCAAAGAAACCTGGTCTACAAGTCACCAGGCCCCACTCAGGACTATATTAGTGAACACTTGGGATGAACATTACAGTTATTATTTTTAGACCAACGTAACAAACTTAACTAAAATATTCTAATTTGTTCCCTAACGCAAGCTATTAAAGTTCAATATTAAATATACATTATGGTAGCGTAGTGAAATAGTTCATTAGCGGCAGACTTACATAAAAAGCTATTCTGCTTCAACTTATATTAGTCATTAGAATATGTATTTTGTAATTTCGAGGTTATTTTTTTTATTAGACAACAATAACAATACATATGACCTACAGGAATAGGGCAGCTAGTATTTCTGTTGTCTAATAAAAAAAAATAACCTCGAAATTCAAGACATTCCCTA
The DNA here is from genome assembly GCA_963921215.1 of Scoparia ambigualis. Lineage (NCBI taxonomy): Eukaryota > Metazoa > Arthropoda > Insecta > Lepidoptera > Crambidae > Scoparia > Scoparia ambigualis. The sequence goes on along the minus strand of OY992520.1, from coordinate 3,766,027 downwards.
CGCTGCTCTTCGCGATTGTCTTAAATTTCTAACCTATCACGTAACCTACGGCAGTACATTAATTTTTATTAAATAACCATTGGTGGCAGGCTAGACACTTCCTAAAATAAAATAGTAAAACATATTTTTGCCATTGACAGTACAAGTTTAGCATACCGCGTTCAAACGCGAATGGTTGAGCTTGACATGTGTTACGTTATATCACGTTCGGCATAGCTCTCTGCCGACATCCAGGTGCTCCAAGATGGGCCACAGGTCATCTAGATAGGACCTAAGCGCTCGTTTATGTGATATATAGCAGTTCGCGCTGTCTAATATGTCTCGTTCTACATAGTTTGAATAATTTTAACATTTCTCCAAGATGGCACTTAAGATTGTGCTTTATATATTTGATGTCTCTAAGGAAAATGTATTACTTATCTTTTCTTTAATTTTAAATCGGCATTTACTATTTCGATTAGTACTTTGTAATTCAACATCAGCCTAAAACGCCCCACCGCTGAGCAAAATTGGGCCAATAGTTGACTTTAACGAATGTCATGTTTCTTCAACATCCGGAACCGACGGGCTTTAGGTGCCTTCGAGGCATGGATGATCACGAGATGTTGTTAATTTGATCACCCGTCCAGTTGTCCGGCATTGGGAAAATTGCTTAACTGGCAAGATCGCCAACCGAACGCCTTATTCGCTGCGCCATCCAGTTCCTTATTTTGTTTTAATAATATTTTTTCAAGAATTTTAGGCCTGTTAATGTAATAGTAATTACTTACATAATTGTTCTTTTAGTTTGATTTTTAGTACTCGAAAAATATTATATTTGAAAAAACAAGAAAGAATTTAAATACTTACCTACTTATAAAATTAACCGTGTAGCGTAACGGTGAAAAAATAATTCCTTCTCTTCCCTTGGGTGTCGTAAAAGGCGACTAATTGACTAAAGACTTTGTTGAAAAATGGACTATGGCAGAGGACTGCTTTTGATGTCCTCATTGCCTGGTCTCTGACTAATCCTTCGGGGATAATAGTCGTTATTATATGTATGTATGTATTCTTATAAAATGGTATCTTTACGTGCGTCATACTTGTATGAGTTGGATAGACTTCTTTTTCTATATCTATTTAAAACCTTAAGTTACGTAATCTCTTCCTTCAATTATTTGTTAACTAAATTATAAAATACAATAAAATGTTTATTATACAAATGTAAATTGTTTTTGGGAACGCCTACAAACTTTGATAAAGCAAAAAGAACATTTCACGGGAGGGTGTATAAATTATATACAAACTTTATGATAGCTTTGCATTTTTATTTCAACATCCAATGTTTCATAGGCTTAAGCTAATTTGGACTTAAACCTAAAGCAGGAAAAGTTCAAATTTTGACAACCGCCTTGCCGACATTTTCCCCTTTCAACAACGCCACTAACGTCGCCGGTAGCTCTTCAAACCCATTTGTGATCGTCTCCTTCGCTTTTATGGAGCCTTTCTGAATCCACTCCCTGAGCTGCTCCAGCGCCTCCGCTTGTTTGGACCACTCCCATTGTGTGAAGCTGAAGGCCTCCACGTTGACTGATACAGGAGTGTTCGGCTTTTTCTTGCGCGGCTCGCCTTTGCCGTAGGTGCTGATAGCCCCGCAGATGGTGACTCGTCCTTGCTCGCTCATACACTCCATTATAGAAGAAGCCAGCGCGCCACCAACGTTGTCGAAGTAAATATCGATGCCGTTTGGAGCGATCGACGTCAATTTACCTCGGACGTCCGTTATGGTTTTGTAGTTGAATGCGAAATTGAAACCTAACTCTTGCTGCAGAAGTTGCACTTTGCTGTCCGTGCCCGCAAACCCGATGACTACACAACCTTTGAGCTTGGCGATCTGCCCCACCAGCGAGCCGACGGCCCCGGCGGCGCTGGTCACGCAAACCGTATCGCCCGGCTCAGGCGTACAGATTTCCAGCAAGCCCAAATAAGCCGTAATACCTGGCATGCCAAGAGCCCCGAGAGACAAAGACAATGGCAAATTTCCAATTTCGGGCTTATACGGCCTTATGCCAAACATTTCATCAATGTCGCCGTCTAAGACGACGTAATCTCGCCAGCCGGAATGTGATACTACGTAAGTATAGACGGGGTATTCTGAGTTTCTACTTTTTATCACTTTTCCCACTTGGAAGCCGAACTGGTCGTAGGGCACTTCGAGCCCCTCGGCGAAGGACCGCATGTAGGGGTCCACGCTGATGTATTCTGCTTTCACCAACAGCTCGCCAGGTCTCAGTAGTGGAACACGTCCCTTTACTATTTCGAAATCCGCCTGCAGAGGTAAAAAATCTTCGAACACATTTTTAACTGTGTACTTTCGAAATATTTTCATGCTGTTTTTGCAAGAACACTCCTCAGTTTGTAAGTTTTCCACAGCCATCCAAATGTTACAAAACCATAAAAACAGAGTTATAAAAGTGCAGGTTCTTAGAATATGAATGTGATTATTAGATTAATTAAATTATTCCAAAGTGCCTTTCACAAATTTAAGGAGCTGACAGCCAGTCTACTGACAAACGTCACGTCAACCGCTGTGTCAAACTATAGAAATCAATAGGGACGCGCTCAGAAAAATATGCTTTAGTTATTGTTCTGAGGGGACGCGTTTCCTTTTTCGCTATGTTACTATACCTACTTATTATTTTCTACTTTGAAGTGTTGGGTAAACTAATATTATGTACAGTTTCTTTACGAGACGATGCTTGGTATTAAATAAGACACCATAGGAAACATCCCCTCTCCTTACTTCACTAAGTTTATTTGTACTGGCACCTCGAGACCAACCATTAGGTTATGCAAGAAGTGCCAGACGTCCCTGCGCCAGTAGAACACTCGCGCAGGAGACCACCAACGTTAGGTCTTGACGCCAAATTAGTGCCCGCCGCAGCGCGCTCTTCATTCGGTACTCATAAGACTAGTGTCTCAGGAGAGTATCCCCGTGAACACGTGTAGTTCACTGCCTATTGTCCAGATAGGTAACCGGAGCTGTCAAGCTCGCTCACTTCTCGTTGCACGAAGGGCACAACTCGCAGTTGCCACTGCTAGGGTCGTCGACTCTAAAGTCGACTCCCAAGTGTCCACCTTGGTAGCGGAGTAGTAAGCACACTCACTTCTCGGAACCCATCCGGGCGCCTAGCCAGTTCCCACGTCCTACGCGGCTGGCTGGACCGGAGGCTACGGCATCTAGGAGGCCGCCTCTACTAGTTCTCCAGACTAGTACCGGAGACGTCAACACCAATGTCCAATGAAAACCACCGGACAAAGCTGCCAACTATAAGGGAAACTCACGTTCCCCGCAGGACTTTTCGCTTCTGGCCCCTCAGAGACCGCTACTAGGCCCCGCTCGCTGTGCACGAGTTTGGAAGTCCTGGCACACAATACCAGGACAAACGAACATTCCCAAGCTCTACAGCTAACCACACGCCACTACGAGTCCAACCCATGTCCGGATCCCGCCGGAGGCGCCTGGTTAAAGGCACGACCAGCGGGGGGCTAGAACCGGAACCCCGTAGTACCTCTGAAAACACAACCGGACCCGTACTTCCAGTTGCGATACCCTATCTATTGAGGTCGGTAGATAGGGACATTGAGGAAACAGTAAAATTACTAAGATAAATATTTTGAACAATAAAAAAAAGACGCGCGAACGAGCCGCGATCTGCTTCGATCGTTGTCTCTGACTGCCGTGTCGCGTCGCCACCGGCCGCCGACACGTCGTCGTCCGCGTCGCCGGCTGCGTCCCGCGTGCCGTCATTTTCTCTCGCGTGCCTCCTTGTTCCTCGCGCCATTGCCCTAGCCTTTGTATCTTGGTGACTTGTTATTAACATTGAAAAATGTAACAACGAGTAACGTTTCATAATTTTGAATATTATTGAACAACATTTATTTCAATTTGTTCGTGACAAATTTTTACAAAATGTAGGGTAGGACGTGACAAAACTTACTTTATTACACGGTATTACATGAATACTATTCATACTTTTTTTTAAAACACAATGTGTCTTGTCGTTACAGGTTTCCCCAAGTTAAAGTTTTGAAAGGCATACTCCAAGGTATAAATGTCTGATTGTTGGTAGGTACTTAATACAAAAATTCTAATTATACATACATACATACATTCATACATACATACATCACGGCCGTTTCCCGGAGGGGTAGGCAGAGCCACAGCTTTTCATTTGCTGCGACGTAACACACATCATTTAGAACACTTTGTTACGGATTAACTCGCGTTTAATTTACTATTTACATCGTTTTATAAATTCCCTGTGACCACGGACCCTGTAAAGGGTTCGAAACGTCAGGATAATATAAAAAACTATGTAAATATTTTTTTTTTTTATACTAAGCCCGGCAAATGATCCCACTCCACCTGATGTTAAGTGGAAATGAGGTCCAGGCGCGAGGACAACTGGTGCAGCGTAAGAGACGTAGCATCAGTCATCCTCACTCTGCCGGCCCACAAAGTGCTTCTTCACGCCTCGTTTGAAGGACCCTATGTCATAGGTAGGAGGGAATACGTGTGCTGGTAGACTATTCCATCTTTTGGAAGTGCGGCAAAGAAACGAGTCACCAAATTTCTTTGTGCGAGATGGAATGTTAGAGACTGTAAATTGGTGACTCCGCAGAGCAGCACGCGTACTCCTATGGAGGAAGGGAGAAGGAGGGATGAGGTCAAAGAGTTCTTCAGAGCACTCGCCATGGTATAAACGGTAAAAGACGCTGAGTGACGCAATATCTCTACGCAATTGCAAAGGCTCGAGAGTTTTAGTGACCTCTGCATTGCCGATAATGCGCACAGCGCGGCGCTGCAATCTGTCCAAGGCATCGAGAAGGTACTTTGCGGAGCCGTCCCAAAAGTGAGAGCAATACTCCACGCAAGACCGCACCTGTGTCTTGTATAATAGACACAACTGATCAGGCGTGAAGAATCGCCGCACCTTGTTCAGGACACCGAGTTTACGTGAGGCATTTTTAATCACGGTTTCGATGTAGTCCTTTTGGTTCAAATCGCAGCGGATATCCATACCCAGCATGTTAATACTGCTCTGCAGGCCTAGAGATGTACCCTGAAGAGAGGGAAGGGGAAGGAATGGCGACTTTTTCGCTGTGAACGCGCACACCTGTGTTTTCTTGGCATTGAACTCCACCAGATTATCGGAGCCCCATTTAGAAATGAGGGCCAACATCCGATCGAGCTCAATGACAAGATTTGCTCGCTTCATTTCGGTGTCTACCCGCCCAGCCGTTGGGTGCCCGTTATATCCCCCATGCACTGTGCTATCATCTGCATAGCAATGAATGTTTCCAAGGGGAAGCATTATGTCATTGATATGCAGAAGGAACAGCGTGGGGGATAGAACGGAGCCTTGAGGAACACCAGCGTTCACTGACATGAACCGCGAAGCGCATCCATCCGAAAGGACACGAATTTTACGCTCATGCAGGAAGCTGGCAATCCAGGTACAGAACTGAGCGGGCAAACCGTATGCCGGGAGCTTGGAGAGAAGAGCTTTGTGCCAGACCCGATCAAAAGCCTTGGCTATGTCAAGGCTAACTGCCAGTGACTCGCCACGCTTGTCAATAGCCTCACCCCAGAGATGTGTGACGTACGCTAGAAGATCACCCGTTGACCGTTTTGGCCGAAACCCATATTGACGATCGTGAATTAGGGAGTGATCTTCTAGGTATCGAATAAGCTGTTTGTTCAGTATTCGTTCTAGGATCTTACACAACACTGAAGTTACGGCTATAGGGCGGTAATTAGTCGGATCTGACCGATCTCCTTTTTTAGGGATCGGTTGCACATTAGCTTCTCTCCAAGATACCGGCACACAACCCGAAGAGAGCGAGAGACGGTACAGACGCGTTAACACAGGGGACAACTCCGCTGCACACATTTTCAGGACTATTGCTGGGATGCCATCAGGACCGTTAGCTTTCCGGACATCGATTGACTGCATTTCCGCACGGACATCACACTGCCTGATTTTAATATCAGACATTGTGTGGCCACAGTGAGGAATTGAGGGTGGCTGTGCATCACAGTCATCGATCCGGGAATTAGCCGCAAAGAGTTTGGCCAGGAGATCGACCTTTTCCTGCGGCTTGTGAGCTAAAGTTCCGTCAAGACATCTCAGTGGTGGCAGCGAGGGTTGGCAGAAGTTGGATTGCACGGCTTTGGCCAGACGCCAGTAGCTACGGCTGCCCGTAGGATGCGTCAGGAGTTCTTGGCCTACTCGTGCAACGCGCTGGGCATAAGCTCTAATGTAGGCCCTCTTATACGACTTGGTGGCATTATTATAGGCTGCTTTTAGCGAGCGAGTTTCGGGAGCCCCATGAGCTTTACCTCTGATCCAAGCGCGGTATGCCGTCTGTTTGCTCTCAACAGCGCTGGCACACTCGCGATTGAACCAGCGGTTGCGTCTGCCTTTGCTGATGACATAGGAGTGTGGAATATAGTATTCCATTCCTAATACTATCTCATCAGCAACGGCAGTGGCGCTAGCGGTCGGGTCCTTCCCACTAAAGAAGCGCTGCCTCCAAGGGACGGATGCAAAATACTCCCGCATCCCGTCCCTGTCTGCCGACGCGTAGTGCCAAATCTGGCGTTTCGAAACCGCTGTTGGCGGGCGCGATGCCAAGGGCACTGTGCTGGATATCAAGCAGTGATCCGAGGAACCTAAAGGAGCTCGAATCTCCACCCGGTATCCAGCAGGGCGACTCGTCAGCAGAAGGTCGAGTAAGGAGGGCGCATGGCCAACTATGTCTGGGATCCTGGTGGGCTGGTTCACCAGTTGCGTCAGGTCATGCGTGAGAGCGAATGCGTGGGCAGTTCTACCAGCATGGTCTGTTTTGGAGGAACCTAACCACAACTCATGGTGGGCGTTTAAGTCCCCCAAAAACACCAGTTCCGCCGATGGAAACCGCTCCTTCGCATCATCTGCTACCCGACTAAGATGTTCAATTAGTCGAGTTGTCTCCATGTCGCCGTTATGGGATCGGTAGACGCAGACGTAGACACGGCAATGAGAGCCTAAGTCGACGTGTACCACTAGGAGGGAGAAGGAAGGGTCCTCCAGACAGCGCAGACGGCGACAGCAAACATCCGCCCGAACGAATAAGCAAACTCCGGCTTTGGCTTTGAAGGATTCTTCAAGCACAAAGCCGGGATAGTTCAGGTAGGTGGTGTCAGCTGGGCGGATTATTTGCGTCTCCGTCAGGAACAACATTGCTGGCCGTGCCGTCTCAAGATGGTGGTGGACGGCATTGAGGTTTGCATGGAGTCCGCGGATGTTAGCAAACTCCACCTCAAACGGTAAGGTTGTGGTGGGGGTGTGCACCGCTGTAGAACCAGTTTTGTTGTTAGGCGCTGTCATTTTAGGAGTGGAAAGAGAGAGGTGTGAATCGAGAAAATGATGCCGCGATGCGAATGGTCAAAGTGTGGTGGCCTGTTTCCCCAGGAATTTGCCCACAGACGAGTATTATTAACCTGCCGAACGGAATGGCCCCCGAACCCCCCCGGGAATGGCCGCCGGGACCCCACCTTCCGGTCACCAACCGGCACGACGGACCACCCCGAGATTATGCGTGGCATGGTGAGGCAGCCTCACGAGCTGGTTAGGCTCGCTTGGTCCCCTGTACTGTGCCACGGGCGGCCAGCGGGACAACCGTTTCTACGGGTCTCCCTGGTCGGCAGGTTAACGAAGTCCTCCTGGCACTGGTTTGACGGAAGCCTCCACAGACCAAATACATCGCAGCATCATCCTCTCGAGCTCTGGTTATACGCTGGCTGATCCCGAAACGCGACCGACAAGCAGTCACTTGACGGGTTTTACACCATGCGTACGGTGGTCACCAACCAGACGGGTCAAGCCCTACCACCAGTGGAGCAGATCATCGCTCGAAAGAGTCCGTTAGTCGCTTCTTACGACACCCAACGGACGGAGAGAGGGACGGCGATTGGTATTCTTTCTCCGTCACCGCACGGATAAATAGTAAATTAAACGCCAGTTAATCTGTAAAAAAAGTGTTTCATTTCAATGTGTAGTGCTCGCTTAAAACTCAGAAAACAATACACATCATTTGGTTTATTTATTCTCAGAACATTGTTCATACGTGCCTGCCGTCTACGCATTTCGAATTAGGTAAACGGTCTATTCCAAGTACCTACTCTTTGATGAATAAGTAGTGTAGATTCTGTGAGCCATGTATTATTGTACACGTTGTATATCCCTGCTACCCCTAAAAAGGTAAATGTGGAGCCTTAAAGGGATGTGGTAATGCGACATACCCCGCCCTGGGATTTAGCCCAGACTCTCAGTTCGGTGCCCTGCGAGCCAACAGAATACTAAAGTACACTCCTTTGAGAACAAAGGATGACATAGATCAAGATTTATCTATGGAAATATGGAGTTAGGTGAGATTCATGTTTTAAACAATTTGCAAAACAAAAGAAGTCGTTGCTATTAGGGATAGCTATTGTTCTCACGTTGCCTGTGTATTTGCTTCGATCATCTAAATAGTATTTGCTAAAAATATAATGTCATATGTTTTTGAGCTGGGAAATATCGTTAGCAGTGATATTTTTTTTCCGTTGCATGTTGGTGGGTTTTAACATATTTTATCACTACAACGACCGGGACTAATTTGCCTCCCAAAGCACGGAGGAACACAAGCTATTTTTAATTTGTTCAGGATCACCCATCTCGTGCAATGCGATGACTTAATTAAATGACTTAATTCGCAAGATCTCAACGCAGTTCTAACACGTAAGCTGCACCATTGAGCTCCTATATACTCATTTAAATTTTCTTTGATCGACTGCGTTGGCAAACGAGCTTGCGATTAGCCTGATAGTAGGTGATTACTGCGGCCTATAGACTCTTGTTACAAAATTGTTATTGTGTTACAGACGTCAACATGCACGTTGCCGACCCTAAGCCCTAATGCTTATGTAATTACTGGACTTAAGTAATTAAATGACTTTGAGCACACTTAACTTGCTAACAGTACCAACCTAATAATAAGCACTGCTTCTTGGTGGGACTATGAAGTATGATATCACATAAATACATATTATAGTCACCACTGTTATCCCCGAAGGGTTAACCAGAGACTAGGCAATGAGGACAGCAAAAGCAGTTCTCTACCATAGTCCACTTTTCAGCAAATAGAGAAACAGTGAGCCCATCGTCGCTATATGCTGTTGGATGTATGTGCAGCCCTTAGTCCGTCAGTCGCTTTTTACGACACACTAGTGAAAAGAGGGGTGGTAGTGTTCTTCACCGCTACGGGACACTGTAAATGATAGTATCTAAATAACTTAAAACGAAATGTATAAGGCTTAGAGTCGTAAGAGGAGTAGTGAAAGGCCTGATATCTAAGCGCAGCAGTGGAACTGTTATAAAAGAAGAAAAAGAATAATATAACTATATACAATACCACTGAAAAATAGTTAAGATTGGGTAGGTTAGGTACTCAATAACTTCATCGTCATCATACGCGTCTCACATCTATAAAAGATGATTCAAATAGAGTCCAATTGTAAGGTTTGGCATTTTCTTAAGTGGCTTGTAAGGCCAATAAGCCAATAAGCTAGGTATTCAATTACTTATTATAAGCTGACGATTACACGGTCATGCACGGTAACTTGTGTAACAAACATTTTAGCATCGTTACCTTAAAGGCAATCGTGTCGCGAAGCAGTGGAAGAATACTACCGCCTCTTTTCCCTTGGGTGTCGTAAGGCGACTAACGGACTAAACACTGCACTTACATCCTGCAGCATATAGCTGCGATATGCTCACCACCTGTCACGCTGAGCACTTGTGCAGTCGCTATTTGGTGAAAAGTGGACTAAAAGGACTGCTTCTGCTGTCCTCATTGCCTAGTCTCTGACTAATCCTTTGGGATAATAGTCAGGGTTATATGTGTTACCTTAAAGGTAAAGCAGTAGATACATTTACAACGTTGAGCATAAAGGTTCTCTGATCGAGGGTCCCGCCATGGGTCTATATAAATATTGTATTACTTCCAGTCGGCCGCCTCCTGCCCGATTATAATATAAGCTCACTTAGATGCGTTATATACTTATACTTGGCTTAGCTTGTTTACACATTTTTAGCTATGTAATATGGTAAAAAATATGGTTACGGTATGTAGAAGTCCGAACTTACAAGTTTATAATAGTTTTTCAAGGAACCTTACCTTGTCTTTAAGAAAAACTGCATATTTTTTAACTCTCATCTGTTAAGAATATTATAACAAGTTTTTTAATAGTATGTTTAGCAATACAAAGCAACAATACCGCCAGTCTTTGGATACGTACCTTGCCTCAAAATTTCAAGTTAGTTAAATTATTTTGTCTGTGAAATAAAAGTTTTCATAATGTTAATAAATAATTCCCATACATTGTTTGAACACAGACAAATAGTAAGCGTTGAAGCACCTCTTGGTGACAAGCAAGGTGTTTTGAAGTTCTACATACATATAATCACGACTATTATCCCCGAAGGGTTAGTCAGAGACTAGGCAATGATAACCGCAAAAGCAGGCTTCTGCCATAGTCCACTTTTCGTGAGCGTCAAGTTGGCAGGCACACCACGGAATTAGATGGTTTTGACTATGTCAAAAAATTGTGTATAAATAGTGATAAATAGTGACGTATAGCATATAAATAGTGATACTATGGTTCAAAAGATATTTGAGTATCTTGGTGTGCCTGCTAACTTGACGTCAAGATAGCAGGCACATTAAGAAATACAGTTCGTATCAATGTGATTTATATGTCAAAAAACTGTGCATAAATAGTGAATCGAATACGCAAAATTTCAACAATTGTACTTCAATACAAACCGAGATATTACGGTCTCTAAGTGGGCTGCCAACTTGATGATTCTTGCGATGGCGGTTCCAGAGAAACGGGTTGAAGTTTTAAACAAATAAATACATGAAAAAATTGTGTGTGAAATTGTGAATCTTTCAATATCAATAAAAAAAGAATTCTTCTTTGCTATTTTCCAAAAATCTAATGTAAACTTCTACCATACATTCGATTTTAAGTACAATCGTGCACAATTTTATTTATTGACTTAAGATACTGACATAAAGTCTAATTATTTTTAATTCTAATTAAAAATTACGTTTAAATGACAGGAACAAAACACGGAATAACTATTCGTAGCTTGTTCTTTATTTATTAGTCATAAAAGACTAGGCAGGTAACTTTAACATTTAATGCACAAGGAATATACTTGACCCTAGTTAACTTTACGAAAGATTAGCTTGGTAAGTACCTACTATGAAGTAATACGTATTACTCGACCAACACAATTAGGCGCATGTCAGCTAGACGTTTATCACAGTTGTTCAATCATTTACAAACTAAACGTATCTTCTTCGATATTCCATTTTAAAATCTGACCACTCAGCATGTGCAAACTAATTGAAGTGCAATATATTTAGATTGTTAATCATTGAACAATTATGATAAACGTCTAGCTTTAAGGCGATTAATGATGTTGGTCGAGTAGTAAATATGAAAAGTAATAAATTACTGAGAAAATATCTACCTCACATTAGGTACAATGGCGGACTCCGTCGCTTTACCAGTCTAAAGGTCAAAATCCCTTGCACACCGCGTCGTCTATTTGGTACGGGCTCGTAGGTACCCGGGCGGTCGGTGCGCTTCACACGAAAATCGCTGCAAAGTGGTAAAGCGACGGCGACCCCGACCGTATCTAGGTATATATCTTTTTGTAAATAACATAATAGAAAATAAGCTGCGTACCTATAAAAATGTATGTTGTTATTAAACGATTTAAACACTTTCACTTCTGATGCAAATGTACTCACTGCTTATCAATTTCAACACAAACAAATAAAAGTTTTCGCGCACCATTCTCGTATCACCGGCTCACCGCACGTAAACAAAATCACGCCATCTCTCGGTCGTTCGCGAAACTCGCTCGTCCACCACTATCCCGAGACTTTTAATTCGAGTCACTAAAATTACAAATTGCTTGACATAATTTTCCATAGAAATAACGTGAAACTGATATTACACGGTAGATTTAAGTGTAATTGTATGACTTGAATTAAAAATAATTAGACTTTATGTCAGTATCTTAAGTCAATAAATAAAATCGTGCACGATTGTACTTAAAATCGAATGTATGGTAGAAGTTTACATTAGATTTTTGGAAAATAGCAAAAAAGGATTCTTTTTTTATTGATATTGAAAGATTCACAATTTCACAAACAAATTTTTCATGTATTTATTTGTTTAAAACTTCAACCCGTTTCTCTGGATCGCCATCGCAAGAATCGTCAAGTTGGCAGCCCACTTAGAGACCGTAATATCTAGGTTTGTATTGAAGTACAATTGTTGAAATTTTGCGTATTCGATTCACTATTTATGCACAGTTTTTTGACATATAAATCACATTGATACGAACTGTATTTCTTAATGTGCCTGCTATCTTGACGTCAAGTTAGCAGGCACACCAAGATACTCAAATATCTTTTGAACCGTAGTATCACTATTTATATGCTATACGTCACTATTTATTACTATTTATACACAATTGTTTGACATAGTCAAAACCATCTAATTCCGTGGTGTGCCTGCCAACTTGACGCTCACCACTTTTCACCAAATCGCGACTGCACATGTGCTCAACGTGACAGGTGGTGAGCCCATCGCCGCTCTATGCTGTTGGATGTATGTTGAGATAAAACTTTAATAAGGCAATTTAATTACAGATTTTAATTTTTAAAATGACAGAACACAAAATTGAGATTGTAATGAAAGAGGATTCTGATGATGTTGCAGTCTTTAGTCCGTTAGTCACCTTTAAGGGAAGAGAGGCGGTGGTAGTATTCTTTTATGTGCCGCTACGCAACACGGTTGAAGTTCTGCTGTACAAATTCTCGTTTTCGTTAACGTGATCGAACGAATAAATGTAGTTCGCGCTCAGCACTCTGACCCTTCTGCATCGCTTCCCTTATATAGGTACGCGGCCGTATCCTCGAATTGCGAGGTTGGTTTACAAGGAAAACGTAAAAATAAACTTTTTTCTTTACAAAACACAAAGCAAATACAACTGCTGATACATTTCAGTATATAGATTTCCTAATATAGATTTCATATTTTTTTAAGGTTCTTATAAAAATATGCAATTTTTACAAGTTCTTTTATTTAAATATTTATCAAATATAATATAACAATAATAAAATTTCTTTATTATTCCTTCACAACAATACAAAATTATTTTACGAAGTAGGTAACCTAAAATTGTGAAGGACTGGTGCCTGAAACGGGTTTGTAACAAAGCTATACCACAGGTCACCAGGCCCCACCCGCAGAAAGGATACAGAACTAATTTATGACAAGAGCTATAAATTTAAAATGCTGCAATTATTCAGAAATAATGTAGCTTATAGTTAAACAATAAAACATAAAGTAGCTTAGAGTTATACAATAAATCAAACTAAACTAGACTTGTCGAGCTATAGAGTAATAATAATTCGTGCGCGTTTGTGTAAGTCTGTTGAGTATAGGGTGTGAGTGTGAGTGAACGTTTAGATGTGAAATGAAAAAATGAAAATGAAAAATGTTTATTTAGCAAAAAACATAACTTAAGCCGAGATAGAAGATTGATCAGTGACTCCCACACAAGGCTAGGCCTGACTCGTGTGTGTTGCATTTGTGTATTAGCGTGCGTGTGGGTGTGTAGGTGGGTGTGTGTATTTTTAAAGTTGCGTTGGAGGATGAGGGCAGTTGACCATGAAGAAATTTTGTTAACACTATAGTTTACGAGAAAAAATGATTATGAGAGGGGAGAAAGAAATTTTTCTGTAGTTGCATAGTCCATGGACTTAAGAAATTTGGTGTTAGACTGTTTACAACTGTATTTTGTGAGCGGGTAGATGTTAAGGGAACTGTTTATTTTGTTATAAAGATAACTTCCAAGAAAGCCGTAGAAGTTACGCGAGAAGGCGGTTTTCAGGGCAAGCATGGTGCATACAGTGCCTATGCGACGTTTCCCTTTAGTTTTTTCAGGGTCGTAAAATTCTTCTGTGTGCTTCTTCAAAATTATTTTTAGAATGATCGTTTGCCTAACTGAGAGTAAGTCTCATTTTTTGTAAAGCTCAGTAGTGGGAAAACGGTAAGGTAAACCCATTGCAACCTTGAGAAGAAGACGCTGGGCCCGTTCTAGACCCAGCATGTTCGTTTTGGCCGTTCCACCCCAAGCTGAGATACAATACTCCAGAAGAGAGTGGCAAAGGGCATAGTAGACCATTCGAATAACCTTGTGATGTGCTTGAGGTTTTTGAAGATGTACGTGAGCTTCCTTAACCTAGAGGTGAGCGTATTGATATGTTCTTTGAAGTTAAGACACTGATCTATTAATACTCCTAAGTATTTGATTGAGGTCGTTCTTTCAAGGGTCGGACAATCGCAGGAGATCCTGAATGGCTGAGTGAGGCACTTATGGACGGTGAGATTGTATGATTGCGATGGAAGTTGATAAGTTCTGATAGTAAAAGCTATATATTTGGTTTTTGTAACATTAAGTGTCAGAACGCTGCTTTTCAACCATTTGGTGACCTCGTTAAGACCCATCTGGGCATTTTCAAATACACTATCCCAGGAGTCCCCAGTGAAGAATAAAGCTAAATAAAAAATATAATGCCTGCTTGCGCAAAAGCAAACTAAAAATATGATTGAAATAGATTCTAATTATGTCGGAATGAAAGTTCGGAAAGACTATGGAAATAAAATTCATGAGCGGAAAAATTCATTAACCTTACGACCTCTTGTGTACCGGTATTAGTGTTTCTAAATTCTTTGTAAAAATGTAGATGTACCAATATAGTATGAGTGGCTAAAATCCACAGAACAGAAGAAAGAGGTTCTGTTCTGTGCTTAAATCATATACTTACTTCGACTATGTAAGTACTATAACTCCAGTTGTATTGGACTTTCGAAACTTTTCTTTCCGCCAAAAGTTAGGGGCGCATCAGTAAAACGCCGAGCTCGTTACAAAGGTCTTACGTTAATAGCTATAAGTATATGGATACCTATGAAAATGCCGAATCATGCAGCGATCACTCAGCGGTGTCCGCTCGAGGAGGCGAAAATATTGTTTAATGTTTTATATTTTAGCGTTTTATTAACGCTTAAATATACTTAAGTAAAATTTTAAACACTGAAAAAAGACGACAACCTCAGGCGTGAGTCGAACTGCGGCTGCCTTAACCACTTGGCTACCGAGGTCTGGCTTTCAACTGTCGAAATTTGTCAGTGCTTGATGCTTATGTTTTTAGTCAACATTGCTTCTTCAAATCTTAGAAGTTTTCACCTCGGATCTCAGAGGTGGCGGTGGAGGAGAGGAGCCAAGTGGTTAAGGCAGCCGCCCGGAATTCGGAAGGTGCGTGGTTCGATTCCCGCCTGAGGTTGTCGTCTTTTTTCAGTGTTTAAAATTTTACTTAAGTATATTTAAGCGTTATTAAAACGCTAAAATAAAAAAAAATAATCTATAAACGCAGCTTCATCTTAACCGAATGTTCAAATATTTGTAAAAATATTTCTTTCGGATCTCAGAGGTGAAAACTTCTAAGATTTGATGAAGCAATGTTGACTAAAAACATAAGCATCAAGCACTGACAAATTTCGACGATTGAAAGCCAGACCTCGGTAGCCAAGTGGTTAAGGCACCCGCCCGGAATGCGGAAGGTGCGTGGTTCGATTCCCGCCTGAGGTTGTCGTCTTTTTTCAGTGTTTAAAATTTTACGAAAATATTGTTTTAATTTTCTAGATTTGTTCGGAAATAGGTTAATTTTATACTTAAGAACGGTAAATCTCTTCGCCTTTATCTCCCCTGATGGTAAGTGACGATAAGGCCGCAGTTCGTAGCGCAATTTTCCCGGAATCCTCAAGGATTTAGCTACTACCTACGGTCACTAGATCATTATGTTATCTCGCTCTATCTATCTCTCAACTGATGGTAGATAAGTGACGATAAGGCTGAACGTTATAGTGCTCCCCAATTACTGAGAAACTGTTTATATTCTTTCCAACCAGTCTCTTATAAATACTGACCTGACCTGACCTTAAATTGAAAACCTAGTTTTAAGTCACGTTTGTGAATCTAAGTATTACAAGATAACTAATAATATAATGTATACCTACCCACGCTGGAAATCGAACACGGGACTTCAGAGTTTGTTGTCCCGTGGTCTTACCACTAAACTCATACCTGTTATAAACGTTGATTAAAGTAACACTTAGGATTAAATGTACGCTGTCTCTATCTGTCTTATTTAACAAAAACGAGACAGCGTCACTTTAAACAGGGGTGTAACATTTGGCAATTTTTATTAATAAGAGCATTAAACCAGGTCTAAGCACTAAACTACAGTTGTGATCGCTTTCCAAGCGACACCTCTTTCAAATGAGCAACGGAATATATGGTTTCTTTATCGAATTGGTCATGAGATAGATTCCCACCTGATGCTATGCTTCTTCGTCGTCTTTCTTGTGCTCTTTTTGCTGGTTGAATTTTGTTACTTTTCTCCTAATTACCAAAAAGAAAAGAAAATCAAAAGCCGTGGGCTCTGCCTATATACACCTCTGAAAAACGGGAGGGTGTATGTAGGTGTGTGTGACTTATGAAAACGTTTGTCCTCTAATCAATGGTTTCTTTATTTATTGAACAGATGTATGTCCGAGGCTAGTAACATTCAATCTGACCCAAATGTAAATATACTATGAGCACACCATCTGCATATAGTGTGAGTAGATAAGTGACGTGGTTCAATCCGTAGAGGTTATTTCCTCGCCACATAAATCATGAGAGAGATGGAAAAGACGCGAGCCGCACGGGGACCGTTACGTATCCACGGTATAATATCATCTTATGTCAGGGATATGTCAAATATTCAGTGGCAGCTGCGTGTGTGGGCTCTAATACATCTATACACATATGACTTAACACGTGTGACACGGAAGGTTTGCGATCCTATAAATTCATAAATGTTTAGACGGTGACTAAGGTGAAACCGGGTGAAACAGTATTTAGTAATAAAGCAAAGTAAAGTTTATTCATCATTACCTATTAAGGTCCCACTGCTGGAAACATGCCGCTGGCTTTCCCACATGGACAAACACACGGAGAGATCGGGCCATAACCCCCCACGCTGGCCCAATGCGTAACCTACACACTTTATTCATTGTAAATGAATATATTTAAAGACTAATTGTGCCCAAATAAATAAAATAAGTAAGTACATAATTGTTTTTTTTTTTTTTAATAAAAGAGGGAGGCAAACGAGCAGGCGGGTCACCTGATGGAGAGTAATCACCGCCGCCCATGGACACCCGCAAAACCAGAGGAATCGCAGACGCGTTGATAGGTTTAAGGAAGGAATAGGAATTGGGAGGAGGGGGGGGGGGGAAGGGGCCTCCGGAACCCTCACTGGTCGGACGAAACACAACAGCACCAAGTGCTATTATTTCACGCCGAATATTCGTGAGAGGGTGGTATTACGCCGGGCGAGCCGGCCCAATGTGTGCTGCAACGCAGCGTGGCTCTACCACTCAGTTGGTGTCACTCATTTAGCACCACCCAGGGATCACGTGTAGGGTCTCAAGGGTATACCTACGGACGCGAGCAACTTTGACCCCCTAATTATAAATTGTTTCGTAATAATAAAAATAATAATGCCCATCAAGCAGCCTCGAAAAATATTTTTCTTTCCAGACAAAGTTCGAAAACAACATAACATAATTATAATAATATGCATGTATACAAAACTGTTTGATTAGTCCTTATTTTGTCGAAACAAAGTCCATTGTTTGCTTATCCAGATAAGCATAATAATCTAATTAAACCCGCCAACAACCGAATCTCGCCGGGGGAGAATAACACGGAAAAGTCACGAACGAATAATTCTAGAGGCAATTTTGTCAAATCAGTTTCGTTGAAAAAACCCGGTAAAAAACGTTGGAGGACCGGTGCAAAACCGGTGAAAACCGGTCGGGGCCGGTGCCAAGTTTCCAAGTTGCGCCGTTAAGGGATGACGGGGCGCTTTGCCCGCAACGCCGGCAAGATGGCCGTGGATGAGGCACAAATTGGAGTTTATTATTGTAGTTAAGAATTCGGTGAGCGCAGCGGGCCGAATGGGAAGACAGTTTTTCTGGTGTAGACTACAGCTGAATATTATTATTGTCATTATAATAACTATGAAAAATAGGTAGATTTTATACGATCTCTATGCAGGTTTCTCTGATCTATATGAGTGTGTTTAATAGAATTATTGTGTTCGACCACAGCTCTGCTGTACCATACAGTTAAGAAAAGTACTTCTGCTACTTTCTGCTAATATTTTATACAAATTCTTGGACAAAAACTTAAAAAATAGACTAATACTTAGCAGTACAAAGGGTAATAGATAAACTGCCAGAAACATAACCACAGGCACATTTAAAAATAAACGCACACCCGTTCGTTCATTGTGAACCCGTACTAACCGGATTAATTTCTTCGTCAACCGTGCCCGCGCTTTCATTGTGGCACGTCAAAAGGCCCGGGGCTCAACATGATTTTGAGTCGTCGATTGTTTTATCAGAATGGCCGCGCGTCCAAGGGCAGACGTCAGTTCTCGCATCGCTTTTTCGGCGGCCTACGAGTAGTTTCCGCGCTTTGGCTGCCGTACGTCTTTTGTTTGTTCGAGTGGCTTTTACTTGCGCTAGGCAGTTGGATGGACTCATCTGCAACATGTTTATTTCTTCGTTTATATCACAGAATAGAATGTATGTTAATATTGGCGTACACTTTGCATGCAGGAGATGTGTTTAGTTTTTTTAGAAATGCGAGATACAAACCCGTAACCTCTGATATTTTCAGCCATGTTAAGTTACGTTTGTATGACATTGTAAAATACATTAAAAATACGGTTTGGTAGTTGTTAACGATAACAACGGTTTAATGTTCACAGAAGAGTTACAGATATTGTTTACCTAAAATGGTAACCAATCTAGCTAGCCCCTTTAGCCTCTAGCCGCTACCCCAATGAGCCTTCAACAACCAGCCCCAACCAGAATAGGCATCTAACAGTGTTTTGTTTTTAAATGAAACACTTTTTTTACGGATGTCACTCGCATTTATTAGTACTTTTTAGGGTTTTGTTTTAGGCCTGACGTTTCGGTGTGACCACGGACAAATTGTCCGAAACGTCAGGGCTAAAACAAAACCTGTTCATTGTGTTGTTATATATTCATGTCACTTCTATGTGTAGTGTTCGCGTAAACTTTAGAAAACAATAAGTGTTTTGTTTTGTTCCAGCAGCCCAAGCGATGAAACGCAAACGGTGTGACACCGGCGTCGCATAGAGGCCTGTCCTGCCATGCCCTCCGAAGCCGCCACGATGCGCTACCTGCTGCTCTGTCTGCTGTCACTCACGTTCAACAGGAACTTCGCCTTCGTGCTCGACAAACAGAACCCCTACTCGCAGTTCCGCAAGTGGAACGCCGGCTTGAATGGCACACTCGAATTAGAGTTCAAAACGGACCAGCCCAACGGCCTATTGTTGTATACAGACGACGGTGGCACTTACGACTTCTTCGAGTTGAAACTGGTGAACGGTGCGCTCCGGTTGCGATACAATTTGGGTGGCGGAGCTCAGATTATAACGGTCGGCAGCAATCTTAACGATGGACATTGGCACAAAGTTCAGGTGAGATATGGCCGTTCATACAATTTAAAGTGTTATCTGTGTGGTAGTTTTGGGGGCGCCCGAAGCAACACGGTTTAAGTTTGTAATCGTTACGCAATCTAATGTAAACATAAAATTTTATAGCGCTATTGATAGTCTTTTTAAATATGATGATTGTTTTTGTATTAATTGGCATAGTAGATGGGATGATGGGCTATCAGCAAGAATGTGAGTGTAGAAAACTAATTATTATTAAAAAATAAAGTACAGCTTGTAAAATGAATACTTGATTAGTGGCTTCGCGTTTAGCACTAAGCCAATTTCAAGTGGTATATATTTTTAGTTTAATTGGTAGTGTACGGCAGATTGACTGGAGTGTCACATCACGTGTTGCTGCGAAAAGAACACGGGAGCAACTCCCTTACTAAGCCATTACTCATAAATTGTAGTAATAACTTTAATATAGTGACTGACTTTAATATTTTGATGACTAATAAAAGAGTAAAGTAGGTACAGCCCGTGACTGCCCCACTGCAGTGCAAGGCTTGTACATCATTTAAATATCGCCAGGCTTGCGCGGTGTCCTATCTATTATTAATACCTCATTGGTTTTATTATTAATTATATTTAATACTTTAACTCTCACTTCTATAATAATAAATTCTTTATTGAAAAACTAATTTTACAATATATTAACTTAATGCTAAACATATAGGTAGTAATAGAATCAAAATATACATGTGCCTGGAGATTAAAATAATTCTTTGCAAAATACAGTTACATTCTTAGTTGCTAAATAAATTACAAGACAATATTCGTTAGAAATTAACTACATTGTTTATATTAATTAATAATAAATTTACAATATTCATTTATAACTACTTGGTATATACTTAAATGAAATATCAGTCGGTATTACAAGCGAATTTCCGCGTCAACAGAAATTAAATGTGGGTTAAAGTTAATCGTCATATTTAATTTAGTCATTACTTTATAAATTGATTGCTTAATCTAGTCATTATTTGTTAAGTGATCTTATTGAACATGTATGGTATGTATGACACGTTGTCCGCCAGGTGGCCCGCCGGGACGAGCATACGTCGCTCATGGTGGACGGCGCCAGCCAGAGCAAGACGTCGCGCGGCAAAGAGTTCGCGTTCGGCAAGTTCACCAGCAACTCGGACGTGTTCGTCGGGGGCATACCGCCGTCGTGAGTCTTCCTTATTCATTACTTTTTTTAATACTTATTTAGAAAAGTAAAAAAAATCCGCCGTCGTTGTGTTACCTACTTTTCTTTTTTTTTATTTAAAAAAGAGGCAAACGAGCAGGCGCGTCACCTGATGGAAAGTAATCACCGCCGCACAACCAGAGGAGTCGCAGGTGCGTTGGCGGCTTGAGGAAGGAGTTTGTTGCTTTTTTTTGCTTATTCATTAGGTAGGTACTTTTTATTTCAAGAAATTTAGACAGGTTGAAAAAAATCGACGAACCGTATTTGCTCTTTGATTTTGAATGGGCTTAAAATTAAACTGCGTGTTATACTTTTAACCATGTGTTTTTCCATTTTATAACAAAACGTTTTATATTTTAAACATAAAAAAAACATTTAGAAAAGGAATACCTACCAAAATAAAATTTAGAAAAGGAATAATAAAATTATAAATAGTGAAACTGTACAAAAAGTGTGAAAACGTCATCGCCAAAACGTTTATTATTTACTTATAATTATTTAGAAAGGTTAAAAACGTCGACGGGTGGGATTTTTACCGTCACATACAGTAAAAACGAGTCAGGAGGCGCTCTACTAATGATAGCCAAATAATACCCACGTTAGCCTATAATTGGCTGGAAATAAAGGTAGCCTAAAAACTACATACATACTTACACGTACGGATGAAAACAATAAAAAAAGTTAAATCAAAATAAAAAAATCTGTATGCAAATAAACTTTATTAATATGCACTTTAGAATCGTTGAAAAACATTGTTTTTAACGAAGTAGTAGGTGTACTATGTCTCGTAGCTGTAGAGAATAATGAGCGCTACAAACCACTATAAGTGATATAGCTATATCTTATAGTAGTTATATAACTACAAAGTAACTTATAGTAGTTTGTAGCGCTCATTATTCTCTTAGACAGACAGATATAGTTAGTAGTAACACCTACTACTTCGTTTAAAATATTTATTTTTAACGGTTCTAAAGTGCTTTTTACCTAAAAGATATTGTGGCCTTATGGTCTATAAGACCATAATCTCTTTTAGGTACCAACTAAGTATTGAAATTTTATTCAACAAACCCTAGAAGAGTGAATTGAAGAAGCAGACCGTGTGTTTATTATGTACGTACAGGATGTACAGCATGATATTCTAAAACAAATTCTTTAAATTATTTGTTTGAAAAGTAGCCAAGTAGTATTAGAAGCTATCCAGAGGTTTCATTTAGAGAAATACTACCATCGGCTATATTATATTGCTAGAGTAACAGAATTTACAGCAGGCAAATCACATCAAGGATTCCAATAGTTCGTCCTTCAAACTTTAAAACAAACACTTGAATTAACACGAGCCGTATTAAATCCTACGAACATTAACCAGTTTAGTTTCGGTAATTGCGTCAAGGTCAGCATTGCTTCGTTAGAGCTAACTGCCGGCGAGTTAACGTGATAATGCAGTGATAGTCTAAAATGTTGTAACGGGCTACATTCGTGTGGAAAATTCCATAAGCGACAACCAAAAAGGGGCTTTGCCATTTTGAAACAAGTCTCTGATTGCTGCCAAATGAGCGAAGCTCTTTTGTTTTTGTCACGTACCCCGCTTGCAATTTTAATTGTCGAGCGTGTTTTGTTGTTGTTTTATTTTTGAAAAAATAAATAATCACTGTTGATTGTTGTAATAGGGTTTAAAATGGAGTAAGACGATGAATTATTAATAAGGGTCTTCTCTGCACGGAGGCGTACGATCGTCCATTAATATACGGGGAGTTTAATGCACGTGATGTTACGGAAGTTAAGTGAAACATATTTTTATATATTTTTTTGTTTTGTCTTACTATGGTAAGTGCCGATTAGACCAAGATAGAAGTCCATTGTAACAGGAATACTTAAGGCAAGTCAAGTCAAGTCAAAATATGTTTTTTCAATAAACTCAATTAATAAGTACTTTGAATCGTCCAAATCTTTTTACCTACCACCCATTCAGGACATAATTTTTTAACTGTGACCAAGAATGGGCGCAAGAAACCACTGCGCACAAAAGCAATGACATTGCTTTTGTGCGACATTAAGAAATAAGGAAGTCCTTATTGTAAATATATTTTACGGAACGGATTACAATAATGTCGTTATTGTTATAGTTAAATGAAATCGTGGTAGCCAACCCGAGTATAGTACATACCCCCAACTTTAGTGTGTAATTCTAATTTCGTATGCCACAAATCAATTTTACAGCATTTGTCGCAAAGAAACTTGGTCATGTTTATTTAATTCTAGCGCTCTTCCACCATCTAGATAGTACAGTGTTCTATAATGTATGTCACGCTCTCTTATTATTGGTATTCAAGGCGTTTATCCATTTCATTCGCAAAGGTCGCAGGCGGCTATTAGCTGCACATATATACGTGAGCGGGGTGGGAAAAACCGGAAACTTTCGTGTAAGGAGTTGTTTCAAATAGTGGGAATTGGGTCGCCTCTTTGATAATGTCAAAGAGGTACAACTTCCCAGCAAAAAGTGTAAGGCTGGCCCTTATGCCTCATGTTTCACGCCAAAACGTGGTGAAACGTTATGTCTATCGGTTGTGTGCAGTTAAAACACGTTGGACCAACGTGGTGGGTTATAGCTCAATATCCCCATGTGTTGTTGTCAATGTTGGGAAGGTTTGTATCCTGCACCTTTATTGGCTGATGATGAGTGTATTTATTTTAACGATTAATCTTGTCCGTGTTACCAAAAATATTCTTGAATCAATGTTAGCACAAGTCCTATATACATTACTAGTCCTACTACAGTTCAATATTATGTAAATTTCGATACCATTTGAAAAATTGGCCCTTTTCGCGTACGCCCGCCGCGCGTCGCCGCGAACGCGTTACAAAGCATATAAATAATGATTATCGGTTCGCGTGCTCGCTATTGGCTCTGTTCCGATGGGCGGGCGGAAGCGGGGTTCCTATTCAAATCATTTTCACGAGGTGTACTTACCTTTTTAAGCTATGTAGGTGATGGCTCATTAAAGTAATACTACGCACCTATCTCTTAACTTGGGTGTCGTAAAAGGCGACTATTGGTCTAAAGATTGCATATACATCTAACAGCATAGAGCGCCGATGGGCTCACCACTCATCAAGCTGAGCCGCTGAGCACATGTGCAGTTGTCATTTGGTGAAACGTGGTAGCAGGCGCAGCTTTTGTGGTCCTCATTGCCTAGTTTTCGAAATGAATGAATGTATGTATGTATCTATTTATGTACCATTTATACCAACCCACCACCCACATTGGGCCAGGATGATGGGTTATGGCCCCAGGCCCGACCTCACCATGCTCTGTTATCTTTATAGGTTGATAATGTGATGATGATGATGTTTTCTAAGCTCGAGGAGCTCTATGGCGCAGCAGCTAAGCCGTTGGGCTTGCGATCTTGCCAGTTAATAAACTTTCGATTATCCACAGGTTAAGTGTAACACTTCTGTCTAACCACAATCCTGAATTGTACAGTTTTGCAATAAAAACAAACCAAACCAAATTAAATTAAAATCATCTCGAACTCCAGCGTGCTTCGGAAGACAATCAATGTTTGAAACATACAAGTTAATTTGATAAATGAACATTTCGTTTTGTTATCATTATATATATTGGTTCTATCGAAATCCCCTTATAGTCTAAGATCCGAGTATAGAACGACCTATACTGACTGAAATTTTTCAGCCAACCCACTCGCAATGTATTTTTTAACACATTAAATTTGATATAAAATACTGTTCATCCATTAACCGCTCGGTGAAGGTCGTTGTATACTCGGATCCTCTACTATTATGAGATGTTTAATGCTGTTGCAGGTTAAATTTACACCAAAATCTGCACTTATAACAAAAGTTAAATTCAAACCACATGCAAATTGGAATGGAGGCAAAAAGTTTTGCGGCCCAGCATCAGACAGCCGATTTACCACCAGCCGTCATTGATAATCTGCCACAACCTCGATTGAATAAAACATTTATTAAATAATATCAGCAAGTCTGGCAAACAATATAGGCATTTTAAACCATTTGACAGGCAGCGGGATAAAAACATTCTCATCATATTTTGAACTTAATGTGATTGAGATAATGTTGCAAACCAATTTAGTATTCCAACATGTGCTATAGTCCCCTCCTGCCTTATAAAGCGTTATAACTTTGAACTAAATAATTATTATAATGTTTAAACTAAATAATTTTGAGTATTGTATAATTGCATGCAACGTCAAAATATCCTTTACTCTACAGTAAAGTATCAGTCTTTATACTATCCCAGTGACCACGTTTAAAAAGTTTTCATCATCATCAGCCTATAAACGTCCCACAGCTGGGCACAGGCCTCCCACGTGGACAATAGCACGTGGAGATATTGGGCCATAACCCACCACGCTGGCCCAATGCGTGTTGGTGGGTTTTAACGACTGCCATCTTACGACCACAACCGGGACCAACGGCTTAACGTGCCTTCCGAAGCACGGAGGAGCTCGAGATGTTTTTAATTGGTCACCCAACAGGCGTCCCGGCATTGCGAAAGTTGCTTAGCGGGCAAGATCGCAAGCCGAACGCGCTAGCCGCTGCGCCATCGAGCTTTTAAAAATAAAACTACATCCCGTCATATACAATCCTGACCTCATAATTACTTCCTGGAAACTGACTTATAATTAATTCCTTTGATTGGTTGGTAGACATAATACACACCTGCTATGAGGTGGAATCACAGAATGGAAGCTCTTTCTTATGTGTCTCTGTTTTATGGGTGGGAACAAGACATTTTATATTTTCAAAGCGACAAATACAAAGCAGCCCTTGGTTACGGCGTTCTCACATATACGCCGAGATAGGAAGATGCCAAGGGCTCTTAAATATGAGTGACGCCTTTTTCATTTAACATTGTTGCGCAAATATGTATTATCTATATTATTATGGTATATTTATGTTGAAGGCGGAATGTAAAACAGTCATATTTTTATGAATATATTGTACATTGAAGGTGTCTTATTGAAACGTTCTGATCTAATTTAGGGAAGGCCGTGAACAAGACATGATTAACTTTGATAAATTTACTGATACCGATTAAACGTCTTTTGACGTTTAGGGACCAGTTCTCAATTTGGCTTTTTCTGCATATGGCCTGTTCTGTATTCGACCACTTCTTGTTGAGGCTAGGTCTCTTAAAGACCATTTCTGCCAAGTCAGCGGCCGCCAAATTGACGTGACACTCACTTCAATTTCCCTTTCATTATGTGTATTTCCAAATAAAAAAAAATGAAATTCTGGTTATTAGTAGAATTGCTTCTAATCAAACGCTTTGGCTTTCTTCTCCTTACCGTAGTAAAACCATCTTCGTTGCGTTCTTCCCTTTTCTCACGCGGCCTCTTCCCTTCGTTTCGCTCGAATCCCGCGATACCTAATTACCTTAAATTTTTTTCAAGGGACCCACACCATATCTAGATAAACATTCGGGCCTACCTAGCTTACTTTCGGTATAGACAATATAGAGCTGTGTGTTGGCCGCTCATTATTAAAAGAATACGACCAACCTCTCTTCCCTTGAGTGTCGTAAAAGGCGACTAACGGACTAAAGACTACACATACTTCCAATAGCATATAGCAGCGATGGGCTCACCACCTGTCACGCTGAGCACATGTGCAGTCCCTCTTTGGTATAAAGTGGGCTGTGGTAGATGACTGCTTTTGCGGTCCCCATTGCCTAGTGTCTGACTAACCCTTCGGGATAATAGCCGTGATTATAATGTACGGATGTATTTTTTCTCTTTGGTGTCGTAAAAAGCGACTAACGGACCAAAGACTGCACATACTATCCAACAGCATAAACGGCGATGAGCTCACCACGTATAACGCTGAGCACATGTGCAGTTGTCATTTGGTGTGCATTGCACTGCTATCGCGGTCCTCATTGCTTAGTCTATGACTAACCACTTGAGGATAATAGATTGAATGAAGAAACTAATTCACTAAGTACTTACACCATGTATCATATGGTACTAAACTACTACTTCTGAGGCCGACTGTACCTACACAAAGTATTACATTCCTAAAAAGGTAAATTCTAAAAACGACTCTATTTTTAAATTCTTTTAATAATGAAACATCATAGTTGTTAAGTAATCACTAATAACAATTAAGCTCTCGTGCGCCAATAAGACAAATTACATTTTCTTTCAACACTACGGTTTTAACGTATACGAGTTCCCATTTACATTAGCGTAGAAGCCTCGCATCCAGCGCGCCTCGTAGCGGATGTAGTACGCTCGTTCGTAGCGCACTTTACTACGACGTAGCGCATATCGTCGCCGTAGTACGAGCAATGAAAGCCGCTACGGACACCCGTAGCCGGGAGGTTCGTTGACACTTATAAGCCGCAAAAATTTTAGGCAAAGCTTAAATGGATCGGACCCTTATATTTAGTGGCTTTCTATTTTCCGTAACTACAAGATTTTTGGGATATTTAAAAACCAATACGGTGCATAATGCACTGTATTAATTATTTTTAAGAGATAATTCTCTTTACTTTTAAGTATAGCATTTCTAAGTCTTTCATTTTGTGGTACCTTACTTATTATTGTCAACGGTACTCGTATATGCGGGCGTACAAAATATAATAAAAAGTTAATTCGATATTGGGAAACGTAGAACCAAACGAATTATTTATTTTATATTCTATGTAATCTGTCGTTTGATTCAATATAAAGCTAAGTATAGCTATATTTTTCTAAGACAAAATACAAACACGTTCGAATAGTCGACAAAATATAGTTTATTTTATACACATGACAATAGGGTTCAAAATCCATAGTCAAGGACAATGTTTGAACATTCCAACGAGCAGTCTATCCTGAGATGAACTGAGTGCTTGGTTAGCGATATCGAGGTCAAGGCACCGAGACATCGATAGCCAAGTTCTCGATACCGAATTGAGGTCGCTACTCGCTCCCATTCAATTGTGCTCGAGTTATTTGCCGCCCGGAATCCGTGGCGGGTTGTAAACTCATAACATAAAATGAGTTACATTCCCTGCGATTCCAAACGGTGGAGTACCAATTCCTGGTGTCGAATAGTTTCTATATTAAACAACGTGTAACATAGTACTGGTTTACATGAAACAGATTTTAACTGACTTTTGGGTAAGGTTTGCTTCTCCGATAATTTACTTAGGTATTTATTAATTGTCTACATAATCTTGAAGAGACCGGTCTCGCTATTTATTGGTTGGTGATAGGGCTTGTTGTAAAACAGTGGATAGCTACCAGAACCTTATTGAAGTATGTCTCCACAAATACAAATTTTAGTATCGCTAAGTAAGAATATCTTTATCTTATTATTTCGCCCTAACAACAAAGTCAACATCATTGTTGTGTTTCTTGACCAGTTCTCTCAAAGAGTTTGAGTATTTGCGCTTACATCAGTTAAGATAAAAGCTTCCTCGTTCCTCGTTATGCAATAAATAATTGAAGTAATAACGGAGTAACATTACCCAGGCCCACAGAATACCTTCAACTCGTACATTTTATTATAATGAATCAAAATTACGAATGTACCATAAACGTGGTTAGCGACCGTGAAATTGGTCTCGCCATGACATCCCCCAGGGTTGTAAATCACGATATTTAACTTAGCATCATTTTATAGCGCAAAGTTCGTTTTATGTACTTACGTTTGTCGGAAACTTTGTCGGTGACATGTTGTGCTCATATGAGCAGGAATTATTCAAAGGTTAAACTACCCTTTTGTAAAACAATTAAGTAGATGTGGCTTTTATGGCGCTATTTTGTATATTACATGTATAAAGGCTCAGCTGAAAACGTATGTCCGTAGGACTTTTATTTATTGTCCTTCTTTTATGGCTTGGCATTGATCTATCCTTAATCGTAATGAGAAGACTGAAGGTGTAAGCGCACTTCGCCTGGAGTCCTCAGCTACTCATAAATTGGCTAACGCACGAGTATCTCTGACTGTCGGAACACAACAATATTAACAACATTGTTTATGTTGCGATAGACTTATATAAAATGGTGGTAGCTTACCAGGTAGTACCATCAAGCTTTACTAACCAAACAAACCACTTACAACAATACGTGTTTCCGCGAATCGAACACTTCTGGGTTACACAGTGGCTTTACATAGTTTAACCAGTGCACCATAGGTTAAAATATTTATATGCCAAAAGTAATAACATATTTTTGCAGCGTCAAAGCTCGAATAATATCTTTTCATTTGGCAGTTGTTTATATTGTAAAGACACTATAATTTATCTGGGCGTCAACGGTCGGCCGTATTGTACGAGATGATTTGTGGGAGGCTGTCTCTCTGATTTGTTGGGTAATCACGAGAGCGGCTCATTTCCGTAACGAGCTTAATCTAAACGATTGTCTGTGGCCGTTGTATGAGGTCGCTGTAGCGGTCCATTACTTGTGTCTTTGCTACAACTACACCGATTAATAATTGTATTGTTTGATTTAAGAAACGGGTAGGAAACAGTAGTAGTAATTTTGGTTAGATGCAGTTGATTGCCACTCCTTTCTTTATAACTTAAAATAAAAAAGTTGAAATATTTCTGTTTTAATGTTTATAATGCAAGCGAGAACAACGAGAGCTACGCTTTTGTGTCCTTTCTAAAAACATGTTTTACGTTAACGAGGACAGATTGCTTGTGTTAAAATAAATATTTGAAAAATATACTTTTAGAACATTCCTGCCTCTTACTTTTATTAAAATGTTTTATTTATAATTCGTGAGCTTATTAAACAAGGTGGCGCAAAAGTCATCACACCATCCGAATAAGCTATAATTTTTTGAAATGGCGGTAATAATCAGTTCTGCTTTGACATTTGTGAATTAAACAGATACAAAATACCCGAAGAACATTCTAACAGGATGGAACAACGGCGCATACTGCACGACCCACAACTGAAATTCTGATTGCTGCATTTCCAGCTTGCCTAATCTCTCGTTTTTGATTTGCACCGGATGGTAAGATCGCCCGATTTGACCGTTTTAGTTTTCTTTTTGTGGGGTTTCTTGAAGTCGAGTCTATATATGTCAACAAGTCTCAGATTCTTGAAGCCCTCAAAGAGAACCTATCGCCGGAAGTTCTGGCAAGAGTGATGCAAAATGCCATAAATCGGACCCGTATGTTCATTTTTTTTCCTAATGAAAAAAAATAGACATCAAATAAACACCACCCAAAAGAAAAACTAAACATTCTCATTCATTAAAAACATAAAGACAAAGAACATTGGGTGACAACTTTTGCGCCACCTTGTATAATCATAATGAGGATGGGTGCAAAAAGGTGCAAAGCGACGTTTTTAATTGATTTAAATCGTGTAATATTTCGATACCAACTTTATTACTACATGTTTCTTAAAATTAAAACAACGCGTCGAAAATATCACGAGCTTAAGCGAAAGGCTTTTTCGCTTAAGCTCGTGATTCGTTGCTTTGACTTTCATATTAGTATGAAAGTCAAAGCAACGAATTTTCTAGTCTCCTTGTGGCATTGCGAAACATTGCATAGGTACTACGCCAGTAAATAAGTAACCTCAATTTCCTTTCCTTTTCTACCTACAGTCACACCAATTATCTAGCCCAAGAGAAGCTTCGTTATGAAACTCGTTAAATGGTTACTACGGATAAACATACTTAAAATACTTAAATACATACTTATTTTACACAGAAAACACCCAGACCCGAGACAATTTAGAAAAACAATAATTTCTAAATTGACCCGACCGGGGATCGAACCTGGGACCTCAGAGATGGCGACACCATGAAAACCCGTGTACAAAACACTCGACCAAGGTGGTAGTCAATTTTAACATGGTAATCACTCTAAATAATAATTCGTAACAAAAAATAAAACAGATTCGCTTGTTTCACCTGCTCCAGCAATAACGTTCCTTTTGGTACATTACAGGGTAAAGAGGCATGTTTTATTAATACTTAATATGTCATGAACAGTTTCTTTGAATAAAGATACTGATGGGTGTATAATGTATGGCATACCCTAAGGTCCCTTGTTCAATTCCCAGTGTCAAGTCACTTTCAAGTGCGCTCTGGCTATAGCTACCAAAATGTTATATAAATATGTCTAAAATCAATGTTAGAGCATATTGTGTTCCGACAAAAATAAAAACCATTTCTTCTGTAGTTGAAGATTCCGTTTGTAGTACGCTCCCATCTTCACCTTTTACTTACCATCAGATGCTGACTGTTACTCACAGCAGAAGTATTTTTCCAACGCCTCGCCAACGTTATAGGTATCTTGGCTCAGGCTGCACGCTCTGCCCATCGGTCACGGCGCGCCGCCCGGCGCTCGTAATGCACACATGACGCCCTCCGCATACGGTTTAATGACCGCTGAACGCAGTTTTATGCTAATATTTTTTAATAAATGTGTAGTTCTTTTGTTTTATAGAGTAAGTGGTGTAGGTTTTTTAATAAATGTGTAGTTCTTTTGTGTTATAGAGATTGAGTTTTTGCGTAAACGGTGTAGCTATGTGTGGGTTTAAATGGAAGTACTTTTTAGTGTATTATTTTCGAGTGTTTCTTTATTAAACAAAGGGTTTTAAATAAGTTTTATCAGAATTTTAGCTTAATAATAGTTTCAGGGCAAATTTCTCTGTAGAATGTTTAAAGATAATTATATTTCTTACGCTTTATTTGACCTAAAACGTGACTTTATTACATGGTCGTCACTTCACTATTTTTTTTTATTATTTACACATCATTAGTTTAAAGCAAGTCTAGTAGTTGGTGAACTTGTAAGTTTGATTACAGTGATAAATAACTAATTTTTAACAATAACTGTTAATGAAATAAATGTCTTTTAAACATTGATTTCAACTAGTAGTATGAGTAGTGTTGCTAGATCGGTCTGCATGGTTTTTTCTATAGAATCAAACTGTGCCAGATGCAATCTGTACCGGATCCCATGGTCCTTATTAATATCTACTTTTAAATTGTTACTGCCGACTCTCAAACGACTACTTAGTAAGGAATAAAGTAGAGATAAGAGACACGCGCGCCCCGTTACTCAGCGGATGGGCCCCCGGGTGTTATTACGCCGGTCGAAGTGGTGAACTTCGATGGCTGTCGTAATAAGGGCTACTGGATTTTTTCATTTCTATTGCAGCCATTTGTATGAGAGAACATTTGTATAGTTATATACTAGAGTTATAGATAGAGTATAGTATAGTTGAATACTAGAGTTAGCGACACAAACTATTGCAACTGCTGTTTGTGCTCTTTGTATATACAATAAAACTCTTTGTATATACTTTATATAAAGAAGTTGACGAGTTCCAGTAGTATTTTCCGCATAGGTATGTATATCTATAGGTGCTACCAACCAACCTGCATAGGGCCAGCGTGGGCCCAACCTCCCCATGTACATGTGGGAAGGGTAATGCCCAGAAGTGGGCTGTATGTAGGCGGATGATGATGATCTATAGGTAAATAAGTATATCTGGAAAATAGTGGATTAACTTTACGTGCCCTGGTAGCGCTCGGTTCGCTATCCAGATGTCAAGCGTTCAATTTCTAGGTATGCATAGCCTGACTTTGGGATCACAAACCCGCATATGGCAAGCAGTCATTAAGTCAGTCAATACCCAAAAGAAATTTTAAAAGATAATACCTAATAACAAATTTCAAAAGATACTTCAGGGGGTCCTGCACGAAATTGAGTGAAAATTTACGTATTTTTAAGTCACTTGCACTATGCGCTGAATCAGTTAAATACATTAAAAGAACTTATGAAAGTTAGCCTGATCATTGCACAAGTTGAAATTTGAAACGAACTATTTTAACAATAACTAACAATACATAAATCTAAAGACTCCTAAACACAAATTTTTTCAACAACTTTTTTAATTTTACGCTGAAAACAATAATTCTTACATGAATATATTAGTACAGGTTATTCCGCAGGGCACCCCTTTCTTTTAAAAGTAAATTTTATTTTTGATACAAGCGCGTGATGGTTTTGCACATTTCGCAAAATAAAAACATTGCTCAAATTAAATTACTAAGTTTTGTCGGCAACACGTCTGCGATTCCTCTGGTTTTGCGGGTGTTCATGGGCGGCGGTGATTACTTTCCATCAGATGACCCGCTTGCTCGTTTGCCTCCTTCTGCTATAAAGAAAACGACTAGGTCGGAAACTTCAAAGCAGAATTGATCTAATTATAAATATCAATATTATTGATTGTGCTTTGCGCAAAAACTGACATAATCTCTTAGTGAACTCATTAAGAGACTTATGTCAGTTTTTGCGATCGCGCGGCACCCCCTTAACATGGGCTTGATAATTATTCTTAAATTAGAAAAGCGATTTATTTTATTTTTTTATCTAAATTTCTAAAGGAGTTTCTTACTTGAATTAATTAATAATAATCAATCTAGTGAGATATGGAAACGGTCGCCTAGTTCTGACCTCTAGACCATCTCCTAATTTTTTTTTTGAGGATTAGAAAACTTAAACTGGTTCATACAATTAGAAACTTTTAAGTAAACAGCTCGACTCGCCTTCCGTAGCAAATTTCTACTCGTAGCATAAAAATGCTACGAGAACTACGCTGTAGTGATGTTGTATGCACCTCGCCAACTAACGTATATGTGTCCGATGTCCGTAGGTAGTCCCATAAATTGTAGTGGTAACTTGACTTCAATGATGGAGGATGAAGGCCTTTACTGGGACAGTATACAGACTGTAGGTACTTTGAATTGACTATATGGTCATATCGCGACTTCTATGTTAGCGTATGAGTAGGTACTGGACGAAGAACGCTTTCGGCGTACTCCAGATTGGTGTGAGCTGAAGATGGTCGTTTAGCACTTTTCGTATAACCTAAACAGTTGGTCGTGGGTGCCAGTACAAATCATCATCATCATCATCAGCCTATAAACGTCCCACTGCTGGGCACAGACCTCCCACGTGAACAATAGTACGTGGGGATATTGGGCCATAACCCACCACGCTGGCGGCTTACGGCTTAACGTGCCTTCCGAAGCATGGAGGAGCTCGAGATGTTTTATAATTTGGTCACCCATCCAGCGACCCGGCATTGCGAAAGTTGCTTAGCGAGCAAGATCGCAAGCCGAACACGCTAGCCGCTGCGCCATCGAGCTCCTCCAGTACAATTACGTAAATAATAAATTTTTATTACCTAGTTCAGTTGAAGAACAAGCAGTAACCGATAAACATTTAAAAACAGAAACAAAATAATTAGGAAACAAATTTCCCCGAGATGTCGCGTCGTGATTATACAACTCGGCATCGGAGATTCTATTCTGAGACTCTACCGATATCTGAGTAGCGAGCGGCACCATCAAGCGGAACCGTATTTATTGGCTGATTACCGCTTCTTTTGTTATATCTGTTCCACATTGAATGACGCATATCCTTTTGTCCGTATATTCCCAAACAGTGACACTAAACATTTTTTTTTGGATTCCTGACATCCAGGTGTACCCTGAAATACCCCATGTATGTTCCGCAATTTTTTGTAGTTTTCGAGTTATGATTTTTTTTAATTTTTTTTTTAAAAAGATGCATAATTTTCGAAAAAAATAATTTAAGTCGGTCAAGTGGAAAATTATCAAAATTAAAAAACAATAAACAAAAAACCATACATGGGGTATTGCCGGGTACAACTAGATGTCAGGAATCTAAAAAAAAATTTTTTGTGTCGCCGTTTGGGCCACTCTGTATAGGTAATTAACGATACTCTAATAATATTATGTAATATAAAGAAAGTTATAACAATACAATAGTCTTTCGGAATAAAGCTACAAGCAACATTCTAACCCGCACACGGAAAGAAATTATTAGTTGGGTTTACCATATTTCAACAAAATTTTAGGGTTAATATAGCACCTACTCTTGAGTTTTGTTGAATGAACAAATACTGTATTGTTAATCAGTTACGGTAATTTGAACTTATTACATATATCTTTTGTTGTTTTAACGTATTTATTTTGTAAATTTAACTTAAAAAATGGTTATTTCAACAACTTGAACAGTAAAATCAACAATTACCTATTGAATTATGCATGAATTGTTATTCCAACATGTACAAATAGGTAAAAACAACTGTTTTCATATCAACAAAAACTTTTCTGTGAAAACAACAATTTGTTAATGTTGCTTTAACCCATCACTTTGTTAATTCAACTAATGTGTCGCCAACCCGTGCAAAATCAACCTTTTTGTTCTTTCAGTGCACTTTATGGCATACCGTGGTGTTATTTTTTCTACTTTTTTCTTTCTATTAAAATAACCTATTTTATATAAATACAATTTTAGAGGAAATTAATAGTGACAGACAATATCTATCTATTTATCTACCTATCTATACTATACTAATATAAAAAACTGAAGAGTTTGTTTGGTTGAACACGCTAATTGCATAAATCTTGTTTGTGTTGGATAGTCCATTTATGGAGGAAGGCTATACGAGTATAACATAACGCTACGTCCGATAGGAGCTAAGCAACAATGAAAAATGTTGCAAAAAACGAGTAGTTCAATATATTTTACTAGGCTTTTTCTCAAATTAACGTGGGTGAAACCGCTAGTGATAAATAAGTTGAAGGCACGACATATTTTTCATAGCATATATCCATTCGTCCCATCTTTGTTGAATTAAAAAAAAAATTAAACACCTACTACTGCATTATAATACCCTCCATGGCTCTTGAGTTTCCTAAATTAATTCGACCTAAAACACACAGCAGATCCAACAAAACATTCAACTTCTAATCTAGAGTGCGCCCTTTTAGCTTCCCTGCAGCATAAAAAAGTGGACCGAGTGAAAAAGAAGAAAAAAAAGTAATTACAGTTGCAAAACGTTGCTTTATATAACAGCCGCCTCCATCGGAGCCTCAAAGAGCAATCCTCACATCCGTGAGACCCACTTGTGTGCTCTGTGGTAAATTCTAACTTCTCGCAAGGGTTGCTACCTGTTACAAAAATTAAATTAAATAATAAATATTATATATTTTATTATGCTATTTTCCAACAGTCACCACCAATAGGGTGATTTACAGCTGTAGATATACGATCGTTCGGTCCATTCTGTAGGAAGTTTACTTACGGATATTTTTCAACCAACCTCCTTTTTCTTGCTGTACTTATATCTTTTTAGGGTTCCGTAGCCAAATGGCAAAAAACGGAACCCTTATGGATTCATCATGTCTGTCTGTCCGTCCGTATGTCACAGCCTTAGAGCATTCAACCAACGTCACAGCGCAACTTGGTAAGTAGATGTATTCTGTGGACTGAATTAAGATTTTCACACAAAAATAGAAAAAAAAAATTTTTGGGGGTTACCCATACTTAGAACTGAAACTCAACATTTTTTTTTCATTAAACCCATTAACGGATAGGTCTTCAAAAATAATAAATGTATTTTTTTTCTAAACTTATTAGTTTGCGCGAGAGACACTTCCAAAGTGGTAAAAAGTGTGTCCCCCCACCCCCTGTAACTTCTAAAATAAGAGAATGATAAAACTAAAAAAAATATTATGATGTACATTACCACGCAAACTTCCACCAAAAATTGGTTTAAACGAGATCTAGTAAGTAGTTTTTTTTTAATACTTACGTCATAAATTAATTAATTTAAAAAAATATACTATTATTAATACATCGATCAAGGTTACAACGAACTACAAGAACTTTTATATGATGTTACTTGCTGCTACGGAACCCTTCATGGGCAAGTCCGACTCGCTCTTGGCCGGTTTTTTATTCTCGTTGGTCAATACAAATTATTCCCCTATATATAAGTATCCCTGTTGGGAGTATCCCGCAGTAAGTCATGCTCGGAACGATCTTGTCGATCCACTTGACTGTAGCCTAGCAGCAACCAATTGCGTGTAGTGAGTTGGGGCTACGATTTCGACTAGGCACTTTTTCTTCCATATTTTCTCTTTCCATATTATAATTGAAACATAAGGCCTGCTCTGAAGACCATATTGTGTGACCTCGGTACCAGTGAGTGCTGTGCAGTGCTGCTGTCTAACACCATTAACAATACACATTGGTCAAAGACTTTCATCTTATGATACGGAATTTAAGACAAGATTAGAAATGTTTATTCTGGCTTATTGAAGTTACCGGCTACGTTTTTATATATTAGAGGAAAGATAGTCAGTTCCTCATATTTATGCTCGAAGTCTTAATTACAAGAATTTAATATTTAACATTAAAATAAAATAAATACGAAGCGTCCATTAAACCTTCTCTGTCAACTGAAGAGTTTTTACTCTGTCATTTAATTTTGTTGTGAAGGCATATATCAATATTCTGACTCCTAGTTAGGTTAAGCTTAAGTCATCAGCCTATAAACGTCCCACTGCTTTGCACAGGCCTTCCCACATGAACAACAGCACAAACGGAGATTGGGCCATAACCCACCACCCTGACCCAATGTGGGTTGGGGGGTCGAAATGCAGTGGTGGGAAAAATATTAAATAAATGAATTTTGTATGTGATTTCACCGAAATTTCGTAGAACAACCCTTTGCATACGCGAGGCTCTTCTGCTCCGAAGTGAACACGCTCGCAATTTTTTTTTTTTTTTTTTTTTATATATAAGAGGGAGGCAAACGAGCAGGCGGGTCACCTGATGGAGAGTAATCACCGCCGCCCATGGACACCCGCAAAACCAGAGGAATCGCAGACGCGTTGCCGGCCTTTAAGGGAGGAATAGGTTTAAGGAAGGAATAGGAATTGGGAGGAGGGGGGGGGGGAAGGGGCCTCCGGAACCCTCACTGGTCGGACGAAACACAACAGCACCAAGTGCCATTATTTCACGCCGAATATTAGTGAGAGGGTGGTATTACGCCGGGCGAGTTCTTTATTATTTTCATGCATCGATAGATACACATATTCCGATAAAATAACACTAGTATCTGTCAAATCTAAACCGGAAGGCTTCCAAATGAAAGATTATTTTATTATGCTACAGCATAATTCAGTTTTTGTTATAGTGTGCAGTACATTATAATGCAATGCCAACAAATATGAACTAATTACTAAAATATTTCTATGTGCTTTATGCTTTATATATAATTCAGTTTTAATTTTTTATTTCACGAAGAGAAATAAGGCGATAATGACGTTAAGGCTGAAGGTGGAAGCGCACTTCACTCGGAATCTTGAAGTTATAGATAATATAATCAGTTCCTGTTGCTTTAAAGTAAGTTTACTTAACACAAATATGCCACATTGTTATTATAGCGATCACGATACAGCGAACCGAGACCTGTGGTTCTGGTACCGGCGGTCTAGCCATTAGACCACAAAATGCAGATATGCCTTAATTATTTTGTATTGTTATTTTGTATATGTCATTACTGTTAAATGGTTTTACGACTGTTATCCCCTAAGGGTATCCCCTCCGAGACTAGCCAATGAGGGCCGTGAAAATAGTTTACCAAACAACAACTGAACATGTGCTCGGTGTGATTAGTGATGAACTCATTTCCGCTATTGCCATTGGTGTTTTATCGTTGTAATTAGGAAAAAATAAATCAATAACAAAATGCCCACGCTAGGAGTAGCCCACCTAAACCGCCGTCGGCAACACTAGCCATGCGTACCGTTGCCCTAACTTTGCACCGACATTCTTACTTTCTCACTATTATTCCAACGCTATTTGCTACAATTGTCAACTTTATAATTAGATCGTTAAAGGTTATTAGATTCACGAGCTTACCGATCAACGTCTGTCGTGTGCGATGTACTTCAGTCGGCATTGCGATTAGTGGTTTCTAAGTTAGGTAAAATGGTTCGTTATGAACACTTTTGTTCTGACATTTGACGGTAGTAATCGTAAAAACCTATTTTTGGATATTTGCCCGTCTTGGTACTAAGGTAACTGATCATATCAGGGAACGGCGTAACCGCGGCAGCATGGCCGTTTTTAGATATTTACCTATGTTTAATTTATGATGACTTTAAAAATAACTTTAAAAATTATTGCAGATTGCAAGAACTGTTTGTCTGCCTTTCATTTCTTTATTATTATTATTATTTTGTTGTCTTTGAGTATTAGATATTTAAACACAATTGCACGCCATGAGTACAAAGGTCATAATAATACCGCTCATAACTCATCAAAAACAAATTTTATAATTATTATAACTACAGACGAAATTTACTAGTTACTTAGAGCATCTAGGTAATAATGAAAATGTTAGTCTTAAAACTTGTTTTAATCTAAGCTTGTTTCCCAATATACTAACTTGTAGTACTATATTTCGTCTCATTTAACTTAGCGTAATATTCCGCAATGCCTTTATCCGAGGCAGCTTTGGAATTTCAGCACAAGCCATGATATACTATGATGGATACTGAGACACCGCGACAGATATATCATTTGAATGCAATCTTGAGATTTGAAAATTTTATGTCGATATGAAATATGAACGTATATTGCGATGGAAATATAAGACATTTGGATAAATGGTAGGACTAGCGCTGCATGTGTTACGGCAAGAATACCTATCACAAGATTACGACTAGGATATCCAGATACTTCTTAAATCACCAGTCTGAAATTATATAAGAGTTCTTTTGTTTCTTTTTAAGCGTTTTTTTACGAACGCCTCGGTGGCCCGCTTTCCATGTAAGTCTTTGGTTCAATTCCCAGTAGAAAAAGTGCGTTTAGGATTTTTCGATGCATCCCGGTTTTGTGGATCTTATTTGGAAAACGCATTAATTGAAGCAATCGCTTGAATTCAATGAAGAAGCGTTTGCCCAGCAGTGCGACAGGGTAATTACTTTTCTTTGTTTTTTTACCCTGCACTCATAAACAGAAATGACAAACATAAGCTCAAAGTCATTTCATTAGCAGTACGGTAAAGGATATGTTAAATTGATAGATACGAGTATGTCATCTTGCTCGCTGGAAGTAAGGCGAGCAAATGATCAGGTCAAAATAGCGTGCAAAATTCTCCGCGACAAAATTGATGCTCCTGATCTCCATAATGAGCTAAGTCGGTTCTTTACACCGAATAATTACCTGCGGGCTAGAAAGCACGCACTATTTGCTATGCCATCGTGCCGTACCGTGGCTCGTGCACGATCCCCGTTACCCCGTACCCTCGCCGCACTCAACGCTCTACTGGACTCCAACCCAGACTGCGACTTGTTTGCGGACGAATGGATGAAATTATTGTATAAATGCTTAGAGTTTTGTGAGAGTGATGTTTGAATGGATGACAATGACTTTAATGCCAACATTTTTAACAATGTTTTCAATTTAATTATAATAATATTTTATATTTTTAATTTAACTTATTTGATGTATTTTATGTGTTGTGTTTTAAATAATGTAATTCACGTGTGTTTTAAATAATGTAATTGGCTTATTGCCGTGTTATTTAATTAAAATAAATAAATAAATAAAATCTTCTTATCTCCAGTTAGATATCTACCCCGATGCAGCGCTTAATTGCTTCAATACATAACATAGTATATTTAGCTAAACCCGATTTAAGCGACATTAGCTCATAAGTTGTCGCAATACGACACAAATTGCGGTGCTATTTCCCACGAATGCATTGCTGGTAATAAATTCGTGTAATTTGGATTACTCCGACCGGTTGTATCATGGAGCACAAAGAGCTGCTGTCAAGCGGTTCTCTGTGTTTAGTTAATGACGACTTTACTTTTTTAAAAGCGTCAAATATTACTTTGCACTGACCACGCAAAATAAAATAAATGATAAAATCATAAGTATTGTTTTCTAAGGTAAACGAGCATTACACATTGAAACGAAACACTTTTTACGTATAAACTCGCGTTTAATTTTACAATATTTCATAGTTTTTTTTAGTTTAATAACGTTTCGAACCCTTCACAGGGTCCGTGGTCACAGGGAGACCTCTCTTTATTTCTCCCTGGGACCACGGACGCGACCAATCAAACGCGAGTCAATCCGTAAAAAATGTTTCATTTCAATGATAAGATCATATTTTTTTATTATACTTTTACGTAATGTTCGAAGGGTATGCGAAATGCCACATATCATAATGAAATTCTTTAATGCCTGTACTCGTATGTTCTGCCATATTATTTTAGCTTGCTTTTTGACCACACTTTGTAACATTGTGGTCTCAAAAGTAAATTAAAAAAATAGACACAACACTTATACAGTATAAAGTCTATAACAGTTTTAACATGTTAATAATATATATAACTAGCGGCCGCTCGCGGTTTTGCCCGCGTGGTTCCTGTTCCCGTGGGTATATCGGGATAAAAAGTATCCTATGTGTTAATCCAGGTTATAAACTATCTGCATGCCGAATATCATCCAAATCCATTCAGTAGTTTTACGTGAAAGAGTAACAAACATACACACTCAAAAACTTTCGCCTTTATAATATTAGTGAGATGAGATTAAAAGTTAATTAATTAGATTAAAACACACATAACAGAAAATGTGAAAACAAGAATAATAATATTAACTTGAAATACACCATCTCCTTACCAAACATAAACTATAATTCTGATTGTAGACATACAATGAATTTGTAATTGTGCAATCCGCTCATCGAAGGACCGAATGCAGCCTCGGTCACTGGTGCAGAATGTCGGCTACGCCAGATTATTACGAGATATGTTGCGGCCAGTCGAGGCGTGCTGGCGTAGAAGCTAATGCAATTAGGCACTGGAGAGTTGGCTAGCAGCTGATTGGGTTGGATGGATCAGTTATACCATTATTTTATTATTATTTTGAAAAAAAATAACAAATACTTAGAAAGTTTCACGTTAAAATGTTGAACGCGGTCTGTTAGCTTAGGTTTAAAGGGAGGTATTTCGGGCGCTTCTCTCTCGCTCTCTCGACGGTACGACGGTAAGGGACGAATCGCGTTTTATATTTCAAAAATTGATAGATATAATAAATAAAAAACGATCGGTTATAATTTCTCAAGTTATCTATGAACTTCATTTCGGTAAATGTCTCATAATATCAAATCACTTATTTTAAGAATAAAACCTGGAAAAGAAGATACAATGACACAAAAATACGTAACTTTGTGAATTTATTCTATCGAGCCAACTTTATCAAATCGTGTTTCCATCGGGTGTATTTCACAGAATAAAGCCTCAACAATATTTCATAATTTTCGCAGATTTTAATTTTACTGTTTACTACTTCAAAAAGTAATTCTAAGAACGTGTTATTTTAATTTTTCACTAACACCTAGCCTTAGGCATTTAATTACATCGACCGTTCGTGGTCACCGGCTCGCGGGCTATCAACTAAGACCCTATTGTACCAAATGAAGCAATAAAGATTTATGACTTATGCCTGAGTTTCTTATTAAGTCGTCAAAACAATTTGTTAGCTACGCCCACGGAGGCTACACCGGATTATAACGAGATATGTTGCGGGCAGCCGAGGCGTGCTGGCGGAGAGGAAGCTAACGCAATTAGGTACTGGAGAGTTGGCTAACTGTTGTTTGGGTTGGATGAATCAGTTATACCATTATTTTGT
The DNA here is from genome assembly GCA_963921215.1 of Scoparia ambigualis. Classification (NCBI taxonomy): domain Eukaryota; kingdom Metazoa; phylum Arthropoda; class Insecta; order Lepidoptera; family Crambidae; genus Scoparia; species Scoparia ambigualis. Next base: position 3,723,503 of record OY992520.1, on the reverse strand, counting down.
TGTTAATCTGATCAAATCAATCCAATCAAAAAAAATATATGAATTAAATACACTTCTAACAATTGACGAACAAAGTTATAAACGCTAGCTACTTTAGGTGCCCTGTATAATTGATTTGATTAATTTTTTTGTTGCATTTCCGTAATCACGGGCTCACGGGTTATTCAGTCAGCCCTTGACCACGGTCGGTGCAACTTGGCCGAAACGTCGGATACTTAAAACAAAATAATATGCTAAGGATACTTGTAATTATAAGGAGTTTGTTTTAAAGCCCGTTAAGTATTTAATTTTAAACGGTATGCATATATTATAATATGAATCTTTACGCAGGAAAAGTCGCGAACGGTCGCGCTAGTATTTTATGAAGCGATCAAGCTCTGAAAATCAAACCAGCACACGTAACTGTGTCGCATATTATGTGGATACAATAATGTTTTCTAACTCACTACATTACATATATATGTAATGTAGTGAGAGAGTACATACTCTGGCGTCAAATCATCCGGGATAGCCGGGATTAAACTGTGCGCACACACGAAATTGTAGTGCAAACCCCGTGGACAATGTGCCGTAGACAATGGCACATTTGGAAAGAGGTCAACAATTGCGAGTGACTGCCCTCTTTATAGACGCTGGCGGTTCGCTTCCCGGCGATTTAGCGAAATAAATAATGGCTGCTTCAGCATCTGTGCCTCTGAATGGACTTTGCAAATAGGTCGCGCTCCGGCCGCGGCGACATTGTTTAGCGTACGCTACGCTAAATTTTACGTTTCCCGTTTTGGTGAGCGAATTCGAAAATCATAACTTCACCTGACAATTTATCTTCTATGTAAATAAAAATGTAATGCTCAAGATTAAAGCCTCTTTTGCTTTGATCTATGTGAATTGCGTGCGTTGGAGAGAGCATATCTTGAGAACGACTAAACCAATTTCGATCATATTTTGCATAAAGTCAGACCATGACACGGACCAGCACAAGGATATTTTCTATATCTGTATCAGGTACCTGTAGGATAGTGTAGTCCTCGCGAACGAAGACGTGAGCAACAACTAGTAGTTAAATGTAATTACAATTATTGAATATCATAAGATAAGATAAAGATAAAGATAAAATATGCTTTATTGTACACCACAGAAACATATAAAAACACAAACACATAGTACATAAAATTGGCGGCCTTATCGCTAAAAAAGCAATTTCTTCCAGGCAACCATGTTGGACTGGATAGAAGAAATAGTTAAAAAATTGATAGGGCAGTCATGGTGTTTTATATAAGTACCAGTATTATATTATTCATACTTATGTATAAACTTATACATAAATTATACATATACTTACTCATATAATCATAATACATATATACATATTTACATACTTATATATAATAATACATAACTTCATAAATAAATACAAAACTTTCTCTATCTTAGGAAAAGACAAATAAAAACAGGAAATAAATTAAAAGGTAAATTAATCATAGAGACATCGACAGTGACAGATAGTGCTCTCTAACATGTCGTATAGAGCTGTCCAAAGATTGTGCATGCTTTATTTCTGTCGGCAATGCATTCCACAGACGGGCAGCTTGAACAGTAAAAGACTTATCAAAAAATCTAGTGGAGTGCATTGGTATCGCCAAACTCAAGTTCTCCGACGATCTCAATACACGATAATCCGTGTCATTAAGGAAGCTAAAGCGTTCCTTGAGGTAAGGTGGCGAAAAGGGATTGAACAGAATACTGTAAAGCAGGGAGACAATATGTAAATTCCGGCGAAGGCGAATTGGCAACCACTTGAGCTTAGTACGAAATTCGGATATATGATCATATTTGCGTAGTCCAAATATGAATCTAATGCTAAAGTTCTGAAGACGCTCAAGCTTATTCAGTTGCTCTTCAGTGAGGTCTAGATAGCTGACGTCGGCATAGTCCAAGACGGGTAGAAGAAGAGATTGTGCTAGCGCAGTTTTAGTGGCCATAGGGAGAAAATTGCGTAAGGATCCGGCTGCGGCAAACATTTTCCGACTCACCTGTTGTAGCTGCGGTCCCCAAGTTAAATTTTTGTCAAGCACCACGCCCAGGTTTTTAACACTGTCGCTAGGAGATAAAGAGACGCCATCAAAAGTACAATAAATACGCACATACAATACTGACACATAAACACAGATTGTCTCGGTCTTAGCCAAGAAATGGTTTAATTGTGCCTTAATACAACCGCATGACATGTTACACTCATATTACATAATGTACAGCTGCAAACTAAAGTGTATGAGTGTACATCTTATGTAGTCTGTGATAATAATAATCATCATTTCTCAGAATATAGTTTGCTAGATCTTTTCACTTATAATCCAATATTGTTCCGTTACCAAGCGGTGCAGAAGCGACTTGGAATCTGACTTCAACTAATGATCTTTCCTTCTTTTTGCTTCCATTTTTATATCTCAGTCGACATACCTACTCCATGTATTACTGTCTTCCATGGACGTAATGTATATTACATCCATGCCTCAGAATTAACTAAAACATATTATTCTATGGTCCATGCTGTCTTCCGACATAAAATAGTTATTTGTTATACAAGAGTGCAAACTTGCTTTTTAACCGCGTGCTCAATTTTGATGACCGAGCAAGCGAAGGATTCAAAAATTAGAATCCTGAGCGTTACCGAGGGAATCAAAAGAGCACGAGGTGAAAAATCTTTGCACTCGAGTGCAACACGTAACTTTTCATCCCACCTCAACGAGGAAATTACCAACCAAATTAAAAAAGTAGGTACACCAAAAAGGTTCCGAGTCTGAGTTTTTAACAATTTAAAAAGGTCGTATGATAAATCGGCACCATGGAGGAAGAAGAAAATAGGTTTAATGACGTTTTGAATACACATACTAAGTGCACACGATGTTATAAATTCAATTTACTTTGTCCTATAACGGGTAAAAACGGCTTTTGCACTCAGATATCGAAGAGTAAATAGACTCTTTCCGAGATGGAGGGATGAAAAAAATATTAACAATTTCAACTCCCTTATTATCTATGACTTTAACCAAACAGCTATACAAAGAGGCAATGCCGCCAGTCTTTTGGGTACGTTGCCTCGAACAGGCGAGTTAGTTGAAATTTTTTATTTATAAGGGAGTTGTTTTTTCTTTTTATTTGTTGTTTTTTTTTGTGTGTAATTAAGTTATGTTGTTTTTGTTCTCCTTTTAATGTTGTGTTTATTATAATCAAATTTTAAATCTTAATAAATACTTTGTAAACCAAACAGATTAAAATAGTAATAGTTATTTTTTTAGGGTAAATTGTAATTTATTGGAGTTTTGTCACATAATGACAATGTCACTCCGTTCGAAACAAACCTTAGAATTGAAAACGTTGACAGTTACCTAACATGTTTTTATTATCACTTTAGAGCGGTGACTTGCATTCATTTATAAAATAATTATTTAGGCTCCAAATTGAACGTTTTAGGCGCCCCAGTTTACTAGTCTCGTCGGATGTAGGGAAAGCAATTAAAACTGTACTACTAAGTACTAAGCAAATTTCAAGTTTCTAACTTTCATATAGTACGGTACCTACAAGATCCCTTCAAATCTACATTTGAGAGCCGTATACATGCACTATTCATAAGCTGAGCATGTGGCAAAATATGTATAATAAATATACTTTTTATTCATATTGATCGGTTCGAAACATATGAAAACATAACATTAACATTATTCATACTGCCTGGGCGTTAAATACAATGTCATTATTCATCACCTTTTATAGTATACTAAAGTTATTTTTTTAAATTTTATTCATTCAGGTATAACAAAACATAGATCAAAGTAATAACATTAAACATTTTCCAGATTACCTTGTAAATCTGAAAGAAGGACAAAAAGGCCTAAACTCGCTTTATTTTATTAATCAGAGTGGCCCTGACCGCCAAGCAATAGATCTAAATGATAAACTTAGCGATAAAGTAAACGCGATACTCCCTTCCGGATAGTGAACCTTATTACCTTACCTTAAGGTTGTTCCATAAACACGTATTCCGCTATTGTATTTTGACGCCCCTTTCCAAATTAAGAAGTAAATGAAGTCTTTGAAATCGGCACCGTGAAATCTGATTAATGCGTTAGCGAAAAGAAACGATAATCGGCGCTACCCAACTCGATTTGTGAACGTTCGCCGAAATTTGTGAGCGACTATAATCGAGAAATGCTGAGAAACAACTGACACTAACGAGGAGTGATTTAATTTAGATAGCTGATTGTTTTTGCTATTTTATTTAGATTTAATATTGAAAGCAGCAGCAGGAAGCAGCAACTTATTATAAGTAAAGTAGTCAGAGGTTAAATCTACCAGTGGGGGTGGCAACTGCAATCGGTTTTCTTGGTGGTAAACTAAAAAAAAACCAAAATCAAGTCAAGTATAAATAAAACAACAAAGAAAGTAAGAATATATGCTGTGTCGGTTAAAAGATGTAGTAGTTAACTGACTTAATTTAACATAGATAGCTTTTGAAGAGACAAACAAAAAGATAGGGTTTCATATTTTTTTATTATTTATTTGTGTCGTATATGTGGTTGTAGTCTAAATTCGCCTAGCTAGTCAGATAACTAGTAAAATATATAGTTCCTAACTGGTTAATGAGTCCAAGTAAAGTGCGCTTCCATCTTCGCCCTTATCGTGTCTAAGCATTCGGTGAGATAAAGGAAAAGCGCTTCCTTGTAGTGCAATGAAAAGAAAAATTAAGCTAATATTTATTAGAAAGCGCAGATATAGCACTGTGTGTGTCGGTGTGTTCGCGAAAAGTTTAGAGTCCAAAAATTGTGGCTAGACCCCCACAACCCACCTCGCTTGTCATAACTCATCATTCTAAACCGAATTCAAACAGGAGGAGGTTTTCTATTTGTCTTAAAAAGTATGTATCTTTTTAACAAAAGGAAGGGTTTCATATTTTTTTGATTATTTATTTATTATTATTATTACACAATCATGTCTACACAATCAAATTTACAATAAACCGGAGTCGTACTGTACGCTGATTAAATGCCATTTCATAGTAATTTATTTAATAAATAATAATAAGGTAATAAATTTTGAGATTAATTATTACTTTTGAACGATTCTAATATTGTGAATGTCATTGAATAAATTAATTTACTATTTCTAAGTATTGAGTATGAACATTTTATTGCTTCGCTTTGAAATCCTTTACTGTAATGACCACATTGTTTAATTAACTCTCGCGACCCTGTTGCTAGGCCGAGTCCGCCGACACATGACGGTATGGACATATTGTCTTATCTACAGAAGTGCGTTTCTTTGTGGAGGAAATAAAACAATAGATTGATTGATACGACCTATAAGACGTGCCTACGAAGCCTAGACTTTCGTTAGGGCTTTCAAACGAAAAGGGAATGAAATATATTGCAGCAAGAGATTTTTGTCGTAGCGTAAGACCATTGAAAACGAAGTTACGTTAAGACATTGGTACCAGTAGTTGTAGTAAGCTGTTAAAATCACTAATCCCATGTGACATATGTAATGACATAGTGTCTACTGCTATTGTTTGTATGCTGGTCATGATTAACACAAACTGTATTCCCATTTGTAGTCCACTTCCAATTCATATAAGACGAAGTAGGGTCGTCTGTGTACCTAATAAAAATACTAGTGCAAAATACGTCACACATGCATGTATGATGGTTGTGGCAACTGGCAACCCTATCCGTAATGGTAGTAAAAATATTGTTGTATCACGCGAACGAAATGTTGCTTTCTCCTGACGGCGGTCACGCGAGCGCCGCGGCCCCAAATGTGGATTTATTCCATCGTAATTTAATAAAAGTGCCGATTGCGCTGCTTATTAGGGTTATGGCGTATTATAATTGCGGACATACAATTGTGTAAAAGTTTTTAAGTGGTGGGCAATCGATAGGGCGACACGTTAGCTAACAGATTGGACGTGTTTTATGAAGGACCTTTGTTATGAGTGCTTCGGAACACGCTACTGTAATACTGGTGCATGCATTCCGAATCCTAAAACGTTTTTTAGAAAATTTACCATTATTATTATCAACTTATAGACATCCCAGTTCAGGCCGTAGCCACCACACTGATCTAATACGGGTTAGTGGACTTAACGTGAAGGATTTACAGATAAGCTCTATCCGTTTTATTAATAAAAATGACAAATGTTACACCTCGTTTTAAAGGAAGACACCTAGAGACAGCGTCAATTTAATCCTAAGTATAACTTTAATCAACGTTTATTAATAACAGGGTAGAAGCAAAATTTGGTCAACTTGCAAAGTCGGAACCCGAAAGCGCATTGCGCCATTAATCTCTTTACAAAGCATAACTTACGAGTCTATTCAAAACAGATTTAACAATAATTGGCATAGGATTGACTGAAATTAAACGTATTAATTCAATATTTTTTGTGTTTATTTATTATATTGGCAAATTATTATACTGTCATTTATAAATTGAAATAAACTTTAAGTATGACATATTAAAGTTGTTTCCTCGCTAAATAGTTATGCTAATTAGAGATGAGTCGTATCAGGTAAATTTTGTATGAGATACGCCTAGTACTACTCCGTACAAATACTTGATTCTAATACCTGTTCCACCTAGTTTATGGACGGCAGTTTGAATTAAGGTTAAGTATAGGATAGGTATGTTTTAAGGTTAGCTCACGAATATTTTTTTAAATATTGTTAACATTTAGATTTTATTCACGTATTTTAACTATTTTGCTGCAATGAAAATTGTACGCTCGGCATAATTAAAACAAAGGTCATAATTAATTACCCAGACCAGAAGCAAGCGGGCTTCGTGCCGTGGGTGCGTAGCCTTCGAGCTTAAGCTTAAGAATATTCGAACCGCTTATAATTTTATTGAACATTAAACTGGTTCGTACCGGTTCAAGGACTTGCTGTGAAGGGCATGACCGTTTCACATCGGGCTAATTTTTCAACTCTCAGATAACAAATAGACAAACATACATATAATCACGACTTTTATTCTAGAAGCGTTAGTCAGAGACTAGGCAATGACGACAGCAAAAGCAGTCCCCTACCATAGTCCACTTTTCACCAAATAGCGATTGCACATGTGCTCAGCGTGATAGGTGGTGAGCCTCTCGCCGCTCTATGATGTTGGAAGTATGTACAGTCTTTAGTCCATTAGTTCGTTTTTTACGACACCGAAGGGAAGAGAGGGGGTGGTAGTATTCTTTCACCGCTACGTGACACAGATAAAAAATATTCACTATAAATCACTTGCCATCTCAAAATTGAGATTAACTACTTATTTACTCAGAACATGCTTTAGTTATTGTTCTGAGATCTTTTAGTAGAATCCTTTGCTAGTGTGAGTATTTCTATTCAATTATTAGATGACAATTTAGTAACATTCAAACAGAGTAGGTATAGCTATTTCTATCCCATGTTTTTATTTTTTACCTCTATGCTATACGCATTGTGTTAAGTATATGTTATTAATAATCTCAGTGATGCAATCAGTCTACGCAGAACAGTAGTAAGCGGCGGTCGTTCTGAAATAGTAATTCAGGAAGTTAGAAAAAATAATCATATTTGCCCATGACGTTCCTATTATGGCACCTAGAAATGGCTTCACTCTCCTTGGTGATAAGTCGTCAATGGAGTGAAGCCGACCATCTCAACGGTGTTCAAGACGCTGTACAAAGAGAATAAAGCATCAGGTTCCTAAAAAAAAACCGCAGAATTAGGGACAGTCTTAACGCCATCCTGAAGACTGTTGTACTGTTGTGTTGTGTTTGATGGACAATTCGCCAATGTAGAAATGCTTTTGCAGAGCGTTATCAGCTCGTCTGAGATGAATTGAGATTTGTTGATCATCGCTTCAGCTAATTTTAAATAATAAATAAAATGTATCATACTAACACAGATATGGATTTCGGTCTATAAAATAACACCAACTTTAATAAAAAGATATGGATTTCGGTCTATAAAAATAAATGGATCTTTTAATAAAAATTATAATTTTTAAATATTATTTTGTTTTTATTTAGAGTTGGCAACGCACGAGTATAACTTCTGGTGGTTATAGGATGCGGTAAACGTTATATTATAATACAAATCAAATTAAATCAAATCAAATCAACATACATGTTTGTTATTTACTTAAATGGAATAAAAAAAATAATGAAACAACGCTGGCTACCAAGAAACAATAACGTAAAAGTTTGAGAAGGAAACCATGCTTCGGAAGTCAATTGTAAAACCAACCTTCCGGATTGCGAAAGGTCGGTTTGTTATTGTGAAATTTCGGGAACTCAACTCCTGTATTCAACTTTGTTCAACTGTTATATAAGAATGGGGGATAGAAGGGAGGGAGGCAAAGGCCCTGCCAGTGGGACGATATGGGCGGTTTTGTCGCTGCAATGTCAATATGTCTAACTCAAAATTTCAAATCTATCTATATTATAAAAATAACAATTGCTGTTCGTTTGTCTCGTTAATACTCGAAAATGGCTGGACCGATTTGGCTAATTTCGATTTTTGAAATATTTGTGAAAGTTCAGGGAAGATTTAAACGGTAAGAAAAAAATAGTCTAAATCCTTAAAAAAGAACTTTAAACATAGACGTCCTGCAATATATGTATTAAGTATGAATTGGTAGCTAAACACTTTTTGCAGATTTTCTTACGTATTATTCGCGACATTTATCTTTTTCCTGTCAGTTGAGTTGTCGTTGTGATTCGGACAGGACAACGTCTGTCGGGTCTACTAGTTCTTAATAAGGAACGCGGTACGAATATTAGAATAATTCTTTTTTTATAAGTATCACCTTGGAGCACAAGTTTACATACACCTTTTTACATTTAAAAGATTTACATCTTTTACATCTATAAATATTTACTCCTAAAACCTTACTCTGTTATTAATATAAACGTTGATTGAAGTTACACTTAGGATTAAATTTACGCTGTCTCTATCAGTCCTCTTTAAAAAAAACGAGGCAGCAGACAAAAAACATTTGGCCATTTTTTATTAAGACGCTTAGAGTATTAACTTTGTTTTCTCCCATGACGTCACTAACAATATCATGTACAGTCGCCAGCACTTCCACCTACCACGAAATGTCAAATTTCTTCAATGCATTTTGAACATTTCGCTAGGGTTTATGGATCAATATCATACATACATAATAATCACGACTTTATCCCCGAGGGGTAAGTCAGAGACTAGGCAGTGAGGGCCGTAAAAGCAGTCCTCTGCCATAGTCCACTTTGTGACTTGTGAGGTGGTGAGCCCATCGCCGCTCTATGCTGTTGGATGTATGTGCAGTCTTTAGTCCCTTAGCCGCCTTTTACGACACCCAAGGGAAGAGAGGGGGTGGTCCACAACGCGACGCGGTCCACAATTATTTACAATGTTGCTTTTATTTTCATGTTCATAAGAAGGATTATTTTTGTTGAGAATAATCTCTTTGTACTTAAACCTACTAAAGAGATGTAAAAAAGCTTGATAATTATCAGACAAAAGCAACAGAATCTTTTCTGAGAAAAATGAGTTAGAACACAAACCTACTGCAGTAATATTAAGGTATACTTAAACGGTGAAATGCTAAAAGTAACAAATCAATAGACACAATGTCGTCGATACCACTAAAGTGTAACAATCATATTATGTAATAAAACAATAGAAGGACAATTTCGTAACCGTTCCCGAGGACGGTCCTCCAATCGGCGCGTAGCCTTGGCCGTTGCGACGTGGCTGTAGTTTGAGCCGTTGTTGTAATGTTATTGTACATGACACGAACCGGTTCATTTCGGTTCAAGGATGGGAGCGAGAAGTGTAAAAATATAGTCTTTGCTTCGCAACCATTGATTCTGAAATGGACTTGTTCGAAAGTTTCGGTTTACTTCGTCGGTTAACTACAATATTGAATTAAGGGAGTGGAGATGAACGAATTAATAGGTGAAGGATCATAAGACCGCCGGCGGTCGCGAAACAATTGATTTACAATTGTGTCTGGCTTTACGGTGCTCAAGGGGTTACATTATAAACGAGTAATTTGCTGTAGCGTTTGATTTCTTTTGAATATAATATAAGTGCGGGTTGTCGTCTATTACAAAAAATTTCAACTTTATTGTACGAATGGCTATACAGTTCTTGGACGCACATAAACAAAATGTACATTTGTACCTTAAAATATATTTTCCTCTGACGGACCCTTCATAAAATTATGATAGAACTTCAATTAATGGAATTTATTTATTTATTTATTTAATCTTCTTTGCAAAACAAAACTGCAAAAGGCGGACTTAACGCCACATGGCATTCTCTACCAGTCAACCGGTAAGGATGTGGGAGACTAGAAGTAAGGCGATGGAACAAAACAGTTAAAGTAAAATCAGATAAGTAATTTCTTAATACAAAACATAAATACAACATATATTATAAACTACTTATATAAATATGATACATAAATATTAAGCATAAATAAATACATACTTATACATAAATAAAAACATATTTATACATATATAAATACAACAAATCAGATACTTTGTGTGACAATTTAGATCGCGTTAAAATAATGCTCACGGACTAGTCTTTTGAACTCCATTTTACTCTTGGCACGACGAATGTGCAATGGTAGAGCGTTCCAGAGACGGATAGCAGATAGGGTAAAAGAACTGGAGACGAAGCCAGAACGATGAGCGGGGGTTTGAAGAGTGAGGTTGCTACTGGAGCGAAGGTCACGGTTATGAGAGGCTCCCAGAAATTGAAACCGAGATTTCAGGTATTCTGGGGTACGTGGATCGTATAAAATATTGAAAAGCATACACACAACTCTAAGGTTCCTACGCTCACGGATAGGCAGCCATTTAAGTTGAGTCCTGTAGTGGGAAATATGGTCAAACTTACGCAAGCCGAAAACAAATCGAATACAGCTGTTTTGCAGACGATCCAACTTGTTAAGAAGATGTTGATTAGCGTCAGAGAGACAGACGTCAGCATAGTCGAGAATGGGGAGAACAAGAGCCTGTACTAGCGCGATTTTAGTGCTGGACGGGAGAAAAAATTTCAGCCTATACAAGAATACAAGAATACAGGAATTTCGTTTGATCATTCATAATAATTATACTTAGTACCCAATATGTTATGGTTGTCTCCTATTATATTTGTATAAGTGTGTAGCACTCGTTATTGAATTACCTATAGCCACAAACTACGAACACACGTACAAAATACGTATGCCTTTTGGCTACAAATCTGTAAACGCTACCAATCTAGCAAGTAATCGCTTAATTTTAAAACGGACCTCTGTCGTCATAAAGGTTTTAATCTATTTCTCTGGTACGAATTGTCACTGTAAATGTCGTTAATTCTATATTAATATTATAAAGAGGAAAGATTTGATTGTTTGTTTGTTTGCATTGAATAGGCTCCGAAACTACTAGACCAATTTCAAAATTTTTTCACCGTTGGGAAGCTAAACTTTGTCCAGGTGACATAGGCTATACAATAGTCTCATAAATTCGTCACGGGGTACGGGGTCCACGCGGACGAAGTCGCGAGCGGTCCGCTAGTTCTATAAAAAGCTGTTGTGTTCTTGCGCCCATTCTTCTACACAGCTAAAGTAGGTACGTCTGAATGGGAAGGCAAAACATGTTTGGACAATTCAAAAGCACTTTAAAATAAGTTCATCCAAATAATATAATATGGAGTGATTCCAAAAGTTACTCCGTATCCATCGTGTCTGTTTGTAATGTTCTAAAATTTCCCGTATCCATTGATACACGAGGGTGACAGCTATTCCGTTAAGTTTTTGGCAATAAATCCAAAAACGCTACTAATCTAGTCGTCACTTAGCTGTGAAACGAGAATCAATCGTTGTAAAGATTCTTTGCTGCAAACAATGTGTATAGATACCACAAGCTTCCCAGTATTCATTGTACACGAAATGAAGAACCATACCGACATGGTTTTAGCTAAAAATCTATAAATACTACAATTCTAGTTATGGCTTACCTGCAGGTAAAACGAGAATCAATCGTAATACAAAGTTTCTCGTTAAGTCTTACTTTGTAACGAACAATGACTAGCGATCCCACAAGCTCTTTCGTATCCTTGGGAGTGAGGCGATGACTTTCCGAAAATCAAATTTTACTGCAAGCGATTTTTGCATTCGCGTAATTACCCAGTTTTTTATTTTCAGTTGCGTTTTTTTCCGGAGGATAAATTTCTGAATATTTTTCTTGGGTTACTCGCATAATGACTAATTACGTACACGCATATTGACAAACACGCATTTTGACTTCACGCATATTGACTTACACGCATTTTCACTTCACGCATATTGACTTACACGCTATTCATTCTCAAATATTCCTAGTCACGTAATTTACACATTCGCTTACCTACGTGATCACTAGGAAATATTACTATAAACAATTTTTCAAACATTAAAAAAATTAATATTTTTTTTATCAACGCCCGGAACAAAAACTATCAGAAAAAGATTAGATTGGGAAATAATGAGAAAAGAAAAAAGCTTTTAAAAAAATCAACCTCTGGAAAAAAAATATATCAGGAAACGATTCGATTGGGAAATTATGCGAATGCAGAAATCGCTTGCAGTAAAATTCGATTTTCGGAAAGTCATTGCCACACTCATCATTGGGTACACTAGGAAAATAATCATTTAGACTGATATTTGGCTACAAATGTAGTAATTGCTTAGCTGTCAAACGGGCCCCAGTCGTCGTAGTTTCTCGCTAAGTCTATTCCTTGCTGCGTATAATTTGTAGTGATCCCACAAGCTCTTTCGTATCCAAAGGATAATAACAATTTAGACTAATCTTTGGCTACAAATGTATTTTAGCTGTAAAACGGGCCTCAGTCGTCGTAAAGTTTCTCGCTAAGTCTATTCCTTTGCTGCGTACAGTGTGTAGTGATCCCACAAGTTGCCCCGTATCCGTCGTGTCTGCTATCACGAGCGTCGCTGACGGCGCAAACTTTTTACGAGCCCACATGGTTCCGTAATTCTGGTGTCGCGCGCATTCACGTGTTATAACTAGAGACTGTGATGCAAGTATTTGTGCAATGAGCTGCGGCCCATGTGCTGTAAACACCTCAATGATAATTTATCTTAGTGGATCCTGCAGAGGTATCCCTTTCGCAGTAGCACGTTGGCCCATAGGGATCTTTTTGCAACCCCGTCCTATTACTCTGCCTGGTAATGTCTTTGAAGTTAAGATTATAGGAACTGTGCAAAGGAAAAACACTCGAAACACCAACTGAGAGGGCTTCAGGAAGGATTTCAGGATGGATCTAGATGGACCAGGCTGTAAACACAACTCAGCTGTAGTGCGATTCTCTAAGCGAAAACATCTTTAAATCCTTGGTAACAGCGGCTGCAACAGCGGTGAGCGTACCATTGGTATTCTTCTAAATAATTTTCAACGCTGTTCGACACTAGCTACGCACGGCTGTAAGCGGCGTGATAGGAAATCACTTCTTTGACATTTCTTGTATGTATAAAATCGGTATTCTGCTTAGAGGGGATTCTGTAAGTAAAAAAGCCTCAACGTTGACCACAGCCGTGACTGCTGCGTAAGATGTGACGACTGTAACATCTGTGACCACAGCTATGCGCGCAGCGTCTGTGTCGCTTAGAGAATCGCATAGCTGTGGACATAGAGTTTGAAGCTGTCAGTGATACTTCAGTGATTGTGGCCCTTGAGGCTGCAAATCAGTTAGCAAAAAATAGCTCTGCAGTGTTGTCTCTAGTTATACTTTAATGGCGGCGTGTGTGTTTAGTGTTGCCCTCAATACTTTTATGGCGCACAACTCGCCTTGAAGATTAGCTGATGTTTTTGTAGTCGCCTTAGTGGGAGAAATTAATCTAATGGATTAGAAGCGGCTATTGACGGTGTTTGTTTAACATAATAATTATGTGTGGTTTGAAATGTTTTTGTGTATTGAATGGTTTTAAAGTTACTTTGTGTAGTGCTGATAACTTTGTGTAGTCTTGTTTAGTCATAATTTTAACCATAGAAGGCTTATATTCAAAGCGTCTAGTTAAATTGCCAGTCTAGAAACTTTGAATTATGTTGGTAAGGGCTACTTGCGAAGACAAACTTGTAGTTGTTTTTATTCATACAAAGTTTCACATTCAAATAAGTTATGAGGTCTCGGCAATGGAACTCTTTACTTTGCTTTTCAGAGCATCGTTTTGTTTTGCAAAACTTATCAAGTTAGTTTCTTGTAGGAGTATTATTTGCTTTTACATTCTGCTGACAATAAAGTTTTATAAACTTTGCCTACGATACTTATTGTGATGTATCTCCATGTACCTCTGCCGTGCCCCTCTAAGTGTGATGGCAATGTATATATATGTACTAATTATTATTAACTTAACAGTGTCGCGTAGCGGGGAAAGAAAACTACCACCCCCTCTCTTCCCTTGGGTGTCGTAAAAGGCGACTAACGGACTAAAGACTACACATACTTCCATAAGCATAGAGCGTCGATGGGCTCACTACTTGTCACGCTGAGAACATGTGCAGTCGCTATTTGGTGAAAAGTACACTATGGCAGAGGACTGCTTTTGCTGTCCTCATTGCCTAGTCTCTGACTAACCCTTCGGGGATAATAGTCGCGATTATATGTATGTATGTATTTTTAGCCTATAAACGCTGCTGCTAAAACTAAACGTGTGCTTGGAACATTAAACCTTTAGTAATTTTTTAATATTAACTCCATCTATCACACTCCGCACGTGTGCAGTTGAGGAGCATCTGTTCAAAAAGAGATAAATCCACTTTCCATTTTTTTGTTTTTTTTTTATTATTGTTCTCTATACGAATACACAACTTAGCGCTTAAAATTTGCTTCAAAAAGCGTTATTTCCGATAGAAAAAGGACGTTCAAACTCAAAGTTTGAATCAAAGAGACACATTTCCAAAGAATATTAACAGAAAAAATAATAGAGATATAATATTTTGTCATGTATGGTCATCTTACACATTAAGTGAATAAGTTTTAAATAGGTAGGGTAGCGTCTGTTTCAATGATGAGTTTCATACGAGTGCGATACTTTTAAGTGTATTTGATTTCACAGTGCAAGAATTTAGCTCACGGCTTCTACGAACTAAGTAAACTAGAGAGTTTTTATTTAATCACGCTCACTCTCATAAGTAATTTCAAGCTGGATCTTTTTTATTATTTTTTGTGATTCTACTACTCTAAAAACATGTTTTGTAATATTTTTCAGTGGTTAAGAGAAAAATTAGTAAATTCGTTTAAATATGCTTTGTTAAAATGTTAATTTACTTTTGCTTGTCAACATAATAAAAAAATCGCTTAATGTTTTTCTATTTCGTGAATAGTACGACGACGTCGTTTCGTCTAAATTAAAAAATCGGTTGTCATTTTGATATTTCTTTATTTTTTTTTGTTTTCGTTCTTTCTTCATAATTTCTCTATTTTTTTCTTCAATTTTTTCTTAATTTCTTCCTTATTTTGTTTCGTTCTATCTATCTCTCTTTCTATCTATCTCTATTTCTTTGCAAGCGATCGGTGTGACCGCTTGTAAAAAACAACAAAAACAATGTCACCGTATCAAGAAGTCGCACAGTAGGATAGCAAGCGCAGGCCCCGGCAGCGAGACGTTTTTACTGCGCCGCCGTTGTAAATCAGCCGCAACTCCGAAGGGAACCCGTTATTGATGTTACAGTTTCAACTGGCCAGCTCGATTGGTTTCCAAGTGTTCTTAAGGATATATTAAAATGGAAATGCAGCTCGTTCCGTTTTTAGAGTTTGCTTGCAACTTTACCAATGACGGGTCACTGAATGGGTGACTGCATAGACAACAACTCCTCCGTGCTTCAGAAGGTACATAAAGCCGTTGTTGTCATATGGATGGCAGTTGTTTGAACCCACCAACCTGCATTGGGTAGCATGGTGGGTTATGGCCAACTCCCCCTACGTGATGTTTTGAAAGAATTTATTGCATGTATTAATTTTAAAGAACAGCGTTGTAAAAATTCGTTTTCAAGCTTTTAAGGGTAATCACTTATTTAATTTAACAATTCATTTAATAGTAATTAACAAGATCATTCGTAAAAAGGCTCTTTAGATACTTTCAACTGTATTTGTTAGGAACAAACTATATCTTCATAAATGAAAGCGTGGCAGCGTGTTTTATGCATCTTTTAGCGTCGACCACGCTGTTGAACGTAACATTAAAATGCACTTAACCGCATAAGTAACCGCGTGGGGTATCCAACGTACCTGTAGTTAAAAACTTTCTGATATTTTCCAGAAGTAGAGACCGGCTTTTGTTTTCGCAAACAAATTCCTATCGAAAAGTTTAATACCGCTTAATACCGTTGGTTGTTGGGAATTGGTCGTTAAAACAAGGGAATAGATAAATAAGTTAAAACATACAAATACTCAGCCAGCGTAGTTAATTAAAAACAGCTGATCTCCCATATGTTGTTTGTGTTAGCGGCGGACTGATTTTTAGCAGTGGGACGTTTAAAGGTTAACAATGACTATTAACAATATTAATTATCATAAAAATCCTATACGTATCCTTCTAAGGATGATTTTGTGAACCCTTGATTGAGATTTTGGCCTAAGTGGTGATGTTTCATTTTGAAGATCTCGGGGTGTAGATGTTAAAACTAAATTGTTGGGTTGTAATAAGTAGTCAAAATCCAAGCATATCATTTTATTGCGCGTTTTTCTCTGACGAGTTAGCGCATTGGCGCTGGTTACCTACTAGGGTGTATTGTATATTCCTTTAACTAACTGTTATGTAGGTATAATGCTAATAGCGCCCAACTTTAATTAGCCTTCCTAGTCTTCGAATGCCACGCGGTGCAGAACTTGCTCAACTTTAAGTAAGAAGCACACAACGGAGCTGCTCAATTACGGCAATTAGAATATATTTTAATGGACACCTAAGCTTGTATTATGTATGACTGAAAATTTCTAGAAAATGTATGTAATGTGTCAGAATTTCTTTTCATTTGTTAGAATGGTGGTTTCGTTAGTGCTTATTGTAAGATCTTTTTATAATATTTGGTATAATAGGTTACGGAATAATTGTAGTAAAAAGTTTAACAATACCACGTAGTTCAGCTTAAAATGGCCGAGGGCTTTACTAACACAGCACTTTAAAGTACTGGGCCAGAATAAGAGAAAAAAAGTCTAAAGTTAGTATTTCGCTAAAATGATGCTATAATTAAAGCTTATTGGATTTAAACTCAAACTCAAACTTCAGTAGCTCAACCCTTCAATCCTTAACATGCTGATAAAATCTTTGTTCAGCGTTATACCAGAGCCAGTCTGTACAATAAGTCTGAAACTCTACATTAATAACAGACATTATAGCACGACTACTCGATACAAGCCTATTTGAGGAGATACAAAATTGTTGAAAGGCACCAAACACAAAAGTTGTGGAGCGATGTCTCCGTAAAAAAGCCTCCCCAACACAAAGAGGTTGACGCGACGTGTCGGAAGCCGCGCCGGAAGTTACAGATGACGTCACCGACATCGGGTTTCCTGAAGTGCCTAAGACGAATTTAGCGAGCCACCAAACAATAAAATAAATTGAAAAGTCCTATTTTAGGTACAATGTGATACATTTTTATTTATAAAGATCAATTTATGATACTGTTTTAGGAGAAAACACTTATCATCATAATTAGCATGCTTGCCAAATGCGGATTGGTGACCACAAACTCGGGTTGTGCATCGAAATAATCCGAGACACACTTTGGTGGACCTTTTTTTTTTTTGGGAAGTTAACTCTGGGCCTCCGGTTATTGCGCTGAGTGCTTCGACACTCGATTGTTCGCTTCATTATCAGGCGCACTTCATCATTATTTTGGTCACCCCTGAGAATGTTGCTTAACTGGCAAGATCGCAAAACGATCCCATTAGCTCCTGCGTCATCCAGCTCATAAAAAAAGTCTTAAAGATACTGAGAAACTAAAAATAATATGAGAAACCAGACGTTACGGCTACAACAAAATAATATTGGTATTTTTTCTCTTTCATCTTTTGTAAGTTTTAGTATTAACCACGTAATTATAATAAGAATTTAATTATCTTATACTTAAAACAACGAAACGACTAAAAACGGGCTTAAGGCAACAGAGAGTAATCTTGTAACGCTACCCTTATCTCAGCTATTCTCGTACTTTTCCAATAGAGTTGGAAAGTGTCCCAGTACCCTAGAAGTGGCACGCGGGTGCGATCAATATGTTTGCAGTGATCTGTTTCTCTTTGATCCCAGTGCGGGATTGGTTAATCGGCGTGTGCTTTATTGATTATTAGCTGCTTGTATTGCTGAGCGGGGTGGAAAGGGCGCTGTCGTTATAATATATTTTTTTACAACAACGATGGCCGAGTGATAGCGCTTGGCCCGATATCCGGCCCAACCTGCCTGAACTGAGAATTGTCCCGAGGCGATTAAACTGAGCACTATATAAGTATATATAATTGTAAGGACGGACTTAGTTCAATTCATGGGTCGTAAAAGTATGACTTACTTCCATTGTATGCATGTGTGTGTGTATGTGATGTAAATTAACTGATTGTCTAACCATTTATGTCATATTTCATATTTCATACATATTATGACATATTTTTGTACGTCAATGTCTTTTACGGTATAAACTTTAGGGTAATCTATTTTCTTTGTCAAATTTCTAAGGCATATCTTCCGATTCCCATGACGATTATAAGGGTTCTGGCCTCGGGGAATCGTGGAATATTCAGTTATTACTTTGAATGCCCTTTGTTAGCCCTTCAGCTGTTAAGAGCATAACAGATGTCACCATAAATGAACATTACGTGTTTGCAATAATATTGTAAACCAATTGACAAGGTTTACGCTGTATAACGCTGGACCAGTCAAAGGGTAATTTTGATCTCTAAGTGATTTCAACTCTTTGTTTTGTTATTTTTATATTTGATGTTTCTTATATGACATTTTTGTTCTGTAAGTTCATTTTATATACTTTACCACAATATTTTTTATCTTACACTTTATTATACGGTAAAATATACTAAGAAGGTACGAACTAACAACTTCTTATCTTTAAATTTATGTGTATGACTGACTGCCTGAAAACTGTCGCCGTAACAACTCGTTGGTTGACTCTCGATGTGATAGCCAGTTTCTTAACACCTGCTTAGGATAAAATTATTTACGTAGATGTAGACGAAGCTAATTCATAAATACGTACGAGTTTCATTACACGCTCAACTCAACTCCAAACTGTTCGACATTTTGGCGCGGTAGATTGGCTTTTCTCTGCCACGCAGTCGCCTGTTAAACATGCGCTGAAATAGCCCTAAATTCTATTACCTGACCTGATACGTATTGAAAGAAAGAAAGAAAAAAAAAACATTTACTGGCACATACTACAAAATTACAAAAATGTAAAAATAAAGAAAGAGTATTATAAAAGACAAAAATACGATATTCACAATGACAATACAAAACAAAAACAAAAAACAAAGTGTGGCCAACTAGGCCCCAACCTCAGCACGTGCTACAGCGACATAAAGCCGCTGCAACGCTGGTATTCTGGAGGGGCCTAATCGGTGACGTGTCCACAAAACAATGATACACCAACAATAATAAAACGCTAAACAAAAACAAAAAAACAGTAACAATATAAAAAATAAAACACTAAACTTTAAACACTACTCGGCACTATCTTGGCTGTATGTTTGCCTTCCTGTGCTTAAAATAGTACAGCCAACAAAAAATCAAAACAAAAGTTTGCACTATGGATTTTACAATTTGCTTTGCTTGTTGACATCACAGAATCTGCAAGATGGTGGTGTTGATATTCTTGTTATTCTAAGATTTTTATTGTTACTTTTTTAACCACCCTGCGCCACTTCCTGGAGGGGTTGGTCTGCTAACCCTTCCGGGTAACACGGTTTCGGAAAACGGCCACGGACACACGGACTGCGGCCTTCCATTCGCTACGACCATGAGACACTTCCCGATTATGAATTAACTTAGAAAATTGTTAACACATAGTGCTAAATGACTGAACTATTCCGTATGTTTTGTTTTTTAGTACCTATTGTATAATATTATGTATTATGAGACTGTAAAACCTAAATAAATAAATAAAACACAAAAAGAAAAAAAATGTTTTGTATAGGTATGCAATTATAGCGTCGTCCAAATGAGTATGCCGGAGGAAGGTTTTTTTCTCTAAATATTCGTACCTGATTGTATGGCACTATTGAAATAAGAATAAGAACATTCATTGTAGTAAATTATAAATCCTATATTTAGATACGATTCAACTTTTAGATTTGTTGTATTTACTATCCAAGCAGTGGGTGGTCAATAGGCTAATTACTTCCTACTTATTTATTTTAATTATAACTTCAGCCCACACAAGCTCCTTCAGTTTTGAAAGGTCGGCGCCAAGAATGTTCAAACAATTTTATACAAAAATACGTATGTCGCATAATAATCGTTTTTTCTCCAAAATTTAAATCATTTGAGGTGTTACAAAATGTCTACATTGTGGCAAAATGCAAAACACTGTTAATTGTATACTTACCATACTAATGATGAATTTTACTTTAAAATTGGAAAAATAATAGAAAAAAATCATTATAATTATGTGAAAAGCTCTTCAAAAAAAAATTACTATTTAATATAGTAAGTAAGTAATCTAGATTTTTTAAAAATGCAGTAGACCAATTTTGATTCAACAAAATCGTACTTAACTAATTTTGATCTAACAATTAGCACTTAACTAGTTTTGATTGATAGTATTTTGTCTATGAATTAACCAGTTTTATAAAAATATTTTAAAAAAATCGTTTAATAACAATTTTTGTTCCGTCAGTCGGCTTTGAAGGTACTTTTGTATCGAAAATAACTGATTTTGTTTGGAATTAAAATCAACATCGGGTAGGATTTAAAAAATTGACGCCTTAACATGTGTCATGTCATTTTCTGCCTCTTGAGTGGTTAACTATTTTTGTTCCGTCACTCCTTCTTTTATATCCCACCACCGCATTGTATCCCACATGAATATTACTTGATGGGAGATGACATACAAACATATAATCACATCCATTATCCTCGAAGGGTTAGTCAGAGACTAGGCAATGAGATCCGTTTTCCTTCCGCCGCTTTCGTTCCACATTTCACCAAATAGCGACTGCACATGTGCTCAGCGTGGCAGATGGAGTCCATCGCCGCTAGAGGTGGAAAAAAGTGCTTATTTTATTTTCACGTGCATTGTACGATTGATTGATGATTGATGATTGATTTTCAGAAAGCATGCTTTAAAAAGTGCTTTTTGCTTTTTACTTACAAAAAGCTGGCTACGTTGTGTTTAAACGAATAAAATAAAATTAAATCAGACAGACAGCTTTACGTTTTTCGTTTAAACACAACGTAGCCAGCTTTTTGTAAGTAAAAAGCAAAAAGCATTAAAGTTTAACATTAACCGACCAAATTAAGTGCAATTCTGTGCAATGCATTTTGTCGCATAATAATACGCATACACGGTGCTGCCTCACTTTTTAAAGTGAAAAGCATAATAAGTGTAAACCTAAAAAGCATGCTTATTACTTTTTCCTAAAAGTATACTTTTCTAAGTGCTTTTGCATTTTACGCCCACCTCTAATTGTCGCTCTATGCTGTTGGATGTATGTGCTGTCTTTAGTACGTTAGTCGCCTTTTACGACACCCAAGGGAAGAGAGGGGGTGGTAGTATTCTTTCACCGCTACTCGACACGGTTATCTATCAAATGTCGTTGTATTGCTAAAAAAACTACTGAAATTTACGTATATCGATGGAAATATTCTGTAGCGAGTAAATCAATTGTTTCTGTTTGCTTGGGCGGGCAGGGGTAAAAAACTGTGTTTATCAACGTTACCTTGTTCATGTTGGGGAACTTAGAAGAATAAACACTCATACATTTACAAATCATATAGTTAGATAGATAAAAAAATTATTGCACATACACGAGAAACAGTTACACATGACACAATCATAAAGCTAGAATGAACCAAAGCTTTTTATTTTGAGCAAGCCATTTTTAAAAGTTTTTTAAAAGGTCAGTATAGACAGTATGGTCATTGTAGGCTACTTTTTTACCATTTTAGTTCATACATACAAACATATATATATACTTACGACTATTATCCCCGAAGGGTTAGTCAGAGACAAGCCTATAAGGACAGCAAAAGCAGTTCTCTGCCATAGTCCATGTTTTACCAAATATCGACTGCACATGTGCTCAACGTGACAGGTGGTGAGCTGCTGAATCTATGCTGTTGGATGTATATGCAGTCTTTAGTCAGTTAGTCGACTTTTGCGACACCAAAGGGAAGAGAGGGGGTGGTATAGTATTCTTTTAATAAACCGCTAGTCGACACAGCATTTCAGTCCATTATAAAAAAAATATAAAAATTTTGGTTTTATTTAGCTCACAAACCCTATCTATAATAAATAGGTAACATTCAGTTTCATAGGGATTAAGTATAATAATAATATCTTTAAACTTAGCACCGACAAATATTAAGTATATGACGAGACTATAAGAGTTCCTTATTTACCACGGAACCCTGAAAACGACTGAATGTTTATAACACGAACGTAAGGTCAACTCGAGGGTAAGTGATACGCTCTCGTGTTCCGTACACTGTGTCTTCTGCTGGTGTCACATCCCGAATTTTCTGGATAAATATTAATAAGGACCTACATATTTATGACTCTTGGACCGGCTTGGCCTAATTCAATTTCCATTGCACTCCGTTTTTTTCTTGTTTTCTCGATCATTGTAGTGTTGTAACAGAGACAGCTTTTGGTGAGTTTCTTGCGTTTTCTTCTCGTAACAAGGTCTTCATCGTTAGGGTTATAATAAATGCTCGTAGATATCCATGATCAAAAAATACTTTGTATGAAGTTCAAAGATTTATAGCAAACTAGTGGCCGCTCGCGGTTTCACCCGCGTGGTACCCGTTCCTGTGGAAATATTGGGATTAAAAAGTATCCTATGTGTTAATCCAGGTTATAAACTATCTGTATGCCGAATTTCATCTAAATCCATTCAGTAGTTTTTACGTGAAAGAGTAACAAATATCCATCTATACTTACAAACTTTCGCGTTTATAATATTAGTAGGATAGGATAGAAAGCTGTTGTCCTTGTGTACCCCTCCGGGAAACAGTTGTGATGCATGCATGCATATAATCACGACTATTATCCCCGAAGTTTAAAATAGTTAAAATTTGATAAATTTAGTGTAAAAGTTACAAAAATAATGACTTAAGACATTGAGGTAAATAAACTAGAGAAGACGTCCCATACATTAAATGTGCACAGCTAGATGACAGCGGGCATCTAGTGCGTGGTGCGTTGCGGGCACGGTACAATGATACTTGTACCGTGGTGCGGGGCTTAGTTGTCATCTTCTGCACAAAACAGAAATATTGTTACTGTTATGCATTTTACAGAAACATGGCCGCCGCTTCATGTCTCGGCGATTTGATAAAATAATTAGTCAAATGCCATGTTACATCGATAATTTAGTACTTATTTACAGATGAAAAGTGATTCCTTTAGCTTTATTTGTATTTTCTGAGTTGTTTAAACAGTACCTTAGCACACATAAAGGCATATTTAAAAAAAATAGAACACAGAATGCACACGTATTGTTGCGTCTAGCGCCTGCCACAAACTAATATAGTTGAAGCGAGCTGGCTCTAACGCGTGTTACAAACAATCTGGTTGAGACGTCTTCTTTAGTACGTAATACATTATAACTCAATGCCTTAAGAGAAAAAGTCCGCTGACTGGAGGTTTCTTTGCAGCTTGATTGTGGCTGAAGTAAGGACGTTAGAAAAATGTTTTTTGTTTTGGTGAACAGACCAATTATAATAATAATAATAATTATTATTTTATTTCTCCAACAAAGCATAGTCTTATTGCTAGTTACATTTTGTAAAAATAAATTAATGTTAGGGTTAATACTTTGTAGGAGACTGGTGCCTAAGCTAGGCAGAAAAATGCCTGTCCATCCGGACACCAGGTTCCCACCCCTCAGATACACAAAGTATAAAACAAGTATACACATTGTTTTTTACACACTAGCAACTAATTTAAATTAAATAATATAATTTAATTTAAATTTAAATTATTATTACAGATCTAAAAGTTAATACCAATTTATACTTCATCAGACGTAACTTTTGTAAATATCCCGCTGGCTGGTCGGTTAGAAAAGCTTATACTTCCGTTGTTTATACGGAACAAATTCTGTCTTCAGCATAATTCAGTAGAACAAATCCATATCAAATTCCCTGCATCACTCATAAGTCTCCCAGACAGGTGATCCCGCTGGGTGTAGACACATGGCAATGAGGGCTGCAAAAGCAGTCCTCTGGCATACTCCACTTTTCACCAAATAGAGACTGCTCATGTGCTCAGCGTGACAGGTGGTGAGATGTGCAGTATTTAGTCCGTTAGTCGCCTTTTACGACACCCAAGGGAAGAGGGTGGTAGTATTCTTTCACCGCATCGCGACTCGGTGGACAGGCGTGATGTATTTTTAAATAAAAACTTAAATTGTTTTTTTTTACAGAATTGCACGCGGCTATATATTCTGCCGTTCAATTACAAACTTTTATCGCCGTTCGTAATGTAATGATTGAGATTGGATCGTTGTTTTAAGTGGAGCAGTTAAAAGGGCACTCAAACTTAAATTGATTAGCTGAAATATGTTGACTTTATATATTTTTAAGGCTGCTTTTGCCGTACGTAACGAGGTCAAAGCGAACAGTTCAATTGATTTTCGTTGCTATTTTTCAATGCTCAGAGTAAAATATGTAATCTGGTGTCTTATCTAATATTATAGCCTCAAAGATAATTTGTAATTATTTCCTGTATTTTCTTGTGGTTTCTCATATTTTTATCAAGTCTAGTATGACGTAGTCCACCAGTCTCAAAACTAGAGATACCGGGTTCGATTCCCAGCGAGGGCAACCCATTCTCAAAAGTAGTAAATTTTTCGCTCGTCAAGTTAAAATAATAAAGTTAGTGATCAGCCGCTTAATGGATAAAAACGGTCTCTTTTGAAAAAATAAATTGTGTAAGTTGTGGATACCGTTGTGAGCTGCATTATTGTTAAGACTTGTTTTGTGTACTTATATTTTTTTGTTTTAAGGTATAATGTAGTTGTTTGCTGTTCCTATTAAATAAAAAAAAAATATTACCCTCTCTGACAAACAGATGCTTCCCCGTTGATAAATAATAATATAAAAAATGCACGTGTTGATACAAAAAAAAAAACACATTTTTTGATTGCTTAACTTGATTGACTTAAGTAGATAGATATATAAACACTTTATTGCACATACACAAGAAACAGTTACACATGACACAATGTTGGAGCATATAAGAGTATTACGTATATTTTTTAACAATTAAAAGATGAATTTTATCGAAAACAATTCCTTACTCTGCGTATTTCAGAAACACTACGAATAGTTAACATAGTAATAATAGCATAGTATCAAATCTTTAACTAACAATGTCTCCGTCGCCACACGCCGTTATAGTTCCGGACACAAATTGAGGCCGGTTGTATAGTTGCCTCAACAAAAGAGGCCTGATCCTCTAAATTACAAGGCCTTCCTTAAATCAGGGCTTGAGGCGAAGGGCCTTGCAATTAGAACCGACTGTAACACATGGTATTATTTGAATGGTTGGCGCCACAAAGGAATTTCTAGGACGACGTGAAGTTTGAGGATATTAAGTGTATAGTAAATTGTATTCATTTGTAGTATTGTGACACATAACCGAAGTAAGATACAGCCCTTGCCGAGTTTATTGCTTCTTCTTGGTACAAGGTCATATCGTTAGGGTTTACGAAGTCATGACTTGGATACTGACGTTTAAAAAATACTTTGTGTTATGTTTTTTATGTTATTTTATGGAAATGTGCCGGTGGTGCGTTGTGTTGTTGGGGGGCCGAGCTTTGTGCGGCGCGTGAAGCGGGGCGTGTGGCGTGTCGGTCGTTAACTGCGAAAGTGACAAATGTAGATTATTAATTTACATAGTGTCGAAGAGTCCGGTGACGCAGCGGCACTTGTTAAGATCGAGAAAACTAAGTAACTTTCTTTTTGTCGGGAGCCCCGGATGAATAAAGTTAATAAGTTAATAGTTATTATTATTTATTTATTTTATTTTGTATTTTTATTTTATTTTGTTCAGAACACCAACAGCACATAAACAATATATGGATACATTTATATAAATCTACTTAGCCATTAACAGGTATTACTATAAGTCTAGACCTGCGTTGTTGTCGGTTTTGTCCTAAAATGGTATTTATTGACACCTGTAATGGACCAGTGTGGTGGATAGCGACCTAACCCCCCTTCAAGCCACTATTTATTTAATTAATCTTCATTGCAAAACAAAACTGCAAAAGGCGGACTTAACGCCACATGGCATTATCTACCAGTCAGTAATTATGTGGAAGACTAGAAGTAAGGCGATAGAACAAAACAGTTAAATATTGAATACAATCATAAGCTACAAAAGTATCTACTACTATCTAGCTACTACTATCTTTGTAGACAGGTTGGCAGTTGGATCTATTTGGGCTGATGAAAAAATGTTAATAGGTACAGACCAAATCGAGTGTATTAAACTTTCCCCGATATCCATCTATATCGAAGAATCGATCCCGGCAGTTCTAGTTCTGTTATCGGCGATATAAAAACTACTTACACCGCAAGCTGTTAAACTTTTCACTAATCATCAAAGAACCCCAAAACCCCCCCACAAAATAATAGGAAACAATCTGACTTAAGTGTCCCGCCTAAACTGACGTGGGCTCAACGTGAGAGCGGCTCAAAACAGAGGAAAATATTGTGAAACTTTCTCATTTTCCATCAAATCTACGGGCGGCAAAGTAAAAAAAAGAAGTTCAATCACATCTTATCTTCGTGACTGGTATCTCCTTTGCCAATTACCATTTATATTCGGAGTACAGACGACGCCAACGCTAGGTGACATATAAAACCTGTTTGGTTAGGATCGGCGCTCATTACGGCAGATAATTTATAAATGTCACGTTTACCCCAATTACTTACTGTTTATTTTTATCTGTGCTCGCGTAGGCGATACGTCAGATGGAAAAGTTAATTGTTTCAATTACGTAATTGGCTGTCGTTGTTTCGTAATAACGACATATTCTTTTAATATTAGAAAACCCAAACACCGAGGAACTTTTCTATTAACTAATGTTAATCCTAAAGTATTTGTCGAAGGTTAAAGCCTTAGATGGGATAGCGAACATTTTAGATCGATTGTTCAAGGCGCAGGTAAAAGTATGTTAAGTTCTATTAGTTCACGGCTTTTTCCCAGATGGGGACATCAGGTCAAAACTCATCACCCTGGCCCAATTCGGGTTGGTGGGTTTCAATGGCTGCCATCTTACGAGTACAACCGGAAGTAACCTTGCGAGATATACTTAATAATAAAACTGGACACAATTTGGGGAAGAAAACTCTTTCAAATCAATTTATGTCGGAAATATGCACGAACAAACGTGAAAAAGATACATACTTTTTAGGACAAATAGCCCTCCTGTTTGAATTCGGTTTAAAATGATGAGCTTTGACAAGCAAGGTGGGTCGGGAAGTCTAGCCACAATTTTTGTACTCTAAACTTTTCGCGGACACACCGACACACCAGTGCAATATCTGCGCTTTCTAACAAAGATTTTGCTTCATTTTTCTTTTTATCGCACTACGAGGAAGTTCTTTTCCTTTATCTCACCGAATGCTCAGACACGCGATAATGGCGAAGATGGAAGCGCACTTTACTTGGACTCATCAACCAGTTAGGAAGTAAATATTTTACTAGTTATCTGGCTAGCTAGGCGGATTTAGACTACGACCACATACCTACTGTTCGGAATAAAACAAAGTGAGAATGTAAAATATAAATGTTTCACATAAATATCTTATAACATTTTCTAACAGGTTTTAGTTGCTGGAAAACATAATAAAGAAGAAGAGATAAAATACTTTGATTTTACGCATAAAATAGAAAAATATATTATTAACAGTGCTAATAATATATACAAACAATTTATGTTCATGTTGTACTGAATAACTACAAACAAAATAACCTTTTTATAATAGAAATTTTAAAAACAGAAAAATGTTTAACAAACATAAACACAACGATGAAAAGTGAGATTTGGTTCAATAAAAAAAAACTATGATAGTACTTATAAGTACTTAGTTATGACTAGATGTCAATGATAGTGGACTTGACCCAGCTAATTATTATCTATTGTTATAATTATTGGTTTTAAAAACCTAACAAGAGTTAGTAGGTGGATTGTTTCACTCACTAGCATGCGTAGAAAGTTTTACCCGATAAGTTAGCGTGAGTGTTCCTTAGAAGTTGCCAACTACACGGAACTTTATCAGTAAAATTTAATTATTCAAATATTAGCCATACGCATACAATTTTAAACTGTATACAGCTCCGGACAAAGTTGGTTTTGGATGGTACTCATCTAATACAAAACTTTATAATGAAGCTAATTATGTAAATTATGCTTTTGATTAAATGTATTTCACCAACATTCCGCTTGGTAAAGTAAGTAAAGTACAGCCAATGACCTTTTATATATAGCCTAGTTACACCTGAACAAATTGCATTTAAAAATGGCGAAATTGTTTCTATGACGTAATCACGTCGAAAGGGAAAGAAAATAAATGCAATCATATCATTAGCCTGTTGTTAAAAAGAGATAAACATATATTCTAACTTTTGTATACTCTTTAAGGTAGTTGAGTTGACCAATGAGCTCATTGAATTTATGCGCCATCTCGGCCGCCATTGTTTTCTCTCTTTCACTCTTACAGAAACGTCTCTCTCTTACATAGTACACGCGTCTCACTCATGCATATCGAATTGGCAACAGGGCAAATGTCCTCACTAAATGAAAATTTCTATTTTAAATTTATTTTTACAATAATTACGAGTGAAATTAAAAAAAAAACTTGTTTCATGGTTGCAGTATAATTATTACAATTTCTGTATACACAGGAAGGCCTTTTATCCAAATAACAACACAAAACTTATAACGGTAACGATCGTATTGACGTGACAATGACTGACGTGTGACTATAATGAGGTCCAGGCAATTGCAACCTGGATTTGTTCTAGTCACTACGGAGGGCAGGCAACGTATCTACACATTTAATATCATTGAGTACAGCCTATAAACTGTCCCACAGCTGGGCAGAGGCCTCCATTATTGAAAACCTCTCAGCCCCCAAGCGGTCGCATGAGACCGCACCTACAAAGCGCGCCATTCCGTCAAACCCCAAGCGGTCGCATGAGACCGCTCTCTCCCACGTGACTTTTTACCGTGTTTTCATAGACTTACAGACTACTTTAGTACGAACAAGGTCGATTATTTTGGTTTTGTGGTACATTTTATGCATCGTGATCGCAAAATATCGCGTAGTCTATGCTCGATTCTGTGGAATTCGACGTTGACAGTTGCGCCAATTTCCGTATCGGAGTGAATAAGTCGCTGAGTTTTGTGTGCTATTTTTATTGGATTTATCTAATGTATGTACTGTTTCTTATTAGAAAATGATTATTAAGCATATAATGATCATATTTAGATAATAAGTTGTAAGAAATACATCGTTATTACTACTAGATAAAGCATGTAAAATCCGTAGGTATGTTACCGATTTCCGAGTGATTTTTAGAGAAAAACTATAAGTAAGGCAAATAAACTGTTGCGATCATCACTTTATTTTGATACCTGATGGATAGGAAATATATCAGTTAGTGTATTGTTGTTTACAGAACGACAAAGTATGGTTTAATTTAAGAGTAATATTTTTTTTTGTAAAAGACAGGAATTGTGACGTCTTCTGCAAATTCAAAAAAATTATGGCGCACCTGCTGTCATTATTTTTGACATTTAAATTCCAAGACTGAGGGGTATGGGTTTGCCAAATACGGGTTGGCGATCACAATGGTATCTGGCATCGAAACATGAAATACACATTGCCCAACCAGACACTTGAACCCAGCACCTCCGATCGAGGCGTGTCGCTTTGTATTCCCCTAAAACATTTTAAACTTTAATGATTTTTCAAATTTACACCAACGACGGTCCAAACTAAATTTACTTTTGAAATCGGTATGATAATAAAAGTGCATACCTAGCTATTCCTCTAGCACTTAACTTTTATATTTGCACTTAACTTCATAAAAGATCAAAGAGAGATTGGCCGTAGTGAATCAACATTCCTTTGAATGCGAACGACATGCCGAAAGATGTGGAAAGTTGTCTTTTTCACTGAATTACTGCTCTAAAGGCGAGTAGCGGCGCCTCGAGAATTTTAATTGAGTCCTCGTTATTAGCGATCGGTGTGAGCAAGGGGGCGCCTAATTCATACGCTAAGATAGCAATTACTCAATAATTAATTTTAAGTAATAGAATGAGAGTCAATTACTGTTTTACGGCAGAGTTTTGTGCATTCATTTGTCGTTTTAAAGAGATACCTATGATATATGTTGTACATTTAATCAGTATTGTAGATTGAAACTAAATTATTTGTTTGTATGTATGTGAGCAATGCATATTAAATGTAGTTCAATATATTTTTAAGATATCGCGCCAAACGACAAGAAAATGAATGGGTAATATTAAGTACAAGAAATATACATGTAACAAAACCACAGCTCTTGGTGTACAACATAAATTGATTCCGGGTCTGGGTCTAAGACCGGTGGTCTAACCACTAGACTACATAGGCGGTTTAAAAGTTAAAGCGCTTCCCAGTTGTGCAATATAAAAAAATAACGATTTTCTCCATTTAGTACGGCAACTGTATACCAACGATTACCACGGAAACCATTCCACGTCATTTATCGCCCCCGCCCTAATGTCCAAGTTGGAACGATTTTTCCCTCTGCTTTTGCCCATGGATTTGTTAAAGTACCCGTTTTGAATTTTAATATGGCGTCTTAATATTAAATTTTGGCTGGAACGCTTATTCGACGCGGCGGATTTTATAACACTGCCGAGAATAAAGCAATGAAAACTGCTATAGCTATAAAAGAAAACAGGAGCCATGGAAATGTTGGCGAAGTTAATATTGTGATGGCAGATGCGAAATATCCAAAGATTGTAGCACTGCGTTAGAATAATTTACTTGTTATCCCCGAATGAGAGACAGTTTTGTAATGATTATTATACTACTAATACGTATGCCTGAGATTCTGCGAGAATGAGTACTTGACCTTAGTTGATGTAGTGTGATCACATTTTAGTGGTACGCTGGAGCGAAAGCCGAAAACCCATAATTACTCGTAGAATAAAATCAACCAACCGCATGGCGCTGAATCTAAACGAGAAACGTCAACAATAGGGTTACGTTCTGGAGTCAAATATTTATTTCATTTCAGACTATATTGTTCCACTGCTGCGCAAAGGCCTCCCCCAAACCCTTCCACGCATCTTTATCCTTGGCGCTTTCCCACCAGTTTCCCACAAAGGCATCGAGATCGTCTCGCCAACGTTTCCGCGGTCGTCCCCGCCCACGCCTCCCGTTCTCAGGCACCCAAGGCGTGATGAAGTGTGCCCATTTAACTTTAGAACATTAAAGGAGACCATTCAGGCTACATACATTTTTGGGCCTTTTCTAAAAGTGCCGGCCAACAAAAAAAAAGTACGTATTGTTAGAACTAGCCATTTGGAGTTAATATGGCACAAAAGTTGTAGGATTGCTCTGAGCCAAGTTATACAAGTTCGATGATTCATCAATTACATACATTTATTGATTTCTGAAAGTGCTGGGACTGGGAAACATAAAATAATGATAGATATTGCTAGAACTAATTAATGATCTGAAGCAATTGTCATTGCAGCGCAAACGCTGTGGGGTCATCATCTGTTCCGTTCATACAAAAAAAAATTAGGAATCAATAAATGTGTGTAAATGATGAATCTTCGAACTTGTATAACTTGGCTCGGAGCAATCCTACAACTTTTGTGCCATATTAACTATTTCTCCAAATGGCTAGTTCTAACAATACGTACCATTTGTTTTTGTTGGCCGACACTTTCAGAAAAGGCCAAAAAAATGATGTCCTTTATGTTATACATTTCCTTGAGTGTCGTAAAAGGCGACTAACGGACTAAAGATGGCACAAACACCCAACAGCATAGAGTGGCGATGGGCTCACCATACCAACTGTCGCGCTGAGCATATGTGCAGTTTTTTTT
Source organism: Scoparia ambigualis (assembly GCA_963921215.1). Taxonomy (NCBI): domain Eukaryota; kingdom Metazoa; phylum Arthropoda; class Insecta; order Lepidoptera; family Crambidae; genus Scoparia; species Scoparia ambigualis. Next base: position 3,691,149 of record OY992520.1, on the reverse strand, counting down.
TTGGTGAAACGTGAACTGTGGCAGAGGACTGCTTCTGCGGTCCTCGTTGCCTAGTCTCTGACTAAGCCTTCGGTGATATAGCTCGGGACTATAGCTCGTTAGATTAGTTGTTAAGTCTTAACTACAACTTACTTAACTGTTTTTTTTTTAATTATTATTATTAGTATTGATGTCAATAAGAGCCTGTAAAGGTTTACATTGAAGAAATAATTTGACTTTGACTTTGAATAGTTGCGATTTTACGTATGCATGTATTATATATTTTGATTACGTATTTACAGGTATTTATTTACTGTGCACATAATTTTTAAAATTATAGAGTAACTTAATCTAGAGCTACAGATTTAATTTAATTTTTTAAAAGTGAAAAATAAAGAAATTAAAATTGATCAAACATGTCCACAAAAATACTGTTAATCATGGTCAATCGACCGGGACCGCGCCGTGCCTTTACGTTACACGTGACCTTTCGTTCGCCCGGTATTTTTGAGTTATTTTTTATTGTGCCGCACAAATTAAATAAATAATAAATTAAAAATAAAATAAAATGATGTTTATTAACATTACTGAATTACATTATTACTTTAGCGTTTTATTCACGCTTAAACATACTTAAGCAAAATTTGTTTGCTTGGAAGTAAGCAACTTCCTTTACATAAGTAAAAGTAATGTTGACTGAAAAACATAAGCATCAAGCACTGACAACGATGGGTAAAAACCAGACCTCGGTAGGCCATGTGGTTAAGGCAGCCGCCCGGAATGCGGAAAGTGCATGGTTCGATTCCCGCCTGAGGTTGTCGTCTTTATTCAGTGTTTAAAAAAAATTACAAAAAAAAGCACAATTGTAAAAAAAAACCTGTAGATCTTATCTTATCTTATCTTATCTTAGTGGAGCATGCAGAAGTCTCCCTACTACGAATATAACATTAGAGTACAACTGTCCATTTGCTGCGATCCTCACATACGTCTTTAGCTTTATTTACTTTCATAAACGTCTTCATACATGCTTCATTATTATTATGATTTTTTTTATTATCACTTTCGACACAAACATAATTATATTATTTTGTAAAACATAATTCTTCGTACTTGAAATATTTAAATTTGAAGGAAATTGTTATTTAAACGTGTTCAACTTCAGTAAGTTTTTCCTTGAAACAAACAAAAGTTTTTAAGTAAACTTAAACTGAAGTGTAGTATGAAGGTTCGCCGAGTGTACTTGTTTGTACAGAAAGCTTCCATTAAGGTTGCGAAAGAAAAATATGAGGCTGGAATAATATTTCTTGTCACAAATATGTGAGAGCGCAACTGATCGCTGTATTGGTTACGGCTTGCGGTGAGATGGCCTAGAATTACTAAAACAGATACGTTGTTTGAACTGCCACTGTCTGTAGGCAGTATTGTTTGATAGTGTTTAAACACTAGCCTTAGTTAGGGATTATTTTCTCAGTAGGTAGTTCTTGTTACAAAAATGTTCTATTTTAGATTAGTTTTTACTCTTTAATGCCCTATTCATTGGTGTTTGAAGTTTGTAAAAAATAAACAACAATAAAATTAAGAGAAAAACAAGCTTTTATTACTTGGTAATGAAAAGAACTAACGCGTTATATACATTGCAACCTTTAACGATAATTAACCTTCTTCGTCTACGTCAAAATAATCCCTTATCGTACATACCTAATTATATATTTTTACTAGCGGCCGCTCGCGGTTTGACCCGCGTGGTTACCGTTCCCGTGGGAATATCGGGATAAATATGTGTTAATCCAGGTTATAAACTATCTGTATGCCGAATTTCATCCAAATCCATTTGGTAGCTTTTACGTAAAAGACTAACAAATATCCATCAATACTGTAACGGACAGATTAATCGGTGATCAAATTAATGGTTAGGTACGTAGAGAACGAACAAGTTAATGTAACTATTAGTTTCGGAATCAATCAGGGATTGGAATTTGTATAATGATTGATTTGATAAACAATAGGGCGATACCGCATTCGCTTGCGTTTGATACTATACGCATACAATAGGGATGGTGCGTATTTACGCGACCAGGTTTTAAGACCAGGTATTTGCTTCCAAGTACGCCGACCAGGTACGAGCCCGAAATACTTGCAAGACTTTCAAAGTATTTACTAGACAGTCGAGGCAATGTGTTATTATCTTTATGGCTTTATTAATAAAGTCTATAATGGATTAGCTCAATGAAGTACTCGCAAGCCTTTAAAGTATTTGGTTTTGCTAAATTGATTATGATCCATAACGCTGTTACCATAAAGACTAATATCGCATGTGATACCTTCAAAGTATTTTTTACGCGGGCTGCTGTCGCGGGGTTGGGACGCCCGCCGCCCTGCCGCCGTGCCGGCCGGCCGCGTCCCGGTCGTCTCGACTCGAGTCTCGTCGCGGCCGACCGGGAGATGCGCCCGAGCCGAGAGCGAGATAGAACTAGAATATCAGCGACTCCAATACTGATACAGAATTGATTATCGTGCGATTCGTGCGTCTTTTTATGATTTGTTTTTTCGGCACGTGCCTCATCTTTTTTTTGTTTAGTTGTGTTGTTTCTTTCACTGACATGCAATTGCATTATTGCATTCTTCCCAATAGGCAGTTATTTTCATTTTAATGGCATTTGCACTAGGAGATTTTTGTAAATATCTTGTAAATATAGTTTCTAAGTATAAAAAGTAAGTGTATAATAGTAATATTTTTAAAGTAGGTAGGTAGGTAATAGAAGGCGTTTTAACTACGCCAGCTAACTAAATTATGAGTAATTTTCCTAGCTGACAGTCCTAAGCCTGTTTTATTTAAGTAGGAAGGAAAAGTTTCATTTCAATATCAACTAAATTATAATAATATAAAAACTTAGTAATTTAGTTTAAACTTGAACTTGTAAGTCCGTAAAGTTTTACGAATCACAATCGCGATTGTGTACCTCTACCTTATAGGTAATCAGGACGTTACGAACTAATTTTCAATGCATGCATTGCCATGCACTGGTAAATACGTTCAAGTACGTTATACCTGGTTTTTGGCCCTGGTATTTTAAAAGGGGCGTACTTGGAAGCCCTGGTACTCGATTTGACAAGTACGACCCATCTCTAGCATACAATGTGAATAAAAGATATCTTACAATTTTTTTGCCGCGGTACTTATGTAACGAATAAAAAATGTTACCATCGCCTTCTAGGAATTTGCACGTTTGCTACAGCGCCCTCTCTTGATAAAAAACTGAAGCTGCTATTTACGTAATTATGAAGTTTTACTTATTGTTACGAAATTGATTGGTATTGATGTTTAAATTAACAAGTAGCTTCTGTAGAGGATAGATATTCATACCATGTAAGCATAGCCGTTTGCGTGTGATTGTATACGAATAAAAGAAAAGCTTAGAAAATTTTAGCCGTCGTATTTACGTAGCGGTTAAAAAAGTTACCATCGCCTTCTAGGAATTTGCATGTTTGCTACAGCTCCCTCTCTTGATGAGTAGATGAAGCTGCTATTTACGTAATTTGAAAGTTTTAATAATTGTCACGAATTTTATTGTTATCGATTGTTATTGATGGGCAGCTTATCAAGTAGCCTCTGTAAATGATAATTAGTCATACAATGTAAGCATAGTACGAAGAGAATAACAATAGGAGATAAAACTAACATGGCGATCGTGGTAAACTTGTAAATGTTTTATGGTCGGAGAACGTATTTTATTGTTCCTCTGAAACGGCTAAGCCCACGTGAATGGCGTTTTATCTAGAATTATGGTAGACATAACGCCCGACGTGGTGGTGAAGTCAAAATTAGCCGCGCGGAATTATTATAATCTGCATGTAGCATTGTTTAGGAATAATTCTCGCAAAAACTAGACTAGCGCTCTAAGATATGCAATTGCTTAGATGTGATTCGTTATAACATGCGCAAATATATTTTAAGATAGGTCTAGACTTATATTTTGTTGTATAACTTAGAATCAGAGCGTTTGGATATAAATGGAATTTTAGTCGATTTTAAAGTGTCAGTTCATAGTGGATCTGAATGTGCATTCAGAATATTTTTGTAATTGAAAAGGCGACTACCTCTACTTCTCTGCTCTTTAATTGGCTAGAATAATTCAAATCTTCTAGAAGCTTTTTTGTATAAAAGGGCCGAGCGGGATTTCGGTCTTCATGTTCACTTCAAGCAGTCTACCGAGCAGCAACTAGCTGGAACCTTTGGAAAATCAGAAAACTGAAGAAGTAATTGAGATATACCTAGAGCAGTTTAGAGCCAATGTGAAAGTTGAGTATTTAGGGAAACTTTATAAACACTGTATAAATTGTGCTTTGTGTATGTTCACTTCAAGCAGCAAACCGAGTAGCATATGTAGCTAATGAACCAGAAATCTATGGAAAATCAGAAAACTCAAGAAGTATTAGATATACCTAGTAAAGTTTAGAGCCAGTGTGGGAAGTTGAGTATTTTGGAAAACTTTATAAACACTGTATAAATTGTGCTTTGTGTATCTGACTGACGACGTGTAATTACTAACTTGGATTTGACCATTTATGTACCTGTGTGTGTGTGCGTGTATATAACCTTGTGCGTATAACTTTTGTGCCTGACTTTAATTTGCATGGACCTTACGTGTATTGTGTGTGCATGACCATATGTGTATTACCTACTGTGTGTGTGTGTGTGTGTGTATTACCTTATGTGCGTGTAACCTTGTTATATATTGTGTATTGACTATTGTGTACATAGATGTTTTGTGAGTCAAATAAATAAATCTCCGGTCGAGGGGGTATAAGTTGCATTCGTGTTTTGTTCATACTTATTGGCGGAGCACTGACGTCGTGGTTTTGCCAGGAGCCCTACCCTCGACAAATACTTACAAACTTTCGCGTTTATAATATTAGTAGGATTAAACTCTAGAACTTTACAACTTGTATTAAATCCTTGTGTATGTATCACAAACCCAACTTTTTTTATAAATAAAAGCGTGTTACATTCTGATTGCAAAAGAAAAATATTAAAGGTGTAATATGCAAATGTTCTTTAATGTTCAAACAAAATGTAACACGCTTTTATTTATAAAAAATTGGGTCTGTGATAAAAACGCAATGATTATTCTATTTTTATTACGTATTTTTCTTATCAGGTATAAATTAATTTTAACTTTTTAGTTCTTATTATTAACAAGTGATAAAAGCTTTTTTTTTAAAGTTCTTTTATTCTTTTATTTTTATATTTAAGTTCTTAGTATTTTTGAAGCGAGATTGACTACGCCGTAGTTCGTAGCGCGTAACAGTGTTTTTCCGTTATGTAGCCTGTAGTACACTCACAATGTGTTATTTTGAGCACTTATTGTAGGGGGATAAGGGCTTCAGTACAACAGTTCTCTCTGGTACCCTGACGCGCAACGTTAGCGATATTACATGTTTATACACCCTCACACCATTCAGCCCTCAGCTAGTGCTCACCTTGACATTGGGTCATCCATCTAATCCATCTAATCAAACACACAATCTACCTTCATAGCAAACGTAACGAACGAACGAACCAACCAACTTATTTGCCAAAGATCGGGTCGCATATTAAAGACGAATCGAAATCGACGCGGTTGTGTCGCTTAATTACTGAGTTCCTATGGCCACCTTCCAGCTCTATTATCAGATCCAGGTTACAATCTTGCACTAAAGTACTCGTCAAGACGAATCAAACGAGCCCAAACCCGATGGGGCTATGTCGTTTAATTACTGAGTTCCTATGGGTATCTTCCAGCTCCATTATCAGACCCTGGTTACCATCTAGCACCAAAGTACTCGTCATGACGGATTAAACGAGTCCAAACTCGATGGGGTTGTGTTGTTTAACTACCGAGTTCCTATGGCCACCTTCCGGTTCCATCATTAGGTCAGCTCCATGTTATAATAATTTTGCATTGTCATCCGATTTACTCATGCATGCAACATTTCAGCTCAATCAGTAACCGGGAAGTCGATCAAATTTAACTTGCAAGATTTGATTACAGACAAACATCTGGACAGGTGAAACTAAATAAAAGCTTGTAATAATGTCCCAATGAAGGCGGAGTAAGCTTCTAACAAATCTCTTTTGTTATTTTCATTGCTGTTAATTATTAATTAAGTATTTGTACTTTGTATTGCGTAATATTTGCACATAAATTGCATTAATATTTGCACGTAAATGCTCACTCACTTTGAGGACAGTCAAACTAGTTCAAAGTATTAACTACACTTGTGAGACCCGGTTACGGCTGGTTTGGACCGGTGCTGTCCAGTTTTGGCTCGTTAAAGCCCACTAGAAACATGTCATCCACGTTTCCGGTTGCAAAAAATGGCTAGTGAATTAAATTGACTACTAGGTCATGTAGATGTGCGTTCCATTAGAATTTTGGGTTCCTTATCGCTTCTGGAGTTAGTAAAAGGTAATTTTAGGTCAGTTTCGTAAAAGTAAATAGTTAAAGTACGATTCTCTCTTACTCAATGTTATTAAAGATTTGAATGAATTTTTAGAAAACAATTCGTAGAAGTTTTTTCGTAACTTCTGAGGAATAACTTATTACAACAATCACATTGAGCTCTGGCAATAACACATTTCTTGAAGTTAGGTTTCCATTTGAACATTATTGTTCATATCGTAGTTTCTAAAATATGAATTCCTCGTTTTATAACAAAAAAAACTTAGTGAAAACCTGAAAAAAAATGAAAATTTACTTTACCTTTTTTATTAACTTTATTGCCTCAGATCTGAATCCATATTGATTACGTATAAGCCTTTGGTCTTTAAAAGCTGGAAGCTAAGTTATCGATGCATCTATCACTTCAATAGAACTATCTCGATGGCCTGAGGGCGTAACGAATGAGGATTCCTTCTGGGTAATATATCAGGGGTATCCTCCCCCTACCCGGGCTGACGACGCTATGTCGCTGCACACATAGCTTTTGTGGAAGATTTGAAGAAAATAACCTACCGAAAGTAGTACAGTGGACAAGCTTAGAGAGTTTTACGAGTGTTTGTTGACTTTGTTTGTACGATACGGTTTTATGATTCAACTTTTGTTAGTATTTGTTGTATTTAGTGATATAAAATGATGTCATGTCCTGATGTCATAAAAGTAATGGATATTACTTGACCTTTTCAAAAGCGATCTCTTAAAGTTAAACTTCATGTTAGTTTTAAAGATACTTTTTAATTTAAAAGCCGCTTTTGTACTTTTTTATTTTGAATTATAAGCAACTAAAATAATATTTTTAAACGAAAGATATTTTAGGATATTAGTATTTTAATTTTTTAAGCTATAGTTTGTACCTGCTATGGGTCGTGTACAATTACATAAAACATTCGTAATATCGCTCAAATTTACTTAAAAATAGTGTTGTGATCGTTATAAATAAACTTAACTTTATGTGCAATGATGTGAATGTTAAAAAGTGGGTTTAAGTTCCAGTCCCTGCCTGAGGTAGTAGTTTCTTTAACGTTTCACTGTCAACAAATTAATAAAATAAACATAAAATTAACGCTAGATCCCCGTATAAAGTGTTTCATTCCATCGTACATTCGCAATAATTAAGGCTGCTCATTTGACTAGCTGCCTCGGCCGCGTCACAGCCCGTGACCCTATTCCCGGGCCTTTCTTAGTGAGAAAATAGAATAAACTCGTAGATTCAAGGCTAATGGCCGCTCTTAGTCTGCACACTGTTTTTGTTATGAAAATTCCCCTCTCAATGTATTTAGTTCAACATATTCAATGTGCTATTGTTATGTTTGGTGTGTTGAAATTATACAAACAAAGTTTGGTGGGAGCAAACGAAACACATTAAACAATATCGGGATGTAGAGGGCAAGTTCGTTTTGGCTTGTTCGAGAGCTTCGTTTGAGGATTATAAAATAAAAATTTCTGCACAAAATCGTGAAAATTTACGTTTTTTAAGTCACTTTTGCTATGCGCTGAATTAGTTAAATACATTAAAAGAACTTATGTAAGTTAGCCTGATCATTGCACAAGGTCATGGCCTTGTTGAAATTTGAAACAAATTCTTTAAACAATAACAAACAATACATAAATCTAATGACTCCTATAAACATATTTTTACAACAACTTTCTTAATTTTACGCATGAAACAATAATAATTCTTACATGAAAATATGTGTATTGTTATTCTTAAAAAAGTAAATTTTAATTTTTAACACAAGCGCGTGATGGTTTTGTACATTTCGCAGAATGAGAACATTGCTCTAATTAAATTACTAGGTCTGAAACTTCAAAGCAGAATTGTTCTAATTATAAATATCAACATGATTGATTTTGCTTTGAAGTTCATTATGAGACTTGTCAGTTTTTGCGATCGTGCGGCACTCCCTTAATAATAATTATTAACTCTTAATATTAATTGTAATAATATGATAGTGAGTGAAATTATAAGCTTATTGTTTATGTTTTCTGGATTCATTTGTTTTGATTTGGTACAGTTTTGTACGGCTCGGGAATACTGTAGAAACAACAAAAACCCTACTGCATTAAAAAAAGGTTTCAATTATCAAGATCAATGCTGAAAATTACATTTTATATCCCAGCGACCGTTGATTGGGCTGTTTAAGTAATGACCTCATTCTGTTTACGTGCCGTAGAATACGTGAGAAAATTTGCATCACCTGTGAATTGAGGCTCTTCATTAGAGCTTAAAAGAATTTCAATTTATATTTTGCTTTTAAAATTATTATACCTAACTTTAAATTGCTAGCTACTACTTATTATTCTAGTTAGCCTGGATTGTGCTGTGACATGTGTAAAATGTGAAAGTTGATAATATTTTATCTTATCTTATCTTATCAAGTGGGGACTGCAGAGGCCTCCCTCTCGCAGCAGCACGTCGACCCATTGGGATATGTGCAACCCCGTCCTTTTACTTTGCCTCCTTAGTGAAAATGACTCCCATAAGCTTGGCAATGTCTATCATCGCGAAAAGTATATAATCTTCTGGTTTCAAATAGGATAATCCCAGGAGATTTATTATTCTTCTGGCTAGAGACTCAGTCACACAATAGGTAAGGCATGGCTCCGTTTCCACATGCAAGTTGGTAATAACATTTTCTGCTTTCGATTATACATTTTGTCACTAAGCAACTTTGTATATTTGTTATAAGCATCGGGAATATAACTAGTACAATATGTTATAATATGCTAGACGCCTCGCAGTCTAGACTTGGGTTATTTCATTGGCATTCCGCAAATAAAGCTCAAGCGTGTCCTACTTTTTATCTACTCAAGGAAAGTATACGTTATTCCGAGGCATATCTTATATTAAACTATTCCGGCATGTTTGACTTGGTATTTCTGGGACAGGCTTTGACGTTCTGAACATACTATAAGTTGGTATTTTTTTAAATATTTAGACCTTACTTCTTTATAAACAATCATCAAACAACAATCCTTGCAAAAATTAAAGCTTGTAAGTAATAAAAAGAAATGGTATTCATAGACATCCTCACCGTGCTCTATATAAATAGGTAGTGTACATTGTAAGTATACTACGAGTTTAAAATAATGTTTTGTATTAAAGTATACCGTATAAATATATTCAATATAAGACAACAAACCGGATTGGGCCAGAGCTTGGTGGGTTAAGTCCCAATCACCATGAATGAATTGCATTTTAAAATGGCGAAATTGTTTCTATGACGTAACACGTCGAAAGGAAAAATCATATCATTAGCCTATTGTTAAAAAGAGACAATATTTTGACTTTTGGTAGTTGACCAATGAGCTCATAGAATTTATGCGCTATCTCGGCCACCATTGTTTTTCTCTTTCACTCTTACAGAAATCATAGTATACGCTCCTCACTCATGCATATCGGATTGGCAACATGGCAAATGTCATCACTTTATGAAAATTTGTATTTTAAATTTATATTTACAAGTTTACGAATGAAATAAGACATTTTTATTGTCTCTTACGGTTGCAGTATAATTTTTACAATTTCTGGATGCACAGGAAGGCATTTTAACCAATTAACAAATCAAAAACTTATAAAGGTTACGATCGTGTGTAAATAGTGTTGACGTGACACTGACTGACGTGTGACTGAGTGAAACTCGGGCAATTACCTTGATTTGTCCTTGCCACTACGGAGGCCAGGCAACGTATCTAAACATAAAATATCATTGCCCCACGTGCTGTTGTCCATCTAGGACAGCCTGTGCCCAGCAGTGGGATCCTTATAGGCTGATGATGAATATTCTATAGCCTACCTAAAAGACTGAATTCTAAAGCGTAACTCTATATGTAGAGTTGTAGTAGTAGTGTATAGTTAGTATCCCACAATAACGTACATACATTACATTAACGTGATATGTTCCTGAAAAGATAAATGTACGTTCGTGAAACAATAAATAAAACTTACAATTTATACCTTTCCGTATGTATCGTACGTTCTCGTACGTTTAATTTACTCAGTTATCCGTTTAAAAGCGCGGCGCTGTAACGCTTTACCCGCCATTGGGGACTTTACGAGCTGTTTGCGATAATTTCCCACAGCGCGCGGGAGAACTGGCCTGCTCCACTCCGCAGGGGGCCGGTGGCTTGCTCAATCGGGTGTGGGTTTACAATCCCGACACATGCGAGTATTTTGTTACAGTAATGTTACAAACGTTTTAAATATCGCCTCATTTAACCGTCCCTATCTACTTACACTAAAAATGTAGGCCATCCTACCTACTGGGTAGCCTTACCCAGTAGGGTTTTAATCGCCTCTGTGGTCTAGTGGCTAAGACACCGGTTTCAGGCCCAGAGGTCCCGGGTTCGATTCCTAGCGGGGGTACATCTTTGTGTGCTTGGTTTGATTGGTGGTAGGGCTGTTAAGTCCGCCTGGCTAGCTACCACCATCTTATCTAAGTCTGTCGCCATAACAACGATGTTTATAGCATTGTTGTGTTCCGACAGTTTGAGATAAGATAGCCAGTTCCTCAGTGGTTGAGGATTCCGGGTGAAGCGCGCTTCCACCTTCGGCCGTATCGTCACTTACCCGTTGTAAAATAAAAGAATAAAAAAGGGCAAGTATAACACTAAAAGCCACATAATTTAGTATCAAAGCATGTAGAATTTAAGTGTTAGCTTCGTCCTGTGGTACTAGTCTGGAAAACTAGTAGAAACTGCCATCTAAATGCTTCTAGATGCGTCTAATCAGCCGCGTAGGTATGTGTGGCTAGATTTTCGGATTTGGTTGTTCGAAGTCAACTCTAAAGTCGACTTCCAAATGTGCTCTTCTATGAACCAAATCTGAAAACCTAGCCACATACTTACGCGGCTGACAAGACGACTGCCAAGTGAAGTGAGTGAGCATAACAGCTCTGGTTACCTATCTGGAAATAAGTAGTTAACTATACGTGTTCATGGGGCCATTCTCCTAAAACACTAGTCTTATGAGTACTGAATGAAGAATGCGTTTCAGCGGCTTGCAATTTGGCGTCAAAACCTGACGTGGTTGGTCCCCTGTGAGAGTTTGGTTTTACTTGCTAAGGGACGTCTGTCACTTTCTGTGTAACCTGGCAGGTGGTCGAGGGTGCCAGTACAAATATAAAATTAGTGAAATGAGGAGAACTTAGATTCAAGACATAATTAAATCATGTTATTATTTTGTACCACTAAGATAAGGCATATGGCAAAGTCACCAAAGAGTACGAATTGCTACTAATTTACTTACACATGGAAATATTACATAGGTTCATGTCATACCTATGCATATTACTGATACCACTTGCCTGCCAGTTGTCCGAGACCTAATGTGTGCATGGATTTAATAAGGTTAGTACTGTAGGGACTCGAAACTATAAATATCGAAATCAGACCCCTGAGAAGTTTCATAACCTCTGCTGAGACTGTGGTCTTAAGAAAAACTTTGCTTCGGATACCTCAGGATAAAATATTATGTTAAATAAACATAAGCAGGTAAGTACTTATAGAGTGTAAATAACGTATTTAGCCAATAATCCCCAAATAAAAAAAAAGCGTGTGTCAATAACGTATTTATTTAAAAATCTTTACACAAAAAAACATAGCCAACTTTAAAATGGTATATTTACCAAAGAGGGAATAATAGAAGTAGTTTGTTTCCATAACAAACCATTACCCCGTATAATCCCGGAGCCAATTCCAACTGCATTCGCGCCGGCACTCTAAGAGGTTGTTATAAAATTCCTTGACGTTAAACAGAGCCATCTGCGATAGGGATGCACCCGCTATCGGTGCAGCGTATCGATATTTTTAACATTAAAGAGCTGATTTATGTAAAATCATTATTTATCTATTTATTCAATTATCTATTATGTGGTAGCGAACGACTAGAGTTAGAAATTTGCTATGTTTCTTTAAACTTGTCTATCAAAATACTATTGACAAACGCTAACGAAAAGACACGGAGTGTTTTCCACTTATCTAGAGGAGCCGAGGTGTCATTGTTGCCGATCCCTTTCAAAAACCTTTTCACCCCCTTTTTGAAGAAAATAATCCACGTTGTTTCCTTTTTAAGAATATCCCGACATAGAAGTCATTCCACAACCTGAGAGTACGCGGGTGGAAGCAAAGAACGAATTTTACTGTAGAGTGGGGGTCTTCGCGAAAGTTTATCGCCGATCTGTAGTGTCCTTGCCGTATAAAAGACGCATTAAAAGGAATGGTTCGAATAAAAGTGTAACCTCAGTTTTAGAACTGAATGTTGTAGTACCATTGAATTGGTGTTTTGAGTAACCTAATTATTGTTATTCTATTTTATAATGATTGATATTTGATACATTTTTTAAATAAAGATATTAAAAAGATAAAAATAGGTTTTTATTATTTTTTTGTAAGAAGCTGACGTTGTTGGTTTTTACGACTGTCATCTTGGGACTATATCCGAAACCAACGGTTTAAAGTGCCTCCTGATTTTCAGAGGAACTCAAGATATTTTATTTGGTGTTCCATTCGTTGAATCGACAACAAAAAAGCTGCTTAATGCAATGCAAGATCGCAACCCTTGCGCGCAATGCGCTGCACCAATTCTCTTCTCGAACTCTCAAGACTACTCGTATAAGATAATATTTCTATTTAGAACAATCGGATAAAATTAAAAGCGATAAACACTTCCTACACATAAAATTCAGTTAGCTTAGCTACATGCCGCAGATGTATAAGTTACGGCATTTTAGAGCTGACGCCGCAACACGTCCGCTTTACGGATAAATATAGCAGTGGCTTAATAAAATTCCAGATGTATATAAACTGCACCACGGAGTTAAAAGAAAAAAAATTAGAGCTAATTTTATCAGAGTCACTTTAGTAAAATTCATTAAATGCTAGCTTTTGCCGGTGGCTTCGCCCTCTTAAATTGTTCGAAGAACAGTATATAATAATCGACTGTTGGGCTAGTAAGTATGAAAGCGTAACAAACAAACACACAAGCTTACTTACTTATGAACTGAGGTTATTATTTAGGTAATTACTTACTCCGTTAGCTCAGCGACCCGAAGTGAGTCTTGGCCTCCGACACAAGGTGATGCCACTGCTCCCGCAATCTCTTGAAAGTCGCTGCTTTCCAGAAGCTGAGCAGGAGCAAGAGCAGTCCATCCAGTAGTACTAATAGGTAAAAATTGTCCAAAGTAAACTGACACATCGATATAATTTTCACAACACCACGTTAACACAAGACATTGAGTAGTAAACCTGGATTAGCGCAACGATGCCGGTCTGGTGTCCCGTCTGTACGTAGGTAGGTACAGTTAAGTGGTAGAACTAATTAAATTCTATCGTGAGTGCGAATGCTTTCCACCCGGGCGGGCCCAATGCGTGGTTAATGGCTGCGTAATAACACTTAATACATATAATCTCGACTATTATCCCCGAAGGGTTAGTCAGAGACTGGGCAATGACAACCGCAAAAGCAACCTCTATGATAGTCCACTTTTCACCAAATAGCGACTGCACATGTGCTCAGCGTGATAGGTGGTGAGCCCATCGCCGCTCTATGCTGTTGGATGTATGTGCAGTCTTTAGTCCATTAGTCGCCTATTACAACACCCAAGGGAAGAAAGGGGGTGGTAGTGTTCTTTCACAGCTACGCGATACGGTTCTAAATACTAGTGCCGCCGCCAAATTGTACTTTAGAGGAGTTGCGTTCAGTATTATGCCTAAGGCAGTTGTCCCACCGCCGACGATGAACGAGAAGCGAGTCGAGCTACAATTAGAAACGAGTTGGCGCGCAGCGGAAAGTGAGTGTGTAGTTTCGATAGTTTTGTCGTCGGGCTATAAGCGCCAAGCGCCGCTGCCGCTGGTTGGTCTCTCGGCGTGAGTTAGTATCGCCACAGTCATCGCTAAGCGAGAATTATCTTTCATAGCTCTTGTCGCTCAGCGACGAACTAGTGGAGCGAGTCCTCGCCGGTAGTGTGAACAGTCAGCGATCAACTATGTATCTATGCATCTCTTTTGTTTACACGTAATGTATATTCATAAGCATGCTTACAACAGTTTACTTGTTTTACAAAATTGTTCGAAAAATAATTTAAATAAAAAACATTTAAAGAGAAAAATATTTCTATTGTATTTGTGTTTTTGTTTTGTTTTAATAAACATACTCTACCATTACCCTATTGTGAGTATGTTGAAATATCAACGATCACAGCTCTACGCTACTTTGTAAAATGTAAGTTACCGCGGGAAAAAGCTTCTCTTTCTCCAGAATTATATGAGATGATAAAAAAGCAGCTAACTTTTCGCATTTTGCACCAGATGACACTACCTAATCTAAGTTAAGAGAACATTTTAAAACGCGGACTGTCCGCAGGACACGTCAGCTGCTTGAAATATTGTGGCTCGCCGCGTTTTAATAGAAAAGGACGCAAGATAAATTGTTGCAAGCTTTCCCTGTCACTCGGAGATGAATGTACGGTGTTGCTAGAAGGAAATTGTAAAATTGAAGTCATATTCCCGAACAGATAGGGAGTGAATGAGTAATGGGTTGCGAACTGAATTTCTATTGGACGCTCCCGGCGAGGAGTGATTCATAATTTATTAATCTCGTTGAATCGGGATACGGGCATGCTGAGGTAAGTTCGTTTTCAATTAGACGGTATTGATTTTACGACTTCCTGGATTTCGGCGCTTCAGACGATGCTACGATACAGAAGTAATTTATAATAAAAATCTAAGTTTTCTGCTTTAAAGCTTTTCCAATACTATCACTCTCAGCACCGCTGTAGGGTATTTCTACTGTAGATTTCTACGATTGAAAACTTTAAAAGTCTCATTGGCTTTGGAGTGAATAAGGCTATATCAGATCTGTGTTATGTCTATTTGTAACGAGATTTAGAAACATTTGATAAATATTGTTATCAAACTGCAATCAATGTTTACCATAAAATGAAACAAACGTGTTCTTGAAGTAATTATAAATAATTACCCCTCCAACGCTCGAGTCTGCCAAGGACCGTAGAGAAAAGTGAAAAAGTAAGGAGGCCTATACCTAACAAAGACGATGATGAGATGATGAGTCAGTCTGTAGATGATGATGAAGTAACACAAGAAGTTCATAACAATATTCTTCGACAGGTACAACTCGAAGTTGACGACGCTGGCGCTGCCGTCGGTGATCTTCGAGCCCAAGTTTCGGGGAGCAGTTCGGAACCTGGTGTACTCCGACCTGCCCGGCCAGCCGCCTCGGAGGCAGGAGCTGCGTCACTCCAGAGACTTGAAGGTCAGTTTTTTAAGGAACGAACCAACGAACAAAAAAACTGTATGATCCTGCATGTTCTGTTACTGTTTCTTACAGCGGGTAAGACCTAAGAAGGTCATTTATCAAGGCTCTTACCGTTACTGACAAGATTGCGACCAAATCCGCATATTTTCTGGATACTTCTGTACTTTCCGAGGGGACTGCGTGTGTAGGAAAGCATTGATTTGATACAAGTGAATTCTAATTCTGGAATTTTCCGACTTGCCTGGTATGCCACCACGCCATCTCTACTACTTAAGACTTAAGGGTCAGTTCTAGATGATTCTTCAATTGGGCATCTGCGGTCAAATTAATTTTACTATGATTTCTGCAGTTTCATACAGGGAGTTTACAATAATCCGAATTGATGCTAGTAGCGAGAATAAAATTTACATAAGAGAGAGGAATACATACTTAAACTTTTTCAGTTTTCTTTCACGATCTATACTGCCCTGCATTCCCAATTTGTTTCCTTAGTATTCATTTGTAAAAGTCTGAACTAATAATTAGAAATCTTAATCGTGCAAAGGAATCCTTCCGAAGCACGGATATTATTCAGTTGCAACATTTCACGCGGATGTACGTGGGGAACTAGGCCAAATCCTTTCACAGACTCGCAAATAGTCAAGGGAATGCGCTACACTGAATAAAGCGACTTTAAATTTCAACGTTTGCTACGACAATATTTCATAAACGTCTCAATTTTGCGCCTCGTCCGCACGTACTGGGATGAACTGTGGAGGCCCCATTTTGTAAATACACGCTCTGATTCGCAGTCTTTTTAGTACAGCCAACTAAGAAATTCCATTGAGCGTTGCTGAAACGCTGTGGTGCAAAATACAGGCATTCCGGTTTCTTTTACGTTTTCTTTTTTTACCACCGAATCATTTGCAAACACCGCAAATGTTTTCGTGGTAAATGTTTCATGTTAAGGAAAAGTTGAAACTGAACTTAAAACACTATAAAGGTGTTAGTATTAAAGAGTTTTTTAGTTTCTTAAATACAAATAGTAAATTACATTTTGTAACAATTAAAACTGTGCTAACAAACTTAATTGATTCTTTCGTTCATGTAGGCAATGGCTAACTTTCATATAGCCCCCTAATCAATGACATTCTTTCACATAAGATGTTAGTTTACCTATGCATTTTAAATTAGTTTACCTACTTACTAATGTCTTAAATTTATTCTTTCAACAAAATTGCATTCCGCCTTTGCCCTGCACCACGTACTCGAACGAACACGGCGCGGCGCAGTACGCGACGTAACCATATTAAAATTTAAATAGGACGTCTAAGATCGGCGCGGAACTTTCGGCAGTAGTGTTTGTATAATGAATGCATCGCTTGTGCTCCCAATTATTCTTCATTAACGTGGTTATGAGGTTATGCGTTCCCGAATCGAGAGCGCTGCTTGTGTAGAATATAACCAAGATATTACGAACGTATTTGTAACTAACAGCTAGTTGATCTTCGACATTGTTTATAAGAAGGGAATCTTTGTTTCTTTCTTCAGACGAGCAACACTGTTTTAGCATTGCTGTGTTCCGGTTTGAAGGGTGCTAGAACAAGTTAATTACAGGGCATACATGGCATGGTTACAGGGCATAGATGAAGAAGCTTCAGAGTCAACGCGCGTGTGTTTGGTATTGAAAGCGACTCGAGGTTGCGGTGTGCTCGTTTAATGCCGACTTAGTAACATAAATAGGTATAGATAGATAGATAGATATATGACTATAGCTCGTTAGATTAGTTGTTAAGTCTTAACTATAAGTTAGTTAACTGTTTTTTTTATTATTATTATTATTGACGTCAATAAGTGCCTGTAAAGGTTTACATTGAATAAATAATTTGACTTTGACTTTGACTTTGAGAATATAGAATACACTTTATTGCACATACACAAGAAACAGTTACACTTGACAAAATCTTAAAACTATAGTATGGGCAAAGGCGGTCTTATCGCTAAGAGCGATCTCTTCCAGACAACCTTTGGTTTATGGACATATGAAGGAGATAGGTAAAGTGCACAAGATCTGATAAATAGATATATATTACGAAATAACAAAAGAAATACCATTAGAATAAAAAATATAAACATATATACTAATATATTTACATACACATATATACCTAGACATATAATATACTAAATATACATTAAATTCATTCAATACACATTCTGCGTGGGTAGTTGTAATTGATAACACCTGTTTTTAAGAGCTCTTAAAGAATATTTTATTATTTTTTAATTATTAATTGTACATAACTGAGAGTGAATAATCTTAAATGATAATCTAAAGGATCTACTCGCCTACTGTTATCTCCTGCTAAAGTAACTTCTTTCACAAGCAAAAACAATGGAACATCTGAAGCAGTCACTCACTGAAATGATGACACTTTTTAACACGCGAATGTCAAACTTTGAAGCTGAACTGCAGAAGGCACCACCCACTACAACCACCACAATAAGTCTGGCAACAGATTTCTCCACCTTCAAGAGTTTTATCGCTGAGTCCCTAAGCTGCTTTCAGCGCCAAATCGAAGTCCTTGCCAACAGTGTTGATCGGCTGGAGATGCGGAGCCGAAGAAAGATGCTGCTGCTGCATGGTGTGGCTGAGCAACAGAACGAGAACACCTCTCAGGTGGTGGTCAAAATGCTTCAAGACAGCTTGAAGATTAATAATTTCAAGATTAGTGATGTCAAGCGTAGCCATAGGATGGGGCGGTCTACAGAAGGTCAGAAACCAAGACCAATTGTTATCAAGTTCCAAGACATTACTCTTCGTGATAAGGTGTGGTTTGCCAAAGCTCTGTTTAAGGGTACCGGGTTCACTATGTCAGAATTCTTGACAAAGACGAGACACGATACTTTCATGAGTGCAAGAGAAAGATTTGGCATAAATCGTTGCTGGACAAGAGAGGGCTATGTCTTCGTCCTCGGTCCGGATAGCACGCGTCATCGTGTTTCCTCACTTGGAGAGCTGAACGGGATCGCCACGGAGACTGAGCCATCAAAACCAGCCTCCGCTGCATCTAAACCAACATCAACGGTGAGAAGCAGGCGTGTGGCGGCGACAACAGTCCGGAAGTAGCCGTGCCTCAGTCATGAAGTACCTGTTCGTTTTTTCATTCATTATTCTTTATGCTTTGTTGCTTTTCTTACTAACCCTCGCTTTACTAACAATTTTTACTTGTGTACGTAGGTTTCTTGTTAAAATATTGTAGGTACGTAGGTATCTAATTAATAATTTCCTCTTTGATCTCACTGTTTTGTAGTTTGTCACTCACTCATGCCACTGTCAATGTCAAGTTTTTTATTTTTATTTTTTCATTTTTTGTACCGCGAAGGAACAGGCTAAGGTCAGAGACCATACTGCCTAGTCATTAGTTTTTTTTTTATTTCTTTTTTCCCTTGATGATAATGAGGGTTTATTCGGGCTGGGGTCCGCTATTTTTATTGTTATGCTTTTTCGCTTTGCTTGTCATGTTCCAGTACGTGTCTTTTGCTCGAACGCTATATTTGTTTGCTTTTTTAAATTATTTTTGCTGTGTTTAGTTTAAGTTCTTATTTTATTAGTTAATTAGATTACGCAAACAGTAACTGGCGGGTGGACAATATTTAGTTTGGTTTATTTATTTTATTTTAAATTAAATTATTATTGTTACTTATTTGTTTATATCACAGACATTATATCGACATATTAGTATTTTGTATTTAGGTTTTTATTATATATTGTAATTTAAATTTAGTTCTAGTTTTTAATAATATTATATGTAATTTGTTATGTCTATACTTAGTAGCAGCGATACGGATGGCTTTTTATCGGCTTGCAGTAGTGATGACAGCTTTTCTAGCATTCCCACTCTCTCTGAGAATCTAGCGTCCCAGTTCCATGGTCTTGAAAAAAATTTTAATGTTGTTCATATAAATGCTCAAAGCATTCCGGCACATTTCTCCGATATACTGACAAGCTTTGATGGTAATTATATACATGCCGTTCTGGTATCCGAGTCATGGCTTAAGCCCTGTCTCCCTTCTACTTCTTTCTCCTTGCCTGGTTTCCATCTAATTAGAAATGATCGTATTGTCGGCGGCGGGGGTGGTGTTGCCATTTATCTTCGCTCAAACATTTCTTTCTCTATTGTTGATGTGTCAGCACAGCCACCGCCGTCTACTGCGGGCGAGCATCTCTTCTTGGAAATTACTCTTAATAGCGCCAAAATCCTTCTTGGTGTTTATTATAGTCCCTCCTCACGCATCAACTACTTTTCATCTTTCGAAATCCTACTTGAAAAACTTACTCCCTCTTACAGTCACACCATTATTATGGGCGACTTTAACACCTGTCTTCTCAAAAATGATTGCCGCTCTTCTGCACTTCTCTCTATCTTGCACTCCTGTAACTTATCTGTTCCTTCATTAAATGCTACTCACTATTTTCCCAACTGCTCCCCATCTCTTCTAGACCTTTTAGTTGTCTCTTCTCCTGATCACATTGCTAGGCATGGACAGTGTTCTGCTGATGCATTTTCCTACCACGATCTAATCTTTCTTTCGTACAAGATTCGTCCTCCTAAAAATATTCACAAAACTCTGTTGCAACGCAATTTTAGTGGCGTAAATGTTGACAAACTTCGTAAGGATGCCATCAATATTGAGTCGGTGGATGAGACGGTTGCTTTTTTTGCCTCTAACATCATAAAACTTTACGATGAGCATGCTCCAGTTCGCGCAGTTAGACTGAAACATCCTCCATCACCATGGCTCACAGATGACATCAAGGCCCTCAGCCACAGGAAATCTGTTGCCAAGTGTAGATATAAGCTTAAGCCTACTTCATACAACCGGGAAAGATATGTTGCTATTCGGAATCACTGCAATAAGGTGTGTAGGAATGCGCAACGCCACTTTATCCATAATTCCGTTGAAGACGGAGATCCAGCCAAAGTCTGGAAATTTCTTAATACCTTGGGCATTGGTAAATCACGTCAAGCTTCGACTCCTAAAGATTTGGATATTAATTCTTTAAATAAACATTTCTCTTCCTCTACCAATTTTAATACGGTTACTAAAACCAACACTTTAAACTTCCTTTCAAGTATTCCTAGCCCTAATTATGCTCCATTTGTCTTTTCTACTTTCACCGATTGTGACGTTAAGAAGAGCATATTGTCGATCTCTTCAAATGCAGTGGGTGCCGATTGTGTCAGTCGAAAGATGATATTACCTATCCTTGATGAAATCCTTCCCGTCATCTCCCATATTCTCAACCTTTCGGTATCAAGTGCCTCGTTTCCCACCGATTGGAAAGAAGCCCAGATCTTTCCCCTACCCAAGAAGTCCAATCCAACATCCTTCCAAGACTATCGCCCTATTTCTATTTTACCATTCCTCTCCAAGGTCCTTGAACGCCTTGTCCACAACCAGCTCAGTCCCTTCCTGTGTAGAAATAGTCTATTGAATCCGTATCAATCTGGTTTTCGGCTTGGCCACAGCACCACTACAGCCTTGGTTCACATTGCTGACGACATAAGGTTGGGCATGGAGAACGGAAAAGTTACGGTTCTTTCTTTACTTGATTTCAGTAATGCTTTTAACACCGTAGATTTTGACGTCCTGCTCGGCATATTGCGCTCTATTAACGTATCTCCAACGGTGATTGACTGGTTTCGTAGTTACCTGTTTGGGCGCCGGCAGCGTGTTCGTATTGACGACACCTTCTCTAGATGGTGTGATACGTCTGCTGGTGTACCGCAGGGTGGCGTTTTATCTCCCATGCTCTTTGCTATTTTCATAAATTCTATCTCAAATCATCTAACTTCCTCCTACCACCTTTATGCAGATGACCTACAGATTTATATGCAAGTTCCCGTAGAACAATTAGATGTAGCTATCACTACACTTAATTCTAACTTGGCTGCAATTTGTGAATGGAGCAAATCTTTTGGACTTCAAGTAAATCCCACCAAAACACAAATCATATGTATTGGCAGCCCTAGAATGACATGTAGAATCGATGAGTCATTGTTACCTAAGATTTATTTTGATGGTGCTGAGCTGTATTTGAGTGACTGTGTCAAAAACTTAGGTATCATGTTTGACAAAAATTTAACCTGGAGCCCTCAATTACAAGAACTTAGTCGCAAAATGTTTGCATCTGCGGGGTCTTTGAGAAGACTTCGCAATTTTCTACCAACCGCCACTAAAATTGCTCTTGCACAGTCTCTTCTTCTTCCCATATTGGATTATGCCGATGTCAGTTATATCGATCTCACAGAGGAGCAACTTAATAAACTTGAGCGTCTTCAAAATTTTAGTATACGATTCATATTTGGACTTCGCAAATATGATCATGTTTCCGAGTTCCGTACGAAACTCAAGTGGTTGCCTATTCGCCTTCGCCGGAATGCTCATATTCTGTCCCTCTTTTTCAATATTTTGTTCAACCCTACCACTCCCTCCTATCTTAAAAATCGTTTTAAATTCTTGTGTGACTCTCACTCACGATCATTAAGATCTGCACATAACCTGATACTCGAGATGCCCGCACATTCTACAAAATTTTATGACAGGTCTTTCACAGTACTGGCTGCTCGTTTGTGGAACAATTTGCCTTTGACAATCAAAATGGCCAAAACGCTACCGATTTTCAAGAAACTGGTCAATGATTATTACTTGTCCTTATAGCCACCCGTTTAGTAAGATCGCTACATTATGTAGTTTAGATGCTATTTTTTTCTAATTATATAATATATATATGTGTATTTAAATATATTTATGATGGATGTGTATATGTATATATGAGTATGTATATAATATGTATGTATTTATTTAAGTATTTTATTATATTATACTTATTAAACATTAGTCTTACTATTATATATTAATTATTATAATAATATCCATGGTGCACTACAAGCCCACTTTTAATTTTAAATCAATCTTGTCCATCCAAAGGTTGTCTGGAAGAAATCACTTTTAGTGATAAGACCGCCATTTGTACGTCTACTTATATATAGTTGTATTTTTGTTTGTTGTCAAAAATGTTTTTCTTGTGGTGTACAATAAAGTATATTTATCTTATCTTATTTATCTTAAATAAACTATTACATGTTACTCGTAGATGATAAAACTAAAAGATGTTTGTGTACCAGTATAGAATAAAACAATTTTTTTTTTCACAATAGTTTAAGTGTGGCATGTAGAATAACAATGGAAGTAGCAATACTGATGTTGCTCTATTTAGTATTATCACTGGTGTTATCAACATTTTTGATCGCATATCGTCAGGTAATTTGTCGAGGGCCATCGAGAGATTATCGTGCTCAATAAAATTGTTATTTGATTGTTTAGATAGTCGACTTTTGTACATTAGAACTACTTACGATCTAAATTTTCCTTTGTTTCCATTGTTATTTTTAGATATAATTATCCTGCTTTTGTTTATAGGTTTTGTATTGTGTTTATTTGTGCCTGTAATCTGGTATTAATTACATACATATAATCACGACTATTAAACACTTGACCGTCATTAGAAGCTTATAATATTGAGATAGGCATATCCGTTTCCCGTCGTATTTTCCTTCTCTTTCTTCCGGTATATCGCTGTCTCTCTCGCTCATCCCACTCAGTGGCGTCACCAGGTGGCGCGGTGGGGGAACCAGGAGATTTCACACCCGTGCCCATTTGTTCATCATTGGCGTGAAATTTCCCGTCGGCGTAACTTGTGCACTACATAGTGATCAAGTGACAAAGAAATAGAATTATTTTTATTTAAACTGCAACACAGTTCTCGTGAGTTTCTACAATACACGTGAGTACTTAGAATAGTTTCTTAACTTAACGGTGTTACCGTTCGCTGAATTTATAATTTAAACTTATCTGGTATATCAAACTTTTTATTTTACCCGCCAGAGATGTAGATACACCTTTTCTTTTAAGATAAGAAAGCATTCGAGTAAAGATAGTATTTTTAAAAGTGTTTTTGTGTTTAATACGTGGTATCTACCCTCCAGGCACTTTTTCTTTTTATTTTAGATAAGAAACCGATAATTAGTGCTTACATTAGATAATGAGAAAAATGAATTGTAGCTAAGCGGCTAAAGCTAGTCCTTCTAACAATCCCGATCGCATCGGCGAAGGTTGAGTTCGAGTTAGTCGTCATCGTTCAAAGAAGCATGGTCATCGTACCTACCCGCCTTTCATGACGATAACGACAATGTGTCTGCTTTATCGGGCGTTAGAGGAAATCTTACAACGATTGTTGCACCTCGCAGGTGTTACCAATACTGACTAAAACAGTTAACAATTTAAATATTCCGTGTAGTTTGATTTTAAAAGTAAACTAAAAGAGCCAGCTAAGCCTTAAGCACCAATATTGATAAATTGGTGCACAACCAATAACTTTTGGTATTTTAAAACTAAAAAGATATTTTTAATAATTGTCTGCGCAGTTTACTAGTTGGTCGCAAACATCTGATGCCTCTCATAAAGGTCTTATTTTCAGTGGTGATTAGGTTGTAGACTGAAACTATAAATATACGAAAAGAGGATAGGTACTCATAAAAATGTAAAAGACCCTCTAATGCTTGCTACTTTGAATAAGATTCTACCTTCAAACACACATTTGTTTAATTCTAAACAGATTACAGTTGCATTAAAAAAAAAAAATTGTCCTGTTAGAAAACTATTTGGCCAGTTATTAAATACTAGTACTGGGAATGCCTCGCAAGTAAAACCTGTACTAACAACAAACGGTTACCTTTCGCAAGGGCAAACTTCTTATAGTGTACCATCGCGTTGTTCTTCTGGTTCATGGGACAGACACACGCACAGCATGCTGTGAACCGCCCTCGCAGGGCGCTTACCAAAATTAATGTCCTCCGCCAGGACATACTTATGGCAGCCACGAACCATATCGTGGCTATATATGCCCGCCCTCGCAGGGCGCTTACCAAAATCAATGTCCTTCGCAAGGACATACTTATGGCAGCCACGAACCATATCGTGGCAATAATCTGCCCGCCCTCGCAGGGCGCTTACCAAAATCAATGGTTATTACTTGAGTGTTCGCGGTTTTGCGAGAAGATGCATATATGTTAATATAATGCTAAATGTACCTTATTTAATTTAATTTGATTTTGAATAATATTTTTAATTATTGTAATTGGTATTTAACCGTTTTAATAAAATTTAATAAATAAATGTCCTCCGCAAGGGCATGCTTATGCTGTTATGCCAGCACGAACCATATCGTAGCTATAAACCGCCCTCGCAGGGCGCTTACCAAAATCAATGGTAATATTACTTGAGTGTTTGCGGTTTTTGCGAGATGATGCATGTAATGTTATGCTAAATGTCCCTTATTTTATTTGAATTTGAATAATACGTTTAATTGTTGTAAATGGTTATGTAACCGTTTTTAATTAAATTAAATAATAAATGTCCTCCGCAAGGACAGGCTTATGCCAGCCACAAACCACATTGTGGCTATGAACCGCTCTCGCAGGCGCTTACCAAAAACAATGTCCTCTGTAAGGACATGCTTATGCCAGCCACGAACCACATTGTGGCTATGGACCGCCCTCGCAGGGCGCTTACCAAAAACAATGTATTCCGCAAGGACATGCTTATGCCAGCCACAAACCACATCGTGGCTATAAACCGCCCTCGCAGGGCGCTTACCAAAATCAATGTCCTCCGTAAGGACATGCTTATGCCAGCCACGAACCACATCATGGCTATGAACCGCCCTCGCAGAGCGCTTAACAAAAACAATGTCCTCAGCAAGGACATACTTATGCCAGCCACGAACCACATCGTAGCTGTAATATAAACAACGGAGGCTGTTCTTACTTTCTATCCCCAGGATCATAGGCTTGGCAGCTTTATCAATCAGGACAAAAACGTCCATCTTCTCTGCTAACAGAGGTAACAAAAGACGTAGACAATGACGCTCCGAAATTTCGAGCCGGTCAATTTGCACTTTATCGACACCGTTGGGACTAAATAGGTGCTCCAAGTTTTCTATCATAACACAAAGGTATCGAATACCGTTTTATCTGAAGCCATCGCTCAAGGTTCCAAACGTTACAATCGACAGTAGTTACACGTTTGTATCGGACAAAATGTCTGCAATGCTGACACAGATGAAGGAACAGGTTTCTAGAAACAGTAAGTTTTATTTTCCAAACTTCGTTTTAACCCAGTTCTTAGTACCAAAGAGCACTCAAGAAAGGTCACTCCGTCCAAATTTTTAACCTGAAGTCGTTAAATTATTATATGAATTCCGGACTGTGTACGGCCAAGAGACGAGATGTACAAATTACTTTTCTCAGACCTAGGTACTACCATCTGACTATAGCTAAATCCCACAATGGTTTCTTCGTCTGTTCTACAAAGGCGAATCACTAAAAATTATATGCCTTCCGTTTGAGATGAGCACGGCAATGTTTTCTTAGACTATTATCTTATAGACATAAAGACCAGATGGTTCTGTCCAGACATGCCAACATTGTAATAGAAACACTTACTTATTTTGGTGTCCACATAAACTTCAAAAAGTCTGTTTGACCGCCCTCGCAGGGCGCTTACCAAAATCAATGTCTTCCGCAAGGACATACTAGGATACATGGAGGAATCACAAGCGTCCATACATACCTACATATACTCACGACTGTTATCCCCGAAGGGTTAGTCAGAGACCAAACAATGAGGACCGCAAAAGCAGTCCTCTGCCATAGTCTACGTTTCACCAAATGATAACTGCACATGTACGTGACAAGTGATGAGCCTATCGCCGCTCTATACTGTTGGATGTATGTGCAATCTATGGTCCGTTAGTCGCCTTTTACGATACCTAAGAGAAGAAATTGGGCGGTAAAATAGACTCTACCTTACGATGTAGTTAAATGTATTGGTAGCTAAAAATTATCAGAAACACCAATACATATACCTCCACCAACATTCTTTTTGACAACCGTTGCTTCAGGATTGGGGGGTCACAACTCAACAATTCTGCCCTATCGGGAAGGTGGAGTGCATCCGAACAAAAGCTGCACTGCAATCAAAAAGAAAAGCGGGCTGTTCTAAGTCTTAGAATGACAAGCATCGAACACGAAACCTGCGACAATTTTATTTTAATCCTCCAAATTGCCAACCAACATATGACCACCAACCAAATTGTGGTCAAAATTCATTACATTCCAGGGAAATTGAACAGCCATGCAGATGAACTGTCTCGACATAGCCAAGCTCTAGAGTGGCATCTACTGCCAGAATTCACACAAACGATATTCGCGAAGTGGGCCTGGCCAGTAATTCACCTGTTTGTATCCAAGAACGCTCGAGTAGTGGGTAAACTATGCAGATTTATCTCAATGATTACGAAGCGATGTTTCACAATGCTTTCAGCCTGAAGTAGAACGCTTCCCTCTGCCTTGGAAATTCGCACCACCTTCCCTCATCCCCCGGGTGCTAGCACACCTTAACAGGAATTTATCTGATTGTGGTACACATTGCTGCCTCATTCACAGTATGGAATTCGAAACGTAGACGCCTGGTAGACATAACCACAGGCCTGCCAACCCCCAAGGTTCAATACATGACGTTGAAATTTGGTGTGCTTAAATGATATATCGTTATGGAACCACAAGCAAATTTCCCTACTCAAGCGTCCGGTTATTATAAAACCATATGAGCACTTGTGCTTGGTCCAGTAGTACAGGAAGGGCGTTAGCAGCAGCAGCGGCGCCATCCACACGCGGAACGCGTACCAAATGGTCTAGTCAGTCCAGTTTTTGGCAGATTTACACTTAATATTTTAAATCTTTCTTACAATACTATACACTACCATAAATTGTCGTTTCTACTTTATGCAGCGCACAATTGTATGGAAATCTTAGTGACGAGGTAATAGTTAAACATGTTTTTAAAATCAATCTCAATTAAACATTTAAAAACAACAAAACCTCCTTTTTCCAGGTTTTAGTAATATTAGTCTGTAGACTTTTGTAATGTATTTCAAACCTAGAATCAACTAGTTCGTAACACTGCAATATTATTGTCGCATTGCTCCTTTGTTACCTTGCTGTGGACACCAAACATTATTTTGTTCAGGACAATGCAGTAATATTATGGCGACATTTTGGGTCAAAAACTGACTGTAGGGACTACAGACAAACAAGCTAGAAATTGCTACTGGTTAAAAGGATCAATAAATATTGTACAAAATGGCTAAACTAATTTATTTAAAACTTCGAGTGGTTCACCTGTCACCTGTTTCATGCACTGTGGTAGCTAGATGTATATCACAGCCACACCTGGTTGTGTTTTGCTCCGCTGTAGCATCTACAAACTAGATTGATAAGATTTACCCATTGAGGATATACTAACTATTGGTAATTGGAGATTAGTTACTTAATACTTTTCACAAGGTTTATTGTCGTGAAATATTGATTCAGGCGTCACGAAGTTTTTCATTTTTTATTTTTACCCTGTAAAGTGATTGAAATCAAATAGTAAACAATATTTTTTTCCTAATAATAATAATGTTCGTTTACATGGTTTACAAGCTAAATTATTTGATTTTTCATCAATGACTGGCCAATTATTTTCTTACATGACTTAAATTGTAAATAATTAGTACTTAATTTATAACTTTTTGTTTAAACCATAATCATATGATTAACTCTCTCGCACTTATAGTTTAATTTATTTCTCACATTGGCGTTTTCACCAGGCGATAACAAACAGGTCTCAATATTATAAGCTTCTAATGACGGTCAAGTGTTTAATAGACGCGTTTTACCTGAAATAAAACGCATATTAAATACTTACCTCATTAGAAGCTTAGTTTTTATTTCCGCCTGGTGCTTATTGCATATTTCGACGCAATGATGAACAAATGGGCACGGGTGTGAAATCTCCTGGTTCCCCCACCGCGCCACCTGGTGACGCCACTGAGTGGGATGAGCGAGAGAGACAGCGATATACCGGAAGAAAGAGAAGGAAAATACGACGGGAAACGGATATGCCTATCTCAATATTATAAGCTTCTAATGAGGTAAGTATTTAATATGCGTTTTATTTCAGGTAAAACGCGTCTATTATCCCCGAAGTGTTAGTCAGAGACTAAGCAATGAGGACAGCAAAAGCAGTCTTCTACCATATTAATATTAATTAATCTGATATTTAGCGATAGATGCCGTTAAGACGACATAAAAAACTATTTATTTATTTATTTATTTATTTGTGTAAGGAAAATTTACAGCAATATAACTAGAACTTGACTATGATTATTAATTATAATATGACTAAAATACAAATTTATGCTTATTCAAAGCACAACACAACAAAAGAAATCCATAAAATTAAAAAAAATTAACAAAATTATTTTTTAAATTAATTCAAGTATTGCTCAGTTAATAGCCGTCTTATTGATTTAGCTGAATTACAAAACAGCTCAACGTCTATGATTGTTAATTTGTTAAGCTGATTGCCAGCTCGCAAGAGGAATGCGTTACGTCTATATTTGCTACTGGCCAATGGAATATTAACAGATGCAGAGTCACGGAGCATTTTGCTCGGTACCCTTAGACAGATTTTAGAATACTTTCTAAAATCTGTCTAAAGGTACCGGGAAAAATACTACGTGGCTGTGTAAAGGTAAAGGTACTGTCCAGAGTTACTGCTCTGGACAGTCAATTGACCCATTGGATATGCCTAAAGGGTACATATATCGCTAATATTTCGTCTGTAGTGTAATGGTAGAAAGTGATAGTGACGACAACGGTGCTCATAGTCTGTGGATCTAACATGACATCTATAATCAAGTTAACGTAAAAAACGCCTCTGCGTAGGTACTCTCAATCCGAGATTTATAAACATCACATTGAGGGTTCCAGACCTGGGAGGCATACTCTAGATGATGCCGAACAAACGCACAGTAAAGTACTTTAAGCAATTTTATTGAGCGAAAATAAGTGACCGTACGCATGATAAAGCCTAGGGTTTTGGATGCTTTGGATACCATAGCGTCAATAGGCTTTGCTATGGTTTGAGTAAGAAAGGAATGAAAAACTATGCCGTGACATAGAGTATGTTTAACCATAATAGCAACGAATTTAGAACTGTCTAAATGTCTTTAAAGAAGGCAGGCTAATAAGTGAACTCAATGTTTGCCATTCATGGTCTTGAGCCTCCGTGACATAGTAAGGATGATACAAGGAATTTTTAGTGGGTTTGGCTTTCTCCTTTGAGTTTCTCTAACATGGCGAAAAAGGGAGAGGAGAGTCTTACTTAACCCGCGGTTGCTCCTGGCCTGGTGTTTGCAATTACCTTTTGCCTGACATACTTACTTACTCTAATGGCTAAGCGACCCAAAATGTGTCTTTACCTACGATGTGAGATTCCAACACTCGTATCGATCGTGTGCTTGCCTGCCAGTCACTAGCTTGCAATTCACGAAGATCTGTCTCCACAATATCATTCCAGCGATATACAGAGTGCTCATTTTGATTTAGGGAAATTTTAAACGATTCCTTACCTTATACTGTAAACTTAAATAATGGTTTTGACTTAAGAAAGTTTTCTATTAATCGCATAATGCACGAGATATTAATTTTTCTAAGGAAAATTTTACATATTGTGCTCTCAGTGTTTTCATTCACTACGTTGCGTAGTAGTTTATTTCATTAAAAAATACGCCTCTAGTTGTAGTAAACAACAGATCAAGACGTGTTTCACATAACTAGGGATGTGACCGGGTCCGTTTTGTGGGCGGGCACGATATTCACGATGAGTTATTTGTAGGTAGTATTTTAAAGTCAGTCCGAGCCACACTGAGTCCATTGCAATAATTTAATTATTTTGTATGAAAACGGAAAAAAGCGAAAATGCAAGAATCGGAATAATGTTTTTCTGAGACGAGAGGGTGCGCAGTTATCTTGCTATCTGGATTGTATTTTACAGTCAGCAACGAAAATTGATGAACATCTAATACACTCGGTAACATAAGTATAGTTGAACACGAACATACATATACCTAATCACGACAATTATGAGGACAACAAAAGCACTCCTCTACCATAGCCCACTTTTCACCAAAATAGCGACTGCACATGTGCTCAGCGTGTAAGGTGGAGAGACCATCGCCGCTTTACGCTGTTGGAGGTATGTGCAGTCTTTAGTCCGTCGCCTTTTACGACACCCAAGGGAAGAGTGAGTGGTAGTATTCTTTCACCGCTACGTGACACGGTTATACTAGCCTTTACACTGCAGGACAAAGGCCTCCATCATTGAAATTAAGTCTACCCTACAATAGATGGGTATTGGCCTAATCATCATCAGACAAAGACCTCTCCCAAGGATCTCCACCACTCACGGTCTTGTGCTGCTCGCATCCAGCGCCTACCCGCGACCTTCACCAGAACGTCGGACCACCTTGTTGGAGGCCTGCCCACACTGCGTGTTCCGGTGCACGGTCGCCACTCGAGAACCGTTCTGCCCCAACGACAATTGGTTCTACGGGCTCTGTGCCCTCTTGAGCTTGGCGCCTCTTTGGGCTATGTCGGTTACTTTAGTTCGTCTACGAATCTCCTTATTTCTGATTCCATCACGTAGAGAAACCCCGAGCATAGCACTCTCTATTGCTCTTTTCGTGACTTTGAGCCTGCTAATTAGAGTGGCTTTATCACCAGTCTTGCCGAATACGGGTTGGTGGTCACAAACTCGGGCTGTGCGTCAATAAATCTGAAACACACTTTGTTCAACCACCACTCCCGGTTATCAGGCCGAGCGCTTAGCCATTTGGCCACCGAAGTGTTATAGTTATACAAAAAGGAAGGCTAATAAGTAAAAGTTTTCTTTCAAAGTCAATGTCAAAATCATTTATTTAATTTAGGCTACAATAATTAAGCACTTATGAATGTCGCTATGCCATCGGTTCGTAAGTCCTAACTAACTATGGGGCGGGAGCCTTGTACTGAAAATGAAAAAACATTTATTGCAACAGTCACCAATTTACATATTAATGTAGCCATGGCTTTTGAAAAAAATTACTTGTGTTACAAAAGCCAGTTCCTTTCTAAGTTGACAAAACTCACTGGTTTTTGTTGTAATAAAAGGTTACATAAACCAAGAACATTTAATTAATTTAAGAAAAAATATAAAAGTACTTGTGACCTAAACATAACATAGTATTTTTTTTCTTTCTGTTTATATTATACTGAGAAGAAACTCAGCAAAGGCATTTCTTTTCTCCCTTTCTTTTACGGCGTCAATACTAAAAGAATAGAAAGACATTTTCCATTACAACATATAAAAATAATTTAATACGATTACAAGACAACACAACAAATACAAGATTATACAATAAAAAAAATCTCAATTTAAAATAAAATGAACTACGTCTTACAGTATCTTTGAAACTCGAAAAAGAAAGACTAATTCTATTACAAAATTATTCTTTAAAAAATATTAAGCATTTTCTCCCCACGGACGATATTGAAATCTTGTTTGGCGCTCGACGGCCATTTGTAAAACAGCCTTTGCGCGCAACAGCATAAACATATCGAGCCCACGACATTATTGGGCGCTGGTGACCCGCGTCACGGCTCTCATAAAGACGTATCATGCTTTGAGGCGGCGCGGCGCAAAAGATAACAAACATTATGTAGCTTTTATGTCAATCATCTTCTATATTATTATATTCTTCATTTTTTCTTGAAATATTTTTTTTAAATAATAGATTTTCACACTCTTACACCGATTATATAGCCCCAGTAAGTTTCTGAATTTGTAACTTGTTTAATGGCTTTATATAACGGAGAAACATAAATATCATTTTTTTAAATAATAATAGATAATAATAATTTCATTAATAATCATAGAAAAATCAAAAAAATCAAAATCAAAATCAAAATTTCTTTATTCAGTAAGCTTAAAAAAAGCATTTTAATCGTCTAAATTTAATTTTACTTTTATGGATGGATGGATAGGCATAGGAAACACCCATTCAGGACGTCTTTTAGCTGTGGAGAAGAACGGGCACAAGAAACTTCACAGCTTTATAATAATATAGAAGTAACGACATTTACAAAACAATATATCGTTACCAAATTTTACAATCAATAATCATAAAACAATTTTAAAATAAAATAAAAGATAAAAACAAAAGTGAATCTAAAAGTTTTACTCGGGCACTATGAACGCATTAAAACGATGTGTGCGAAACTAGTGGAATGTTAATTCCATGCATTTTTGTCATTGATGTAATCGCTTACAGTGAAATAGCCCTTTTTTAAAAGTCTGTCCTTAACATGTGTCTTAAATTTGTCAAAGGGCAAAATTATAACATCTTTCGGGATTTTATTGTAAATTATGACACTTTGTCCCATGAATGATCCATAAACTTTTTGAAGTCGAAATTTAGGAGTTACAAGTTTATACACGTTTACAGTTTATTTTAAGAAAACACCCAGACCTGAGATAATTCAGTAAAACAGATGATGATGATGATAAAAATGTTTTTATTTTATTATACACCTAAATATTTAATACGCTGGTATCAAGCGTATCTATAACTTACTTAATTTGGTAGTAGCACTCGATAATGTAGGCATTCCGTGTATTGTCGGCGGGCGGTGTTTAGATTATAATCAGTTTTTGTTTTCACTTGTCCCTCTTTAGACCCCTAGCATTTTCAAGGGTCGACGGCACCTGAGCCAAATGGCTTACGTTAACCGCTTTATGCTTTATTTGGTGCTCCAGATAAGGTTTGATCGCCGATCCAGTAGCTGGCTGTTTTAAGGGGCTGTTTTACGGAAGTTTTTACTACTTGTTTATATCATTACAATATAAATTGAATAGACTTTCAAAACTTTCACGGACAGTAATAGTTGGTGATCAAAAACCCAGATCACATCGATAAATCTGAATAACCTTTTCCGGGGCTGAGAAATAAACCCAAAACCTCCGGACCGAGCGTTACGCCAGGCGGCCATAGAGGCTTAGTAAAAACATCTTTCACCTAAATAATTCATGCAGGTGTAATCGGCGAACGATTCCTTAATCATTATCCCGGCACGACACCCGCGCTTCCGCCAACATAGCGCCGGATTAACAAACAGTCGGAACAAAGAAATTAAATAGTCCCCAGCGTCCTCCGGGAGCGTTCGCAAAGTCGCTTTGTCAAAGTTGCCCATTAGAGCGTGACTCGCCGATACTGCCATTGTTGACGTATTACGATATTGCCGAGATTTCCCAGAATTACGGGATAAATGTGGACGAGAGATCGGGGGGACACGTGCGTATTAATTGTAAGAAATAATTTAATAAGTTGTAAGTTAGCAAGCCGGGTACGGCGTCGCACCATCTCTGAGGTCCCAGGTTCAATTCTCGGTCGGGTCAATTTAGAGAAAAACTGTTTTTCTAAATGGATTTCGGGTCTGGGGGGTTTTGTATGTTTATGTTTATTGATCCGTTATCTTACCATATTAACGAGTTTCATAAAAAGCTTATCTTGGGCTTGATAATTGGTGTAAAAGGTAAACAAATTTTAATTATTCATTTATTTAATATTAACTGTGTCGCGTAGCGGTAAAAGAATTCTACCACCCCTCTCTTTCCTTGGGTATCGTAATAGGCGACTAACGGACTAAAGACTGCACAGACAGCATAGAGCGGCGATGGGCTCACCACCTGTCACGATGAGCATATTATGTGCAGTCGCTATATGGTGAGAATTCGTTATATTTTACTGCATCGGCTGCTTACCATCAGGCAGGATTTAGTCACTATGACGTGTCACAATAAAAAAAAGTGGACTATGGCAGAGGAATATTTTTGCTGTCCTCATTGCCTAGTCTCTGACTAACCCTTCGGGGATAATAGTCGTGATTATATGTATGTATGTACCTATGTAAGTTGATAATTCAGGACGTTTAGCTTATTAGCAAAATGGTTTCCACTTCGCTTAAACCGCAAAGAAACACCTGTTTATTATATGTAGGTGCATAGACGGTTTAAGGTGTTTGCTATACGAGGACCTACCTACTTAAATTGTAATATTTTTTGTTACACGAGTAAGTATAAAACGTGAATTACGTCGTAACGATATTGTCGTTTTGTTTCACAGCACGAGCACAGAGTCTGCAAAAACTAAAAATATTTTAATACCGTCATCATGTTTAGCTGTGCGAATTTTTGTGTCGTTCATTTAAAAACGTCAGCTTAATGTTAGCATTAAAATTGACGAAGCAAAAAAATATTACGCGTAGTCGGCGTTGTCACATTTGTCACGTTAATAACACACGGCAATTCATAATTAACGTTTCATCCGCCGTGGAGCGCGAACACCAGCACCGCGTAATCCTTGATGTTTAATTAAATCTTGTTAGTTATATCGTTGTTTTTCAGCGGCAAATATTTAAAAAGTCACACAGTTTATTGAATTTAACTAAAGCTTTATATTTTTCTATTGCTACCTATACGGGGCCCGACATAGCATTAGTGATTCACTTTCATAATCATAATGCAACAGTGAAAGCGCGTCTTTTCGGCATTGATTTGTTTTGCTATGTTTCGGTTTGATAACTTATTTATTTATTTAAACTTTAACCTAAAATACAGCAAATGGCGGACTTAATACCATAAGGCATTCTCTAACAGTCAACCAGTGAATGTGTACATGAATTTTTGTAGGCGGTGACATTATTAGAAACTTACAATTAATTTAAAAAGAGACAAATAAAACACTTAACTTAACTAGCACAAATATACATAAGTACATGCATTATACACAAAATATCTATAACTATACACATACATTTTATACTTTAATATATAATTATATATAAATATAATTATATATATATATATATATATATATATATATATATATATATATATATCCCACAAGCAAACATCCGTCCACTGAAGGCGAAATTACATTTAAAATGGCGTCCACCGCTATTTGACGTCCGCATACCGGACGCCACTTTTTTAATCGATGACACTTGGCGCCTCTAAGATCAAGCTAGCCGTAGAACAAAAATCGATGGAAGCCAAAAATTTATTGTAATGGCTGCAAATAAATACTGGATAGTTCCCAAAAAAATCTCAGCAGAGGTGCGGCGCTACTGTCGTGCGTATATCCACAGCCGTATTAAACGCGCTTCTTTTCTGACGTATTCATATAAATTTGGCGTCCGCTAATGCGACGTTGCCAGCTTACTCAATGTTTGGTGCCTACTAAAATACAATATCACACTAATATTATAAAGGCGAAAGTTTGTGAGTGTGTATGTTTGTTACTTCTTCACGTAAAAACTACTGAATGGATTTGAATGAAATTCGGCATACAGATAGTTTATAACCTGGATTAACACATAGGATACTTTTATCCCGATATTCCCACGGGAACGGGAACCACGCGGGTAAAACCGCGAGCGGTCGCTAGTTATTATCATAAATCGTAATCTATTATACTTCCTTATTAAAAAATGTATTGTCATAAATGACTTATTTTTTAAACAGGTGACATTTTAGCTTGATTGCGTAATGCTTTATCAGAAGGTTAAGTTTTATCCAATGATTGAATAATCAGCCATAAAACTAATAAATAATTAATAAAAAATGTAAATGTACAGACACCTGCAACCTATCCAAAACTGTAAAATTTCTTTAATACATTTTTAACCATATATTTAAGGCATAAAGTTCAAAGTCTATTGAAGAAAATTGGACATTTTGTGGTAGATAAGTTGATGTGCTGGCGTGTGTACATGTTCTTTCATCATCCCACCTGTCGCATATTGTGTTCAGAATGCTCTTAGAGCTGGCGCAAACTGTGAAATAGCAATATACGGGCGCCAGATAACAATATAATAACTCCTCAACAAAGGGCCTACGCCTTTCAACTATAAAGACAATTAAGTTAGGAAGCCACTATCCGAGGCGCAATATGAATTCGTATATCGGATTGTCCGACTTGTCACATATTATGCTCAGGATGTTGTTAGAGCTGGCGTGAAATGTCAAATAGCAATATCCGATATACGGACGCCAGTCATCAATATACGGACGCCAGATGTCAATATACGGACGCCAGATGTCAATATACGGATGCCAGTTATCAATATACGGACGCCAGATAACAATAGACAGAAGCACGGTAAAAAAGGGCCTAGGCCTTGCAAACTATAAGGACAATTAAGTTAGGAAGCCAGAACCCAAGGCATTTACGCAATATGAATACGTAAATCGGACTGTCCGACTAGTTTTTTTTTCTGTAAATGGGTTTGCTCTTGATCCCAATTAAGCCGATTCACGATGGAGCGAGCTAACCCAGAAGGTGTCTATTCACTCTTGCTTTGAAGATACTTAAGATAAGTACTCGGAAACACAGACGCAGGGAGGGAGTTCTTCGGAGCAACTCTTTTTCTGTGCACAGTATAAACGATGTTGAGTAGCGCTTTGTGCGAAATTTAGAAATATCCTCCAAGAAAGGGTGGTAGCCCGCAGTGCGTCTGGATGTCCGATGGAAGAAAGGGGATGGCGGTATGAGCTCATGGAGTTCCAGGTCTGTAAAAGACCGACAGAAAGGCAACTTTGCGGCGGTGAGCTAGGGTGTGAAACTTGCTCTTCACCAGTTCTTTGTCGCCAATTAGCCTCTCAACTCTGCGTTGAATCGTGTCCAGTGCAGTTAGTTGGTATTTTTTTTTTATATAATTCACCAACGTTTGTTTACACTGATACATTAAATTACTTAATTAAGTTTGTAATATTATTTAAGTGTAACAAACACTTCAGGTAAATACAATATGTTAGGACTCTTTCAAGTTTAGGATAATAATTTTTAAACAATAATAATCTAAAAAAGTAACAAGAAATACAAATATTCACGATAGATCGATTCGATCAGCGATAGATGTTTACTGTAGTAATCTTTGTTTTTCAAAAAATCACTAATTTCATAATTTTGAGACGCTTTACTGTCACTATCAATATACACAGATGCAAAGTACAAGTAGTATTTCGCTGAGCCGTCCCATAGGTGACTGCAATATTCCATAAAAGATCGGACTTCAGCTTTAAAGAGAGTTTAAAGCTATCCCGGCGTGAAATATCACTTGACCTTATTTAGGACGCCCAGCTTTTTGACTGCAGTTTGCATCCGAAAGGTATCTCTCTACGACAGTACTGTCATCTGCATACCCAACAATTCCTGGTATCAATAGGTCATTGATGTGCAACAGGAAAAGCGTCGCAGAGAGACCCCTGAGGAACTCCGGCATCAATAGCCACTGAGTCAGAGGACCAGCCATCGATGACTACTCTGATCGATCGTTCCGTCAGAAAATCAGCTATCCAACTACAAAAGTACATATAATAATATCTACAGCGGGGACACCATACGCAGGAAGCTTGCGCAGCAGACTTGCGTGCCAGACCCTTTCAAAAGCCTTCGAGATGTCTAGTGATACGGCAAGTGCTTCGCCGTGCATCTCGAGGGCCCCACCCCAGTAGTGCGTCACATAAACTAGAAGATCCCCAGTCGAAATCCCCGGCTTCCTCGGCGGAAGCCATATTGACAGTCACTGAGGAGGTCATTAACTTATAGGTACATACCTATAAGTTAATGACCTCTTCAGCTCCTCATACCAACTTACTGTTTAGAACTCTTTCCATGACCTTACAGAGTATGGAATTGATAGCGATCGGTCGGTAGTTGCATGGGTCAGCATGAGACTTCCCTTTTAGGGTACTGGCTGCACATTGCCAAGCTTCCAGCATTTCGGTACGGTTTTTGTCTTTTTTTCTCTTGTTACATAATTATGCTCAGGATGTTTGTTAGAGCTGGCGTCAAAATGTCAAATAGCAATATACGGACGCCAGACATCAATATACGGACGCCACATGTCAATATACGGACGCCAGATA
Source organism: Scoparia ambigualis (assembly GCA_963921215.1). Classification (NCBI taxonomy): domain Eukaryota; kingdom Metazoa; phylum Arthropoda; class Insecta; order Lepidoptera; family Crambidae; genus Scoparia; species Scoparia ambigualis. The sequence goes on along the minus strand of OY992520.1, from coordinate 3,652,458 downwards.
ACAATATACAGACGCACGGTAGCTCCTCAACAAAGGGCCTAGGTATTTCAAACTATAAAGATAATTAAGTTAGGAAGCCAGAACCCGAGGCATTTACGCAATATGAATTTGTAAATAGGACTGTCCGACTTGTCACATATTATGCTCAAGATGTTATTAGGGCTGGCGTGAAATGTCAAATAGCAATATACGGACGCCAGATATCCAATATACGGACGCCAGACATGAATATACGGATGCCAGATGCCAACAACGGACGCCAGATATCAATATAGGGGCGTACGGTAGCTCCTCAGCTTAGGGCTTGGATAGTTAGTAGAACATCATCTTTAAAGGAAAAAGAGAATATAAGTACTTATTTAGGAAATCAGAACCTAAGGAATGCAAGCAGAACCACTTACCCAAAACTGTCAATTTTCTCGAATCGATATTGACCCTTATAGCTAAATATTAAATTGTGTACTTCAGTGCAGCGGCTATTTATGATGCCCGCTGCACTTTTAATTAGATCGAGATCAAACCTTAAGGCATCACATTGATGAACCCAAAACTGATGTCAGTTTCTTTAATAAAGTTAAGAGCGTTATCGCATTTCAGTTTCCCATACAAATTTCCAAGTTGAAATTTTTAAAAACCATTAGGCCATTTTTGATGAAACTCTGCTTTAATGTTTTTATATTTTAGCGTTTTATTAACGCTTAAATATACTAAAGTAAAATTTTAAACACTGAAAAAGACGACAACCTCAGGCGGGAATCGAACCACGCACCTTCCGCATTCCGGGCGACTGCCTTAACCACTTGGTCTGGCTTTTAAACGCCGAAATTTGTCAGTGCTTGATGCTTATGTTTTTAGTCAACATTGCTTCATCAAATCTTAGAAGTTTTCACCTCTGAGATCCGAAAGAAATATTTTAACAAATATTTGAACATTCGGTTAAGATGAAGCTGCGTTTATAGATTAATGTTTTTATGCATTAGCATGCAAAGTTTCATAAAATATGGCTTATTGGTCTTTAAAAATTTCGACTTGGAAGATTGTATGGGAAACCGAAATGTGTAAACCCTCTTAAATAAAAAAAAACTTTGGTTAACAATTTTAAAGACATCTGTCAAATTGGACCCAACATTAAAATATTCGGTGAAAGAAAGAGATAGGTAACGCATTGCTGGCAACGTCGCTTTTACAAAATCAGGAGGACGTGAAAATGTCAGCGCATTAAGTAAATGATAATCAGTATATCCAGGAAGCCAAAAATTTATCACCATGAAATGGAGTTCATAAATGTTTGGGCATGACTGCAAGAAGAATATTGCCACAATTAAAATAATCGCAAAATAAAATATCCTATGGAGAAAGGCATCAAAAAACTAAGAAACATTCGCAGAGAGATGATCTAAATTGTAAGCTGAACTGGAGGACGTCGTAATGATGCACAGCATGCATGACGCCAAATGCGTAGCTGGATGTAAATATATATATATATATATAAAGAAAGGCATCAAAAAACTAAGAAACATTCGCAGAGAGATGATCTAAATTGTAAAATTGTAAGCTGAACTGGAGGACGTCGTAATGACGCACAGCATGCATGACGCCAAATGCGTAGCTGGATGTAAATATATATATACATATAAGTATAAAGAAGAATATTGCCAGAAGAATATTGCCACAATTAAAATAATCGCAAAATAAAATATCCTACGGAGAAAGGCATCAAAAAACTAAAAAACATTTGCAGAGAGATGATCTAAATTGTAAGCTGAACTGGAGGACGTCGTAATGACGCACAGCATGCATGACGCCAAATGCGTAGCTGGATGTAAATATATATATATATATACATACTTATACATACTTATATGTATATATATATATATATATATATATATATATATATATATATATATATACAAACGACAATAACATAGTGTAGTTAGAACTATTGGACGGATTTCAGAAAGTACTCAAGCGCTAAACTCTTGAAGGCAACCTTGTTGGAAGCATTTCTAACGTCAAAAGGCAGTGCATTCCAGAGTCGAATAGCAGTAAGAGTGAAAGATTTAGAAACGAAATTAGTGCTATGAGAAGGAGTTTGGAGTACCAGATTAGTGCTGGAGTGTGAACTTATCAAGATGATCTAGATGAAAAATTACAGGGCAAAGAGGCATAACAACGAGAACTTTAGTGTAAGCTACGCGTGCGAAACCCGTGGTGTAGTTAACGTGCAATGGCCGTTTTATATCAAGCGTGCCGTTTACCATTTACCGACTAAATAACAAAAAAAATCTTAAAATAGCATTACAAAGTATTTATTTATTAACTGAATCATAACTTAATTAAGGTTGGTAGCCGACCGCAAAGGGTGATTTTCAAATTACCATGTAAGAAGGTCGGCCACTGGCGGCGGTTAGAAAGGCGCTTGCAAACGCCCGCTTTTTTGATGAATGTTTTCAGTTAGCCTAATAATATGGAAATTGGGCGTGAGCAGCTTAAACACACATAAACGGTCCGGGCCAAAGTATCGTTTGATGAGGGCGCACATTAAATCGACAGATGTTATAATAATGGCACTCGAAAAAGGTTGTGTTTGAAAGGATTTTGTTGAGGATTGTGACAAGGATTGGATTTGTGTAATTAGGTATCGTTAAAAGTACTTTTATCAACGATTTTATTACTGACCAGGTTATAGTCCTGCTATGTTTATGGATTATCTTTATAATAATGAAAGGAAAAAGTTTAATTGTGAGAGCAAAATAGTAATGTTTTAACCACCTCTGTGGTCTAGTGGCTAAGATACCGGCCTCAGACCCAGAGGTCCCGGGTTCGATTCCCAGCAGGGGGTGCATCTTTGTGTGCTCGGTTTGGTTGGTGGTAGGGCTGTTAAGTCCGCCTGGCTAGCTACCAACATTTTATCTAAGTCTGTCGCCATAACAACGATGTTTATAGAATTGTTGTGTTTCGACAGTTAGAGATAAGTTTGCCAGTTCCTCAGTGGTTGAGGATTCCGGGTGAAGCGCGCTTCCACCTTCGGCCTTATCGTCACTTTCCATCAGGTGAGATGAAAGCCAAGCGCTTACCCGTTGTAGAATAAAAAAAAGCTTATTAGTAATATTTGAGCAGGTAACTGAAAGGGTTCGCCTCCTTCGTGCTCAAGAGTTCATGTTGAGCCGACATGATGGCGGGACTATCGCTATGTCGTAAAATAACAGTCATTCATCATCAGCCTATTAACGTCCCACTGCTGCGCAGAGACCTTCCACAGACACAGCACGTGAGGAAATTGGGTCACAACCTACCACGCTGGCCCAATGCGGGTTGGTGGGTTCTTACGACTGCCATTTTACGACAACAACCGATATCAACTCTTGGTTGTTGCATGCTCGCATTAGATTGTCTGAGGAAAGGCCTGTGGCCAGCAGTGGGGCGTTTACAGGCTGATGATGAATGACTACCATCTTACGATATGGAATATAATAGAATGGAAAAAAAATAACATACAACACGCTTACATCAATTAAACAAAAAAAAATACAGATGGACAGAAAAAAAAGAAGGTTCTACATAATATGATATGGCGATATTTATTATTATTTTCACTTTCACTAATGTTATGACTTTACTAGCGGCTGCTTGCAGTTTCACCCGCGTGGTTTCCGTTCCCGTGGGACTATCTGGATAAAAAGTATCCTATGTGTTGATCCAGGTTATAAACTATCTGTATGCCGAATTTCATCCAAATCCATTCAGTAGTTTTTACGTGAAAGAGTAACAAATATCCATTCATACTTACAAACTTTCGCGTTTATAATATTAGTAGGATTTTAATTTCAAAATCCCAAAGAACTGGGAAAATGCAGTGGTAACCCTGCTATACAAAAAACGGTGTAAGCTGATCTGAACAACTGAGACCCATCAGTTTGCTCTTACAAATTTACAAATTTTTCAAACGGTCTTAACCAGTCGCCTTTAAAAAAGTCGCCAGATAATTTAATTTGAATAAGGATTCAAATTAAATTTTCTGTTCTGTAGTCTGTAGTGAACAGAAAGAAAGAGTAGTCATTCTAAAATACGTCTTGACTTGCCGATGCATTGTTGAGCATCAAATAATTACTTAGCTTTTTATGTCGATTTTCAGAGCGTCATAAAAATCAATTTAAAATTTATTCGACCTCTTTCACCCCGTTAAGTAGGAAAAGCTTCGATTTAGCTGCATGCAATGTAAGCATTGCTTGTAATTTTAGCTATTTCCATGTTTTATGAGCGCGGAATTAGTTTCGTGCAATAAATAGCGAGAGCCAGTGACGTGGCCGCGTGGCCCTTGCGAATGGCTGCCGTGATCGATCAAAGACTTTTCTGCAAATAGTTTTAAAAAGAAGCCAACACGTCTTCTTTTATGTTTTATAGAGTTCCAACGAAAGGGGCCTACAGCAAAAACGAAACTGATGACAAATATACTATTATAATTCGTCGTACACTGATACTTGTGTATGTACTGTACCAATCGTTATTGGATGCGCTTTTTTTTATTTACTACGGGAGAGCACTTGGCCAAGAGATCAAGGAATCTCACTTGATCTCACCTGATAATAAGTGACGATAAGGACGAAGGAGGGAGCGTGCTTCACCCGGAGTCGTCAACCACTGAGGAACTGGCTCTCTTATTTCGGAACTGTCGGAACGTAAAAATGCTTAACAAGCCCTTCCACCAACCAAAGCAAGTCCACCCCCGCCGGAAATCAAACCCGGGACCTCTGGGTCTAACCGGTGGCTTAGCCACTAGACCATCGCATTTTCATAGGTTTCGTAACATTATGTTTGTCCTGAAGTACAACGATATAAGTTGTTTTCCCCGGATATTCCAGGTTTAACGAAGGATTTGTTTTAAATGTACACCAAATTCCATCTAAGCCTGTTAAGTTGTTTCGCCGTGATTATAACATTAGCAGAATTAAATGTAAAGCTGTGTTGATATGCGTGACGAGTGCTCATACATTAAACATGTTTTTGAGTTTTATTTTATTTTATAATACTTTCCGTTCAATTGAATAAGCCGTTCGGAAAACTTATTTAAATGCAATATTGAGTTGGGAAGGCGCCGCGTCGCTAGATTTATGCGTCGAGCGTGATCTGTGTTGTAAGTGGTAGAGGCGGGGCGATTTTAAATGGAAACGATTTTATATTTTTATAAGTTTTCTATGTAAATGGACAGCTTTAAAGAAGAGCGTCGTCGATGTTGGTGGTCAATTATACCAATACGCGTTGGGCCTAGGCAGGTTATGGTCAGATGGTGCGCGGCATTGCTACGTTTATAAGCTGAATCAGATACATCACGCCCGTAAGAGGTCACAGCTTCATTTAATAACATACATATATTGTGTTTTTTGCAAGTGTTTACCTAATTCTTACAGAAAAAAAACCAGTCTGATTGCGTGAGTTGACAAAATTTTTAATCAATCTATGAAAAAAGTTTTTCCGAAACTTTACCGTACATTTTGAAGTGTTATCAAATAATGGAAAGTAGGAAATAGTAAGTAGACAGGCCCCATGGTAAAATTAAAATTATATAATGTATGTATATTATTAAATGAAGCTGTGACCTCTTACGGGCGTGATGTATCTGATTCAGCTTATAAACGTAACAATGCTGCGCACAGGCGCTGGTCCAAGCCTGATGCATATATAATTTTTTTAATTTTACCATGGGACCTGTCAGAAACCGCCAGGAAAAAGAACACCTGTACACCTACTTTCCATTATTTGATAACACTTTAAAATGTTACGGTAAAGTTTCGGAAAATACTTTTTTCTTAGATTGGTTGAAAATTTTGTCAACTCACGCAATCAGACTGGTTTTTTTTCTGTTAGAGAAGACTTATTAGGTAAACACCTGCAAAAAATGCAGTTATAGGTCATAAAATCATTTAGAAATTCAAAAATAAATATTTTGAACATCAAGGTAGAGATATCTAAAAATTGAAATAAAAAAAACATATCTTGGTATCTGGTAAGAATTGATTTTTTTCCTAACAGTTCATGACAGGTCCCTTCATCATCAGCCTATAAACGTCCCACTGCTGGGCACAGGCCTCCCACGTGGACAATGCACGAGGGGATATTGGGCCATAACCCACCACGCTGGCCCAATGCGGGTTGGTGGGTTTTAACGACTGTCATCTTACGACAACAACCGGGACCAAAGGCTTAACGTGCCTTCCGAAGCACGGAGGAGCACAGGTCCCTTAGTGAACTATAAAAAAATACGGATCAGGCTTGGATATATACAGGATATAATCACGACTATTATCCCCGAAGGGTTAGTCAGAGACTAGGCAATGAGGACAGCAAAAGCAATAGTCTACCATAGTCAACTTTTCACCAAGCTACAACTGCACATGTGCTCAGCGTGACAGGTGGTGAGTCCATCGCCGCTCTATGCTGTTGGATGTAGTGCAGTCACATAATAAATAATAGTACTACGTGCAGTCTTTAGTTCGTTAGTCGCCATTAACGACACCCAAGTCAAGGGAGGGGGTGGTAGGGGGTGGTAGGGGGTGGTAGGGGGTGGTAGGGGGTGGTAGGGGGTGGTAGGGGGTGGTTCCACCGCTACGCGACACGGTTGCATTATAACATGTAAGTATTTAGTAAAATTACAACCTTATTACGAGAATGACTTCTCCGAATTTAACGTAAACAATGCATGCAATAAAGATCCGCCCAGCAGATAGCCCCGGCCGCCGTGACGTATGGGCGCGAGGTCGCTCCATTTGTTTTGTTTATCTGCGGACGCTGCCCGCTTTGTGCAAAAACACTGTCTGCTCTAATGTTCACTGCTGCTGGATATGAGAATGGTTATATGGAGATTTGGCGTGGTTATTTTGGCTAGGTACTCGCGCTAAGTACACGCTGAGCTGAGTGTTTCGGACTCCGGTGAAAATTATAATGCTCTGTCGATTTTTCAATGAAAGTTGTTGTAGCCGTGTTGTATAGCAGCACAGTTAAAGAATACTACCAACCCCTCTCTTCCCCTGGGTGTGGTAAAAGGCGACTAACGGACTAAAAACAGCACATACATCCAGCAGCGGCAATGTACCATTTATCACGACGACCTCCTTGGTCGAGTGGTTTGTACAAAGGTTTTCATGGTGTCGCCATCTTTGAGGTCTCGGGTTCGATCCCCGGTCGGGTCAATTTAGAAATTATTGTTTTTTCTAAATTGTCTCGGGTCTGGGTGTTTTCTATGTATAATAAGTATGTATTTAAGTATTTCAAGTATGTTTATCCGTTGTCTAGTTACCATTTAAACAGGTTTCATAACGAAGCTTCTCTTGGGCTAGATAATTGGTGTGAGTGTAGGAAAGATTATTTATTTATCACGTTGAGCACATGTGCATCCCCTCTCCTAATTTCACTAAGTTTATTTGTACTGGCACCTCGAGACCAACCGTTAGGTTATGCAAGAAGTGCCAGACGTCCCTGCGCCAGTAGAACACTCGCGCAGGAGACCACCAACGTTAGGTCTTGACGCCAAATTAGTGCCCGCCGCAGCGCGCTGCCCGCCGCAGCGCGAGCACATGTGCAGTTATTATTTGGTGAAACGTAGACTTTTTTATATATAAGAAGGAGTCAATCGAGCAGGCGGGTCACCTGATGGAGAGCAATCACCGCCGCCCATGGACACCCGTCAAACCAGAGGAGTCGCAGATGCGTTGCCGACCTTTAAGAAAAGAATAAGGTTAAGGAAGGAATAGGAATTGTAAGGGGGGGGGGAGGGGACTCCAGAACTCTCACTGGCCGGACGAAACACAACAGCACCAAGTGCCATTATTTCACGCCGGATATTCGTGAGAGGGTGGTATTACGCCGGGCGAGCCGGCCCAATGCGTGTGGCTCTACCACTCAGTCAGTGTCATTCATTTAGCACCACCCAAGGGGTCACGTGTAGGGTCTCAAGGGTAAATCTACGGACGCGAGTAACTTTAACCCCTTTTTAGAGGAGCTCGATGGCGCAGCGGCTAGCGCGTTCGGCTTGCGATCTTGCTTGCTAAGCAACTTTCGCAATGCCGGGTCGCTGGATGGGTGACCAAATTTAAAACATCTCGAGCTCCTCCGTGATTCGGAAGGCACGTTAAGCCGTTGGTCCCGGTTGCTGTCGTAAGATGGCAGTCGTTAAAAACCCACCAACCCGTATTGGGCCAGCGTGGTGGGTTATGGCCCATTGTCCCCACGTGTTATTGTTCACGTGGGAGGCCTGTGCCCAGCAGTGGGACGTTTATAGGCTGATGATGATGATGATGATGACTGCGGCAGTGGATTGCATTTGTGGTCCTTATTGCTTAGTTTCTGACTAATCCTTCGGGGATTATAGTCAAGTCAAAAGTCATATAATTTATTCAAGTACCTTTACAGGCACTGACGTCAAAAACAAAAATAACAGTTAACTAACATGTGGTTAAATCTTATCAACTAATCTAACAAACAGTCGTGAGTATGCGAATATTATGATAATGGAGATTTTACGAGAGAGAGATAGAAAGAGCAGATTGTTTCGGACTCCGGCGAAAAAAATAATGCGTTGTTGATTTTTTTAATGATAGTATTTAGGGTGTTTGGTCATATAGGCATATAATCCCACAACTGGGCCATCCTATAAGGTGCAAAGAGCAACTATTTGTATGAGAGCAACTATGAAAATGCGGAAAAAAAATTCCATACAAAACTGCAAATACTATTGGACCTAAATGCACTCCTTGTGGTACTGTCCCAGGCTTCTCGTTTCGCTCAACTACGTCTTATATGCTTTGTAGATCGCGCTCGTGGCTCGGTGTCCTCGTTTGTCACGGGGAGAAACAAAGGATGCACGCGTAGAAGCATGGGACAATCCAATATACTTAAGAACTCAGAGGCCGTAAGAGCTTGGCACAATATAAATTCAATTCTTAGTGACCTCTAGGAGTTATCGTGTCAGAAAAGGGATAAAGATAGTAATACGTTGAATAAAAAAATATCTTTAAATATTAATGTATCGTTCGTAACGCAAAAATATAAAATATTTAAAACAATTAAGCTATACGTATACCGGCTTTTTAATAATTTTTCGCGATTCGTTATATTAATAACTAGCGGCCGCTCGCGGTTTCACCCGCATGGTTCCCGTTCCCGTGGAAATATCGGGGTAAAAAAAAATCCTATGTGTTAATCCAGGTTATAAACTATCTGTATGCCGAATTTTATCCAAATCTATTCAGTAGTTTTTACGTGAAAGAGTAACAAACATCCATCCATACTTACAAACTTTCGCGTTTATAATATTAGTAGGATGTTTGACGGTGACTCTTTAGTATACTTGTATATTATGTTAGATGTAACTTTTTAACAAGATGTTTTTAATCCGTGACAATGAATTCTACTCGGCTGAAACGACAGGTAAAGTCTTAACAAACATTAAGAAGTACATCAACATTGAAATATCTAGATGCTTTATGGAGGCCGGTCAGAGAGGGGTAGTCAGAACTTAATAGATAGAGAAATATTCTGAGACAATGACTAAAACAATTTAGGACATTTCAAAATCTTGACATTTAACAATTTAACCGTGTCGCGTAGCGGTGAAGCCCTCTTTTCACTTGGGTGTCGTAAAAGGCGACTAACAGACTAAATACTGCACATACATCCAACAGCATAGAGCGGCGAGGGGCTCACCACCTGTCACGCTGAGCACATGTCCAATCGCTATTTGGTGAAAAGTGGACTATGTTAGAGGACTGTTTTGCTGTCCTCATTGCCTAGTCTCTGACTAACCCTTCGGGGATAATAGTCGTGATTATATGTATATTATCTTGAATTTGTTTCCTGATTTTTTTTGTATCTATTTGGAAGTTTTCAATTTGCTACTGACCGAAATCCAAGAAGCCTGGGCGGGTAGGTGTATATTACAATAATCAGTTGACTATAAAGAGCATGGTCTTTAGTCAACGATTACCTTTACTTTGATATATTCAAATAAATTAAGAGTGAGAATCATTTAGAGCGGCCTTTTTGTGCCGCATGTAATGCCGGCACTTCACATGGCGTATCGTGTTCGCGTATTTGCATTATTTGTCCGAACACGGCAATGTGTAGACGGCCTATTTGAATATATTTGCTTTATTTGCACGAATAAGGCAAACAACGCAAATAGCGAATATGTGTTTCCGTCCACTTGTCGGTTTTTGATCACACATCAAAGGAATCAAATACGGCAAATATTTGCGTCGGCCGTCCACACTTAGTTCTGTTCAGAAGCGCGCGTGCAGGGGCCCAAGTCTGCTAATTTACGAATGGCATAATTGAATCGCAATTGTATCGCATTGTAATTGTTAGACACATTTGGTATTCTTATATGAGTAAGAGAATACCAAATGTGTCAAACAATTACAATGCGATCCAATTGCGATTCAATTATGCCATTCGTAAATTAGCAGACTTGGGCCCGAGCTGTCCTGTTCAGACGTGTTCAGTTTTTTATACGTAAACATAGTAAAATGGATTGGACAAACGAAACCGTATTGCAATTTTTGGAATTATACCAAATGCATCCTAGTATTTGGGACCCCAAAAATGCCTCTCATAAAAACAAAAACCGAACACGTTGCATTGATCGATATTCAAAATAACTTAGGAGAACCCTGCTAAAAAAAAACAGGTGTTGGCAAGCCGTATTCAGATAAATATAATAAGCTGCTGCCACTGACACGTCCATCACTGTTGCATTCAATTTGTTTGTGAACAAGCAAATATTGTGAATATTTGCGTTGTTTGCCCGTATAGGCCACCATGTGTGGATGGCTTGTTTGACGCCAAGTGATATGCCAGATTATTTGGGCAAACACAACGATATCGCCACACGAACACGATACGCCAAGTGAAGTGCCGGCATAAGGGAGGATGGACGAAATTAGACCACATTAAAAGTCCATTATACAAAGTGCACTCTCGTCTCACTAATAAAGCTTTGTTCCAACAAATTGTACAATTGATATGGTGCGATGTTTTAGTGTTCGCTGTTTAACTGTCTGTATTGTTTTAGATTTAATTGGGAACTGGTTTTTAATATTTCAGTGTATGTTTGTACGTTTAAAAATAAGTTAAATTAGTTATTAGACTAATTAACCTACATAAACCGGTAGATTTATGTATGTTTTAATTAGTCTAATTAAAGGGTACTTTACCTACAATGTATTATATTATAAATATAGCTTTGTTAAATATAGCATATAGTTTAATTTTGTACATTGGCGGCCTTACTTATAAACACTATTTAAGTATTATTTATTCAAACATTGTTTTGTCTACGTCACACAAACGTCATTTTGAATTTGAGAAAAAGAGACAAAGCAATGTTTAACAAAATAATACTTATTATAGTGTTTATAAGTAAATCTCTTTTTGATGAAAATTGTTAAAAAATATAGGTATTTAAAACGTACAAAATTAAATAAAGTTTATTTACAAAATTAAACGTACAACAACACTTACAAATTTTATTTGAATAAGAAACAGAAACAGAGATAGAAACAGTGTTTCGCTATTCATTCTTGCCGCAAAGTATTCGATTTTGAACTGTCAAATAACAAGTCAGTAGGTATACTCGTGTGGTACGCAGGCAGAATGGTCCAAATAGAGGAACATTAAAAATCCATTACATGCCGTTGCATATTGGATGTGTTTTTAATCTCGCCTGCAGCGCCGGCCGCCCAGTGGAGACGAGGGCAAATGACAGGTGAATACCTATTCAGCGCTATTGCCGGCGCTAATGTGTTTAGACAGCTCTATTACGGTATATCAGTTCTTATGGATCAATGGTGCCGGGTCGCCTCTAGCTCTCATATTTATAGTTGCACATCCAGTTGCATCGAACAGCTTTACGTGTCACTTTTCGGATTTATTTTATACTATAGTGAGCCGTATGGTAAAGACGACCTTTTAAAAGGCGACTCTCATTAAACGATCATTAAAAGAATACTACCTACCTATCTCTTCCCTTGGGGGTCGTAAAAGGCGACTAACGGTCTAAAGACTCCACATACATCCAACAGCATAGAGAGGCCATGATCTCATAACCTATTACACTGAGTACACACGGCGTCAGATCAACCTACTCTAAATTGTCATATTTCTTCAATTAATATTGATCCTTTGAACCAAACAATAAAGTTCAAAATTGATTGTAGAAATTTGACAGTTTTGGGTAGGTTGATCTGACGCCGTGTGTACATGTGCAGTTGTAATTCGGTGAGACGGACGATATCAGTGGACTCCTTCGCGCGTCTTCGGGAAATTTGTCATTAAACAGGGTAATATTTTTCCTCTCGTCTGCGAGAAAACCTTAAATCGGTTACTAACTATCAAGCCATTACTGTACCACTGAAGGGAAAACTTGCTTGGGAAACTTGGCATAATTAATTGCTATATTATTACGGATCATTCATACTATAATAACTGGAATAATATCATTATTAAAGGCAGGGTATCCAGTTGATGGATACTTATTTTAAATATTACTGATCGAATTGGATTAAAATAAACAAAATTGTCACCTATGTCAAAAAAGTAAAAAAAAGATACACGAAGATGAAGAGACTAAAAAATGTTTATAATTAGCTAAATTCAGTAGTGTTTTGTGCTTTTACGAGCTGATTTTCCTCGAGCCATTTTTTTGGTACAGTTGACTGCAGAGTAACTGAACACTTAAGAACCATGTCAGAACAACTCGCTTGGTACGATCACGCTCTTGCAACCATTATGTATTATCTTATCTTATCTCACAGATTAGAAATCTGTTCCGTGTCTTAACTTATATTAGTGGGGCCTGCAGAGGTCTCCCTCTCGCAGCTGCACGTCGACCCGGGGATATTTTTTGCAACCACGTCCTATCATTCTGCCTCATCAGTGAAAATAAAAGCCATAAGCTTAGCAATGCCTTTTTGAGGGCGAAGAGCCACAAAACTTCTGATTTCGGATAGGCCGATCCCAGGAGATTCATTAGGTATTAACTCAGTAGATAGTATGACATGGTACTTAAGTGTTAGGCTGCTTCTACCTGACCTGCCCACTAAGCCACTTTAAACGTTTCAGACGTAAAGTCGTGCTTGCCACTCCGTCGAAGCGTAAAATTATTTAGGTTTATGGCGTACAGCCATAATCACTTTTGATAAAGCTTTAATTCTTGACAGATTTATGGTAGGCCAAGATCGAAATCTGCTTATGAGTTTTTTTCTCTTTAATAGTGTTTTTAATGGTCATTGTATTTTATAACTTCGATAGTTGCGTGACATTTAGTTCATTTTATATTAAGGAATTAAATATTAAGATATTATGTTTTGTACTTCACTATCGTAAGAACTTATTTAGACTGTATTCGTTATATCTGATTAGGAACACAATATTAGAATAGTATTAAGACTTTAGTAATCTTCTTCTTCTTCTTGTTAGCTTTTGTCAACTAAAGATCTGGTGTAAGCATCCTCCAAACTTTTCCACTTATTTCTATCCTGGGCAGTAAGGATCCAGACTGGAGGATCCGACTTTAGTAATAATTTAATTAAACATTATTTTAAAGAGCTAACAAACAAAATACAATAAATATTGTTTTAAAAATATTGTATGTAAGTTAATTAAAAATAATTTGTTGTTTTTGTGTAACTTTTTATAAATCTGCTATCTATTTAACATATTATGTAATTGATATAGAAAATTATTAAACTTGTCAAGTCATACTTATAAATTGTCGACAAACTAATAATTCACGATTTGAAATTTGATATGTACCTATAACGAAATGTCTTGGCAAAACAGCGATTAATATAGATACCTATACGGACTTTTACACTTTCCACACGTTTTATATCACGACTGTTATCCCCCAAGTGTTAGCCAGAGACTAGCCAATGAAGGCCGCAAAAGCAGTCCACTGTCAAAGTCCACCTCTCACCAAATAAATACAATGTTAATAGCATCCACCTTCCGCGCGCTTCCACCTTTGGCATTATCGTCACTTACTATCGTCAGATGAAAGCCTAGATATATTAAAAAAAGTTCAGCAGAGATTTTGATATACTTACTGATTCTTTTATGTTAAACTGAACATCACTATTAACGTCTCTGTTACCTAGCACCGAACCCTTTAAGGAACGTCGCGCCTCCATAGCGGGAAAACCCAAAAGCGGCTATCAAAACAAATAGGGCGGAAGAAATGGGATCCTTTGAAAATAATATCGTTCAATAAACGCCGCGCGGTTTGGGCGAACCCTTCGGCGCGCGGGTCGCGATTACCCCAGGTGCACTTATTACAGTTTCTTTTTAATTTCATAAAATTTCTATTAATACCTTCCCTTCGAATTTTATGAGTACCTACTACTTATACAAATATTGTTTTTATGTTTATACATTTTTTAGGTAAGATTGTATTAGAATTGTTTGCTGTATACTCTTAAGATAATTCTACTGTTTAGACCATTTTATTGTTAGTAGAAAGAATTATCTACAAATGCACAATAATAATTCTGTGCTATGTAAGGATTTTTTTAAAATAATTAGTTTAGGTTCTGGCTGAATTCTGCAACCTCACAGACGAGAGGATAAAAAAAATGTAGCTGAATTACCAAACAACCAAGAACATTTACAAAGTAATATAAAACTACACTAAAAACTTTAATTACACATAAAATAGTATGGCAACACTAGTCATGTATTAAACACATGCCGCCTGTTACCCGGAGGGCTAGAGGGCTAGACAAAGACTATCTACAGCTTTTTATTAGCTACCATTCTAAAACACTTTCTTTGCTCAATTTTATAATAAAGTTCAAAATATCTATAATTCATATTTTCAATTTCAATAAACTTGTACAATACCGTATGTCTAAAATATTTTAAATGTAAAATGTGACTTTGAAAACTTTAATTGCCTACGATTAATGTAGTAGTTGTAAATAATAGTTTATTAGTTAAACACTAGAGAAAATAATGGTTATCGATTGTCAAATCTTATAATGGAATAAGACAAAGAAGGGAGGGAAAAATAAAAAGGGAACCGCTAAGAACAGTGATGTAAATTTTCATGCAACGAATTTAAAATGAACTCTGCAATGGCTGACGCAAAGTCAGCGGTGACACATTAATATTGAAGATTGATCGGCACCCCATCGGTATTCGACCACAGAAGCACTCCGCAGAATGAATGTTTTCACACTCAATTATTCACGGCCGCTCAAAGGCTTACCGCGGCCGATTGAAATTTAAAAATAGATAATGCATCTTTGATAAGCTATTACTTTTGTAACTAAAAAAATTAAAAAGTTTCACATGTAATATTCTGTCAGATGAGTTTTATTGATCAGTCATCCCTACAATTGATAAGTATCGGTTAAAATGCACTACCATATTTTTGTAGTAAAATTACATCTTACGATATAATAGATCTAAGTATATTATATTATAATTAGGTATGTGATAAATAAACAAATTAAAATATGGGCTTAGTCACGTATCTAGAGGTAGCAAACCGAACATCTTCGAAAGACAACATTCTTTGAAATTTTACAATGATAAAAAGCTTTTTCTTTATCATAACAACAACAACTAAATGACAAATCACGATATAACTTAAGGTGTTTAAGGTGTGTGAAAGAATACGTCTTCCCTTGGGTGTCGTAAAAGGCGACTATCGGATTAAAGACTGCACTACATCAAGCAGCATAGAGCGGCGATGATCTCACCACCTGTCACGCTGCACATGTGCAGTCGCTATTTGGTGAAAATTGGACTATGGTAGAGGACTGCTTTCGCTGTCCTCATTGCTTAGTCTCTGACCCTTCGGGGATAATAGTCGTGATTATATGTATGTATATATAATTAAGGTGGAAGTGAACTTCAATCGGAATCATCAACTACAATACTGGAGATCTCTGCGTAGTAACACGGTGTTAAATGTTCGAAAGCACTTAATAGTTAATCCATTTTATAGGTAACTGTGGCGGCCTCCGTTCGCGTGCCCTTGGTAACCGACTTTTCGATTATAAAACCTTTTTTCAATAGTAACAACACTCAAGGGTATCTTGATGGTGTGCGCGTTTGCCAGAAATGTATTGCGCTATCTGATGACCTTTACTTTACAGGCTGAAGCTAAGTACTCTATTAGGGGAAACTACGGCAATGAGTTGTAATAGCTTAACCTGACTTAAAAGATATTTAATTTATTATTGTCGGATTTGTGTGGTGGTTGCTCATGATTGAAAGAATAATACCACACCATTTCTTTCCTTGGGTATTGTAAAAGGCGACTGACGGCCTTAATACTGCACAATTATATCCAACAGCATAGAGCGGCGATGGGCTCACCACCTGTCACGCTGAGCACATGTGTAGTTGGTGAAACGCGGACTGTTGCGGTAGAGTGCATTTGTGGTCCTTATTGCCTGTCTCTGACTACCTTTGGCGATAATAGTCGTGAGTTTATATGGCAATGAGAAACGATAAAAATGTGAGTGAGACCAATTGCTGTATATAATTATTGTAAAACCAATTTTAAGTTTATATTTCTAGTCTCAGACCCAGAGGTCCCGGGTTCGATTCCCAGCGGGGAGTACATCTTTGTGTGCTCGGTTTGGTTGGTGGTAGGGCTGTTAAGTCCGCCTGGCTTGCTACAACCATCTTATCTAAGTCTGTCGCCATAACAACGATGTTTATAGCATTGCTGTGTTCCGATAATAGAGATAAGATACTTAGCCTAAGATATTTCTCAGTGGTTGAGGATTCCGGGTGAAGCGCGCTTCCACCTTCGGCCTTATCGTCACTTATTACCATCAGGTGAGATGAAGGCCAAGCGCATACCCCTTAAAAAATTAAAAAAATATATTTTACAGTAGTGTAGCGCTTTTATATCTCAATAAAATTAATGAAACCTTCAAGTATCAAAAGAATATCCAACGTAAACCATTTAAACAAGGTTTCATTGCCGAAGCCTCACAACTCTTTCGTATCTTTTTCTATTGATAATGTTGTCGTTTATTGTGTTGTACTCAAATTCTGATAGAAAAAAAAACTTATTGCATTGAGCTTTATAAACTATTATTGCTCTGATGTAAAAGCAAGGTAAGGGGATAACTATGTTTTAAAAATACGCGAATTCCATTTAATACTTGTATTTTAACTTGAAATGAACCTTCAGTCCTCTTGTCACAGAAATTTGAATTTAAAAAGCTTCGGCTCGCATGATCTATTTTGCTAGCTAAATTGTAAAATAAAATCTAATTATTTTATATGAGTATTTGTGTTCTATGTAGGGCATAATTTAAAAAAAACATAAATGTGTAAAAAAAATGTAAAATACATAATGCTCGTTTTCTTGTGATGGTATGGTGATGAATGGCGACACCTACAACTGTTATTAAAACACAGTAAAGTGGCATCAGGGACTTCTTGGTGGGAAAGTGAAACGTTACGTCTGCGGCTTTTTTTCGAATATTAATGTGAAACAATGGTGGATTATTCGCCGTTAAGTTTTCTTGTACGTGCATGGGTGTTGGCAAATAAAATAAAACAGTGCAATGTGACTTTTCAATTTTACTCAAGAAGTCCGTGTGAATTCTCAGTAAAGTGCCACATCTTTACTGGAACTTAACGGGTTTGGGGATATCATCACTCATTATCATGTACTTTAAATGTAATTAAAATATTTATCTACTGCCTACGCGCAATCAGTCTTCAATAAAAAAAACATTATCACTTTTACTTACAATTGTCTGATTGTGCTAAGCGCACCGAGCCATTATTTAAGAAAACAAAGAGATGTACTTGTGGAAGGCTTGGGGTATTCCTCCAAAAAAGGTAATTAATATATTATATTTTTATTCCTCGAAGCGCACCAGCAGATAAAATGTGGAAAGAGATGTATTAACTAACAGAAAATATCGATAACGATTAGGGAATCTGCGCCCGACTCGTTTATTTTTTTTTAGAGTATCTATCTCTTTTCATTTATGTCACCCTGGTACTTTTAGCACAGAATAAGTAATAGTACTACCATACTTTTAGTTCAAAATAACTGTCATGATTCAATTTATTATTGACATAGTAAGTTGCAGCACCTAGTTAGTACTCGTTTATTTCTTTTTTTTGATAGTTAAAAGTAAGTAAGATCGCTAAGGCGCCTATCTACCTTTTTTCATTTATGTCTTCCTGGTACTTTTAGATCAATATGACTGTCATGATTCAATTTATTTATGACGTAGTAAGTTGCTTAAGCACCTAGTCCTAGTTTCTATCGACTATTTTTTACCGTTGGTGCGCTTCGAGGAATAAAAATATAATATTTTATTACCTATTCTGAAGCGCACCCAACGGGTGCGCTTGGAGGAATAGTTTAGATGCGCTTCAAAATAGGTGCGCTTCGAGGAATACCCCGAAGGCTGGTAAGCCCAGCAGTTGGACGTTTAAAGGCTGATAACGAAAGAGGCTTCAGCAGAAAGTAAGTTAGGTTAGACAAATAGCATTAGGCTAGCATAGGCATCGCCAGCGTTGTTGCGTGACACAGTAATTAAAATTTCATTGTTGGTTCGACCCCTCTGGCAGTTTACCTAGCACTAATTACGTGTGTTTTTGTTCGAGTAATTGGTCAATTGTTATATAACGTTGGTAATAGGTAAGCTGTTATTAAAATGCAACACTATACTTATGCAATTTTTTAAAAGTAAAGTGAAGTGTGTTCCATGAAGTTTGATAATAGGAATGTGATCCGGCAACGGTGTCATCCTCTTAACGGTTAAAAAAAACAAAAAAGTACCTAAAAATGATAGAATATCATCAAAATCCCTGTATAGTTACTATCGCACTGCAGGCTACAGTTTCCAAATGCGGGTTGGAAATCACAAACCCTTGGACATTGTACCCGGGACCTCCAGCTATTGGACAGAGCTAGTGATGGGAAATTCCCGAGAATGTTCTTTCAGTGAGAATTTTGCTGTTAAGTTCACGAGTATATTCTTTTGGAAGAGAATTTATAAATTGGATGACTATCTCAATAGTCTGATTAAATTAATAGAGCTGCGACTGTATTTCTGCTTTATTTATAAATATTTCACATAGAAAAGTTAAATTATTGTCTTTGCTGAGGGTAAATTCTTCTAAGCGAGAATATTCTCGAGAATATTTCGAAGAAATTTCTCGTAAGTTCTTTTTAAATTTCGTGCAAAGTTTAATAATTCAATTTGGCGATAAAATAGACACATCTGTATTTTCAAATAATTAGCTTTAATAAAGATCTCAAGATTTCACAACTCTAAATAATTCAAAGTCAAAATAAAAAATCATAATTTTTTTGACTAATCATGACAAGAAATTTTAATAACATGTAATCTGAAATACGAAAAACAGTAAACTTATTATTAAAATATTATAATATATCATTACCAATGGGTCTTATTGTGGTAGTCAATATTTACTCGCAAGGTTATCGGCAAAAACGATGGTGCTGTGATAATGATTAGCTAAATAAAATGAGATACCTACTTATTATATACAATACTGCCATCGTAGTTCACAACCTCTAAAAAAATACAATTTTAAATTCACTTAAATTGTCCTTGATCTGAGAATATTCTCAAATAAAAGGAAAATTCTAGAATATTACCGATTGGAGAGTATTCTCACTTGGAGAATTTTCTCGCGACCCATCACTAGACAGAGCGCTTCGCCACTCGACCGCCGAGACGTTTCAATTTTTTATTAATTCAAAATTATTTTTGTGTTCTAATGTTTTAAGCGAGCACTACACATTGAAATGAAAAACTTTTTACGGATTAACTCGCGTTTAATTTGACTATATTACATAGCACACCATTACATAGCATACATACCACTTAGGTATATGGTTAAAAAAATATAATTCAAAATTATAATTTTATAAACCTTTAAAGTGGCAATCAGGCTGAAGATAAGATAAGATATTTATTTATTTGCACTTTGACATGATATAAAGATGTTACATTATACATAAATAGATCACATATCAAGCTCATTTTATAATAGCATGCAAACATTTATTGTCCTCTCAGTAATACAAATATTATTAAATCCATTAGACAATTATTAAATTTTACGACTTACGACCTTACTTACCCTTATGGTGAGTATACGGTATCCGTAACCTATAGACGGACGACGGACGTTGATCACTAACGCGTTGCCGACCCCACAACCACAATCATCATCTACATCAGCCTATAAACGTCTCACTCTAGGCATAGGCCTTCCGTATGTACAACAGCACATGGACATGGACATGGACAACGACACATAGACATAAACAACAGCATCTGGGGAAATAAGACCACAACTACCACGCTCGCTGGCCCAATGTAGGTCGGTGGCTTAACCACAACCGCCACGTGATAACTTGTGGAAACGCCGAAAGTCTACCTTCGGCGTTTCCACAAGTTATCCATTCCACAAGAAATGCCTTCTGCCTATCTAATATCTTATCTCGTACTGTCCGATAAGACTCAGGTGCGATCGAGTATGTAGTATTGTTCCCATCTATGGGACGGCTCCGCTAAATACCTCCTCGATGCACTTGATAGACTGCAAAGGCGAGCGGTACGCATTATTGGAGAGGCTGAGGTTACCGTCTCTTTTGAGGACCTCCAGCTGCGTAGAGACATTGCTTCTCTCAGTGTCTTCTACCGAAATTACTACGGAGAGTGTTCTGAAGAACTTTTTGATCTAATTCCGCCCTCTCCTTTCCTGTCCCGGACTACACGTGATAGTCTTGAGAACCACCATCATACTGTGCAGAATATCAGCACTCGTACCAAAAAATTTGGCAAGTCGTTCCTCTGTAAGACGATTCGGCTTTGGAATTCTCTGCCCGGCGCATGTGTTCCTCAGTTCCTATAATCCCGGGTCTTCTAAACGGGGCGTGAAACAGCATTTATGCAGGCCGTCATGAATAGGTGCGCTTGTTACTGTGCTTGTTCCACGGTGGGAAGCGCTCTCATTATTTTGGACTACATCGGATGCTTACCATCAGGCAGGATGTAGTCATAAAAAAAAACACGACTTTGCTAGAAACGTTGATGTTATATCGCTAGACATAAATAATATGATCGTTGCTAGTCTAGTCATGGTGACTCCACACAAGCCACTGCCACCGAACAAACAAAGCACAGTATGTATACCAGCTGAGAATCGACCCTGGCAACTCTGGATCTCAGAGCTCTCTTATTCGAATATAAATCTTTAAAAGCTTCCTTCAAACTCCGCTCACATGATGCCATATACCTGGCACACGTATATTATAACATTACCTGTAACATTATTAAAACCTATAAAATGCAAAGGGTGCCTGCCTTTATAGCCGCACTCAAATTCTTTATCGTCAGTTAAGATAAAATATTGCTTATTTACCTCCTGCCACAGTTCATTGTTCTATAGCATATTTCGTAGACCGTAAAACTAGCTCATTAGTGAAGTGAAACCTTTCAGAATTTTGCGATTATTTTCCTTCAAGGCTTTTGTATTAAAGTAACATCTGTATTAATTATATTTAACAAGATGCTGTTGTTTATTAGTTAATTATTTCTCTCAAAGGTATTCTAATGGTTTCAAAAGAAACATGTTTAGTGAGAAAGGTCGTATCTTTTGTTGGTAGAACAACACAAGAGTTTTGTTTATAATTTTGTTCAATGATTTGGTGCATTTTGGAGTTGTTTCGTCAACGCGACTTAATTCTGCTGGCCCGATTGGTTGAGTCGGCACTACTCAGTTTAATCAGATTCTTCAATCAGATAAAGGTAATCGAGGTTCTATCCGTTTTTCAGCTGACTGTTCTTTGTTTTTTGTCTAGTAAACCAACTGTTTGCTTCAAATTACTTTAAACACTTCGGTGGCTGAAAGGCTAATCGGTCGGCCGGCTAATCGGAGGTCCAGGGTTCGACTCCCAGGTCAGAAGAAGTGTGTTTAAGATTTATCGATGCGTAGCTGGGGTTTGTGATCACCATAGTCGCATTTGGCAAGCGTGGTGATTTAACTAATCAAGTGTAGCAACTTAATTTCAATGAGGCCTTTGACTAGATTAGGGACAGTAGGTATTATATGAGATCGGTACATAACACACAACAGAACACACAACAGAACGCGTGTAAGAATACTACCACCCCCTCTCTTCCCTTGGGTGTCGTAAAAGTCGACCATCGGACTAAAGACCGCGCATACATCCAACTGCTTAGAGCGGCGATGGGTCACCACCTGTCACGATGAGCACATTTGTGCAGTCGCTATTTAGTGAAAAGTGGACTATGACCTAGAATTGCGGTCCTCGTTGCCTAGTCTCTGATTAGTCAGAGCCTAGGCAATGAGGTTACCCATTATCGGGACGGGAGGGACCATTATCCCTGAAGAGTTAGCCCTTCGGGGATAATGGTCGTAATTATAAGAATGTGGCACAGAACAGAAGGGACTGGCACATATTAAGACAGGCCTATGCCCAGCAGTGGGCGGTTGCGGGCTGAATAATGACGATTTTATGTAGGCTGTGCTTTTCTTTATTTTTTAATTCAAATTATGCCAACCTACGCGTCTTTTAACCGGTCGAGCCACAGAACTGAAGTTTTTCTGTTCTGTGGGTCGAGCTGATGAATATATAAGTCAGTACCAACTTATTAAATATAAAAGAAAAACTCTACATTAGCCAATTATTAGGTTTGGAAACATACTGAAAAATTAAATGATATTGCTTCATTTGTAAAATGAGAATGAGAAAACATTATTATTATTGGCACACAACATTATAACAGATAATAATTGACAATATAGAAAAAAATAATTATTTTTATGTACCTACTGACAAACAGTTTGAATAATTGAGTTTTCATCTGTTACAAAATATTGATAAAGATTAGGTACAACGACGAATTTAATATTGATAAATGTTTGGCTGTACAGGTGGCGGGTATTCAGCGAAAGGCTTATGGAAATAATGCGTAGGCGGCCCTTTTTACGTGGGCGTGAGATCTGGGGAGCACACGGGCTGGTAAAGTTAGTGGGAACGATGACGTCACAGATTTATTTAATAAAATAAGCATGTTTTATTTTCATACATATAAATACGACTATTATCCCCGAAGGGTTAGTCAGAGACTAGGCAATGAGGACAGTAAAAGCAGTTCTTTACCATAGCCCACTTTTCACCAAATAGCGACTGCACATATGCTCAGCGTGACCGGTGGTGAGCCCATCGCCGCTCTATGCTGTAGGATGTCTGTGCAGTCTTTAGTCCGCTAGTCGCCTTTTACGACACCCAAGGGAAGAGAGGGGGTGGTAGTATTCTTTCACCGCTACACGCGACACGGTTAATTTGGAACTCATCTAAAAAGAATTAGCCACATTTGCTGCCTGTCTAAAGTGTCTTGTAATAAAGCTACTTGTATATAATTACTAATAAGTTTATGGAGGTAAGCGTGGGCGGTCCTAGGCACGTGGGCGTGGGAAATGGTGGGAGCATACGGGCTGGTAATGTTAGCGGTAACGACGACGCACAGATTTTTTTAATCCTACTAATATTATAAACGCGAAAGTTTGTAAGTGTGGATAGATGTTTGTTACTCTTTCATGTAAAAACTACTAAATGGATTTGAATGGAATACGGCATACAGATAGTTTATAACCTGGATTAACACATAGAATACTTTTTATCCCGATATTCCCACGGGAACGGGAACCACGCGGGTGAAACCGCGAGCGGCCGCTAGTAAGTTATAAATGAATAATTTTTTGGAATAACTCTAGCTTCAATCGCAAAATAGGCACTTGTGTTTAAAACCAATGATGATTTGTTTACTTATTAACTGCAATAATAGAAAAGTAAAGTAAAGAAAATAAGGTATTCAGACTGCTTTATAAGTACTGCTGCTGGACAATGGCTTCCATCATTAAAATAAAGTCATCACTGCAATTTATCCGTCTTATTTATAAAAATGGACAAAATATTACACCTCGGTTTTAAGTGACGTCTCGTTTTTGTTAAAGAAGACAGATAGAGACAGCGTAAATTTAATCCTAAATGTAATTTTAATCAACGTTTATTAATAACAGGCTATGGAATTAGTATTGCTATCATGTGATCGCTAATCATCCAGCCAAATTCATCAAACCATGCATGAAACAATCCGTATCACACTTTGTCATATGAGTTAGGAATTTAACCCAGGACCTCCGGGTGTCGATCCGAGCTCTTTGCCACTGAGCCAATGTGACATTTATAACATACATACTTATAATCACGACTATTATCCCCGAAGCGTTAGTCAGAGACTAAGCAATGAGACCGCAAAAGCAGTCCTCTACCATAGTCTACTTTTCACCAAATAGCGACTGCACACGTGCACACTGCACTGCAACGTGACAAGTGGTGAGCCCATCGCCGCTCTATGATGTTGGAAGTATGTCCAGTCTTTAGTCCGTTAGTCGCCTTTTACAACACCCAAGGGAAGAGAAGAGAGGGGGTGGCAGTATTCTTTCACCGGTACGCGACATTATAAATAATAATAATTAAAAAAACTGGCATGAACCAAGGAGAGAGATGTGATTTCACGGCACTAGCTAATTAATGTCTTCCACGAAGTCTTAATAAAGGTTTCAGTAAAGTTATAGGAAAATTTTATGTCAAGTTTTGGGTACCTTGCGTCAGACAGGCGAGTTAATAGATTTTTTTATTTTAAGAATAACTGTTTGTGTAATGTTAATTACGATAAAATTATGTTTAAGTTATCAAAATAATTGAGCGTTATTATCAGCAGCCGAAAGACGTCCACTGCTGGACAAAGGCCTCTCCCAAGAATCTACTACACTATGTCTGGTCTTGTGCTGCTTGCATACAGCAGCTACCTGCCTTTACCAGATCGTCGGTTCCCCTGGTTGGATAGAAATATCAAAATTAAATATTTTTATTGTCTAAGTACACAATATCTTTCCGTATCTGTGAGCACTTGAAACCCACGCACCGCCTACAGTTTCGTCAAAGTAAATGCCAAGTCGCGTAGCGGTGAAATAATACTACCACCCCCTCTCTTCCCTTGGGTGTTGTAAAAGGCGTCTAACGGACTAAAGACTGCACATACATTTAACAGCATAGAGCGGCGATGGGCTCACCACCTGTCGCGCTGAACACAAGTGCAGTCGCATTTTGGTTTAAAATGGGCTATGGCGGAGGACGGCTTTTGCGGTTCTCATTGAGTAGTCTCTGACTAACCCTTCGGGGATAATAGTCGTGATTTTGTGTATGTATGTATACTTTGTCTGAGATATTAATACAACACAAAATTTATTGTCCTAAGACAATAAATTTTGTTGACAAAAATTTTTACATACTAATAGGTAGTATTTCGTTCTTAATGTTTATTAGTAGTTCGTTCTACCGTTCAATGTAGCCTTATGTTATATTATTATCAATATCGATGTAATTGTCGCGTTGCGTCTCGTTCCCATGCACCCAAAGGCCCATTGTTTTCGAAAAATGAAAGTTCATACATCGGTTCCCATTGCACCCAAACGAAATTGAAGGTTCTACCGTTCAATGTAGCCTTATGTTATATTATTATCAATATCGATGTAATTGTCGCGTTGCGTCTCGTTCCCATGCACCCAAAGGCCCATTGTTTTCGAAAAATGAAAGTTCATACATCGGTTCCCATTGCACCCAAACGAAATTGAAGGTTCAACAAAAATGTTCCCAGTGCATCCAAACGCTGTCAGTACTATCAGAAGCTTCAGTTTGAGACACATTTGAAATCGAACGATTTTTAAAAATAATTTGCGGTAAGCGGGAATAAGCAAGATGTTGTGTAGGCGTGTCTTGTATAGTCACTTTTACTTGTCACTGGACTGACATTCAAAAAGGAAAACTTAATATATAAAAGACAAATAATTCATTTACAACTGTATAATAATAATCAGGTTATTATTATTATTTACCGACAATAATGATCACAGATAACTAACTATAAATCATCACAGCTTGATGCTAATTAGGAGCTAATCTTAAAACTAATCGTATTTTTTTTATGATATTGTTCTTAAATACACAATTTTGTATTATTTCAAACCATAAATAAGTCTGAATAAATTATATATATAAAAAAATTTGAGGAACCCTCTGGAACCCTCACTGGCCGGACGAAACACAACAGCACCAAGTGCCATTATTTCACGCCGGATATTCGTGAGAGTATTGTAATTTTTCAAATCGTAATAAGATAATTTTATTACCACGTGTTTTTTAAGAAACTAATTAAGCAAAATAACAGTATTCATATACATGAAAAACACGCACAACATTATTTAATAACACGATATTGAATTTCTGTTCTAAATTTTTACAACACTTTGAATTTAATTTTTAATTTTATTGTTGTTGACGGCTATTTGCATGTATGCACGATATTACAATTTAATATTTAATTTACATTTCGAAATAAATGTTTGTAAAAAATATTTAGACACTTCTAGACGAGAATGTAGTTCTGTGACAAAAAAATAAAACGGAGACCCTAAAGTGCCCCTGATTTATCGCATGTTGATTCAACCATAGATTCCTTTTTAAAGTTTGCTGTTTGGAAACCAATTTGGGATTATGACGACCGCACCCTATAGCTATTTATTTTGACATAAAGATTATTTGTTATATTCGCTAAGCTTAATTTTTATCTCATCTTATGGCAAGTGGCTTTAAGGTCATGAAAGCGCACTTTACCCGGACTAATGCTAAGAAACTATCGATCCTACCATAATTCATACCTCTGACTGTTTTAAAAAAAAACAATGCTATCAGCGTGACCATGGTTATATTTATTTCCTGTTTTTGTATGAAAAGCAGAAAATACAATATATAACCATGGTCAATTTACTGTCTAGAAAGTCTAGCCGCAAGACCACAGAGGCAGAGGTAAAGTTTACTGTGAATTATGGAAAAAGGTTAAAGAAAAACAACATTGAATTCTTAAGTAAGAGATAGATCACTTATGTTAAAAAAAATATATGACATAGATATGAAATATATTACGATAAAACTTTTATCATTACAAATTAATAAATTTTTACCATTTTTTAGTAAAACCAGATATTGAAGGCACCACTTCATTACCAGACACAACCAGTCCTTCATTAGTGATTAAGCTAGTTGCATATTACAATTATTATTTTCAACAAATAAGAACATTCATTTTTTAGCTTCCCTTGTTCATACAAACACAAAAGCATCAAACCAAAATACCTCATACACCGGCAAAGCATCCGAATCTCGCAAAGCATCTAAAGTGCCCAATCATTTGCAAGCCAGCTTTCAGACCATTGTCGTGACAAATATCAAAACGTTACAAACTGTTCCATTAGTCAAATTAATTATTTACCAGACTAGACTATTTGTCCTTATGTCTCTTGCTATCTCGCTCTTACATTTTACAAGACAATGACACGCATCGCGCAATGGCGCTAAAGTAACCATTTCGTGTGGTGTTTTTTTTACGATTGTACCTTCTTCACTTTTGGGTGCATTGGGAACTGATTTGTTTACGAAATAAATATTAAATAAAATTCTTGGATGCGGTGGTAACAGATTTTTGGATGCATGGGAACGAGCCCGCGTTGCAATTATAACTTTTTTTAATATTAATATTTTCCTTTTTATTTGTATTATATTATAGTATTGATATTATTTTAATTAATTGGTAATGGTATTCTGAGTTTGATAATCACTTTTTTTAAAAAAAAAACAAGGAGGCAAACGAAGTGGCGGGTCACCTGATGGAGAGTAATCACCGCCGCCCATGGACACTCGCAAAACCAGAGGAATCGCAAACGCGTTGAAGGCCTTTAAGGAAGGAATAGGAATTGTAAGGGGAGGGGGGGAAGGGCCTCTGGAACACTCACTGGCCGGAAAAAAGACAACAGCACCAAGTGCCATTATTTCACGCCGATAATTCGTGAGAGTGTGGTATTACGCCGGGCGAGCCGGCCCAACGCGTGCTGCAACGCAGCGTGGCTCTACCACTTAGTCAGTGTCACTCATTTAGCACCACCCAGGTCACGGTAGTGTATTAATTCTCTGACCCAGGGGTCACGTGTAAGGTCTCAAGGGTAAACCTACAGACGCGAGTAACTTTAACCCCCACTTTTGCTGTTGACTCTAATAAACACAACTTTCTTTTCTTTTTTCTATTATGTAACAGACAAACAAGCCGGTCTCCTGTGCCTCGACTCCATCTGAAAAGTGTCTCAGCGATCTGATTTTGAACTATGGGAAAATAGACAACATCGATGAAGTACTCGTCACTCGCAATACGGAATACCGAATTAGTCTAAGATGCGTCGTTGCTTATTCTAATTTGTATGAAATTTTGTAAATATGTTTCGTAATTCGCGCGGGACTCGTGTCACCTACGGTTCTGCAACTAATTTATTAACACCCAACTATTAACTGTTGAGGCGTGCCGCGTGTACAACGCTCTGAGTGACAGATGGATAATGGATTTCGTCATTTACGTTATGATTATGAAAATATGTTGTACTATTTATTTTTGTAACGACTTTCTCTCTGTTTAGGTTAATATTTTAAAGTAGGTATTTAGGGAAAGCAATATTTTCTACTTTGACTACGACATGCGTTAAATAACTTTAAAAATAATGTTTATTAAAAAACTAACGAACCCTGTCGCGTAGCGGTGAAAGAATACTACTACCCCCTCTCTTCCCTTGGGTGTCGTAAAAGACCACTAACGGAATAACGACGGAAGGAAAAGTGGACTATAGTAGAGGACTGCTTCTGCTGTCCTCATTGCCTAGTCTCTAATCATTCGGGGATAATAATCATGATTATATGTATGTATGTATGTATGAGTGGTAAAGTCACGCTGCGATGCAGCACGAATTACGCCGGCTGTAACACCACCCTTTCACCCAACAATGGCTTTCGTCCGGTGAATGAGAGTACCAGCGGCCCATCACTCCCACTCCCCCTGCCATAATTCCTACTCCTTGCTCAAGTATGGTAACGCATTTGCGACGCCTCTGGTTTTGCGGGTGTCAATGGGCGGCGGTGTTTCCTTCCCATCAGTGGACCCGCCAGTTCGTTTGCCTTATAAAAAAAACAAAAAAAAACTTAAAACATTTATTCGATGTAGCTACATATACAAATAGACTTACATTGCTCTAAAATTAATACATTGCTACAACAAAAAGGACCCTTCTCAGCATGATGTTGCAGCTTTAAAAGTATAAAAGCTACAACGCTTATTTTTAGAAGTAAACAAAATATAAAAACAAACAAATACCTAAGTAAACTTTTCTGAATTAAGGGATTCATTCCGTCCAAGAGTAGGTAGGTAGGTAGGTAGAGGAAGGAGGAGGCAGCAGCGCACCACTAAGTTAAGATGTAGCACTTTGAATTTTTGAATAATTTGAAACTGTATGAACATTTTGTTGTAAGTAAAGTAATAAAAGATCATGTCTTAGTTTAATTAGTTTTCCTTTTCTTTCAGTTTACCCTTACCTATCTGCAAGGAAACTTTAAACTTTCCAGTAATTAGTGTGATAAACAGAGCCTCAGTCTACCACACCTAAAATGCCTTGCCTTGGTTCAGTCCCATAATGCACCCCATGCGTAAAACGTCCCTTTCTCAAAATGCCCCTTTCGCAAAATGATAAGGATAGCAGTCGTTAAAACCCACCAATCCGCACCGGGTTGGACCAGCGTGGTGAGTTATGGCCCAATCTCCTGTGCTGTTGTCCACGTGGGAAAGCCTGCGCCAAGCAGTGGGACTGACGGTAATGAAAGGATTCATATCCACTTCGAACTTAGAATGTTGCCAGTCCGTCCTTACTAGGGTTGTCACCTTTATTTAGGACGAATAAAGTATTTTTTTCATTTTGTTAGAACAAAAATGAAGTACCTACATAGCACAAAAAAGAGTATTTATTTATTTGTTCTTAAAAAGGTATTTTTTGTTGCTCTTTGGGGCATTTAACAAATATTTGTCTTGTACAATTCAACACCCCAACACGTTCGCTAACTGGGCACATTGTATTTTTGACAATGACGAGTGAATGTGTTTTGCATGTGGGCGGGGAATAGAGTTTTTGGCACTGACGGTCGAATGTGTTTGTGTGCAGGCGGCGGCGGCGGCGGCGGTGGCGTTTAGCGTACTTTATTGGCGTCGTAGATTATAAAGTAAGCCTACATGAAAAAAAGAGGACAATACTCTATTTTAGAGAAAGGGTGGCAACCCTAGTCCTTATACGCACACATAGATTGGCGACTATTATCCCCAAAGGGTTAGTCAGAGACTAGGCGATGAAGAACGCAAAAGCAGTCTGCCATTGACCACGTTTTTCATGTGCTCAGTGTGATAGGTAGTTAGCCCTTCGCCGCATTATGCTGTTGGATGTAGACATAGCAAGAAAAAAAAAATAAGAAAAAAAACGAACATAATTACATAGACATGGAAAACAACATACTTAACATTCATTTGACAGTAAACATGAACTAAAAAAAACAAAAGAACAACATCTATCGAAGTAGGTATGTGTGCTACATCAGCAAATGGGGCTCGACTCAGCATAAGCCTACTACGTTAGCAGTAGACGCTGATAATCAGTCAAATGTATGTGCAGTCTTTAGTCCGTAAGTCGCCTTTAACGACACCCAAGGGAAGAGAGAGGTTGTTCATCTAGTGAGCCGGTATGCCACACGGCTCTCTAACCCTGTTATTAATAAACGTTGATTAAAATAAATTTTATCCGCCTCTGTGGCTAAGCCACCGGTTTCAGACCCAGAGGTCCCGGGTTCGATTCCCAGCGGGGGGTACATCTTTGTGTGCACGGTTTGGTTGGTGGTAGGGCAGTTAAGTCCGCCCGGCTAGCTACCACTATCTTATCTAAGTCTGTCGCCATAACAACGATGTTTATAGCATTGTAGTGTTCAGACAGTTTGAAATAAGATAGCCAGTTCCTCAGTGGCTGAGGATTCCGGGTGAGCGCGCTTCCACCTTCGGCCTTATCGTCACTTACCATCAGGTGAGATGAAGGCTAAGCGATTACGAGTTGATGAAAAAAAAATTACACTTAGGATTAAATTAACGCTGTCTCTATCTGTCTTCTTTAACAAAAGCGAGACAGCGTCACTTTAAACCGTGGTGTAACATTTAACCATTTTTATGAATAACGGGAAAAGAATACACACGTGCCCGTCCGCAGCCTTCATTTTCACCCGTTTCATGATATTTCCTATTAGAAGCGGCTCCATTGAGGGTGCGGTGCGTTCGTTACATTACCGCCCTTCGATGTTATCTGGCCGACAGCCGCCCTCTATTTGAAGAGGGTCGCGGAGTTTTTCTGATTGTTGCTCCTTTGATTGCGTTCTTCCATCGTTCTTCTTGCTATTGTGATGTTTTTTCTAGGCTTCCCGCGCTTAGTGATAGGCTTGAGGCGTTTGGGAATATGCTGTATTTACGTACGTAAGTCACGCCCGGGTACCCCTCCGGGACACGGTATGTAAGTATGTTAATGTTAGGCAGATACGAAAGCTTTCCATTTGTTACGTTTCTGGAACACATTCTTTGCTTCATTTATGTTATACATACTTATGTTATGAATAACTAGCGGCCGCTCGCGGTTTCACCCGTGTGGTTCCCGTTCCCGTGGGAATATAGGGATTAAAAGTATCCTATGTGTTAATCCAGGTTATAAAATATTTGTATGCCGAATTTCATCCAAATCCATTCAGTAGTTTTTACGTGAAAGAGTAATAAACATCCATCCATACTTACAAACTTTCGCGTTTATAATATTAGTAGGATACTTCAATTAAAATTGTTATTTTTTGCGCTTTTATTACAAGGAGGAATTTGATAATTTTGTTGATGCTTTTTGCTTGCCGAGTTTTCGGGTGGGTAACTAAATTTGATAGATAGATAGAGATAGATAATACTTTTATTGTAACATAATAACACAAATATTTACAATGCATTTACATAAAAAAGAAAAGACAAGAAAAACAATGTTACAATTTGGCGGTCTTATCGCTTAAAGCGGTTTCTGCCAGACAACCAGTCGGATGGAGAGAACTAATATACTCTAAGATCGGAGGTGCAAACATTGAAAACATACTTAACTAGTTACACAATTAAAAGCAAAAAATAAGAATAATAACATTATAAAATAAATAAATAATCGGGTTTAATAAATATATATACACACACATATATTAAATATACCTACATAAATATATAATACATAATTATACATACTTAAACATAATAGTCTCAGGTAGGAAGTAGCGGACAACGACAGCTATGGAGCAGGAAAGGGTTACCGGGAAAGGTAGAAATTTTTCACGAGCTCCTTAAATGCGTGTATGAATTTCGCACGTCTGATCGCCACTGGAAGCGAGTTCCAGAGACGAACAGCTTCAACGGTGAAGGAACAATCGTAAAAGGTGGTGTTGTGAGAAGGGAATTTAAGGGTTAGATTTTCTGATGAATGTAACGAGCGCGAGGATGAACAATAAAGGAAACTGAAACGTTCCTTTAGATAGGTAGGATAGGTGGGATTAAACAATGTGTTATATAGAAGGGAGAGGATGTGAGTATTCCGGCGAAGACGAATAGGAAGCCACTTGAGTTTAGAGCGGTACTCAGAAACATGATCATATACTTGCGTAAGCCAAATATGAATCGAATACAAAGGTTTTGAAGGCGCTCAAGTTTATTTAGCTGGTCCTCCGTGAGATCAAGATAGCAGGCGTCAGCATAATCTAAAAATGAATGGGCGCCTTTAGCTTACAAAGTAAAAAATAAAGACGGTGTTAATTAATTTCGACGGGCTGGATAAGTTCCACGGTAGCTCAACTGGTAAGAGCACCTGGTCCGGATTGCCAGAAGGGTGTGGGTTCGAATTCTGCACGTAGAAATTTTTTCGACTCTGTCTTTTTCAATTTGTAATTTGTTCGCAACAAAATTTGCCTAAAAATTATATAAACAATAACATTTTAACATAGCTGGCCTATTTCTTAACTGATCTTTAATGTTTGTAAAAACACTAAAACCGGATGTTGATAACGTACTTTGTTGACATTGAATCGCCTTCGGCGTACAAAGTAAAAAATAAAGATGGTGTTGATTAATTTCGGCGAGCTGGATAAGTTCCACGGTAGCTCAACTGGAAAGAGCACCTGGCCCGGATTGCCGGATGCGGGCGGGTGCGGGTTCGAATCCTGCTCGTGGAAATTTCATCGACACTGTCTTTTTCAATTTAAAAGTTTTTGCTTTTTCCGTTAATTTATGGGGCGGCAAACCTTACAGGCCCAGGGCGCAAAATCTTAAAATACGCCACTGGCTCGACTCCATTCAACGATTCGTCCCAGGTCCGCATTGGTAGTTTCAATAGCTTCAGTATAAGCTGCTATATAGCTATATCAGCTGGATACGTGACCAAATAATAATTTGGTTATCCAAAGTTGTTTAACTGGCAAGATCGTAAACCGAATCGATCGATCGATCGTCTTAGCCATCAACTATATCGACTATCAAACTTGAGGCGTCGGTAGCTGAGCGCGGATAGATGCTCGGGTTAAACGCGAGACATCGTGGTTCGATCCCCATAGCTCCGTTAGACTACTGACGTGAACCCACTCCAACACAGCTATTTAGATTAACAGGATGGGTTAACAGGACTATTATTAATGTGTTAAAAGCATAATAATAAAATATCTTGTAAAAATAACACTTTACTAACAGATTTAAAAGACATGTTCAAATATATTGTAGCCTAGAAATTCAAAAAGATGCTCATTCTCATTTGGTGGCAAAGCACGCGCCGCCGCAGGCGACTTGCAGGAGATACGAATTCAGAAAGAAGTTAAACGAACGCGAACGCAAACCTCTTGGAGCGACTTCAGCCCTGAAAGCTAAAGTTCGTAACATCAAAACTTCATTCCTAATTTCAGTGAAAGTAGAGAAGAATAAGATAAGATAATATTATTCGGAACGGGATTTTAGATTTTACTGCGCGTCTGGATTTTTTTTGAAAATCTTTTTTGTCCAACTCTTACTTTAAAGTTTGACGGTTATACAACTTTGACTTTAAGTCTTACTGCCCTAAGAGACGTCATTTAAGTTTTAATGACAATTAAATCTCTTGCTCTCACTTTCTTATGTATAGTGTTAAATAGAGAAGGAAACACATTTAATAGTCATTAAAACTTTATTGACGTCTCTGAGTACGGCAGTAAGTTTTTTATATGATCAAAATTCAGTAAGAGATGTGAAAACAAACGATACGTACTCACTTACTAAATTAAAATACAAATTGCGCTGATCATTATGCAAGTGATTAAAAAAAAATGTGTGTAAATTGTTATCTTTAAAAAAATCTGGGATAATTATTACAAATTGCGCTGATCATTATGCAAGTGATTAAAAAAAATATGTGTGTAAATTGTTATCTTTTAAAAAATCTGGGATAATTATATGTAGCATTTTAAGGTGTGTTGGTAGCAACACATACCTTAAAATGCTTTCTTCTCTTATTGTTTGGTATTTTACTACCTTTTACTAATATCCTACCAATATTATAAACGCAAAAGTTTGTAAGTATGGATGGATGTTTGTTACTCTTTCACGTAAAAACTAATGAATGAATTTAGATGAAATTTAGCATACAGATAGTTTATAACCTGGATTAACACATAAGATACTTTTTATTCCGATATTCCCACGGGAACGGGAACCATGCGGGTGAAACCGCGAGCGGCCACTAGTCATGTATATTTTTATAAATTAATGTCATTTTGTGAAGCAGCCTATTGATGTTTTTCGAACGCTTAATTACAATCAGTAATCACGAAACTTTAATGTTGGTTAATTTAGGACCCTCGTCAAGCTATGTCCCAGTAGATGTATCATTTTAATTGAGTTATTAACGCATTCATTATTCTTATCGTAAATAAGATATTGCCCATTAAAGTGCTGTCAACATTATAACGTGTGTTCAGCGGACTTATGTGGTTCAACCACTAATATCTGACGCAGAGTTCCACTGTTCGATTCCTGGCGGGGGGTATGTGTATCTACTGGGTTTGGTTTGTGGATGTTTTAAGTCCGCCTAGCTAGCTACAACCATCTCATCTAATTATGTCGCAATAACATAAATGTTAGTTGGAAGAATCGTTGGGTACCAACAATTACAGATAGGATCCAGTTCCTCAGTAGTTAACCGGGTGAAGTGCACTTCCACCTTTAGCTTAGTAAAGCTACATTTGGCTTTCATCTCAACTGAGGTCAAGTGATAGTAATCACTTGACCTCAGTTGAGATGAAAGCCAAATGCAATTTGGTTAGTGTATAAAAGAAAAAGAACATTCTATTAGTTCTGGTGAAAGTGAAAGTAATCGAATGTAAAGTCCTGTAACATGATTCTAAACTTAGATTTCGCATTTAAACTTGAAATAGTTTCTGAATACAGTTGGGAACTTATAGTGGGCACAGTTTGTTAGTTGTACGAGTTTAAGTCAACACGCCCACATCGTGCCTTTGTCGTGATTTCGCAAGTTTGTCTAACGGTACTCTTGTGCTTGACCGACCGAGAGCCTTGACAAATACTATGGTAATTACTAAAAACAACAAAAGTAAATTAAAGTCTAATATAGTGGCCCACTGCTAGACAAAGGTTTTCATCTTGAAATCATGTCATAACTACATTGGAGGGTGTTGGCTAATAAAAAATAAAGTAAAAATAAAATCAAGTAAGTAATTACTAGGACTTCTTGGCGGGAAAGTGAAGCGTCATGTCTGCAGTTTTGTATTGTTTTCTATAATTTGTGTTTTGTCAAACTCAAAATATATATTTACTCAATAAACTCAATTAGTAAGTGCTTTGAATCGTCTAAATTTTAACCTACCACCCAATCGAATATTAATGTGAAATAATAGTGGATTATTAACTGTTAAGTGTTCGTGAACGTGCACGAGTGTTAGCAAATAAAACAAAACAGTGCAACGTGACTTTTCAAATTCTCTCAAGAAATCCGTGTGAGACCTCAATAAAGTCCCACAGCTTCATTGAGTCTCGAGGGGTTTGGGGGAAAATCATTTACCATTAAACGTTCATTATCACTCATTATCATCCCCTTAATGTAAAGAAAATAATAATTACTATTAAAAACTTGACACTGGCTAAATGTGCTGGTCGCACGAAGCCTTTATATAAGAAAAAAAGTAATTGCTAAAACTAATAGATAAAACGTAAAATAAATCAAAATAACAGGAGGGGCGTTATAAAGACGGATCGTAAATGCCGTACGCGAAATAAACGACGAAAATGATTATGATGCGTACTACATTGTAAGTAAGTATATTAAAACATCTGATAATTAAAATTGTGGTACAGATTTAATCAATGTTATTAATTTTCAGCGCCATTGAGGAGCTCGATGGCGCTGCGGCTAGCGCGTTCTGCTTGCGATCTTAATCGCTAAGCAACTTTGGCAATGCCGGGTCGCTAGATGGGACAAGCCGTTGGTCCCGGGTGTTGTCGTAATATGGCAGTCGTTAAAACCCACCAACCCGCATTGGGCCAGCGTGGTGGGTTATTGCCCAATATCCCCACGTGCTATTGTCTTGGGAGGCCTGTGCCCAGCAGTAGGACGTTTATAGGCTGTAATAATTAATTTTAAAATGCAAGTAGGTAGTGTAAAGTAAGTAAGAAATAATTACTATCTAAGTATACGTTAAAAAAAAATCTTTTTATATTCTTGTACGGTGCAATGACCGTACATACCGCGCGGTCAGCAATTTACGCCCGCAGCGAATATTTTGTAATAATTTTATATTTAGTTCACATTAAGCAATCACTTCGTGTACTCATTGATCATTAACTTAGCATCATATTAATAGCATTTAAAGTTTAAATATATATATATCAATAAATCGGTGTTCAACAAACTTTATCCTATTATTTCTATCAGTTCATGTACGGATCCCGTACAATTCTTTTTTTAATTTTAAATTGTTCAAGCAATACTCTAATGCCAAAAACTTTGTCATTCACCGTCTGCTGAATATCGCACGAGTTTCGGAACGCACCGCCCGTCTGGCTGCGCGCCACTCGTCGCGTCTTTTGTGCGCCGGACAAAAAGCACAAAGGGTTGTTTGGCCGTATTGAAGGTGTCTTTTGTGGCTGTATGTACGCGGAGCTTTGAACACAGTTTGCATTCTAGAGTTAGATGGCGTGTGATGGCGGTGGGTACGCCTAAAAGGAGTTTATAATTAATGTAACTTCAAGGCTTTAGCGAACGAAGTAGAACAGCCCCAGACAAGTGGCAAACGCTCCCGCCTGTTTGAACGACTTGTCTAGGACAGATTGGAGATGGACTCGTGAAAACTCAGATCAAGAGTACCGACGAGCGTGTATGATGTGAATGAAGCAAAAGAAGTACTTATTTTTTATTTTTTTTATCTAAGCGCTTGGCCTTCATCTCACCTGATGGTAATTGACGAAAAGGACGGAGGTGGAAGCGCGTTTCACCCGGAACCCTCAACCACTGAGGAACTGGCTATCTAATCTCAAACTGTCGGAACACAACAATGCTATAAACATCGTTGTTCTGGCGACAGACTTAGATAAGATGGTGGTAGCTAGCCAGGTGGACTTAACAGCCCTACTTCTAACCAAACCGAGCACACAAAGATGCACCTCTCGCTGGGAATCGATCCCGGGACCTCTGGATCTGAGACCGGTGGCTTAGCCACTAGACCACAGAGGCCGTTTATGCCCGGATCGTAGTGAATTGAAATCTGTGGTATCTGCCCAAATCTCAAGGCATGCGAGCTTGAACACTAGAGTTAAGGCTTGAGAACTTGATGCAAAGTTCTTGAAATATGAAGACGTTCGTACGAAACTTTGGCCAAAAAACATTTCATTCGTTGTTATATATTATACTAGCGGCCGCTCGCGGTTTTACCCGCGTGGTTCCCGTTCCCGTGGGAATATCGGGATAAAAAGTATCCTATGTGTTAATCCAGGTTATAAACTATCTGTATGCCGAATTTCATCCAAATCTATTCAGTAGTTTTTACGTGAAAGAGTAACAAACATCCATCCATGCTTACAAACTTTCGCGTTTATAATATTAGTAGGATTATTAAGCGCTGCGGTGTTTTGATAACTGATAATAAAATTATTGTAAAAATTAGTAATAAAATTAGCTGCATGTGGTTGTACGGGGTTGAAAATAAATAAATATACAAAAGTGGTAAGCTCACAAGCATTTCGTTAATGTAAATAGTAACACAGTTTTTCTTTAATCGTCTGGTAACTGATACTCTATCTTGTAAGATCAATAGGAGGTACGTAACACGGCAAAAAGAGAGTGTTTTTCTCAGAAACGTTACCTTTTTTGTGACTGAGGGGGCGTGTGCTATGATTTATTCAGAAGGTCGCGGGTTGAACGAACTGGAGCGTGATTATTGAAACTTAAAATGCTTGTGGCATTTCAGATTTATTTCACTGATAAATTGCTAAACTTGTTGTAATTTTTTATTTTACAACGGGTAAACGTTTGCCCTTCATCTCACCTGATAGAAAGTGAAGATAAAGCTGAGAGTGGTAGCGCGTTTAAAACCAGGAATTCTCAATTACGGAGGATCTAGTTAACATAACACTAGCTGTCGGAACGCAACGATGCTTACTACAAAGGAGAATTACCTTTTTACTATAGGAGTTAGGCTAGTTTTTAGCTAGCTAGCGTACACAGCGCTTTAATGAAATAAATAGTAATCAATAGCAGCAATGCTCTGAATTTTGAAGAAAAAATTACATTACAATATCATGCGGGAGCTTGAAACTATCATCATTTTTAGCTTAAGACTTTTTAGGTATTTTGAGGTTATGACAACTGTTATCGTATGACTATCAGTTCCTCGGACCAAATGTAATATTTGGTCCGAGATCAGTTCAGTTCAGCATTTATTTATCACGTGACTCTTAACGCGGCGTTCTATATAAAACCTTTTTTAACAGTAATCATTATAACTTAAGAGGACACTTTTGATATGTGAATGATTAAGACGCAATAGATATCGAATAGGCTGGTTTGGTCATTCTCCTTTATTGCACTGGCGACAGATAAGATAACGATCTCCGTGAACGAGTGGTTAGCACGCCGCGAGCCGGTTTTTGTTTCTCGCCGTCCCTAAGGTCCCGGGTTCAATTCCCGGTTGAGTTAATATCGAAAATAAACGGATTTTCTACATTGATTTCGAGTCTTGGTGCTTTCTATGTATGTTGCGATCCTTTGCCTTGCAGTGGAACGTATATAGGTACTGGCTACTAGGTACTACCTACTACTAAAAATATCATCATCATCAGCCTATAAACGTCCCACTGCTGGGCACAGGCCTCCCACGTGGACAATAGCACGTGGGGATATTGGGCCATAATGCACCACGCTGGCCCAATACGGGTTGGTGGATTTAACGACTGTCATCTTACGGCAACAACCAGGACCAACGGCTTAATGTGCCTTTCGAAGCACGGAGGAGCTCGAGATTTTGTATTGGTCACCCATCAGGCGACCCGGCATTGCGAAAGTGGCTTAGCGGGCAAGATCGCAAGCCGAATGCGCTAGCCGCTGCGCCATCGAGCTCCTCCATCACTAAAAATATACTCCTACTTAAAAGTGATGAACTTACGTAATTATGTTTGCGAAAATGTTTCATAAAAATTAGACGACAGGTGAAATAACCTAAGGATAAGTAGCCGCTTACGGTGTTCCTTACCGCAGCTTACTTACGGCGGCGGAGCACGACTTTAGCAAATTAGTCTTGTACCTTACGAACGGATGTGCCTAACGCCGCCGCAACGGTACAATTTTACACTCCAGTGGTTAGTTGAGCTATCGCATACGTTTTTACCGGTTAAAAAGTAAATATACTTACGTAGTAAGCGAAGAAATTATATTATACTAGCCGCCCGCCCTCGATTTCATACGCTTGAACTCACCGTGCCCCGTGATTTCCAAAAAACAATCTTTTATACAGGCTAGTTGACTAAATTTCAAAATCATATTAAAACCATATCTGTTTACCTATTTTATACTAAAGTACATTATTTAAAAAAAAAATTGATGATTTACAATATTAAAATCATCTTTATATATTTACACAAACATGAAACAATAATAATAAAGTATTAAAAACCAAAACCAAATAACTTAAAAATCTAAAAATATCTTATTAAATAAAAAATATCTTTACAATATTTATTATGCGTTTTTATATTCCGATTTAAATTTACCGCAAAAACGCTTAAGACCGCCATGTTAACTTAAATGACGTCACACCGTGCAAAAAATCTGTTTCGTTCGAGGCTTGTTCTATAGAAATGTCACAACAATAAAATGACATTTGGCACGTGGCGTGACGTCACGGCTTTTGATTGGAGTTTAATGTCATGACTGAATGCGTATTATTATCGATTTTTTTCTTTAAAAATACTTATTAATAATCCAAATTTTTAATAATTAATATTTTAGATAATTATTTTGTTTCTATAAATCATAATTGGCTACTTGACAGTTTTCGAAAAAGTATTTAAAAAGTTACAAACGCTTATTTTATACCCCGTACAATATTTTCTTTCTCGAAAAACCTTTATTTAACAGAAAAAAACATATTTTTCTTTGTTGATTTCAAACTTCGTGCGAAAACGGTTGGTCACGTGACATTTTGCTCGGTGACGTCACATTTCAATAGAAACTTAACTTGAAACCTGACAGATAGTT
Organism: Scoparia ambigualis; assembly: GCA_963921215.1. Taxonomy (NCBI): domain Eukaryota; kingdom Metazoa; phylum Arthropoda; class Insecta; order Lepidoptera; family Crambidae; genus Scoparia; species Scoparia ambigualis. The sequence goes on along the minus strand of OY992520.1, from coordinate 3,611,595 downwards.
TCTGTATACTTTGTGACGTCACAATCCGTCACATGAAGCTCAATCATGGCCGCCCGTGTTTCGGGTCTTGTAATCCACAGATAAAAAAACGCAAATTTATTTTGTAAAAATAAAATATTTACAATTTATCTTAATAAAAAAAACTATTGGATAATTATCGTTTAATCATAACCTACCATTTCCTCGGACCAAATATTACATGGACAGAGTCTTACGACGTTGCCGCTTTTACATACGTGTATCAAAGTAAAGTATTTGTATCTCTGTCTGTGTGACTGTAGTGTGATATGAGTAAAAGAGATAGTTAATGTACGTTTGGCAACGACGCACTGTCGGTGTGAGACGTGTCATTTCATGACCGACTACTAGGTCAAAACATTGCTGGATTGTGCGAAATAATAGTGAAATATTAAGAAATCTTAGTGTTTGTGTTATTTGTGTAATATACAATTGACATAATGTCTTGTTCTGCTGTTTATTGTTCGTCAAGAACAACAAAAGGAGGTGTGAGGGACCAGGAATTATCATTTCATACGTTAGTGATTTCTCATAATATGTATGCTTTACTATGAGTTTTTTAATAATTAAAACGGCAAAGCATTAATTTTTGCTAATTCTAAATCATACTACTCGTATATCGTACACTATTCATAAGAATCAGGTTTTAAACCTTAATTAAATGTAATTTAAAGGCTTTGTTTTTGGCATAATGATTAGTGATGTACGTATTTGTGTATCGAAGCTTTATCGATATTACTAATATTCTTTTTATTATTCTTTTTTTAGGTTTCCAAAATGCCCGGAAATAAGACGTGAATGGGTTAAAGCTATTAGACGTGATAACTGAGAGCCTACAAAATATTCAAGGCTCTGTTTCAAACATTTTTAAAAATCTTTTTTTACATTTAAAATTTTAGCCTTAGTTCAAAATTGAATCTTAATAATATGGGCGGGAATATGAATAGTAAAAAGTATTGCTCTTCACTTTACTACACAAATTATTATTTTTTATTTGTTTGTTATATAATAGAAGGAGGCAAACGAGCAGGCGGGTCACCTGCTGAGAGGAATCGCAGATGCGTTGCCGGCATTTAGGGAAGAAATAGGAATTGTGAGCGGGGGGGGGGGGGGGGAGGCCTCCGGAACCCTCACTGCCCGAACGAAACACAACAGCACCAAGGGCTATTATTTCACGCCGGATATTAGGGTGTTACCAGACCAATCGATCGACCGTCGATCGATGGGTTAGACGAACGGTATCCGTCGATTGATTAAAGCTACCACACCTATCGATCAACGTCGACCGACCGTCGTCGATCGATTGGTTAGTCAAACGGTAGGTATCCGTCGATCGATTAAAGCTACCAGACCAGTCGATCAACTTTGATCGACGTTGATCGATGCCGTCGATCGACGATCGATCGATTGGTCGGGTAATACCCTTAGTGAGAGGTTGGTATTTACGCCGGGCGAGCCGGCCCAGCGTGCCCGGCGTGCTGCAACGCAGCGTGGCTCTACCACTCAGTCAGTGTCACTCATTTAGCACCACCCAAGGGTCACGTGTAGGGTCTAAACGGTAAACCTACGGACGTGAGTAACTTTAACCCCTAATTATAATAACGAACTAGGTACACACCACATTAAAGTGATTATATCGATATACTAGTCACATCTTTAGTCACGCACACATGTACAGATAGAAAGCTGCACACTAACAAAATACGGACATGCTAAAAATCCAAAGACTCTGTCCATTGTGATATTTGGTCCGAGACCATTTCCGACATATTTTATATTTTATTGTTACAACTGTCAAATAGCCAATTGATCATGAGAAACGCCAATCCACCCGATTTATTTTTACACAAGCCTACACAACAAAAAAAATCAGCCAATTAGGTGCAGCCGCTTAGGAGTGATGGCCGCTTAAGCATTCGGAGTAATTGATTTTTATTAATATAAGTAGATTAACGAAATAGTTCTATTTAAACTTTTTTAAAGATTGTTATTAATGTGCGCTTAAAACATTAATAATAGTCCTGTTAAAAAAAAACAAAATCATAATTTCTTTATTCAGTATACTTAAAATAAGCATTATGAAACGTCTAAAATTAATTTTACTACTATGGATGGATAGGCATTGACACCCACCCACCTACCCCACCCATTCAGGACGTCTTTTAGCCGTGGAGAAGAACGGGCGCAAGAAACTCCACAGCTTTATAAATAATATAGGAGTAGTCGTTACAAAACAAAACAATATGTCGTTACCAGATTATACAATCAACAATCATGAAAAAAATATATAATAAAGGAAAAAATAAAAACAAAAGTGAATATATAAAAGTTTTACTCGGGTTAACCCATCCTGATAATCTAAAATTACTGTGTCGGAGTGGGTTCACGTCAGTAGTCTAACTATGGGGATTTAACCACGATATCTCGCGTTCAACCCGAGCATTTATCTCGGCTACCGACTACGCCTCAAGTTATTTATTCGGTACTAGCGGCCGCTCGCGGTTTCACCCGTATGTTTCCCGTTCCCGTGGGAATATCGGGATTGAAAGTATTCTATGTGTTAATCCAGGCTAGGAACTATCTGTATGCCGAATTTCATCCAAATCCATTCAGTAGTTTTTACGTGAAAGAGTAACAAACATCCATCCATACTTACAAACTTTCGGGTTTTAATATTAGTAGGATAACAACAGCTTTCATACTCATTTAAAAATGTGTATTAATCGCGTTCGCGACATAGCCAGCCGATAACCACGGCCCGTGTAACTCGGCTGAAACGTCCCCGATCCGACATTATTGTCTAGGATACTTACGGATATCTGAAGGATTAACATTTTAAACTTTCATGGTCACTACAATTATTTTTATGAAAAAACGGGATTTTTACTATGTCTGAGTTGTTTGTTTTGAGTCCCCGATATTTCGGCGCAGTTGCATGCACCATGATCACGGAGTACCACCGTGATAACGGAGTAACTCCGTTATAAACAGTAGTAACAATAAAAATAATTGTAGTGACCATGAAAGTTTATATAAAGATAATCTGTAGGATTTTGTTCTTTTTACTTTGCGACCTTATTTCTTGCGTATAATTTAAAGTTTTAACGAATTAAAACTTTGCAGCTGGGATATGTTCAGAAGGATCTGACGCTTTTGAAATGAATGACTTCTGTCGACTCGCAAAACTTTTCCGTCGTAGGTATTCCTTTACTCCAAGCTTGGTGGCTCCGATTTCGCGGTAATCCCTTTTCTGCGTTTCTCCAAGAGTGGTTACCGCCATGTACCGGTAATTTTGGCTACCGTCTAGCGAGTTTGCGTTAAATTGTAATACGTAGTGATAATCTTGGCAGACGTCGTTAACATCGCGTGGTAATCTCATCGGCACTCAGACGTTAACTTTAATCAGATAATGGATCGGTAACCGACAACTACCGCGTTAGGGTTGTCCCTATTGAGGTACGGGACCGGAACCCGTTGTAACGAGACAATCAAGTATTATTGGCAAGGATAAGTGCTGGCAAAACTGTCTCGGTTTTGTTTTCTAAGGTTTACTCGAGCACTACACATTGAAATGAAACACCTTTACAGTAAAACGCGAAACGCAGTTAGATCAGTAAAAAAGTTTCGTTTCCCGGTTTTGATAAGTGTAGTCTAAAATTTATGTTCACAAAACACAGTAGCCGTTTCGCTATCGAAATCTTCCAGTACTGGTTTTTAGTTATTGATATAACTTAGTAAGCCGCTATACTTAAGTGAGAGCATGATATTATTATGAGCAGTAGGAAAATATGGGTTAAAATTAGTAAAAAATAAATGTATTATTACGTTATTCTCGCCTAGCGCCTTTCGAAAGATATGTCTGTCTATTGGTTTGAAAATCTGGTGACAAGGCTCGGATACCGATAAATTTTCAAACCGTTATTTTGATACTTGACGAAAACCTTTATTTCGCTTTCGTTTGGTTAATCAGTTTATTTAGATTAGAGTAAAGTTCTTGAAACGTTTGTGTTCTCAACAAATTCCGAGCATGGAATGTATGAAGATTCACTCGGATTTTTTCTATTCCATGTTGATTATAGTTAATGTCTTAAAGGGCATGTGACAGCCCTACATCGAATCGGTTCGATTCGGGTTCAGCGGGATTTCCGCGTGTTGTTAATCTGGGGTTAACGCAAATCCTGCTTGACGGCGAGCTGAGTTATGCAATCTCCGTTCTAACCTTTTTGTTAGCATTATTGTTTTCATAATGTGTGTTATAATTTCTTTGGCTTGATTATATTAAAAATCTAATAATTGCCTTCTTAATACCGTAAGTGATATATGAAATTAAAGTTAGCAAAGAAATGCAAAGGCGGCATAAATACTATTTAAATAATAGTATTTATACAATATACCATACAATATACCTATATACAAAGGGTTAGTAAGAGACTAGGCAATGGGACCGCAGAAGCAGTCCCCTGCCATAGTCTTATGCCCCCTCTTCACATCGGCAGACGCATCCGCAGACGTCATCTGCGGATGCGTCGTCTGACGTGTAGGGGGGTGATTTCACTAATTTCAAATCACTCCCCTACACGTCGGCCGACGCATCCGCAGATGACGTCTGCGGATGCGTCTGCCGATGTGAAGAAGGGGATTTAGGGAGGTTAAAGTTATTGGCGTTCGTAGGTTTACCCGTAAGATCCTACATCCCCCCCCCCCCCCTCACAATTCCTATTCCTTCTTTAAAGGTCGGCAACGCATCTGCAACTCCTCTGGTTTTGCGGGTGTGCATGGGCGGCGGTGATTGCTCTCCATCAGGTGACCCGCTTGCTCGATTGCCTCCTTCTTATAAAAGAAAGTCTACGTTTCACTAAACTACAACTGCACATGTGCTCAGCGTGATAGGTAGTAAGCCCATCGCCGCTCTATGTTGTTGGATATAAGTGCAATCTTTAGCACGTAGGTCGGCTTTTACAACACCCAAGGGAAGAAAGAGGCTGTAGTATCCTATTAATGAGCCGATACCAGCACAGCACCTTAATTATAATAATAATCTTATAATTAATGAGCCGATACCAGCACAGCACCTTAATTATATTAATAATCTTATAATTAATGAGCCGATACCAGCACAGCACCTTAATTATATTAATAATCTTATAATTTTTTTGGTACTAAAATAAAATAAAAATTAACTACATCAATTCATATACTTCCTTGTCCAAGAAACTAAATGCTATCATTCTGTATATTTTTTGGATTTTTAGTTACCTCCGTTAAAGAATACTGTATTTTGATAAGTTTTTTACGTTTCTGAACGAAAGTTCCGGTTTTTTAAATGTTAACAAACGCAGGGTTATTAAGTTGGTAAGTCTATGAGGTCTATGGTAATGTAGAAACGATATCGTTAACACAGTTATCTTTTTCGCACTTAAAGTATTTAACAACGATACACACAACACAACTAACACAACGAAAGCGCGGCCTGGAATCGTCTGGCGGGTGACAGTTTGACATCTGTCTACGATGCGTATTGACATATAAAACGTCATGTTGCCATTTTCGAGTAGAAATCAATGTTGGTTTTTAATTTATATAAAAAACGGAGGTCTTTAAATTAATACTACGGTCATAAATATGTTGATAATAATGTATTCTTCAAGTATTTATACATTGGCGTCAAGTTAAAAGACTAAAGACCTAAGAAGGAATTTAGTACCAAGCCCCATAGTAAAAAAAATATGTCCTTTCGCGGGACTATTGCCTATACAGGGTTAAATATGGGGTAAAAACTTTGATCAACAATACCAAATAGATAACGCGTCACGTACAAAATAAAAGCTAAATTCCCTAAATTCTGTTCACGTGATTATATACTTTTTCTTTACTAAATGATTACTCCTGTCACAAAGACGTCAATAACATTTAGTGGAGAAATCAACCTTAAGAGGCAATGAATAAAGTACTTTTTCCTGATATTGCCTTGCGAGAAAATAAGAAAGTGGGCTTCTATTTACCGAGACATATTTTTAGCGCCGACCTGACATCCAGTTGTATTGTTGACCGAAGGGTAAAAAAGTAATAATCAAACGTCAAAATAATGAATGTTTTCTTTTTTAAATACTATTTTTTGTCTGCTTTTTATATATAAAGGCACTTCTAGATTGCGTGTGCTCACCCTCGCGGTCAAAGCGACGGACGGCGCGCTGTCATTGGTGCACGGGCTGAATCTCGGACCAAATATCACAATGGACAGAGTCTTTGGATTTTTAGCATGTCCGTATTTTGTTAGTGTGCAGCTTTCTATCTGTACATGTGTGCGTGACTAAAGATGTGACTAGTATATCGATATAATCACTTTAATGTGGTGTGTACCTAGTTCGTTATTATAATTGGGGGTTAAAGTTACTCACGTCCGTAGGTTTACCGTTTAGACCCTACACGTGACCCTTGGGTGGTGCTAAATGAGTGACACTGACTGAGTGGTAGAGCCACGCTGCGTTGCAGCACGCCGGGCACGCTGGGCCGGCTCGCCCGGCGTAAATACCAACCTCTCACTAAGGGTGTTACCCGACCAATCGATCGATCGTCGATCGACGGCATCGATCAACGTTGATCGAAGTTGATCGACTGGTCTGGTAGCTTTAATCGATCGACGGATACCTACCGTTTGACTAACCAATCGATCGACGACGGTCGGTCGACGTTGATCGATAGGTGTGGTAGCTTTAATCAATCGACGGATACTGTTCGTCTAACCCATCGATCGACGGTCGGTCGACGTTGATCGATTAACCCTGGCTAAATTCCATCAGTTTCTTTCGAAATGTATTCAGAAAAGGACTCGTTGTTCTTGGCCAGTACGATGTTGCTCGTACTATTATTACGGAGACGCAAACGCAGAAGAATCTGGATGCGGCCGTTTTTTAAAGCCAACGATCGCTTATTTTATCCAAATGACATTTTAAGCAGCGGTTTTTGTTTTTGTTTTTTTTTTGCGTAGCGATTGTCATGAATTTCGAGGTTAGTAGTTTCGAGGGAGGTAGAGAGGAGGGGGATGGAGGGGGTACGGTAATGGTAACTGAGTAGAATATTTGTTTTTTTTCTTAAAAATAACCTAAAATAACCTCAAAATAAAAATATCTTGAATACTATGCATTTTCGCACTTTGGCTCCCCCTCCCCCTCCCCTTCCCCCCTTTTTCGGTGTTGCTTAATCTAAAGTGCTTCCCAAGGTGTTTGGGGGAATATCATTTAGTATTTAAACGTTCATATTATCATCACTCATTATTATCAACATAAACATAATCTAATATTACGATTATTATCCATGAGCACGAAATATTTTTTTTTTTATATAAAAGAGGGAGGCAAACGTGCAGGCGGGTCACCTGATGGAGAGTAATCACCGCAGCCCATGGACACCCGCAAAACCAGAGGAATCGCAGACGCGTTGCCGGCCTTTAGGGGAGGAATAGGTTTAAGGAAGGAATAGGAATTGGGAGGAGGGGGGGGGGGGAAGGGGCCTCCGGAACCCACACTAGTCGGACGAAACACAACAGCACCAAGTGCCATTATTTCACGCCGAATATTAGAGAGGGTGGTGTTACGCCGGGCGAGCCGGCCTAATGCGTGCTGCAACGCTGCGTGGCTCTACCACTCAGAAAAGTGAAGCGGCCGGTGCGTCTAATCAAACAGCTCGATTTAACACCCAATCCATTTTACCGGTCGGTTGTCGATCGACATCGATCGACGTCGACTAATCCATTCTACCATCGATCGATGCTGTCGATCGACGATCGATCGATTGGTCTGGTAACACCCTAATATCCGGCGTGAAATAATTGGCGTAAAAAGCCCTTGGTGCTGTTGTGTTTCGTTCGGGCAGTGAGGGTTCCGGAGGCCTCCCCCCCCCCCGTTCACAATTCCTATTCCTTCCTTAAATGCCGGCAACGCAACTGCGATTCCTCTGGTGTTGAGAGTGTCTATGGGCGGTGGAGATTACTCTCCATTAGGTGACCCGCCTGCTCGTTTGCCTCCTTCCATTATAACAAACAAATGAAAAATAATAATTTGTGTAGTAAAGTGAAGAGCAATACTTTTTACTATTCATATTCCCGCCCATATTATTAAGATTCAATTTTGAACTAAGGCTAAATTTTTTACTGTAAAAAAAGATTTTTCAAAATGTTGAAACAGAGCCTTGAATATTTTGTAGGCTCTCAGTTATCACGTCTAATAGCTTTAACCCATTCACGTCTTATTTCCGGGCATTTTGGAAACCTAAAAAAAGAATAATAAAAAGAATATTAGTAATATCGATAAAGCTTCGATACACAAATACGTACATCACTAATCATTATGCTAAAAACAAAGCCTTTAAATTACATTTAATTAAGGTTTAAAACCTGATTCTTATGAATAGTGTACGATATAGTATGATTTAGAAATAGCAAAAATTAATGCTTTGCCGTTTTAATTATTAAAAAACTCATAGTAAAGCATACATATTATGAGAAATCACTAACGTATGAAATGATAATTCCTGGTCTTTCACACCTCCGTTTGTTGTTCTTGACGAACAATAAACAGCTGAACATGACATTATGTCAATAAAATTGTATATTACACAAATAACACAAACACTAAGATTTCTTAATATTTCACTTTTATTTCGCACAATCCAGCAATGTTTTGACCTAGTAGTCGGTCATGAAATGACACGTCTAACACCGACAGTGCGTCGTTGCCAAACGTACATTAACTATCTCTTTTACTCATATCACACTACAGTCATACAGACAGAGATACAAATACTTTACTTTGATACACGTATGTAAAAGCGGCAACGTCGTAAGACTCTGTCCATGTAATATTTGGTCCGAGGGCTGAATAATAGCGGTCACGCGCATGCGCTATGATAACCGCGATAGGCCGCGCGCTAGGCGACAATAATTTTAATTTTCTTAAAAAAAGTTAAGACATAGGTAAATGTAAAAAAAAGATTTTTATTTCATTATTTGGTGTAACTGCTGCTATAGCATAAAGTCAAAAAAAAGAAAATCGCTCTAACAGCCAACGTATGTTTGTCGCAGTCCGCCCGCATCAGCAACGCCAGCGGGGACGCGTGCGAGCGCCGCGACCCGTGCCAGCACGGCGGCGTGTGCATCAGCACCGACGACGGGCCCCTCTGCGAGTGCCGCGACGGCGACTACGAGGGCGCCTTCTGCGAGCGAGGTATGTGATACACAGACACATCTCACAATATATACTTGTAACGACGAAAGAAATTACAGGTCTTGGAGTAGAATATAGACTGCTCTTATTTGCGCTTTATTCATAATACAATATTACTATTAGCTCAGTCGTAAAACCACACACAATAGAAATTAAATTCTTAGTAACCTCTAGGTGTCTTCATGATAGACAAGGGGTTATTAGATAGCGTCTTCGTCGGTATAACCGCATCGCGTATCGATGAACGACGGTAACGTTGATACTACCACCCTCTCTTCCCTTGGGTGTCGTAAAAAGCGACTAACGGACTAAAGACTGCACATACATCCAACAGCATAGAGCGGCGATGGGCACACCACCTGTCACGCTGAGCACTCACAGTGCAGTCACTATTTAGTGAAATGTAGACTATGGTAGAGGTCTGTTTTTGTTGTCATCATTGCCTAGTCTCTGACTAACCCTTCGGGGATAATAGTCGTGATTATATGTCTTTGTCTGTAAGATGTCAATAAAGGCTAGTAGCTGACTCAATGCCGCCTTCTCCCCGCGGCGTGATACATTTTTATTTGTATGTGTGTGGTTGTACATTATAAGCTAACTGCATACTACACTGACCACTCTTCAATTTGGTGTCCTATGTGAAATCAAAAGACATTACCAACTCTGAAACTAAAACTTTCGCGTTGTATGATCGAACGTTCGTACTATGCATGATATAAGTGCGTGTAAAGTACGAAAGCCTTTAAATGCGTGTATTAAGTAGTTTGCGTTAAACACTGTTAAACTATACCGTAAATTGTTACTTGGGATCCTTTGCAACACTACTTATTCACAAGCTAATAGTGCGACGTTTATTGCGAGTTTAGTGCGATTACTTCGAATAGCCTTTTTTTGATCGATGATGTACCTACTGTTGGAGCGGCAGTCATTAGTTCGATATTCTTTATGTTGATAGTCGTTGTGTCGACTATTCATTTGGTCGATGTCACGAAAGTTGTTTACATGGATAATACTCGTTAGTAGCCGAGTGAGTTACGGGGAATGTGTGGCCTGTCATTAATTATATAAGGTGGCTAGAAACCGCAAGAAACTTCAAGGGCTGGACAGGTCAAGTGTTTTAAACATGAGAAAATTGTCAAAAAAGGTAATTCGTGTTTTTTCATTTTTAATTAAATAGGTAATTCATTTTGTGAATTTTAATAAGATAGTCTTTGAGTATTTATCTATTTTAATTTAAAGCAATAAAAATAAAAAAAACATCAAGAATAAACATTATTTAAAACGCGCGGGCAACGGCCGGCCGGCCGACCGTCTGTTGACCCGTCCGCGTCAGCTGGGCGATAAGTACCTACGTTAGTCTGCAATGAGACCATTTTTGTCATGTTTAAAACACTTGACCTGACCAGCCCTTGAAGTTTCTTGCAGTTTCTAGCAGTCACCTTATATATCTAGTACGGCCTTGCCACCGGCCTACCAGCCACCCTGAAGATCTATTCTTTGTAATGGTAAAAGAGTTTTTATATTGAATTAGTTCCGGAGATTGTACCACTCCTACATGCATACTTTCAAACTTTACCTCTTTATAATGTGATGATGTTTATAATGTGTTGATCTATAAATACTGATGTTACTCAACAAGATAATTCGTAAAACCAAGCTAATTTGTTCGAGCTGCTAGCTCTTTCGCTATATCAGGTCATTAGTACCAATGGGTAGGGTGATAAAAAAAAAACTATAGTTTTTCCTAGGATAAAATGTTTACTAGAAAAAAATCAACCAGTCCCAGGAAGCTCGAATGGGATTCTAACCCACGACCTTTGGATTGCTGGTCCACTGCTCTAACCACTGAGCTACCGAGACCCCAGAAGACTCGCTGAATTTTTCCTAGTAGTTTGATTTACGCTGCTAGCCTGCGGAATTACGTCACTGTGAAGTCTACCCTCACTCTTAGAGCAGTGGACCGGCAATGCAAAGGTCGTGGGTTTGAATCCCATTCGAGCTTCCTGAGACTGGTTGATTTTTTCTTAAAAACATTTTATCCTATATCTATATAGCATTGTGAATGCAAAATTTCTACAATAAAGATATAGTTCCTCCTGTTTCGGTAGACATGTAAAGCTGTTGTCGTTAAAACCCGCCAACCCGTTCCGGGCCAGCGTGGTGGGTTATTGCCCAATCTCTACATGTGCTGTAGTCCATGTGGAAAGGTTTAGGACGCCTAGCTGTAGGACGTTTATGAGCTGACGATGAATAGCCGATATTTGGTACTCAAAGCGCCTAATTAACACGAAGGCGTATGAACAAATTCGATAATTACCTCAAACTTTGAAAGCGATCGCTGACAGCCCACGCGTACTCGGCTTCAAGTCTGCTTTGAATAAACTCATACGGCTCAGTAAATTTCCAATTCTAGCCTATTATAAGCTATCATAGACTTATAAATAGATGGACATGACAATGTTACTTGAGTAAACGCGAACACACTCATCATCATCAGTCTATAAACGTCCCAACGCTGGGCACTGGCCTTCCCACATGGACACCAACACATGAGATTAGGCCATAACCCATTGGTGGGTTTTAACGACTGCCATCTTACGCCAACAAACGAAACCAACGACTTTGGGTGCCTTTCGTAGCACGGAGTATATAAATTGCGGCCCGCAATGTTTTTCGTATGCCGTAAGGTATATCATGGAGGCACTATTAAACCTGTAACTAAAACACCCTGTACTACTTACCTGTGATAACGAATGAATAAATGATTATGATTAAGATAATAAACTTTCCCACACTCACACCAATTATCTAGCCCAAGAGAAGATTCCTTAAGAAACTCGTTAAATGATTACTGGACAACGGATAAACATACTTAAATACATACTTATTATACATAGAAAACACCCAGACCCGAGACAATTTAAAAAAACAATAATTTCTTAATTGACCCAACCGGGGATCGCACCCGGCACCTCAGAGATGGCGACACCATGAAAACCGGTGCACAAACCACTCGACTAAGAAGGTCGCATGTTTTTGTGACACGACATTGCGAAAGTTGTTTCATTGTCAAGATCGCAATCAAATTTTATTGCTAATTTTTTTTTCACGTTGTATACCTGTTGCCAAACACCCTGTATACTCCATGTATTCAGTCTAAAGCGTTAATAAGTCTATGATAATTACTGAACCACAATAAACAGGGGTCACTTAGATCGCTTTGTTCGAGTGTTAATATGAAGCCCATCCGCGCTCCTTTGGGATTTATAGAACCATCCGTTTGTTTGCGGCCCGCGAATTATGTGGGCGGAACGATTGCTGTAGGTATTCTAGGGAATATTATTAAGTGTTATTAGTCTATAAAGAGACGGCGGGTTCAATAATGCGGTACGGTATTTTGAATATGTACAAATAAATCGAGTGAGTAAGTGAATATGTTTATGCCCAAATTATTATCATAAAATATAGAGCTCGCTTTGGGCCAGCGGGGTAGGTAACGGCCCAATCTACCCACGTGCTGTTCAATTCTATTCAATTCACTTATTCCAAACAATAGGTACCTATACATCGTGTTGAATATAGGTACATTTAACCTCTCAGTCTTGGCAACGAAATGTCTAAAAATTTTGACAGCAGGTGCGATTTGGCGTGAATTCAAATTTGCGGAAATGGAAAAAAAAATTTAAAAAAGAATTGAACGCAGTTCATGTGACATTTTACGTTCACGATGCATAAAATGTACCACAGAACCGAAATAATCGACCTTGTTCACACTAAAGTAGTCTCTTAGTGTATCAAAACACGGTACAAAGTCAAGTGGAGAGCGCGACCATAGCGCAGCCATATATGGCCGCTTGGTATCTGACAGAATAGCGAGTTTTTACATGCGGCCAAATATGGCTTGGGGCTCGAGGGGTTAAATTACAATCGTCTATTAAAAGCATTATTAAAAAAAAATCAAAAATAAACTTCAAATAATTAATGTCAAATAAATTTCAAATAAGGAGGCCTGTGCCCAGCAGTGGGACGTTTATAGGTTGATTGTAATGAATATAAAGCTCCTATGAGCTTCAGAATGCATATCAAGTCGAAGATCATCCCATAACCCACCACGCTAGGCCAAGGCGGGTTTCGCGAAAACAGCTGAGTTACGAAGCACGTGGAGCTAGAAATACTATCAATTTGTTTACCCATCCGATGAACTGACATTGCAAAACTTGCTTAACGTCTGGACGTTAAATTTTACTTGCTACTACGGAAAACTTATAACCATACGCTACGATCTAATACGTATAAATTTGACATTTCACGACTGAGGGTCGAATTTCACACTATAATAAAATCCATAATAAGTACCCCCCCACTTATTAGTAAGTTGTCATTTTCGGAATTTGTCATTTTCGGAATTTGACATTTTTGGAATTCGTCATTTTCGGAATAGACATATTAGGAAGTTGTCGTTTTCGGAACTTGTCATTTTAGGAAGTTGACGTTCTCAGCCTGAGGGGTCAAAACTCTCTGTTTGAAATACAGTCGTGGTATGTCATTGGCGTATTACCTAGGTCGCTATCAATTCTGTGGCCATAAATCCAGATAAAAACAGCTGTTATCCATCTTGCCTCCGTCAAAGCAATTCCTCTAATGCGGGCGACGTCAACTGTCCAACTTCCGCGCCATATTTGAACAACGCAACAAACAACAACTTCAACTCTAGACCGTATTAGCCCTTTATGTTTAAGTAGGCAGTGGTAGCTTTATTCCCTTGACTTTTGGTTGAAAAAAATCCTGTCGAATAATATTAATGCGAAAGTGAGTTTGTTTGTTTATTTGTTTGTTAAGCTTTCACGCTTGAACCGTTAAATGATACCGATTTTAATAAAAAGTATATAGATAGACAGACGGTTATTTGTTATGCTACTTCGAGAAGAGATGAAAGCCCGCCAGCCAGCGACAATTCATTACAATGACGTTCATGGAAAACTTACGTGCGCTCGGTGTGCACGCCAGTTTACTATTTAGCCACCTTAGGGCGCACCAGCGTCGTACCGACTAAGAGTCGAAGTAGTCCTCATCTTAGGGTGGATTCATTGTTAATAATATTTTATAAATTAATTGTTTTTATTGTTTTATAAAACAATTTTTTTATTTACATACATTTACGACGTTTTGAAACGTCAGGATAAAACTATGTAAATAGTGAATAAAACGCGAATTAATCCGTAAAAAGTGTTTCATTTCAATTAATTGTTTTTTTTTTAATTTAACTAAGTAGTCTCTAGATGTCACCGCCTATAAAAATTTCTGTACATTTTCACTGGTTGACTGGTAGAGAATGCTTTATGGCATTAAGTCCGCCATTTGCTGTACAATAAAGTTGAAATAAATAAATCGCATTGTTGTGATCCGACTGTTTAGTGATAGGATAGCTAGTTTCACAATGGTTGATTATTCCGGGTGAAGCGCGCTTCCACCTTGGCCTTACGTCACTTACCATCGCTTGCCCGTAGTAAATAAAAAAAAATCGTAGAGCTGTGGTAAAACAGGCGATAATTTACCTGTGTATGAAATAAAGAGAACGCCAATAAAAACTATTACCTAACTCACTATTTAACGAGTACCTTTAAACAGAAGTTCACGCCTGGCATCGGAAACAATCCTCAGAGCAGGAGTGCTCAACTTTGTGCGCATTCGCCGCTATTAATTATAAGTCGAAGCGGATTGCGCGGGTTGGCGCCCTCTGCGTAGGACTGTCAATTAATCATACCTATTAAATGGAAAGTGAGCGGGGGAAGTGCGAGAAGTGAGGGAAGTGTCGGCGCGGGAAGTGAATTAACAACAACTTTGTATTTTATAACACATGCGTTCCTGTCGGAAGGGTTATGAATAGCGCTTTCCATTCTAAGCCAACACTACGCAATGGCAAACAAGTACTTATAGCTAAACGAAGTATGTATTTACACGTTGTAACAGTTCGTTTTTTATTTTGACACACCAACGAGCAATGTACAATTAATTTTACATTTATTTATAACTTAGTAACAATAAAGTAATACTTAGTCAATAAAATACTACGTACTTAGTTCAATTGGGATGAATATGGTATACAAGTAAATGGAACCCCATTAAACCATCTACCTTTTGCAGATGATCTCATATTTATATCTGATAATGCAAACAATTTGAGAACAATGTTGCGACAACTGGTTGAGGAAAGCGCAAAGGTAGGTCTACAAATGAATGTCCTTAAGACAAAATTGATGTCCAACCATATAAAAATACCCATTGAAATCAACAACAGCGAGATAGAATATGTAGAAGAATATAGTTACCTTGGTCAAATTATATCTCCAACACAATTGAACAGCAAAGAAATAGAAAATAGAATTAACTCATCATGGAAAAGGTACTGGTCCTTGAAAGAGATAACATAAAACCCAGCAGTACCAATCAAACTTAAAAAACATATCTTCAACTCTTGCATTCTCCCATGTATGACATACGGCTGCCAGACTTGGTCCCTTACAAAAGAAAGTATAAAAAGATTAGAAACTTAGTGTCAACACAATATAGAAAGAAGTATGTTAAATATAAAAAGAACAGAAAAAATTAAACTGAAAGAAATTAGATTAAAAACAAAAGTTATGGATATATCTCACACAATAAAATCCCTGAAGTGGAAGTGGGCAGGTCATACTATCAGAAATAAAAGAAATAAATGGAGCAAAGATATTATAGAATGGTACCCAAGAGAGGGAAAAAGATCAAGGGGTAGACCAACCCGAATATGGGAAGACGATATAAAAACTACAGCAGGTACACCATGGATGCGGAAAGCTCATGACCGAGAGCTATGGAAGAGCCTGGGGGAGACCTATGCTGAACAGCAAAAAAGCCTTTAGTATTTTTTTGTAACCAATGCCTATCATAAATTTTGTAAGTATACAATTTTATATAAGGTTGTTAATAAAGGTTATTTGAATTGAATTAAAACAATAAAGTATATAATACTTTTTGTGTTTTGTTAGCGGCCCATTAAAATAATACCTACTACCGACCCCTCTATTCCTTTGGGTGACGCAAAAGGCGACTAACCTACTAAAGACTGCACATACATCCAACAGCATAGAGCGGCGAGGGGCTCACCACCTGTCACGCTGAACACATGTGCAGTTGAATAGTGGACTATGGCAGAGGACTGCTTTTGCGGTCCTCATTGCTTAGTCTCTGACTAACCCTTCGGGGATATTAGTCGTGATTATATGTATGTATGTAATAGGTACTATTAACCCATTTGTATTACACCATGTGGGTTGGGATCCTCGGGGAAGGCTTTGGTCCAGCCGTGACCGTCTTTCGGCTGATGATGACGATGAACTTTACTCGTACCTAAAATAAGAAATTCTACGGACGAATTAATACTTAGAATGCACAGTTTTTTTTAAAATACAATCTAATTCCTCTAATCACAAATCCGAGCTCAGGCATCGAACAATCCGAAACACACCTAACCCCATCTCGGAATTGTATCCAGTTCCTCTATACAACGAGCCGAATGCTTTGCCACGGCCACGGAGGCGTTATTGTCTTTTATGAGAACATATTTCTACATATACATACATAAACACTCACGATTATTATTATCCCCGAAGGGTCACTGCCACAGTCCACGTTTCAATAAGTAATAATTACTGCACATGTGCTCAGAGTAATAATAGGTGGTGCGCCCATCGTCGCTCTTTGCTGTCACTTCTTATGACACCCCAGGTAGGGTTGGTAGTATTGTTTTAATAAGCCTCCACCATACAGCGCACATATTTATATACCTTAATTAGTTACCTACGAAATTTAATGAAGTAGAAACAGAAAACAGAAAGGTACAGAAGTCAATCACTTGTATGCACTTCACATTTAATACCTACGCTCGGCGGTCGCGCTAGGGTTGCGCGCGCGACTGAGGGGGCTACTGCAAGCCTGTATAGCCCGCATAGCAAAAAACTTACTCTACAATATTAAAACAAAACAATAAGTCCTATTACAATACAAAAAGTTTACAGAACATAAAGATATAAAATGTTAACGTAGGTAATGTGTCTCAAGCAGATGGCACTCGCGCTCGCACTGGTCCTGGTCTATGTATGCGTTGCTCGAGCTCACTTTGTATGTAGATTGACTTCTGTACCTAATTGTACCTAACTGTACCTTTGTATGTAGATTACCTGTTTTGTGGTAGAAATGACTTAACACTTTAGTACCATGTCGCAGTAGTTGATATGACATGGTACTAAAATCTTAAGTTACCTCTAAGGTCGACTGGTGTGGAACCGTGGAGTTTATCGAGTAAGGTAAGGTGCTTAGGTATAAACTTTATGCATTTCTTGTGTGGCCGCAAGTACCGTAGCGTTATGACGTCATAAGGATAGGCAACGACCTAGTGGTGAAAAGGAATATTTGTCTGGAGCTACTTAACCGTAAAGAACATGCTTGGTTAATGGTACACAATGTTCTTAAAATAAAACGAAAACTTTTTGAAACTCCTTTAAAGCCTTGTTTCTTTTAGATTTCAAAATAATTTGTTGCTTTTGTTCTTGTTGACTATTAATCTGTTAATAACCACCAGTATTTAAAAAAGGTGGTTTAAAAATTATTAGTTGATTTTTCTAAAAATAAAGATATCTCGAAAACCACTGACAGAGACATTCACTAAACTAAAATTTCAGAATGCGGTAGGACATGATGTGATTCAACCGCAGCTAAAGAATTACCTTTCGTTTTCTGGACACTCTGTACATACCTACATACATAACGCCTGCTTCCTGGAGGGGTGGGCAGAAACCACAGCTTTCCATCTACTACGATCCTGATTCCTGACACACATCCTTTGCTTCACCAACTCTAATAACGTTCTTCGTACATGCTCGTTGGTTTAGGGTACTCTTAATCTTTATAAACATCGTTAATCTTAACAGAACCTATCTCCCAGCACTATGCATGTTGACCAGGCATAAATTGTCTATACACTAGACAGGTTTACTTTTTGTCCGTGTGTTAATTGTTGCCAATAGGCTCGCGATTCAAAACTGACATCTCTGAACACCGGACATGAGTCAATCTGTGTATTTGCGCGGTAACTCTAGTAACATCTCTGAATTTTCACCACGGTAAACGACTTGACATTTGAAATACGGAAAATTTGCAGTATTAAGCTACTGAGGCGCGATTGAAGATGTTTCGAAATAGCAGAATCATGGTCCAGAAAAAGTGACCATCTTGCCAAAGAGATTGTATAGATCGTGAAGTTCTAGCTGGTTCAAGGCGTGATAAGTAAGCTAAACTTTGCATCCTGCATGGCCTTCTGTCAACTCTTAGAGCTATATTACTAGTAATAGTGTTACTTTAATCTTACGAATTTTGCATAGTAAAATTAAAGTAATCCTTCGACTACTTCATCCTTCTATACGCAATCGACTGTCTTTCCATCCACATCATCTTGATGGATGGCATTTTACTACTGTGCGTTTTCCACGAAATTTCTTGCCTCAAACTACAGTGTTGTGGAACCAGCTCTCGGCGGCGGTATTTCCGGACCGTTACGACTCAGTGATCTTCAAGAAACGAGCCTACTAATGCGTCTGCTATCCCTCTGGTTTTACGGGTGTCCATGGACGGCGGTGCTTACTTTCCATCAGGTGACCCGCTTGCTCGTTTGCCTCTTTCTGTTATATAAAAAAAGTAATACTGCTATAAGAGATGCCAATAGGCCCTGTGGTAATTGAACTTAGGACTGCCGGTTATCGGGCCCAGCTTGTCATTCAAATAACGTCGTAAGTACATACATACATCATACATCGCGGCCGATTCCCGGAGGGTTAGGCATAGACCACAGATTTACATTTGCAACGATTCTGACACACATCCTTAATTTGCTTCACTTACTAACGTCGTATGTGTTAAAGAATAATATAAAGAGTCACCAGTGCACTAGTTAAAATGCTTACTATTAGACGGGCTGTAGGATCAATTGCCAACTGCATTAATTAATAAAAACGAGGATTCCACTTTCAATGCGGCAACCCTACACAGATATGTGTCAAGCGGCATGTTTGACTTTGATGTACAAATATAAGCTGTTCAAAGATCGCGTGCGACCGAAATACGCTGTTTTTAATTTGACTTAGTTTCGCCGTTACGCAATTGTTAAAAGTAGCGAGTTGCTCTATTTCTTGTCAGTAATACTTAATTCTATATCTCTAACAGTTGCTATATTAGCTAAAGTGTAAATATGAAGGGGTATATCGCAAACTGAACTAGCCTCGTCATCGACAATTAGGGAAAAATATTTCACTCCAACACGTAGGTATCTGTTTACTATGCTCGTCGCATTTCTAGTAACAACACCCACCTACTGACAAAAACAATATTAAGCTGCGCTCACAAGTCATACGCAGTTAGCCAGGAACTTGTGCGCTGCTAATTGCAGCACAACTCAGGATCGGCGAGAGTAATGGCGGCAAAAACGCGCGGCTTAAACCGTTTAAACGCGCAGTTTACGGTGCAGCTTACCTTGGCGCTCTAGTTTGTCTTAGCTCGAAGTTAGAATGGTTTAATCAATTGTTTTTTTACGTTGTAATTTAAATTGGTAAATGTTTGAGTGTAATACATGGTTATGTAACCTTGTTTACTGATTTTATTCCAGATAGACTAATAATAGGTTTAAAGGCGAGGCAATAGGCACTACTTACTTATAAAATTGTCTTGCAAATCTTTAGCAATTTTCCTAATGTTAAAAAAGGTTATTTAATATTGTGATCAACAAAAGTAGCTTAACTACTTGGAAACCGAAACTGTTTAAAACGAGATTGATTGCTATTAAAAAGTTGTCGTAGTCGCAATCGATGGCGAAGAATCGTATGATCCATGTAAGACCAATGTTACATCCTTGATAGAACAAAATGGTATCCTAATCTTAAAAGCCTTCACGGTACATTATTTGGTAAACAAAATATCAAAAAAACAGCCCACTCATTTTTTAAAACATAATGTAGAATTGCGTACTAACAGCAGAATGAAAATATACGATTCACATTTGCAAAATCACAATGAGCAGAAATTCATTTGCGCAGAGCGTCCGTGTTTGCACGCCCGCAGCCGACGTATTCGTGTTAGAATATTAACGAACTCGCAACTTTTCAACACGATAATTAGCATAACATTTTACATACAACTCCCATATATTCTTGTAAAAAATTATGAAATGCCACGTTTGGACGGGGGCTGTGTGAGGCGGTCAGTAATAGTCGCGTTAAAACGAAAGGTCAGGTGTGAGGGTCAAGGGCAGCCAAGGTCGCGGCTGACCGGTGAGTCAAACTGCGAAAATATCGGGTCAACATTTACCATGGTTTTGGCGTTTGTCGCATTCGTTAATTGGCGAATCGACTCGTGTAAATTTGCGACAGTAGCGAAGGATAGCGCATTCTTAAGAGCGAGTGAACAATTTTTATTGTACTAAATCTATTCTTTGTTAATATTTTTTCTATATAATTTATGTGATAAGATAAGCTAGACTATCTTAGGTCATATTAAGGTATGTGTATGATACCTGGATCATTTTCAAACTAACATTAAAAACGCTTTATTTCCGATTTCGTCCTAATTTGTTTCGTAATGTTAAGTTTAGTAAGATTTTTAAATGTGGTAGCTTGTTAATAGCTTAGTGTTATTATTTTTGTTGTTATCTTTTGCATTGTAAGCTGTTAGATTTCCTAAAATAAATAAAAGTAATGTCTTTAAGTAATTGCTCACTACACAATCTTCTCAAAATTTTTCTGTACTCTGTACCTTTGTAAAATTGGCATAAATATTATTAATAAATATTATATGATATGGATATGCCGATAGTCTAAATGTATGTAGTAAGCTATCTAGTTAATGTCATTGAAGTGCTCTTCACTAATTAATAAAGTGAGTTAATTGGCATAGCAATTACTCTATGTAAATTGGTTTATCATTATTCAAGGAAGCTATATTAATGGAGGCTTGACCAACGATTTATGATATTACTAGATGTGTACTGTCAACATCACGGAAATTTCACCGTTTCTCCAAAGAGGATTTCGAATAAAAATGAGAAAAAGATTTCAGAATAGAATTCACATTTATTGCGGAATATTTTAAAAAGCATTGGACACATTTTTCTTAGAAATACTATTTTATTTTGTTGTGTCGTGTGAAATAGTGGCTCACTAAAGTTAAAGACGACACTGTATGTGCAGACTCTGCAGACATACATCCAACAGCATAGAGCGGCAATGGCTTCACCGCCTATCACGCCGAGCACATGTGCAATTGTAATTCGGTGAAACGTGGCCTGTGGCATTGGATGGCACTTGTGGTCCTCATGGCCTAGTCTCTGACTAACCCTTTGGGGATAATAGTCGAGAATCTATATTTGTATAGATACACACAGTTGTCACAGAGAATTCATAATCGTCTCGAACTGCGCCGTGTTCGTGACGGTTTTTTTTATTGAATTGGTCTTAGTGTTATTTTGGGCAATTCTATCCTTAATGGTATGATTTATAATTTAGGTATTTCCTCGCGAAAGCGTAGTCTACTAGGGAAAAAGGGTAAAATTAGGTCGAAGGACAGAATTAAAAGAACAGGGGCTAATTTGGGATATTTAGGTTATTTGGGGAATTGGAGATGACGAAGTAAAAACGGTGTTGGTGACGGTTGGTGTTGTGATGGTCATTGAAACCCACATTCTCGCATTGGGCCAACCCCTAAGTAAGCTCTTTTCATATACTATATCATGTGGGACAGCCCGAGTCCAGTCCAGTGGGACTGTTGTAGCCTGATGATAATGATGATTGAATGTCAAACATTAACATGTACTGCATGCAACTATTTCTTTTTGCACCCTGTTAGGGTTCGAAATGTGTTTCAAGCAGTATCTAGTCAAAGAAACTACAACTTCGTAAATACAGTGAAGATAAAATGGCTTTGCTAACGTTGCAGCGGCAACAGAAACATTTACCAGAAGTCTATAATTCCGTCCGTTCTATTTGACAAATCTAAAATTTCCCTAAAGTTAAATACTTTACTAAAGTTCCGACTTGAATTGAGGGTGGATTGAATGCAGCCACAGCGGATCGAACCAGAACTTGAAAAATAAGTAAGAAGAAGAACTATTTTCGTGATTGATCTGTCTGCAAAAATTTCATAGAAGTTTAATCATAAATTAGTAAAAAGGCAAAAAACATCGTGTCAATTTTGAGTCATGTTCAAAAGTCAACATCGATTAAAACGTCTTTTAGTGAAAATTGTTGACGGAAGTGGTTATTAATGACGAGGCAGGTATGAAATTAGTGGAACACATTAAGGAAAACATCACTTTAAACCAAATAGACATTTATGATTGACGATATGACGCAACCTTAATGATCTGATAGGTTTGTGTTTAAGGCATTTACTATTAAGGTTACGATTAATGTGAACTCTAGATAAATACAAAAAATAAATAATATAATAAATACAAAAGAGTTCAATACCTTTCCAACTATTGTCTCTCTACTGAAGCGCTACTAACTGATCTTGATTATTATTTCCTTGTGCTAGATCTCTTCCATAATTATACTATCTTAAACACAGGTTTATGAGAGTGTAGTCTTGCTTGTGTAGATGCGGTAGTTCTACCACCCGAATATACAATTGTTTTATAAATGACGTTCATCAGACATAAAGGCGCTTCATTTCTTTAAAATTTGCAATAAATTGTTCAAGTAAACCTTAATTGTAACCGTGAATTTAATTATTAAATATCAAACTCGAAATATCCGGAAAAGGGGAACCGCATAATCACGTGAATGTTTTGAAGTCCCCGCCTAACTCGATAGCGAATTATTCGCCACCCCAACGTCTTTCGAAGGGGGAATTCTGTAAAGATGACGTGTTTCTTATTTATAATCTTTGAACAGATTAAATTTTAAAGTATCTCCGGCGCTTTTCTCTTTTGTTATCTTTATGTTTCTTTGCTCTTGATTGCGTTTTAACGTGAAATATCTCGAGTTGAAGAAGAATAGCTTCATGGAGCAAAAGTTATTGTTTCGCAAGTTGCATTGACGTTGCGGAAGTCAAAACGCTTTGTATTATGGGTTTGGTGTGAAACTAAATGGTTGAAGGCTTAACATTTAGTCCTCGACCCGGGAGAGGAGGAAGCGGAGTGGCCGGCGGTGTATAGAACAAACATTGAAAGTTTTAAAACCAAATCAAGAGCGGGTTGCTGTGCAGTGTTTTATTTGAGGTCACGGTAGTGTATATATTCTCTGACTGCGCTCCTGGGGCCCAAGTCTGCTAATTTACGAATGGCATAATTGAATCGCAATTGTATCGCATTGTAATTGTTTGACACATTTGGTATTCTTAAATGAGTAAGAGAATACCAAAACGCTCTAAACTGGGAGCAGAACTTAAAATACTGTTACACTCCACAGTCTTAACTGGTTCATGGTTGATACCTTTATTTATAATTAATATAACTTAATTTATGTAAGACAACATTTAAACATCCAACTAAAATTAGACGATTAAAAATACTTAGTACCATGGACGCATTCATTTTGTCGAATTAAGTTTTTTTTATTTACACACCTTAGTTCTGCATTTTACTAATTCATATATAGTTCTACGTAACATTTGATTATTTGGGTGAATCCTGGGTGAAGCGTTCTTCGCGTCAGAGAGATTTATTTTTTCTCGTGACTAGTGAAAACAAAAATTACATGGCAAAAGAAGGTTTAAAAACGAGTCAGTCTATCAATAAGGCACGGTAATTATGCACAGAAATTAATTGTCATAGAATATGTGGTCAGATCCACGGCTTATAAAACAGATCCATGGCTTAAATCGACGGATTTTACAGCCATGGATCTAACGACAATTTAAAAATAAAGCTATAAATAAAATCGTATTATATATATTATATACAATACAATACCTACTCAGGGATGAATGCAACCATGTTCTCGGGAAAGTTAAGTGTAACTATTCTTAATTTAGTAGCAAAACAAGACACGAGCTTTACCTACCCACCGAACCAAAGTTTTAAAAATTTGAAAGAACTTAAAAATAAAGTATTGGCGTGGCAGCTAGCGCCACGTCCTTCCTGACGAAGTGCTGCAGCACTACTTGCGATGGTATGGACCAATCACGAGACTTACCACGTATTCAATGAAGTAGGTAAACATAATTTCGTCGCGCGATTCAACATTTGCCCACCGCGTGACATTTTACTGAACGACTACAGACACAAGGGTTTTGATTATATTAAAATAGTGAATACATGATTTGATAGAGGCACTCTTTTCGTATTTAACAAAGTATTAATTAACGCAGTCTTATAAATGTAAAAAAATATAATACACAATAACACACCGAGCGCCGCGCGTGTGACATGTAAAAGCTTGTCAAATCACCCCATTTTTCAGTTTCAAATGAATGTTTATGCATAATATTCTGTAAAATATTGGTTTCAATTGTTATGCTTCAATACTACATAAGTTAAGTAAACTTATAAGTGCTAATTTAATTTAGTGTGCTGTATATTATAATTTATATTATGCTGTGACCCTTAAAATCAAGTGTCCCAGGATTGACCCATTTGCGTTAAAAACGCTAAAATGTTGTACTGCCGAATAAATGATTTACTTACTTACTTACTAAAATAAACTCAAAGATCTTTGAATCTTTGAATATAAAGTTCTATTTATAATTGGCTAGAAAATATTGAATACGACGTATAAAGGCTATTAATTTAACACACATTACTCCAAAATGATAGCAATAACGTAATGTGAATAATTATTGCTTATATATTACGCAGAAATTATTCATTACTTATTCAACATAACTTACTTTTCTGTTTTCGTAAAATTTTGTAACGGCGTTAGGTTCATTATGGCGACGTTGTTTTGATTCCGACTCACTTCATTAAGTTAGTTGTTCGGCGAGTCGAAGTTTAAAGTCCTCTACTTAAACTTTTCCGTTCTTCTGTACCGTTAAAATCACATTGAGCATTCGTATTGTTTAGTGCTTTTAACGAATCAATTGTAATTTACTATTGAACCGCAAAACCATAAGTATGACTTGCTAAAGTTTTTATTTCATAATTGTACATAAGGGCTGCTTCTGGAATACTTACGGCACCTTCAATCGTATGCCAGTGGATCTTAGCCACTATGTTCGTAGGTTTTGAACCTCATTAAAATAACGTTAAAATTACTAGAAAATGGTTGGACACTGAACTTATGATTAGGTTATCTATCTTTATCCAGCCTGTAAAATATCTGAACGCAATGCCAGAGCCTAGCGTTCAGATATTACATCATGAAATCATTTTTGGTACAAATTCATCTTTATTTAGGTACTCTTACAAATATTGATTCTACTCTATCTTTTGTTGTGAATTCGTGAACGCCGTTTTGTTACAAACTTTAGCAATGCTGTTTAGAGAGCTGTGCTCTAAAGCCATGCTCAGCATAATACCGCAATTTAATGAAAACTCATATTCTATGAGAAACAATTTATGGTATCTTATAGCGACAGTACTCACCCAATTCTGCCACAATGATCTTTTATATTCAATTTTAATGCATAATGAGATAGCGTTTAGCTAGCTCGTAGCTTGTTAGTGAGTGACGATAGACAAACTTAATAATAATATAACATATTAATATGACATGATAAAATCATCATAAAAACGAATTCTATAATAGTATGCTTGATTTACAAAAGCCTTTTAAGATAAGTACATTATATTTACTTAATGCAATACACTTTCATGGAGATGCGATAATTTATTCAGTGATGATAAAAACCTTTTTGAAGCAGGTCATATATTTTAGGTGATAAATATGATATTTAAAACTAAAACTTCCTGTCGATTAAACTTTTATGTGAACAAGGGAAATGCCTTGTATGGTCTTATCTGTTTCGCGGGTGAATGGGCAGCTCACGCATAGCCTTTTTCGGATTTGCTTTAAGTATTACTAGTATAATGGATTACACGTTCATCTTTAATACTAGGTTTGTTTAATGAAACTAACGAGTTTAAGTAAAGAACCTCACCTCAAAGGAAAATAAAATAAAATGTTCAAAGAACGTTCATGGAATTTCGTAGGAGCAGTAAAAGTCTGAGTTATAGGTCTAATGCACTATCATTACGTTGCTTTTTCAAGTGACGTGAATGGCTATCTTGCAAAAAGGTTGATTTATTACTTTGAAATAGTTTTCTATGTAACAAAAAAAGAATAACCTACGTACCTACTTTACCAACCAACCCGCATTGGGCCAGCGTGGTGGGTTATGGCCCAATATCCCCACGTGCTATTGTCTACGTGGGAGGCCTGTGCCCAGCAGTGGGACGTTTATAGGCTGATGATGATGATGACGTACCTACTTGTCACACTGCTGGGCAACGGCCTCCCTCATTGAAATCTAGTCTTTGTTACAATGTATGGTTATTGGCTTAATCATCAAATTATGTAACAAATTAATTTAAAGTTAACGAAACGTTAAAAAAAGTCTACCTCAGCCGGGAATCGAACCCGCGTCCTCTGCAATCCGGGCAGCTGCGTTGACCACTCCGCCACTTTTTTTACCGTTTCTAATCGTTAATAATCAAATATTACGAACAAACTAATTCAAATAGATTTAAGTTAAGTAGCTTCAAACATGTAAATATATTAAACTAAGTTTTAGGGCTAGTTTTTAACCCTCGGTAAAAACTTATTACGTATAATATAATATATATATAGTATAATATAAACTCGTATCCATCTAACAAAGTATTAAGCGATCCACCTAAAAGGTCACTTTATATTTGCTCCGTGTAAAAGGTCACCTTAAGAAAAAGAAAAACAGGATGTAAATTGCCAATAAACTTTTATAATTAATAACACTTTGACAAACAAATAACATAAAAATGACAATTGAAAAATCGCTTCATTTACGAGTATTTAAACATAATAATTTTTTTTCATTGTTTAAGTGATAATTAACAGTTATTAATAAAGTTAAGATTAAGTACAGTGTAAGAGAGATTTTGAGTAAGTAGTTTGTATGACGATTAAGGCAGATTTATTAAAAACAAACTCAGTAAAACATCATTAAAGTCTAGCTTCTTTATGCAAACAGAACTGAGCGCACAGAACAAGATTCATTATGTCTCATTTACCTAACATGTCGTAAAGGTCTATTTTAAAAGAAGCCAGGCATCTAAAAGTGCATCTAATCTCGAGTTTCGCCTTTCACTCGGCGCTATAGGTACGTAGTTCCTTTCAATCTATGTGCACCTGTATCACATCAAATTCAACAGAAGAACTACCGAAAACAACTTTTATTCCGTACGTCTTAAAGGTGGTTTCAAGTCCAACATCTTACGTCTGATATGCTGCCGTATGTACATAATCCGGTGGGGGTGAGTGGCCAATATAGTAAGTTTCCGCTTCAGACGACGGAGGGGGGTGTGAGGTGACGCGGGGCGGTCTGACAGTTATTGGAGGAGAAATTGACTGACACCGTTGCTATGAAGTTTTATCGAGTTTGACTCTAATGCTGTGTCTCAAGAAAATAATGTTTCTTAGCGGCACCCGCTCGGAATTGTTCCTATTTTTATTTTCGTTGACCGGCGTCACTCAGTTTTATGAAACCTTAAATGTCTCTCTCTTTACCATTCTATTTTTTATTGTTTCTGTCTTTACATAATTTAATCTCAGGCATACGGTAAATAATTCGTATGTATGGTTAGTGGTGGTTTTTATAGGTTTGTCTGGCTATATAGCTAGCTACCGTCTTATTTAAGTCTACAGATAAGATAAGATTTACCTTGTTTGAGAATTCCGAGTATTTATTTTCAATAATAGCTTAGCGCGGTTTACACATTTAGCCAGTGTTTATTAAAATATATAGTCAGATATTTTCATTGTTTACTAGTGGATGATAGAATAATAAATAGTGAATTATATTCTTCCCAAACCCCTTGAGTTTCAGTAAAAATGCGGGACATTACTGAGTTCACAGACTTCTTGAGCGAACTTGAAAAGTAACGGATCTATTTGGTTCTATTTGCCAACACTTATGCACGTTCACGAACACTTAACAGTTAATGTTCGATAAACACAAATAAATTTTTTATAAAATACATAAAACCTCACTTCACTATAATACCAAAATAAGAACAAAACAGACTCGCAACGAAATTGAGTCGGCTTCGGTCTTTTGATTCGTTCCGAAAATAGCCTTACATGAGCCGACGATATAAAACATTATGTTATAACTGCAGTTATACATACATACAAACAATCTAATCTTCGGGGATAATCATAAAATTATCCCTAAAGGGTTAGTCAGAGACTAGACAATGAGGACAGCAAAAGCAGTCCTCTAAAATAGTCCACTTTTCACCAAATAGCGACTGCACATGTGCTCAGCGTGACAGGTGGTGAGCCCATCGCCGCTCTATGCTGTTGGATGTATGTGCACTCTGTAGTCCGTTAGTCGCCTTTTAGGACCACCAAGGGAAGAGAACCTTTGGGACGGCTAAGCAAAGTACCTTCTCGATGCCTTAGACAGATTGCAGCGCCGCGCTGTGCGCATTATTGGCAATGCAGAGGTCACTAACACTCTCGAGCCTTTGCAATTGCGTAGAGATATTGCGTCACTCAGCGTCTTTTACCGATTATACCATGGCGAGTGATCTGAAGAACTCGTAGACCTCATCCCTCCTTCTCCCTTTCTCTATAGGAGTACGCGTGCTGCTCTCCGGAGTCACCAATTTACAGTCTCTAATATTCCATCACGCACAAAGAAATTTGGTGACTCGTTTCTTTGTCGCACTTCCAAAAGATCAAAAGATGGAATAGTCTACCAGCACTCGTATTCCCTCCTACCAATGACATAGGGTCCTTCAAACGAGGCGTGAAGAGGCACTTTGTGGGCCGGCAGAGTGAGGGTGACTGATGCTACGTCTCTTACGATGCACCAGTTGTCCTCGCGCCTGGACTTCATATCCACTTAACATCAGGTGGAGTGGGGTCATTTGCCGGGTTTTGTAAAAAAAAGATATAGTATTCATTCACCGCTACGCGACACGGTAACTTATTATTTAGTCTAAATTTTTATTTAGTCTAAATTTTTATTTAGTCTAAATTTTTATTTAGTCTAAATTAGCATACAAAGATTGTTTTATATAGATTAGGTACTAGCGTTTACCATCGGCCTTTCTGTGTCCAGAGTTTTTTGGTTTAGATTGTTTTTGTAAGTTGGCAGTCGTTTAAATGGTTGGTTGGCTAAAGCCTGTTCTCAATATGTAGGGGCACGGTCGTCCTTACAAATAGCTTAACACTTTAGTACCATGTCATATCAACTACTGCGTTCATACCTAATGGTTGCACGAGCGCGATCGTTCCGAGCGAGTTGGTGTGACATGATACTAGAGTGTTTATCTACTTCTATCTACTTCTAAGGCAGACTGTACAATATACATGTAATTATAATTAAGAATCAAACGAACTTACCTTGTGAAGTTTGATTCCAATTATGATTACTTATTACATGCAGCAGTACATGAGATGGTGCTATCTTCTTCACACTTTTAGATATATCCTAAAAAGAAATATCTTATTTCCGTTCCCTGCACTGGCAACCCCGCGTCACGAGACGTCATTATTTCAGAGAATTTTGTGTTATCCTCCACAATTTTTTATTTTATTTTTTGGGTTGGGAGGGATGGGTTGACGTAATCGTCTTCGGTTGAGACCCTCGCATAATTGGAATCAAACTTCACAAGGTAAGTTCGTTTGATTCTTAATTATACTTCGGGTCTCAACCGAAGACGATTACTTATTACATGCAGATGTTCAGAGCATTGTAATGTTAACACAATAAAAATAAAAAATTATGTCAATTTAAACTTTACAATATGTAGGTAGTTTTTTTTTATAGTTGCGTAAGCCTCCTTTAAACCTTAAAAGATGCATTTAATGGCTATCGATGCATTGGTCGTTTTCTAAACAATGACTTTAACAATTTCATTTATTTATTTGATTAAGTATTATTATTTTGTTGTAAATACTGCATTGACAAATTTATTCTAATTTGTACCTAAACATTTCTCCAACAGTATTAACAAATACATTTAAGTGACTCAGCCCAGCCCACAACAACTCTGCGAAACACCTCCAGACTAGATCTGTGAGCAGTGTGAGCAGTAAATGCCGAGCGACTACGTGACTGAGCTCTCACTGAGGTGAGCTCCAAATACAGACAAATATCCGTATCGGCATGTCATCCACTGTCTTAAAATCTTTTTTTTTTTTATCTGCAACAAATGTTTGTGACCGCCTTTTTATGAGGTTGGCACAGCCAGCAACAAATAACTGGGATTCTTACAAATATTGGACAATCTGATGAGCGGTTGCTAAACACGGGTCCTGAAGTCTAATAAATGAAGTCGGTAATTTCAATCACAATCACATAATTTTGTATTGATATATTATTTTTGATTAAACTAATAGGCTGCCTTTTTTGAGCAGAAACAATAGAAAATATAGTGTAAGAATCATAAGTGACAAATCATTGATTATGATCTGATTCTAAGGATAGTCCTGGAAATATGGTTTTATAATTATGACATTTGTGTCCCATGTTGAATTGTATTTTTGATTTGGAGCAATAAATCTTAGTTAGTATACACTTAACAAAACTGTGATAAACACAGTCATTCATGGAAAGTAAATTACTTCCCTTATATGACAGGTAAAGTAGACCTATGCGTATAAACAACATAGAACCTTCGTCAAACTTTTTGGTTAGAAATGATAACTTTATAACTATCAGCTTTGAAAAGATTCAAGTTATTATTTTTCGAATAAAGATATTATAAAATACAGTACTGATTTAATGTTACTGATTTTGTTGCAAGAGATGTTAACATTTAACTCAAGATGCTCGTGGTATACCATGTCTGGTCAACGATTCACTTATAATTTGGCGCCACCTGGATAAGGCTATCTAGAAGTGGATGGCTCGCCTTGAAAGGAATTAGGTATAACAAATATTATTTAGGGCCAAAGAACATTTCTCTTGGACAACAAGTTTGGGTCACATTGTATACCAAGGATGTAAATTCTAATCTGTACCACATCAATACCTTCTGCTTTATCCAATTTATATTAAATGTAAGTGTTTTTTTTTTTATAACTTGGTCAGGATTTCGTGATGCATTCTGCGTTTGTAAGGGTTTGTAAGGTCGAATTATGGCTTTGCCAATAAACTAATAATATGTGAAAACGCATGGTAGGAGAGTTACCTACTCCGTATTTAAGTATATTCGTATAATGTTTTCACAAGACTGGATGTAGGATGCGAATACATAAAAGTTTCTGAATCAATTAATGCTAAGAATTTCTCTTGTTCAAACAATTTGGTGTAGGTAGGTAATTCAAACCGCAACGGCCGCTGTGCATGCCGTAGTCAATATTCGTGAATTCATCTAAATCTCTTATTATACATTTATGTATAAAACAAGTTCTGTTGCTCGGTTTTTTAGTAATGCTTTTGTAAGTGTTTGTGACAAACCCTATGACTCCAAAAAGGTGCTTGTACTCGTAGTTTTATTATTCAATACACACTCGTCATAATTTGAGCTTATTTTTTGTGCGTAGGTACAAAACATAAACTAAACAATTATTGTAGAAAATTCAAATATTATGCGCAATTGTTCTAGAACCGGTTCCAGTAATTTCGCAAACACAAATAGGCCGAACAGAAGAACATTAATATCAACTGAGGCCTCAAACTAAACCTTAACTTTTTCCGATCAGCTTTTATTGCAGTAGATACTTAATTAAAAATAAGCATCTTGAATATCAATTGTTGAGAACAGTACCTGTGATTTAATAATTTAAGGGCAGTTCGATTCTTTTAAATATCATTATTTTGAAGCTGCTTTAAATTTTAAGTGAATCTGTGAGATCCTATACATTGTTTTTTGTAAACTTTTCCTGACCTTTATAAACACAACCAAAGAGAATCAGACAAATCAGTCTAGCCGGTTTTTGTGCGCGTAGCAACACATTTAGCGATTTTTTTTTATCTATATGAGATAGTAAGTAACAAACATTGTTTTGAAGTATAGTTGTTTTGTATAGGTTTGCCGGGAAAATGAATATTACATTTACGAATCCAATGTAAAACATTACGATCCCTAGTGAGCTCACACTTTCTGTCATTCAGTCATAAAAATAGGTCAAACGACTGCAGGAGCTCTGATTCCAACGTCTCCCTGTCAGATATCCGGCGGAACCTCGGCAGTCCCTAGGCGGTGTGAATGGTGCTGGTGGGCTTGATCGCAGCTCGATAGCTGATGATACTACTACGCACAGTGGCGCTCCCCCTATAGTTTAAAGAACCTCGAAGTTGATCACAACTTCAGCCCGGGCATAAGCCCGGGACTTTGTACAGAGCGTTGGATTTTTGTTTTCTTTCCGAATCAAACTTGGTTAAGGCATTAGGGGTCTTAATATTATTATGCTCAGAAAGTGAAGTTTTTAAAACTTTTATTCATTTATTTAAACAATATCTCCAACAGAGCTTATTATTGTTATTATTATTATTATTATTTCAATTTCCTAATTTAGTTTTGGAGCTTCGAGGCTTATGTATTATTTTTTTTTCCATATATTTAAGTAGGTAAGTAAGTACCTTTTTTTTTGTTAATTATTATTATGAGTAACCCTTTATTTTTTATGAGGTTCGTCTCTGAGAAATGGTAGAATCCATGGGTGTCCAAAGAAAGCAGGCTATCGTCGAACTGACCGTCATTTACGGGGACAGATCGAAGATCTTAGTGGCGCAGCTGGCACGGGCACAGGCGCTAGCGCTGCAAGCAGCGCGAATGGCCAAGCTTCGTTTCTGCCGCTAGTGGTTGAGTCATTGTAAACATCAATGACATAGTTTAAGATGTCTTCACCAAATCATTATTGATAAGTAAACCCGAAGATAACGAAACGTTGAAAACATGTCCACCCCAGGCGGAAATCGAACTTACGTCCTCAACAATGTTTAGACTCTGCTTTGTTCCACAGATGACGTGGAAACGTGAAACTGTTAGGGTGAAATAGGTATGGCCTCTCACGGTTTATGTGGAGTAGAAAATCCTCAACACAGTTCAAGTGGAGTTAGAAACCATGAAACGGCTATCGTGGAATAAAATAAAGCCTCAACACTGTTAAAATGTACTAAATACATATTCCCAAAACGGCTTGCTTGAAATAAAATATAGCCTCACACAACCCTGGTAGAGTGGAGTGAGTATCTTCGACACGGCTTGTGTAGCCGCTGTGTCACGGAGAAAGTCTAATTCTTATTCTAATACAATTAATAAGTATATATAATGCTGAGGTCTGACCTGAAAACCGCGTGGCGACTCCTTTGCTTCCAATCCAGAGGGGTTCCTTGGAATTTTCTTTCTTGATGTACCAATTGACAACATCGATATAGCCTCAACACTGTTAAAGTGGAGTGAGTATCTTTGACACGGCTTGCTTGGAGTAAGATATAGCCTCAACACTATTAAAGTGGAGCAAGTATCCTCGAAACGGCTTGCGTGGAGCCTCAACACTGTTAAAGTGGAGTAAGTATGCTTGACACGGCTTGCGTGGCGCTTCAATACTGTTGAAGTGGAGTAAGTATCCTCGACACGGTTTGCGTGAAGCTTCAACACTGTTAAAGTGAAGTAAGTATCCTCGACACGGCTTGCGTGCAGCCTCAACACTTTTAAAGTGGAGTAAGTATCCTCGACACGGCTAGCGTGGAGCCTCAACACTGTTAAAGTGGAACAAGTATCCTCGACATGGCATGCGTGGAGCCTCAACTCTGTTAAAGAGGAGTAAGTTACCTTGACACAGCTTGCGTGGAGTAAAATAGAACCTCAGCAGAACTTGTATGGAGTAAAATCAATGACATTCAATGTCATTGAGTAAAATAAAGCATCAACACTGTTGAGCAGTTATATATCCTCGACACATCATACGTTTAGTAAGTTAAACACTGTTACAATGGTGTCTAAGTAAGTAGTTTAGTATTTAATGATTTTTTTGTTGTAAATGGCTTTTAATTTTGTTACAATCATTATTATAGAACCCAAGAAAAACCAATAAAAATGAGGGTAGATAATTTTAATGATAATTGATCTTAGTTCCTTACAACTATGATACATTCCTTAATAGTTAATTTTCCAGGTAAATTAGCGTTATGTTCCAATACCTGCGTGTCGTAATATCGTTGATACGACATTTATCACTATTCACCGACATCGATGATGATAAACGCCTACGTTATTTCAATTAAAAATGATTTCTTTACTTTACGAAGAATACCGTAATGATCACTGTCTCTCAACTTCGAACTTTAACATTTTCCCATCTTATTAAATACATATTTAATTTCGTTACGAAAAGTACGTGTGATTCCGATAACACAAAAACACGTAATGACGTCTCGTGACGCGGGGTTGCCAGTGCAGGGAACGGAAATAAGATATTTCTTTGTAGGATATATCTAAAAGTGTGAAGAAGATAGCACCATCTCATGTACTGCTGCATGTAATAAGTAATCGTCTTCGGTTGAGACCCGAAGTATAATAGCGTCCCGCCCGTGACTTTGTCCGCGTGGGCACCGCCCGTGACGAATTAGTAATTTTTTTTCATACAAACCTTTTTCTTACATTTATACTATAAACACATTATTACTATAAACACAACAACAATAATTGGCTATTGTAACAATAAAATATGAAATGTGTCAGAAATGGTAGTTTATGATTTAACGATAATTATTCAATAGTTTTTTTTTATTTAGATAATTTGTAAATATTTTATTTTTACAAAATAAACTTTCGATTTTTTGTCTGTGGATTACAAGACCCGAAACACGGGCGGGCGGCCATGATTGAGCTTCATGTGACGTCACATTTCAAATGATTATCAAAAACTATCTGTCAGGTTTCAAGATACAGTTCTATAATTATTGAAATGTGACGTCACTGAGCAATATGTTACGTGACCAACCGTTTTCGCCAAAATTTCAAATGAACAAAGAAAAATATGTTCTTTTCAATTAACTTTATTTGATTTAATGTGTTTCTAAATGGTTATAATGAAATTTACAATTTAATATCAATATTTTAATAATTATTTGACATTTATTTCATGTTTTATGTTTTTAATTTTAATAATTTGATTGTTTTTTTTTCTGTAAATTGTATAGGTAAGTACTATGTTATTTTTATTTGTCAATTGACTTGCCTTGTAACAAACCTTGTTATGTTTATGGCCAATAAATTGAAATTGAAAAAAAAAATTGAAATTAAATAAAGCTTTTTCTGGAAAGAAAATATTGTACGGGGTATAAAAAAAGGATTTGCAATTTTTAAAATACTTTTTCGAAAACTATCAAGTAGCCGTAGTAGTAGTAGTTTTTTTAGATACATATGTGGAAACGCCTGAGTCTGGCAGGGTTAAACACTTTCAAAGGTTGATAATGATATTCTAGCCTATTCTCTACCTGAGAACCAAAAACGAAAAAAAAATTATACGTCGTGTTTTACGACCATTGTGTACAAAACAAAAGTCCTCGTATATACACTTTCGTAACCAAATTGATAGTAATCTAATTTACAATCGCAGCAATCCGCCAAAGATTTAACGTTTTCGCCCCCAAACGATTACAATAAAGAGCGGGAGAAAGCGATCTGCAGTTACTTTTAAAATAAATTTCTCGGATAAACCGAGCTAGGGAGGGCCGAGAGCCTTCTTTATATCTCCGGGACGAGGGATTAGGTGGGAACAGACTCCTTATTGCTAGGAAGTGGTCAAGACGCTGTTCATGGAAGCGAAGTTTAATGTGATTATGTCATTTTAGTTAAGATGAACTCTTAATTTGTCTACTGATTTTCTTACCTGCTCTTGAAAATCCGAATCTGATGGTAGGTAGATTCAGCAGTTCAGTTTCAACAAATTTTAGTCTCATCATCATCATCAGCAGCCTATTGTCTACTGATTTTCTTACCTGCTCTTGAAAATCCGAATCTGATGGTAGGTAGATTCAGCAGTTCAGTTTCAACAAATTTTAGTCTCATCATCATCATCAGCAGCCTATAAACGTCCGACTGCTGTTCACAGGCCTCCCACGTGGACAATAGCACGTGGGGATATTGGGCCATAACCCACCACGCTGGCTCAATGCGGGTTGGTGGGTTTGAATGACTGCCATCTTACGACAACAACCGGGACCAACGGCTTAACGTGCCTGATGCACGGAGGAGCTCGAGATGTTTTTTTATTGATTACCCATCTAGCGACCTGGCATTGCGAAAGTTGCTTAGCAGGCAAGATCGTAAGCCGAACGCGCTAGCCGCTGTGCCATCGAGCTCCTCAATTTTAGTCTATTTTAATTTTAACTGTGTCGCGTAGCGGTGAAAGAATACTACCATCCCCTCTCTTCCCTTGGGCGTTGTAAAAGGCGACTAACAGACTAAATACTTATATAAGAGACATACGTCCATCAGCTTAGAGCGGCGGCGGGCTCACCTATTTGGTGAAAAGTGGTCTATGGCAGAGTACTGCTTTTGCGGTCCTCATTGTCTAGTATCTGACTAACCCTTCAGGGATAATAGTCGTGATAATATGACGTATGTTTAACATACTTCAATGAATTACTTGAAAAAAAAAAGATTTGATTTTGAATTCAGACTGCAAATAAAATAACTTTTGTCTTTTTGCTCATTGTTGTGTGGCGTGTAAATGTTTGTGGTGTTAAGTAACAATAAAAGTATTATCTATCTATCTAAAATAACATTTTATAAACTGTCTTATTACAGGGCAATCGGGCCAATCATTGAAGTCAAGGCATCGCTACGAGTACATTTGACGGGTTTGGCTTAATCACCTCAAGCTTGCCAAATGCGGGCTGGTGATTAGTTGATTACAAACCCGGGCTAATTCCCTGATCTGGGAATTCAACTTAGTTTGTTTTTATACTTACCCTTTTTAGATTAATGTTTTTTTTTAAATTCCCGCTTGAGGTTGTCGTCTTTTTTCAGTGTTTTAAAAAAATTTACCTAAGTATTTAAGCGTTAATAAAAACGCTAAAATATAAAAAAACACTAAAAATTTTTTTACCCTTTTTACTTCGCTTTCTAAAAAATATATATATATAAAATAATTATTATCAGCTGATATTTTGTCCTACTGCAGCGCAATGGTCTTCCTTCTTTCAACTTTTTTTGTCCACCGCTGCCAAAAATTGTAACATTACAAAACATATTGCTATGTATCATAATTGTTACTCATAAGTCAGGGAAGTTGATAACCTAAATTAAGAGGAAGGTATCTATTTATAGCGTAGGCTTCGAATTTTAGGGCGCGTGTAGCCATTGGCCTTGTCATCAGTTATTGTAAGGCGTGAGTAGGGCCAAGCTTCCGCATTGAAACTTTAATTGTTATCGAAGATAATGATCTAAGATAATCTAAAAGGTAGTAAAATACATTAATATTACGTTTTACTAGCGGCCCGCCCGCCCGCGCCTTCGTCCGCGTAAACGGTCCGTATCCCAATAAAAAAACAACAAAAAAAAATTGTCAAGTAATGCGCCAATTTAGAATTATTTTGTATTTTTTTTTCTTAAATAATGGCTTCGTGCGATCAGCACATTTAGCCAGTGTCAAGTTTTTAATAGTAATTATTATTTTCTTTACATTATGTGGATGATAATGAGTGATAATGAACGTTTAATGGTAAATGATTTTCCCCCAAACCCTTCGAGACTCAATAAAGCTGTGGGACTTTAATGAAGTCTCATACGGACTTCTTGAGAGAATTTGAAAAGTGATGTTGCACTGTATTGTTTTATTTGCCAACACTCATGCACGTTCACGAACACTTAACAGTAAATAATCCACCATTATTTCAAATTAATATGCGATAAAACATAAATTATAGAAAATAGTACAAAATTGCAGACATGACGCTTCACTTTCCCGCCAAGAAGTCCTCTTTTTGTGTTTATTTTTGTATTTGTTTTTTTTTAAACATTTACAACTAACCAGTACCTACATATTTGAAAAAGGTTCTACAACACTCGATTTTTAAAGCATAAGCATACCTCTAAATACCTTTGTGGAATATTAAACTGACAAGTAGTACCAGGGGTAATGTAAAATCTCCCGTGGTACTACCAGGCAGGATAGTAGTACTACGGACAAAAAAATTACCCGTGGTACTACCAGTAAGACCATTGGTAGTCAAAGTTAAAGACAAAGTCAAAATATTTAATAAATGTAAACCTTTACAGGCACTTATTGACGTCAATACTAATAATAATTTAAAAAAAAACAGTTAACTAACTTGTAGTTGACACTTAACAACAAATCTAACTAACTAACTATAGTCTGTGCCAGACAAACGCGCATCCCTACCCCCAGTACCACTGTACGCCGAAACAGAATCGCGTCGAACCGAAATATTAGGTAGTACCACAGATCTATATTATATATTTTTATTTATATTTATTTATATATTTTTTCTCTACAATATACTGTCCCACTGTTGGGCAAAGGCCATCTCGTGCCACGCGGTCTGGTGTAAGTTTAGATAGTCTCGCTACCCCATTCTGATACTCGTACTTTAATATTTTAATTATATATTTTTGTTTACCTAACAAGCAAGACCTCGAACAGATTGCAAGGATTAAAACATACCGGTTGGAATGAGTTTTCACCCTCGGCCGAGCTTCTGTAATTGAAACGGTTATTGGTCGGTGTCGCCAACCCAAAGGGTCCTTCAAGGCTCTGGAGCGTTGACCGATCCGCTCTCTTTATGTACTCCGATATGAAAATTAAACATCCTAGCCGGTACGGCGAGCTAGGGTATTCTTTTGACCCTTAATGAAATTCAGAAATAAAAATTCTATCGCACAAAGTTGTGTCTGAAAATAGCTCTTGAAAAAATACTACCTGTCCTAAGTGGGGACCTTTCGCAATCTAGGTGACAGCTTGCCTGAGTGTCGATTTTTTGTTTTGCTTGTTAAATACGTTATTATTTAGCAGGCTTTCTAGTCCCATCTGAGGCAAGTAGATACATTTGCAATATCAGTGGAGATTTATAAAATGTCAACTGAAATAATAATATAAAATTTTAGAACCCGTATTGGGCTAGCGCGGGGGTTGGACGATTCAAAGTACTTATTAATTGAGTTTATTGAATAAATATATTTTGACTATTGACTATTGACTATTGGTGATGACCCAATTTCCACATGTGCTGTTGTCTCATAACCCGTAGTAGAATTTTGAAATGCGGGTAATGATGACGATAATTTTAATGTTGCTAAAGCTAAAATTTTACATAATCCAAACTTTTTGGGCCATGCAATATACCGTTTAAAAAGTATAAATGAGGAGGTTCAATTAAAATGGAATTATCTAGTTCTGATTCTGACGCGGCTGATTGGGTTAATCAAGTTTTGTTATGAGCTCTAGATAAATAATCATGTTTTGATTAATATGTTGTTAGATTAATCTTGCTTTGCTGCAATCAGAAATCTTATTTTTAAATTAAAACAACCTGAGGTTTATCTTCTTCTTTAAATAAATAAAACAAAAAAAATATTATCAAAGTATGTTTTTTTTAACTCTTACAGCTACTTCATGGTCAAGGCAATTACAATCCTCTGTATGTTCATGATCATTTACATCATCATTTTCAACATTATTGTTATCATTCATTATGGTTTGAAAATACGTTACATACGTGAAATACGTTACAAAACATCACATTAAACACTCTGCATCTGCATCTGACTTGATTGAATTACTCAGAATAATAACTAAAGCATAGAAGGAGTCCAAATGAGACTCGTATAGTTGTCTTATTTTTTCAAATGGGTCATCATAAACATTGAAAGCAAAGAGACAAAATAAGTTGCTAAAACGTCAAATGTAAAGTGAAAAAATTGGGATGGATACCTGGTTACCAATAAAATTCAAAAACGATCTAAAAATGTAATGCGAAAGGTATTAATTTGACGACCTCCTTGGTCGAGTGGTTTGTACACCGGTTTTCATGGTGTCGCCATCTCTGAGGTCCCGGGTTCGATCCCCGGTCGGGTCAATTTAGAGAAAAACTGTTTTTCTAAATTGATTTCGGGTCTGGGTGTTTTTTCTATGTTTATGTATATTTATCCGTTATCTTACCATATTAACGAGTTTCACAAGAATACTCATCTTGGTCTAGATAGTTGGTGTGAGCGTAAACAAAATTTATTTATTTATTTATTATTTATTAATTGACTTTAAATACCTCAATGGACATTGGCAGGGGCCAACGCGCCGTGTAATTTATTTAGAACGTATAATATAATACTAACTTACGTCCATGCGCCACTCTACACAAGTCTTGTGCAATCGTTCAATAACAAAAATTTCAGCTTGCCATGTTAAAAAGTAAAAAGCATAAGTTCTAACTGAAAAATGAAGGGATAAAACATGTTTTGTTGCAATTTAGACTAAAATAGTTAATTAACTTCAGGATTAATCATATTTTGTACCAAAAATGAATATTTGAAATGGGTAATGCCATTTCGAAGTCGATTTATCTACTTTTGACCAAATCGTGTGTTTTGTGTTTTTTTTTCAGTGGATCTATCGCTTTTAGCTAAACTCTTGTTTTTGCATCGTGTAGATTTCAATGTTACCAAACCAAAAAAAAATAAAGAATCATGTTTTGTCAAAAGTGGAATAGTCAAGTTTTGAAAAGAACCTCCTCAAATAAAACTAAAGCATTATCAAGCAACACGACGTTTAAACGACCAACAAAGTTCGGGCACGTCCAACCATCCCAAACTCCATTTAGTGGACAACGGTTGCTGACCCATTCTCAACTGGCCCCAATTCAAATTTCCGAAAGACGGCTCCGCTCACTCGGCGGCCATTTCCTGGCGGCCGTCGCTCGGCATAATGGCGGCCGGCGCGTGCGGGGGAAATGGCGCCGCGTCGCTCCCGGAACTGACACCGATCGTGACGTGGACCCGTGCCCGGCTGACGGCTAGGTGAAGTCTGAAACCTGCTGGACATAATGATGAGTGTAAACCCTTTCGGTTGTAAGGCAACTCCTGGAGCTGATTAAAGTTTTGCAACACTGTGATGGCACAGTTTCGTTTCCGAGTCGATTCGTGCGAAAGAAATAGCACACATATTTTTTATTTTCTATTAATATTCAAGTAGTTAAACAATTCGTAATATTTGATTATTTGCGTTAAAAAACGCTCAAATAAACTCAAACATAACGAAACGTAACGAAAAAAATAAAAACAAAGTCAAAAACGTTGAAAAATTTCGTCGGTCTAACCAATACCTCGGTGGCGGAGTGGTCAACGCAGCCGCCCGGATTGAAGAGGACGCGGGCTTGATTCCCGCCTGAGGTAGACATTTTTTTTCAACGTTTCGTTACTTTAACAATTCTCGACTTTTTAACCGCTTCTGTAGTCTAGTGTCCTAACCACCGGACTTAAACGAAGCTTTGCGGGCGACGACGCGCAACGCGTAGACGAGTGGCAGGGACATATCCGCGATGACAGGAACTGACGCCGAACGTGACCCGAATAACTGGCGGTTAGGCG
The DNA here is from genome assembly GCA_963921215.1 of Scoparia ambigualis. Taxonomy (NCBI): domain Eukaryota; kingdom Metazoa; phylum Arthropoda; class Insecta; order Lepidoptera; family Crambidae; genus Scoparia; species Scoparia ambigualis. The sequence continues at coordinate 3,569,625 of OY992520.1, read as the reverse complement.
AAGTGAGAAGCCTATAGATATTCCTAAGTGAGAAGCCTATAGATAGTCATAGGAATTAACGTGAACTTTTTCTTGCTCTCATTGTGTTTGTGAAGTCATTCTAAGATAGTCCTTAGTAAGTATAGTGTTTTTATTGGTTCTTAAACTATGCTAATATTTTAAGCTCGGTAGTGTAGTCAAATGCATCGGGCTAAATAAAATACATATTCTTCTAGATACAGCCTGCTTATCTTTAACTAAATACTCTCAAAAAAAACGAACAGAGATCTTATTGTAATATTTAGAATAAACATAGTAAACAAAACACACAAACTCTTAGTCTTGCTTAAAGTTAGGGAGATCGATCTGAAGTGCCAACATGGGTAGACTTCCATGACATATTTTTGTAACTATTATAATGTAATATAGTTTTAGCTTCTCAAATAAATGATGTATATGTTCCCAAAGAAAAAGACAGTTTTAATTCCCAAACGCCCCCACGTTCTTTATAGTGAAAAAAACTCAGAAAAATTATAGAAGGTGAGACTAACGACCTCCTGTTTCAAAGGGAGCAAAATAGGGCATCTCCCTTATCTGAAACGTAGATCTAAATAAGGTAACAACAGTGCTATGTTTGCCGTATCAACTAAATGGCCACTCCATAACTTGCAAATGCTCGCAACAATTCCAGTTTCAGTGCGAGACTTGAAATTCTGTCACGAGTGCGATTCTGTGCTACCTTATATGCAGATGAGGAAAATCGCTTTCATTATCTCGAAATAGGTTTATGTTGCCTCTGATTAGTTGAATCTTTGAACGCTCAGCTTTGTTGTATGCATTGTTGTGTCAAGTACACTCGCGGTACGGAATCTTGTGAAACCTAACAGCCATCACGTTTCGAGAGATCTGCAGAAGAGGTTTGCAGGATCTATTTTGTAATATATTTTTATAAGGATTCTTTACCTTGTTTATTAATGGCAGAACGTTGGAGGTCTTTACACAAATATACCAATGGGTCGAACTGTTTGAAGAAAGGGAAAAAGATAAGAACTGGTTGTCTTTGAGAATGAAAGCTACGGGATTTTAATGAGAATTTTAGAATCGAGTTCCTCGATCATTGTCTTATATCTTTATAAGTTTGTTATGACATCCTGTAGATTCGTAAAAATGTACACATTAAGAGCGTTTATTGTTCGTGCTCTTCCTCTGTGTGCTTTGCGTTTTTGGAATACTTTGGGTGTGCATCGAATTGGTGGGCTGAACATCATTTATTTCAATCAATTTATTCCAGCTTTGATGCGAGCATTTGCAGGCCGTAAAATTTGACTGTTCTTAAAGTTTCCTGTCCCAACATATTCCACATCGCAGCTATACATATCTGTCTACTGTCTATAGATATACCTGCCGACGATAAAGGTGGTAGGGTGGTTTGACGCCGTCTAATATGCAGATTAGCAAATGGCTGTAGTGAGTTTGAGACGGGTTTATGATGTTCCCAACGTGTTGAATGCCGACAATTAGGATGTACCGGTGAGATATCAGTTTGTTGAATTCAAATATCTTGGAGGTATATTGAGTACCACGTTAGCCTAAAATATGAAAACTGTAAAGCTGCAAATGCAATGGATAGTTAAATCTGCAAGTTCTTATCTTAAGAAAAAGGGGTTTTGGAGTAGTCATGGAGTAGTCATTGAATGTCTTGTCACCGATGGTTACTTTTTGCTGTAAACAGAGGACACTATGGGGTTGGCATGTGTTGATCAAGTTCTTCATGTAATGAAATTCCCCAATAAATGGTAGCAAACCTAAAAAATAAATATAAAATAAAAATTAAATGCAGGCCTTCAAAATCGCGCCCGGGCGTTGATAGCCCGTGCGGCAGGTGAATTGATCCGGGGCACCGCGCCGATTAATTGGAAATTCAATTTCTGGGACAGACTGCCCTCGTGAGGACGGGGAAATACGCGTTACTGATGGAATACCTACACGAATCCGGCAGTAGGACTAAAAACGAAAGTATTTTTTGGAGACCGAGTAGCTAGAACGCTCCGCCCTAGGAGGTCCTAGTAGGTTCAATTATTTGGGCGGTCAAAGGTGGTTTCGGAATTTTTAAAGAATTAACCCGCATTTAGCAAGTATAGTGATTAGCTATCCATACCAACCAACACAACCTTTCGAATTGCGTAATTCGGCAAGACCTTTCTATTTCTATCTGCGCTATTTCTAGGCTTTCAGCCTGTGTTCCTTTGGCATTCACTTTGCACTTATTTATTTATCTTTGGCGTAGTCACAACGTACAAATCTAAAAGTATACCTAATTCATGTCCAATAATTAAATTATTACTAAAACAATATTTATACATGGTTGAGCGAAGCGATGGCTGATTAACATGTCATAGTCGTGAACGGGTGCCGCCTGTGGAGGCCGATCCGCTCTTGCAATCTTATTTTTATTTGTAATAGAAATAGTCTTTCTTTTTCTTGTTTCAAAGATACCGTAAGACGTTGTTCATTTCATTTTAAATTGAGCAATACTTTTTTTTATTGGACATTCTTTTGTATGTGTTGTGTTGTCTTGTAATTGTATTAAATGTTTTTTTATGTTGTAATGGAAAATGTCCTTCTATGATAGGGAGGGCATTTTCCAATTTGTATTGACCCTGTAAAAGAAAGGGCGAAAAGAAATGCCCTTGCTGAGTTTCTTGCCGGTTCTTCTCAGTACAAGGCTCCCGCCCCATAGTTAGTTAGGACTTACGAACCGATGGCATAGCGACATTCATAAGTGCTTAATTATTGTAGCCTAAATAAAAATAAATGAATTTGACTTTGACTTTGATACTTCTTTTAGCTCACAAAGTCCAAGTAAAGTATATGGACATTGATATATATATATATTACATTACATTAGTTTAACTCAATGTATATGGACATAAATAATGTTATCGAAAGTGAAAATACCATTTGAGATGACAAAAGGGGACTGGCCCCAGGTGGGTCAAGCCTTGTAACACGATGTTTGTACTTTTCTTAAATTATGATTATAAACGCCTTTGAAATATTGGACAGGAAAGACAACGTCACAGTAACTAACTTGGAAGAGCTGTCGTCCGGATTGAGAAAGGTCAAATGCTATTTTCAGTTATGATACAGGACGTTGTAGGTCCAAAATAAAAATACACTTTTATAGAATTGACGAGAGATAATAATTACCTACACAATGTTGTAATGCAAAAGTATCGTTGTTTATTTAATTTTGTTCTTCTAAACGTCAACCTCAAAGCACAACTGAAAGGTTTGAATTTTATACACAAGAAAAAAAAACATGGATCTGTACTTTTTAGTCCGGTTAAGCATCTTAATTTTATTTACAAAGTTTAAAGGCCAAATTTCAAGCAGGCGACGCCTCGAGTAGAACCTTTTGTTTACTAAAATATTATACAAATACAATTTTTTGTTTAATTATTAATTTGTTAGGTACGTAAGGTAAAAAGAGTTTTTTTATATGTTTAAAGGAATGAAGTTATTTTTGTATTTTTTATGAAGGAATGAATTAATGATGCGTTTATTGGTATGCAAGGTACAGTTGCAACTAAGTTTGTGGGGAATAATTTCTTGTCGCACTGGTCCGACTGGTCTGGTCGTTGCTTTTGTTACGGCCGCTGATAGTTCCAATATAGAGTTTACTTTATTAAACGAGTTGTAGAGCGTATGTAGAACGTTTCTAAAACACTTTTCAAAATGTTTTATTAATATAAGGAGATTTGACTTTGACTTCGCAACGTGCAGGAGACGAGAGTGAATGGGATAGTTGGAAGGGGAAGACCTAGACGAACGTACTTAGATCAGATCGGTGTCCTTCTCGTTAAAGGGTAGGTCATGAGTACCCAAAACCGGCGAGCATGTATGAGCATGTATGAATAATATTATGAGAGTAACTGCAGCAAAGGATGTGCGTCAGGATCATAGCAAATGGAAATATGTGGTTTCTGCCTACCCCTCTGGGAAGCGGAAGTGAAGTATGTAGGTATGTACTTTGCAACAATAACACTTACAACATTTTTGGTGATGGTGGTGGTGGTGGTTAAAAGGAAACACTACGTCGACGTGTCATGCAAAATTCTCATACAAAGCACAGAAAAACGACGTTTCGTAGTCCCCTGTTTCCTCTTTCAGAACTGGACCAATTATTTTAACTTTTTCAGCAACGGTTAAAGAAAGAGATTTTCTATGTCTGTATGATTTATTTTTTATTTTTTTTGCATTTAGTCATTTACTTATTAACCAGGAGCCTTCAAAATATTGCAAGGAAAGTCGAAAAGCCGCTGAACGCAAGTAGCACTAGAGCGATTTTTCAGATCCATGACTTCCCTAAGCTGGCCTTTGTCCGACAGTGAACGTCTTTCGTTTGATAATGGTGATGATGTTGGAAATAGAAGACTTTTAAATAATAAATTATTACTTTTGGCATCTCAATATGTGTACTTATAAAAAAATTCTGTTCGAATCACTTAAAGGATGTAATAAAAAAATAATTAATATAATTATTAATGTACTCTTAACAAAGTATTTATATATAAAGAGTGAATTAATTAGTGTGGAAAATACCAATATTTGTAAAAGCCTGATCCAGGCAATTGGAACGTTTATAAACTGTTTATAATGATTTCATAATATTTTTAAATCGGCATGACCATTAATATCGGAGGTTAAATGTAAAACGAAATTGTTTCAGTAGAATTACCCAGTGAGGATAAATTAAATGAAAATAATATTAAATATGAAAGTAAATAACATCCGCCGAGTGCGACGTATAACTGTTAATTGAATTTTCCAGGCCTCAATTTATTATTACAGTTGTTTTTGGAAAGAAATTACATTTCGATGCGTTCAAAATAACAGGCCAGCTTTATTTCACTCTTATTTTAATTTTCTCAAATGTATATTGCAGATTTTATTTAACTCCTCTGGGATCTCGTGAGTAGAGGCCAGTCTAGGACCCGAAATTCTAGGGTTCGATTAACATAGGAATTTGTCTTCCACAATTGTTCCACAATTATGTTGTGTTACCAGGCTGATTACAATGATCTTATTTAGCTATGTCGCTATAACATCAATGTTTGTAGCATCGTTTGTTCTCTCAAGCAGCGTGAAACCAGACACAATTGAAAACCTATTGTTTTGCGACCGCCGGCGGTCTAATGATCCTTGAAGAGTAAAAGATACGATCGTCAGCTTCACTGAAGTTGAGGTTTTTGGGTGCAGCGCGTTTTTATCTTTGGCTTTATCATCACTTACCTTCCAAGGAGATGAAAAATAACTTCTTATTAAATGGAGAATTATTATTAAAGAAAATTACACCATTTTACATACTGTACACTTCCTTGGTTCAGTCTTTAAGATTTTATTACATAAAAAATACGAGCGCGCAAAGCGCGATACTGAAGAGACTGAGAGCGAGACAGCATCGTTTTAGTGTAAATTATAAGCAAACACAACCTACCATAAATGTTTTATCAATGTAGACACAGACAATTGAACAAAGCAAAATCATCATAAATAAAACACGAAATAACGGCTCAGAACATTTCCACGTCATAAATAAATCGCGAAAACAAATTGATACGAAGTAAGAATTACGTGGCGCCCCGTGAGCCTCTGCGAAAGTGGGCTCGGACACGCATGATGAACAACGATGATAATGACCTTTATTGGGATCCCATGGAGTAGGTCTGCTCGAGACTGTGAAGGACGATATTCATTTGGATTAGGCTGAATTTCATCAAGAATTTGTATTTACTTATAGGTCGATAAACTTACTTAAAGTTGAACGCGTCAGTGGCCAAATGGCCAAGCGCTCGGTTCGATATCTGTAGGTTACAATTCCCAGGTCGGACAAAGAGTGGTTTCGGATTTCTCGACGTAGGTTTAGCTCGGTTTGAAATCACCAAACCGCATTTGGCAAGCCAATACCCATCAATTATAGAAATGACTTGTTTTAATGATGTAGGCCTTTGTCCTGCAGTATACAGGTTGTGTTTTTACTTTTTATAACACATTTGCTCGTAAAGTGGCTCCTATTACACCGATTTCAGCATCGTAATGTAGCTTATTAAACACTAGTGCGGTAATGTAAAATTAGTAGTAATTTGAATCTATGGACAACACAGACCACACACAGTCCACGCTTCAGCAAGAAACTACTGCACAGTCTGCACAAGTGCTTAGATGGTGAGCCTTTAGCCCGTTAGTCGCTTTTACGACACCCAAGGGAAGAGAGGGTTGGTATCATATATGCTGTTGAATGTATGTATGTGCAGTACCTTTCACATACCTATATTTTGTCGATTCAAACAGCGGCTTTTTGTTCAATACTTATTTCTTTGAAAGTTTAAAAATAAATATGTCTAGTTTTAGTAATGAAGAACTAAATTTACAGTCTACACCACCGGAAATAATAAGTGAAGCACAAAATGTTATTGACAGCCCATTACCATCTAAGTCCAAATAAAAATACATGTTGGCTTACCAAAGATTTATACACTAGAAAAACAACAAAAACACGCAGCCATTTTCAGAAAATGTGTTTTCCTCGCAAATATGTTATAAAACGTCGAATAACATACGTGCGCTTTGATAATTACAGCCTCTGCTTTCTTGTAGCACTAATATCATAATGTACTATTATAGGTTAGTTAGCTTCTACTGCTTGTAGGATAATAATGAACTTCATTTCAATCCAATGGAGTAGCCCTGCTCGAGACTGTAAAAGACGAGATATCTTTGTATAGAGTTTTGCCTGGTAGTAGAATTGTAATGACCTTTATCTCATGAAGTAGGTCTGAGTAGGTCTAGGTCAGTTCACACTATGAAGGACGAGATTCACTTGTTTTAGTACCAAATTGAATTGTTTCAAGAATCTGTATTATTTATAAACTGCAAAATATTATTTAAAAATTTCCTGTTTCCTGATCCTGATTCATCTATATGTCGCAGGGATATGATGAAAACAGAGATTTGGTCTATTCCCTATCAAATCATGAGGATGTTAAAATAACAAAACGATTTTATCATTTCCCTAAACAAATCAAGGGATTTGAACAAATACCAGAACTGGTTCTGTGAAATGACCAAAAACATGTGACCTACAGGTACTCCTGTAGTAGTATTTCTGTTGTTAGTTAGTTAGTATTTCTGTTGTCAAATAAAAAAAAAATAACAATCGCGAAGCGCAGCGTAGCGATTGTCTTAATGATTTGTGTCTTGTGATTTGATCAAATCACTTGGGAGTTGACCAAATCTCTGTTTTTATCATATGACTGCGACATATACCTGCACCAGTACACAATACTGGCGCAGCTCAGTAAAAAATACTTTTTGCCATGAAGCGTAAAATTGAACTGCGATAACATCCCCATAGTATTGATTGAAATAAAAATAACGCATTCCCTCCGGTGTCGGATGGGCGAGAGCGTGAAATGTCACAATGCGTTTCAAAAATAGTCGTGACCTGCGCCCGGTCACGTCCATTCGCCGAACTGAAAACGTGTTTCATTTTTCAATCCGCGCTATTGTCAGTTGTCTTTATAATTTTCAATGATTGTGCAATTTCTATAAACGAAAATAAATGAATGAAAATATTTATCTATAACACACACACCCCTATATAAACAGAATTTCTCCATAGGAGTACGCGTGCTGCTCTCCGGAGTCACCAATTTACAGTCTCTAATGTTCCATCACGCACAAAGAAATTTGGTGACTCGTTTCTTTGCCGCACTTACAAAAGATGGAATAGTCTACCAGCACACGTATTCCCTCCTACCTATGACATAGGGTCCTTCAATCGAGGCGTGAAGAGGCACTTTGTGGGCCGGCAGAGTGAGGGTGACTGATGCTACGTCTCTTACGCTGCACCAGTTGTCCTCGCGCCTGGACTTCATTTCCACTTAACATCAGGTGGAGTGGGGTCATTTGCCGGGCTTTATATAAAAAAAAATTGTAATTTAAGCGACTCCGCTCAGAATTTGTGTTGCAACTTGGAGTGATAATGCTCTTAATGCAACGTTGATTTTTCTTAATATGATTATTTGTTCCTTATGCGTTCTTATACAATTCATCAAAGTCAGAAATCCAGAATCAGAATTTCATAAAAAACTTGTGACTTCCAAAAAATTACACAAAACAACCTTCTTTCTTAGATCCTTCTCCCCCTATCCCTCCATCAATGTTCATATTCTTCTAGTTACAAATATTTTGTCCGTCTTCACATGTCGCATTCTCAACTATATTACCCAATTGCAGCACAAAGCACATCGCTTGTAGCACAGACATGTTCTCGCGTAACAACTGCATGCCAAGAGACGCAGCGAACTTAATTCTAAACTTTTGCGAGCGTGCAAAATTCTCGGGTTAAAACTACATCCTACAGCTGCGGCGGTCGTGAAACGATTGCAACAACGGCCCGAAAATCTACATGCCAACGAATACTTTCTTCAATAGCCAGTAGGTACCAACTGCTATAACTACGGAAAATTCGATGAAGAATATTTGTAAATTATTAATTACTAGCGGCCGCTCGCGGTTTCACCCGCGTGGTTCCAATTCGCGAATTGCCGAATTTCATCCAAATCCATTAAGTAGTTTTTACATGAAAGAGTAACAAACATCCATTTATACTTACAAACTTTCGCGTTTATAATTTAGTAGAATAAGTAGGATTGACAATTCTCTGGGCACGCTTTTTTGTGAGAGATTTACCAGAAGACCAACAACGGTATCTTTTATTATTGAAATTTTGCATTTACAATGCTATATAGATATAAAATGTTTACTAGAAAAAATGTTTACTAGAAAAATATGTTTACTAGAAAAATTTGTTAATTTTATGTATTTACGTCTTTATCGATTGTTAAATACTTGCAATAGTATTTCTTTTGACTGTGAAGGTAGGTAAGCCTTCACAGTGACGTAATACTGCTTGCAGCGTAAATCATCAACTACTAGAAATAATTCAACGAGTCTTCTGGGGTCTCGGTAGCTTAGCGGTTACAGCAGTGGACCGGCAATCCAAAGGTCTTGAGTTTGAATCCCATTCGAGCTTTCTCAGACTAATTGATTTTTTTCTAGTAAACATTTTATGCTAATGGTATATTAAAAAAAAAAAAATCAGAGTGACTCTAGAAATATTGACAAATAATTGTCAAGAATTACTTTACAAACATTATTCATTGAATTTGGCCATAGTACATACCAATGGGTACCTACTGGCTGTTATTATAACACGTTGGCATGTAGATTTTCGGGTCGTTTGTAAACGTCTTATTATTAGCCCGTGCTGCGCTAAGCTAGGAGTTGCCCGCGACTTTGCATACATCGTCAACCTACTGCCCATCGAACGACCACCACTTCTTACTAATGCCAAAATAAAACGTACTTTGTAGCATATAAACGGATAGTAACGACTGCAATTAAATTCGTTTAGAGTTAGTAAAATCCAGTTTCAGGCGGTCCGAATGGACTGTTACCGCTCCGAGGCGGTTTGAACCGAATGGCTCAACAATCTGCATGTTAATGCCTCCGAGGGGCCATTAACTGGAGTTATTGCTTTCTGTTATACACGTCGATTGTTATTTGAATGAGCCCCAGGAATTATAGCGTTAATTAATGCAAAGATTCCTGTATCGAACCTTGATATCGTTTCCGATCTAGGTAATCACAGTTTGTGAGAATCGGCGCTTGGTTCCGGGCGTAGACTTATTGTATTACTTTATTGGTTACTTGGGTCTAGTTTTGATTAACATGGCTCGTAAAATACAGTAGCTTTTCAATTTATGAGATGAACTTCATTCAAAATGGTTTAATTAGAATTTCAAAATATTCGGATAACATAAGTAAAATAACCTCGGGAGCAGTTTAAAGCTTTGATGTATTTTTTATTTCGCAAACTTTAAGAAACATTTATAATAATTATTATTAGAACTTTAATTTCTGACTAACTAATGTGACTTGAAAGACAAGAGCTTTTCTGTTGGTAATGAAAAATATAACTGGAGCCGTTTAACTGTAACCAATGTCGAACCGACTTTAGTTCCGAAGTTTTTGTTAATGTTTTTATCAGACATAAAATATGCTTTACTTTAATCACTACTACTACTAAAAGAATTGCAGCAGCATCTTTTAAAGCAATTAAATTTGCCGACAGCTCAAATGATGGAAACGAATACGCTTTGCCATAGTTTCACCGATAGACATGCGATTTTAAATCTTATTGCCACTGCAGTGAAACGAAAGCTGTTTACACATTTATAGTATAATTGGGATTTCAGGAAAGTTTTGAAGACGCTGCAAATAAGCGTTTCAAACTTTGAACAAATAATGAGCTGAATCCATTGTAGTTATTAGTTTTATTATGCTTGTGATAGAAGATTTTGTAGTTGGAAGGAATTGTAAGACTGAATTCACTGTATTGAAAGAAAGTGATACTTCTTTATTGCTGCTATATTTATACTTACTTATGGCGCTGGCCCAGTATCTCACTATGGCTGCTGGTAGGGTTGATAAGCCCGCCTGACTAGCTAACACCACTAGCTAACACCACCTTATCTAAGTATATCGCCATAACAACGATGTTTATAGCATTGTTGTGTTCCAACAGTTCAGGGATAAGATAGTCAGTACCTCAGTGGTTGAAGATTCCGGGTGAAGCGCGCTTCCACCTTCGGCCTTATCGTCCGTCACTTACCATCAGGTGGGATGAACGCCAACCTTATAAATAAAATTGTTGTTACAGTTAAAGATAAGAGATGGTCAGTTCCGCAGTGTTAGGGTTTTAGGTGAATTCACAACGTTATCAACAACTTTTAGCTTAATCTTTAGTGTCCCCTGGGCAAAGGTCTCCCCCACATCCTTCCAGGAAAGGAACTACTTAGTTTTTTTTATTTTCTTATCTCTGGCGTTTGGCCATGTGTATCCACTTATGCTTTCGATACCACTGAAAAGCGGTAAGGAACGAGAAAGAGAGGTTGTTAGCTCCGATGAGAAAATAAAATATCCACGTTTAAAATGTAATGGTTCGTAAAGACCCAACAGCGCCCTTCCCGGGTTAAGGACATACCTAGTTTGGTAAATCCATCGAATTACATTATTCAAAACTGAATTTCTCAACAGTTAGCGAATCAGGCGAAAATACTAACTTTGTGTTTTTGACAACTGTCAATTATGATTTAGGGAGATTTAACGGGACATCAAGATTTTGATTCTGCGTAATATTTAGCTGAAGTTGAACCTTCATGAAAAGTTGAAAATCACAACTACGCCTGGAATTATAATTTACTAGCGGTCGCTCGTGGTTTCACCCGCGTGGTTCCCGTTCCCGTCAGAATATCTGGATAAAGAGTATCCAATATGTTAATCCAGGTTATAAACTATCTGTATGCCGAATTTCATTCAAATCCATTCAGTAGTTTTTACGTGAAAGAGTAACAAATATCCATCCAAACTTACAAACTTTCGCGTTTATAATATTAGTAGGATCTTCCAATGTTGATTATCGCCGTATAAACTAGACTATCAAAGTCAAAGTCAAAATATATTTATTCAATAAACTCAATTAATAAGTAATTTTGAAACGTCCAAATATTTTTTAATCTACCACCCATTCAGGACATCATTTTTTAACTGTGGCAAAGAACGAAAAAAAGGAACGCAAGAAACCGCAGCGCACAGAAGCAACGACATTTACAAAAAATAAATATAGTATATGTCGTTACCAGGTCACAAAATACAAAATATGAATTTGAATGTGAATAGTTTAATTAAATATGGTGCTCTACATAAATTAATTATAGACAATAAGAAATAGCTGTTGGAGTACTTGGAGCATTTCAGACCCAAGCTGTTTTGTCATCTGTATAATCTGACACTTTATAATAAGCTTTTTTAGAAAGCTTTTCTTTGATTTTGATTTTAAATTTATCAAGATCTAATTTCTGAATATCATTTGGTACTTTGTTGTAAAATCGTACACACAGACCCTTAAAAGAATATTTTTTTTATGGAGCCTAGTATAAGGTACTGCTAATTTGTTCTTATTTCTAGTGTTTATTTTGTGCATCCTGCCGAGAATTGTACCCAGGACCCCTGGGTCCAAGACTGAACAGAAGTGGATATACGGTCCATACTTAAACATGTGAGGAAAAATAACAATTATAACTGTTTCATAAAACCTTAAAAAGTAAGTAAGATACTCGTAATTGAGAAACAGCTTGTTCAAACTCGAGTACTAACATAGCAATAAACGGATTTGCTACGATATGTTTATGTCAAATACGTCATGTTACGCAAACATGTGTGTTAGAAGCAATTTCAAACTTTGGAATATGCATAAACACAGCGTTCCCGCAAACAGGAAAAGTAAAACAAGCTTAGTCGCATTACCAGTCACATAACAGGGCGGAACGAACACGCTTAAGCAATAGTAAATAGCGCGGCCAAAGCAATTTACTCTTCAAAAGTCGTTTACATTAAACTGGGCGGAGTTAGAATAAAGTCTGGCAGAGGTGAATTTGCATAGAGCTCTCACGTTCTCTTCCGAAATTGAGTTTTGCGCGCCTATCTTGAAAACCAATACGGCCGGGCCCTCACCTTTCCTGATTCACCGTACAATGATCCCATATAATCAACTCCCGCGACGCAATCGCTCATTTCACCTCACACTGCTGACTTGAACAGCTTAGTATGTAAATTTAAATTAGGTTAGCCGTCACTGTATACACAAAGTTTTGTTACACACGTTACGACTCGATGAGGTAATAAAAGTTGTGGGCCTAAAGGGGTTTGTTTTGATTGTGGATTTTCTGCATTTTGTTTATGTCGGAACTGACAACGAAATACCTACACGGCAGAGAAATTTGTATTTAGAATGATTTATCAAAATACCGTACCGTACCGCTCAGAAGAGGGCTACAAGTTGGATTGTAAAAAAAGCTTTTATTACCGTAACATATTCTTTAACACTAAGTTTTAAGCCTGGTAAATGACCCCACCCCACCTAATTTAAGCGGAAGTGTAGTGCAGGCGCGAGAACAACTGGTGCAGCGTAAGAGACGTAGCATCAGTCATCCTCACCATACCGGCTCACAAAGTGCCTCTTCACGCCTCGTTTGATGCAAGTTTCCTAATGTTACAGTCACATACAGACATATGTGGCTATAACAGATGGCGCATGCAATCGACGCGCATCCGACTCCAATCTGGCTAATGGTGACGATTCTTCTGTTGATGTGCGTCCCAGCCGAGTTGATTTAGTGCTTCACTTTGCGAGCCACTTTTCAAATAAGCCTCTTTGACTCGGAGAAGTTAATAAGAGAGAGCCTTTTGATACAGCCTTTGCAAAATTACATCGGTTTACAGTAAGAAAAGCTTCTTAAAAATACTTTCTTCTAAATACTAGTGTGTTTATGTATATCTTGGTAGTACCAGAACGAAGATAAGATACGACAAGTTACAGCATAATAATATTTAAAAAAAAATTGTAGTGATGGCCGCAAGTAAACAAATAAAAATCTTGCTGTTCCGTTGGTAAGCGCCTCACTTGAGATCGGCTGAACGGATTTAGATGAAAATCTACACATATACAGATAATGACCGAGATTAAGACAAAAGATACTTGTAAACTTGGTCACAGATTCCTGTAGGATAGTATAGTCCTCGCAAACGAAGTCGCGTGCACCAGCTAGTTCTTTAATAAATGTTTATCGAATGTGTACCAATTTCAAAGTAACCTTTAAGCCAGAGAATCGAGGCTCACGACCAGCAACTTTCGCTGAAAAGTTTTCGGGATCGAATTTCGGACATTAACGCCCAGCGTCCCGGCGACGGCTGTGACCCGCGGTGTTAATGAAACTTTTCAGATTGGAGCTACGGTCTTTCGGTATTTGTTTAATTAGTTATATAATTAGCCGTATATGTAGTGTGACTTTAGAAGGATAAGGAATAGCGTGATAAGAAAGAAGTGTGGAATGAATGAAGATGTAGTGACAAACATTGAGAATATTATGCTAAAATGGGTTGGTCATGAAGACAGGATGGATGAAAAAAGAAAAACAAAATGAGTGCACGAGAGTGAATGAGATAGTTGGAAGAGGGAAGGTATCAACGAACGTACTTCAACCAGATGGGATACATTCTCGCTAAAGGTCAGGATAAGAGTAGTTGTGTGTGTTATAAAAATAAAACATAAAATTATATAAAATGAAAACGGACAGGTGCATCAATAACTCTTATTAAGAGTGGTCATGGCGGGTATTTCCCAAGTATAACAAACAAAAAATATTTATTCCCAAAAACAAGTTGAAATTTTTAAATTGCCAATTTCAGTACAATTTATAAAGGATTATGGCAAATTTAAGAGTTTTTTTTGAGGTACATTCAAAACAATACATCCGTCAACGGCGACGTTGATTCATAAAATTGTTTCCTTAATTTCAAAGCTCCCTTTAATTACTTTTGTTCGGTAGATTTACTCACAATGAGTGTCCTTTGCTGGCTACTTCGGCACTGCGACGCTCCTAGGGGAGCTCTCTCAACTAATCTGACCTCAAACTTTATTCAAACCGAGGATTCTTAAAGAATAAAACAAGTTCGCAGTTCTTTCTTAGCTAACAATGTAGTCTTTAGTACCTTTACAAAAACGAAATTCTGCAAAGGCACTAAATGAACTAGCATGTTTTCGAAAGGACGTTCTAGAATGCTAAAAAGAAATGGTGATGGAGGATTAAAGGTAATTTGGGTTAATTTTGCTTAAAAGCGGTGGTATAAATAGGTATTTTCTTCTGGGATCTACTTATTTTCTACTTAATCCCAACAGTTCCGTTAAACAATTGACGTGAGCTTTTTTCTAACACATCCATAGAAGCTTTTTAAAGGACTACAGGACTATAAAAATCTATAGATATTTTAAATTGGTGCTGACCTTTTATTAGTCATGACTGAATTCTTTTAAAATAGAAATAAAATGTAGACAAGGCGTTGTACAGTTATTGAAATATCGCATAGCATCTATCTATTATCTGTGTCCTAACTTTCTATTCCAGCCTTTTTAACTTTCTAGACGACGGCTGTGCAAGAGACTTATCAAATCATTAGGAATGGTTAAGTCCCATCATTAGAGCTGTGTGTTGGCGACTCATTAATAGAACACTATCAACCCATCTCTTTCTTTGGGTGTCGTAAAAGGGGACTAAAGGACTAAATACGCACATACATCCAACAGCATAGAGCGGCGATGGGCTCACCACCTGTCACGCTGAGTACATTTGTTATTTAGAGAAAGGCGGACTATGGCCGTGGACTACTTTTATCCCCATTGCCTAGTCTCTGACTAACCCTTAAAGGAAGGGATTAAATAGTCGTGAGTATATTATGTATGTCAATGTATTATCCCAAGAGTAGGTAATAAAGTTAAACTGAATAAACAGCTCAAGGATATGCGCACTCATTTCTAATTAAACCAAAGTAAATCTCCGTACCGTAATGCTATTTAATATAACGAGAACTCTTAAGACCTCGATGCAAAGTTGCAACTATTAATCAATTCCCATTCAGGTGAGCCCCCGGGTGGGATTAAAACTGCAAGCGGCGCTCTGAGCTTGCCTTGATTAGGAACTGATGAATTACCTGTAAAGGCACTGGGAAACCGGTTTATGGACAACGTATTTTAGGGGCGTCAATAACGCCCGAAAGGAGAATGACCTTTTTACTATGGAAGTTAGGCTAGTTTTTTAGCTAGCTAGCGTAACACAGCGCTTTAAAGAAATAAATAGTAATCAAAGTAGCAATGCTCTGAATTATGAAGAAAAAATTTCATTACAATATCATGCGGGAGTTTGAAGCTATCTTCATTTATAGCTTAAGACTTTTTAGGTATTTTGAGGTTATGACAACTGTTATCGTATGACTATCAGTTCAGTTAAGCATTTATTTATCAATTGACTCTTACGCGGCGTTCTATAGAAAACCTTTTTAAACATTATAACTTAAGAGAACACTTTTGACGCAATAAATATCGAATAGGTTGGTTTGGTCATTCTCCTTTATAACTAGGGAAATATGAAATAATATGTATGAATCTGAAGTTTGACTTTAGTAGACAAATCAACAGGTAGGTCATTAGTTTGGGGTGTAAGTTAATACAAAAACTACACTATGTAATTGGTGATTTAAAAGGCCTTATCAATTGTCGCTAGCAATCACGGAAAATCCCATCAAAATTCGTTCAGTAGTTTTTGCATGATTTCGTAACAAACTTATAGACAGACAAAAAAAAATGTTATTTTGGCTTCTTATCTAAAGTTTCCCCATATTCATTTTCAAATATCTGTAATGTGAAATGGGCCTGATACAATCTTAAAGTACAGACTAGGCTTTTCCCGCGAAGTTTTTGCGTGATGCGTAACAAACGTCCTCAAACGTTTTGACGTCCTCCTTGGTCGAGTGGTTTGTACACCGGTTTTCATGGTGTCGCCATCTTTGAGGTCCCGGGTTCGATCCCCGGTCGGGTCAATTTAGAAATTATTGTTTTTCTAAATTGTCTCGGGTCTGGGTGTTTTCTATGTATAATAAGTATGTATTTAAGTATTTTAAGTATGTTTATCCGTTGTCTAGTAACCATTTAACGAGTTTCTTCGAAGCTTCTCTTGGGCTAGATAATTGGTGTGATTGTAGGAAAGATTTATTATTTATTTAAACGCATCTACAGACAGACAATAATTAAAAAAAATGTTTTGGCTTCTAACTTCTCTAATTATAGTTTTTGTTCTGTATTTAATACAAAAATTGGCCTAAGATAACAAATATGACATACAAAATTACAGTCATATTATATTTGACCATGAATTGCAGTTATGAAACAGTGCGCGTACGTAGAAACATTAACTGAATTAATGAGAAAAACTATGTCGCACCATTGTCATTTAACGTTTTCTAATTAATTAATGTTGGCGCACGCCATTCACGACCGATTTTCAGGGTGACACGAGAAAATCAAGGGAACTGGGTTAGTTTGACAAATTACGTGGTGGTTATGAAAAAGTAACGTTTAAAAATAGCCGCTTAGTAGCTGATCGTTAATTTAATGGGTTCTGTGTGGGCGCGATGCCGTGTGTGAATGTAAAGAGTCTTGAGTATGATTTATGTTTTGTACACGAAACGGTATTCGATTTTACTCTTTAGCTAGACAGTACCTCACAAAATAAAACGTATACCATCAGCGAATAACACTTTACATATATGCTTTCGGAACACACCGCGTACGTGCTCGTAGTTTATGCGCAAAGGGAGTGAACGTATAATTTTGACACCAAACTGAGTCAATTTCCGTTAGCGAAATTCTTGGCATTTCTATAACGGTTTGAAATCTTTGCGAAAGGTGCATTTTGAGAAAGGTACGTTTTGTGAAAGGTGCATTTTGCGAAAGGTACATTTTGCGAAAGGTATATTTTGCGAAAGGGACGTTTTGCGCATGGGGTGCATTATCCGAAAGGTACATTCTGCGACTGAACCCTGTTAAGGTTATGTCGATAAATTGTGAGGTTTTTATTATATGTCTGTGGGTTTTTGCAATACTTATAAACTTTTATCCCTACATTTCAACTCTATAGCTAAACATTGTTAGGATCAATAAAATTGTTATAAATTACATATTAACTTTAAACTGCGTCGCGTAGCGGTAGAAGAATACTACACAGGGGGTGTAATACTCTTCTATTGCTACGCTACTCTTCCCTTGGGTGTCGTAAAAGGCGACTAACGGACCAAAGACTGCCCATACATTCAACAGCATAGAGTGGCGATGGGCTCACCACCTGTCACGCTGAGCACATGTGCAGTCCCGTCGGGGATAAAGGTCGTGATTATATGTATGTATGTGATAAACGAGGTCATTACTATAAAGAAAAAAAAATGTTTTACATTAATTTCATACAGATACCGTAGAACTATAACGGGGTGGTGTCTTTACTTTCCTTTTGACCACTTTTGAGCAATGCTGTTTTGCTGCGAAATGTACAAAACCATCACGCGCTTGGTTTAAAAATTAAAATTTACTTTTTTAAGATGGGGGTGACCTGCGGAATATCAATACAAATATTTAGATGTAAGAATTATTGTTTCATGCGTAAAATTAAGAAAGTTGTCGAAAAAAAATGTTTTTAGTAGTCATCAGATTTATGTATTGTTTGTTATTGTTTAAAGAATTTGTTTCAAATTTCAACAAGGCCAGGCCCTTGTGCAATGATCAGGCTAACTTACGTTAGTTCTTTTAATGTATTTAACTAATTCAGCGCATAGTACAAGTAACTTTTTAAGTAAAAATACGTAAATTTTCACAATTTCGTGCAGGATCCCCAAGCAGTTGAATGTTCTTTACGTTAATGAACTTTTCTTCCTTGTTGTAGATAAGGCACCGTCAGAAGCCACATTTCGTGGGGCGGAGTTCCTCTCCTACGACCTGACGCAGACCGGAGGAGAGCCAATCGTCAGCACGCAGGATGCTCTCACTCTCTACTTCAAGACACGGCAACCGAACGGACTGCTGTTCTATACAGGTTATACTTCTTGATGCGTTATGAAAGAAAACTATGCAAAAGATCGCGCTTCACCCGGAATCTTCAGAGATTGAGGATTTCAGATGAAGCGAGCTTTCACTTTTGACCTTTTCGTTACTAACGGTCAGGTGAGATGAAGGGCAAGTGGATTAAAAAAAGATGTATGTGTGGATCGTAGCGAATGGAAAGCTGTGGTATCTGCCTACCCCTCCGGGAAACAGGAGGATGATGATGGATATGATAAGATATGAAAAAAATTGACGCTCAAATACAGATTTACACAAAACAGCAAAATAAAATAATATGTATTACTCCTAGAATCGTCATCATCGTCAGTTCAAATAGGCTCTTAAATTTTACTTCAAGAAGTAGCGGCAAAAATGGAGAGTGATCTATCGTATAGGCAAGTTAGATGGGACAAAAAATAGTTGCGTTGCTAGAAGATCATCCATCGCGTGGGTGAGGGTTATCATTTTATTGATGTGTTATGGGTTTTCCACTGTGGTACTTTTCTTACTTTTCCAGTCGCCTCATCGCCTTAAGACCCAGAAAGTGAAACCTTCGCGGGTATTCGAATATTCACCGTCGCAGGCAGTACGCTAGTATTTTGATCGTTTATTGTTTTTACAAAATTGAGAATCAATGTAAATATAGAAAAAGATAAGTTACTTTCAATGATTAATATTTTCTTGAACATGTCCAACCAGACCTAATACGACTAATTTTGTAAGTAAGTACATATCTACTTACTGCTTGATGTTTCGGCCGCGATGCTGCGGCCGTGGTCACAAGCGAACTGATTGAGAGAGAGAAGTTTTAATGCAATGCAACGCTATAGTTTAAAGTCTTATATGTCCAACCAGGCCACGAAGCCGACTACCTGAACCTCGCAGTGCGTGACGGAGGCGTGTCCCTGACGATGGGGCTCGGCAACGGCAAACAGGAGATGCACATCAAGCCCGCCAAGACCAGGTTCGACGACCACCAGTGGCACAAGCTGACCGTCCACAGGAGGGTGCAAGAGGTGAGGGTTCGAAGCCACATTTTTTCCTACTACTTTCCTACACCCTTTGGTTTTTTTTTTTTTTTTTTTTTATTGGCAACGGGTAAGCGCTTGGCCTTCATCTCACCTGATGGTAAGTGACGATAAGGCCGAAGGTGGAAGCGCGCTACACCCGGAATCCTCAACCACTGAGGAACTGGCTATCTTATCTCAAACTGCCGGAACACAACAATGCTATAAACATCGTTGTTATGGCGACAGACTTAGATAAGATGGTGGTAGCTAGCCAGGCGGACTTAACAGCCCTACCACCAACCAAACCGAGCACACAAAGATGTACTCCCCGCTGGGAATCGAACCCGGGACCTCTGGGTCTGAAACAGGTAGCTTAGCCACTAGACCACAGAGGCGGTTAAATGATCGTAAGTGTTTAGAGATTTTTTTTTATCTGTGCACACAATTTTTTAAATTATAGGGTAACTTAATCTAGAGCTATAGATTTACACAAAAACACCGTTAATCATGGCCAATTGACCGGGACCGCGTAATTGAACTCTGACACATTACGATACCACAGGATACCTAGGTTAGGTTACCTTTACGTTACACGTGAACTTTTGTTCGCCCGGTATCCAAGAATTATTTTTTTTGTGCCGGACAAATAAAATAAATATATTTAAAAAAAAATGAAAATTGTATCTGTTAACGTTACTGAATGATATAAAAAAATGTACACGTATAAAAAAAAATCCTGTATAAAATTTACGACTAAGACGACGAGAGATTATCCAAATTATGCTCCTTGTTGTCTCGTCCTCTATGATGGAAATACTACTTGTTAGTATCGAGTCTTAGCACTCGCCGACGCCACATAAGTTTAAAGTATCTGAAAATAAAATATTTCCGAACGCAGCCGCACGTCACTAGACTAGCCCGCGTTTTGAACTGCCATTCGTTTTTTATGTCACTGTACCGGCGCCACTTTTTTCTCTTACTTTTTTGTGAAATAATCTTTTTAATAGTTTTAGTCAGTTTAATTATGATAAATAAACTGTTATTATGAGTAAAAGAAAGAGACGTGAAAAATAAAAATGAAATTCTGGGTTTTGAAATGTGCACTCAGGCCCATCTTTGGGATGAGGCGGTGTTGAAACATTCAAAACTTAAAACGGGCACAATAACTCGTACTTACTGCAAAGACGAGTTTTTACCACCCTGGGTATTCGCAAGGAATATCAGGGTCTTACATTTACTGCAGTTTGCTTTGCCATTTGGGCCTAGATCTGCATGACTATGTCTGACATTCCTAATGTGTCAATGATGGCCCTGGATCCGGCTACTACTTCAAGTTCTGTGGAGGAGGAGGCACTGCCCGTGCCAATACAGTGTAGTAGAGGCCTTACCTGTGGAAAAAACCCACGTGTACAGACCCGGAGACCGAGACACCTGCCATAGACGTAGAATTGTTATTTGCTTTGGGGGAAATTGAGGAGGTGCTTAAGGGACCAATTGCTCATGATGAAATTGCACAGAGGTAGACTCCTATTCTCACAAAAGGATTGCAAAAAGAAATTAAACCTGAACTTATGAAAAAATACATCCCATATGAAAATATCCCAACGTTGCTCCCAAAGCTCAACCCTGAAATACCTGGCTGTCTCTGACCTGGTTAAGAAAAGAGATTTGATAATTGCTGACAGGCACAAACAGATGGTTGCTGCACTATCAGCCCTGGGCCAATCACTCCATTTATTTCTCCTAAAAGGTGACAGAATTGAAATTATTAATTAAATAATTAAACACATCAATGATGCTGCCAAAATACTGTGTGACGCTGTGCACATAGATACAAATCGTAGAAGGTCGCTAATACCAACCGTCATTAACCCCTTGAGCACCATAAAACCAGACACAATTGAAAATCAATTGTTTCGCGACTGCCGGCGGTCTCATGATATTTGATCTATTAATAAAGATATGAAAGATTCCCTCACAGCAAAATGCATCTGCTCCCCAGATGCATTTTTTTTAAGTAACCTTTCTGAAAAGATCTAGGTTACAAAGGCTGTTCAAAAATCTGTTAAAGACCTGAAGAACACAAGCTTCATTCAAAAACCCCTAAATAAAACCAAATCTTTAAACTGGAGGGGCCCTCCTCGTCCAAGTGCCCGGACAGGGACAGGAGCGAGATCCAACCAACCTGCAAAGCTACGAAGCTGCAAAGTTAGAAGTTCAGGTATGCAGACTTCCTTTTTTTATAAATAATTGGAAGAAAATAACCAGTGATCCTACTATTCTGAAATGGGTATCTGGGTATGAAATCCCTTTTAGTGAGATACCATTTCAATCTTACTTGCCTATGAATAACTCATTTACAAGTAGAATTCTATCAAGTTCAAATTGAAATTAATAAACTTATTCAGTCACATGTTATAGACAAAATATGTCATGAAACAGATGGACAATTTTGTTCACCTATTTTCTTGGTATAGAAACCAAATGGAGAGTATAGATTTATTTTAAACATAAAGAAATTTAATAGTTTTATTACTACAACTCAAAGTCTTATGAAAGACTGTATTATGGCAACAATTGACAAAATGGATTCTTATTACATGTGTAACATTAATGCAGATTACAGAAAATATCTAAGGTTTATATTTGATGGAAAAATATATCAATTTAACATTCTTCCATTTGGCCTTTGCACGGCTCCATACATGTTCACATAATTAAACCCATAACAAAACTTAGAGGTTCACAGCCTGTAAGTACAGTATATCGATGCTTGTAGCTAGCAGTATATTGGTAGTGATCATATTGAGTGTCTTAATAGTGTTAACCAGACCATAGGTCTGCTTACTCAGTTAGGCTTCATCATCAATAAAAATAATTATGTCAACTTATTCCATCAAAGGAATGTAAGTTTCTTAGCCTATTGTTTAATACAAACACCATGACTATTTCAATCGATTCTGATAAAAATAAAAGATGCCTTAACACGTTGCCTGCCACGAAACCAGACACAATAGAAATTTAATTGTTTGTCAGTCACAGGTGACCACCACGGCGCTCAAATTTTTAAGTACCTCTTCCATCAGGTTTTTTGTCAAAAGTTCTGGGAACTCTAGTGTCTGTTTGTCCAGCTAATCAATATGGGTTACTGTATACTAAAGCACTAAAAAGACATAAATATTTAGCTCTTTTAAAAAATAATAATAATTATGAAGCATTTACTTCCTTGCCCAAACATTGCTATCCAGATCTTGAATGGTGGATAAAACATGTACTTGCCTAAATCTTCTTAGATAAGAAAATATAAATATATTCTAGAAATAAATACAGATGTCTCACTATCGGGGTGGGGTGCTTCTTGTGACAAACATACAGCCAGTGGTGTATGGAGATCAAAAGAATCAACAATTCACTTTAATACTTTAGAAATAAAAGCTACTATGTGTGGTCTCAAAAGCCTTGCTAATAATTCTTCAAATTGTGAAATATTATTACGAAGTGACAATACCACAGCTAAACCATATATAAACCGCTTTGGTGGCATACAGTACTCTCACTTACATGTGATTGCAAAAGCTATTTGGCAGTGGTGTGAAGAGAGGAATAATTTTGTATTTGCATCATACATCATACATTAACACAAAGGACAACAAAGTAACAGATTTTGAATCTAGAAAACAGTTAGGTCATACAGAATGGGAATTAAATATTAATAATTTTAATAAAATAGTACAAGCATTTGGTAACCCTGTCATAGATTTATTTGCATTTAGAACAAACACAAAATGCAGGAAATTTGTTTCATGGCATCCAGATCCTTCAGCTTATAAAGTGGATGCCTTTAAAATGTCTTGCAAAGGGGTTTATTTTATGCTTTTCCACCATTTTCTATGATTTTAAAATGTATAGAAATAATCGTGTCCAATGAAGCAACACGGATCCTTGTAGTTCTCTTCTGGGACACCCATCCTTGGTTTCCCTTATTCAAAAAACTATTGGTGACAGAACCCATTGTATTTGAACCAAGTAATAACTTACTGGTTTTATGTAATTCCAACTCACCACACCCTCTACACCGCAACCTATCACTACTGGCAGGGAGATTGTCCGGTAGGCATTCTTAAAGCCTGGCATCGACGTACAGGCAGCTGAAATAATGATATCTTCCATATCAAGTAACACCTATAAGCAATACTTACTTTGTATTTGGTTTTCTTACTGCCACACCAAACAACTAAATGCTACTAAAGCACAGATGACAGACATAATTACTTGTCTCACAAATAAGTTCCACAGTGGTGCATCTTATGGCACCTTGAATTGCATAAGGTCCTCGCTGCCACTAGTGTGATAGGGCCGCAGGTGGGAGCAGACGAAAAGATTAAAATTTTATTTAAAGGGTTCTTTCGCCTACGATCAAGTAAACTCAAATATAAGTATACCTGGAATGTTTCTATAGTGCTTAATTTTTTAGAGTCAAATTACAATGACTCAAACAACTTACATTAATGTTCATTAAACACAGTTACTTTATTAACTTTACGTACAGGGCAAAGATTACAAAGCCCTAGTTTCTATTGTTACTGACCAGATTAAAATAATTGATAATAAAATTGTTACTATAAAAAAAAAAAAAAAAAATTAAGACCTCAGCACCTAATCGTCATCAGCCAATTGTTTAAATAATTATAAAAGAATTACCTCTGAAATTAGGAAAATGTCCTAATTTATTTATATCTATCAAGAAACCACATTTGGCGGTATCGGTCAGTACACTCAACCGTTGGATTGACGGTCCTGGCTGCAAGAGGGATCGATACTTCCATTTTTTCTACTCATAGTACCAGGCACGCTACGACATCAGCTGCCATTATGAAAGGCGTTAGCATTGATGAGATACATAGAACGGCTGGTTGGACTGACTCATCGACAACTTTGCAAAGTTTTACAACCGTCCGATTTTAAATAATAATTTCGCTGAAGCGATTATATTGTAATAATAATATTAAAAGTATATTGCTATAATCATACCAAAGATTTATTTAAGGCTGAGGACACATTTAAGTTTGTTTTTTTTTGTTTAATAAGATTCTCTTGGAAATTACCAATTATCTTTAAGGAGTGTAAGACTGATTATGCT
The DNA here is from genome assembly GCA_963921215.1 of Scoparia ambigualis. Lineage (NCBI taxonomy): Eukaryota > Metazoa > Arthropoda > Insecta > Lepidoptera > Crambidae > Scoparia > Scoparia ambigualis. The sequence continues at coordinate 3,544,886 of OY992520.1, read as the reverse complement.
GTTGAAACATAATATCTGGGATATATTTGTTAACAATAATAAACTTTATGATTCTACAACAGAACTTTGAACATCTAACAAGTAGTATTTCCATCATAGAGGACGAGACAACAAGGAGCATAATTGAACAATCAAACAAACTTACCAAGTGCAGTTCGATTGAAATTATGCTCCTTGTTGTCTCGTCCGAAGATGATGAGTCCCACCCACCCTCACAGGTTTGATACCTATTCCCTGGGGTTGTAGAATCAGTTTCATAAATAAATACACAACTTAAAACTAAATGACAGTTCAAAACGCGGGCTAGTCTAGTGACGTGCGGCTGCGTTCGGAAATATTTTATTTTCAGATACTTTAAACTTATGTGGCGTCGGCGAGTGCTAAGACTCGATACTAACAAGTAGTATTTCCATCATCTTCGGACGAGACAACAAGGAGCATAATTTCAATCGAACTGCACTTGGTAAGTTTGTTTGATTGTTCAATAGTAACTCAGAGACTAGGAAATGGGGACCACAAAGCAGTACACTGCCACAGTTCTAATTTCATTAAATAAAAACTGCACATGAGCTGAGCTTAATGTGATAAGTGGTTAGCCTATCGCCGCTTTATGTTGTTGAATTTAACCCGTCAGATGTCCTCGTGAAAGATCAGGAAAGTCAAGAGAAAAGCAAAAAAATATAAAGGGTCAAGAGTACCCTAAACCAACAATCTACATGCTCGAAGAATGTTATGAGAAATGAAATGGAATGCTGTGTTTGCAGGCTCGATGTATGTATGTTTACTAAAGTTTACGAGAACACTACACATTTGTCGGGATACCGTCTGCTCGTGACCACGGACCCTGCTAAGGAAGCGTAGCGTCAGGATAACGTTTAAGTAAAATAAACGAGAGTTAACCATGAAGTGTTACGTTCATCTATGTCAGCTTAGAACTATCTTACTGTTTGTCAATATCAGCAAGTTCTAGTGTAGAACGGGACATATATGTATAAAACGTTGTTTTCTCCCTACTGACCCGTTTGGAATGATCAACCTGTATAGTCTCTGACTAACCCTTAGGGGATAATAGTTGTAAATTAATTTATGTATACTTTGTTGTTTAAAATTCTTATTAGAGGATCAACAATAATCCTTTCCAACCTATGCACATACTTTTATTTCCACTACTAATACAATGCCTTCGTTTTTCCTAGTAACGATCCAAATATAGCACTTCCACTAACTCCTCACGAAAACTACGATTCCCAGGAAAGGAAACCTAATCGACGTTGTGCTAATGACTACCGTTGGACCAATGGAGTGCTAGCCAGACGAATATATTATCGTTCTATAGAGTTGATTAATAACCTGTACTTTAATTTATATTGAATTAACCTTTTATTATTTTGTTATGTTCTAATTAAAGATTACGATCGTGTTGAGTAAAATTTTGTTAAGGGAATTACTACAAAGTCCGTGAATCGAACTCTAACGATTGAAAGCCTACCCCCCCCCCCCCCCCTCCTTCATGGACGTTATGACGTTATCGTGATTTACGTTAACGTTACGAGTTCGATAAAACTTTTGTGCTACGCCCACGGGTAGTAACACCTACTTTTCTTGCCCCTTGTCTGGTTGGGTCTTGATTTTTTTATTTTTCATTGCCTTAGGCGGTGCACAAACGTTGGTACTTTTTTTCCAATACGTGTAAGCACTTGGTAACTCTTTATGTGACGATAAAGCTGAAGGAACTGGCTATCTTATCTCTAATCTGTCGGAAAACAACAATGCTGTTAACATTGTTGTTTAGTATTTGTTACCCTGCTTTCATTTCTGTTACTCATAATTAATGATTAAATACGTTATGATGCAAGTATCACAAAAAACTGCCTATCTGTGATTAGGACCAACAATATTATTGACAACCATGCGTTGAATACAAAATAAGAAAAAATGCTAACGAATTGTAAAGTTTCGTTTTATTTTCGGAAACAAACATGTAGATTCAATGAACGCCAATAACGTAGGTGCGCATTCATAGTCCGATCACTCTTCGTGTAACGTTTAATAGAATTTGGCTTCGTACCTGGCTACATACAAAATGGAGCGCTTTTGCCTTTGTATGTAATTAGTTATGCGCAAGAATGGATTGAGTGATTGCAGCACGGTTTTTTAAACAAATAATCTGAGTTTTATACTCGTAGTAGTGTACAGCACACGGTATAGTTATTTAGAGTAGTTAATTCGGTTTTCCGGTTTTTTCGGTCCTCCGTGCTTTGGAAGGTACGTTAACCTCTCAGTCTTGGCTACAAAATGTCAAAAAATTTTGACAGCAGCTGCGATTTGTCGGGAATTTAAATTTGCGGAAATGGAAAAAATTATAACAAAAAAATCGAAGGCAGTTCATGTTAAATTATTCATTCACGATACATAAAATGTACCACAGAACCGAAATAATCGACCTTGTTCATACTAAAGTAGTCTCTAAGTGTATCAAAACACGGTAGATACAAAGTTAAGGTGGAGAGCGCGGCCAGTGCGGCCATAGGGTCTGACGGAATAGCAAGTTTTTTAGGTGCGGCCAAATACGGCCGCTTGGGGCTTGAGGGGTTAAGCCGTTGGTCCCGGTTGCTGTCGTAAGATGGTAGTTGTTAAAACCCACCAACCCGCATTATGCCAGCGCGGTGGGTTATGGCCCAATATCCCCACGTGCTATTGTCCACGTGGGAGGCCTGTGCCCAGCAGTGGGACGTTTATAGGCTGATTGATGATGAATTCGGTTTTAGCTTTTTCAAGTTTTTATTAAAGAACTCTTTGTCATGTGCTCGTAAGTTGATAGCTATTATATGTCTTTATTTGGAAAAAACACAATAGAATGAAGCTAAGTACAGGTTCCCGCCCCATAGATAAACTTACTAACCGATGGCATCATGACTTTCATAAGTGCTGTAACCTAAACATGGCGTACCCTGAATAAATGATATTGATTTTTGATTCTAAAGATATTACATAAAAGTTGTGCGGAGATCAGTGATGTTCCACTAATTATAATAATATAATGAATTAATAAATAGTATAAATAAGTACATACATACATATCGTCGCCGTAGAGCGAAAAGTCACCAAGTCGCAGTTTGACCGAAATTGAGTTAGAAATGTCATTAACATCCCCGATTTTTTCTGCAAATTTTAATCTTACTATCATGTCAATAGGTATCATAGATTTTATTTTAGGAAGTGCGAAAAATCATTAACACTTACTTAAGACTACAACATTTTACTCGAAAATAAACTAACTAACTTAAACATTTTTTCCTTCTTGGAAAGAGTTGCAAAGTTGTACCTAAGTCGGGTTAATTATTTTTCCTTTTTTTTAGTAATGGATGGTAACTAGGACCCAATATTTTCTAAAATTACCTTAAACCACTTGATTAGTTTAAGAATGACTGTTTAGATTCAGAACATATATGCAAAAACTAACTAAGTCCATTTAGTGACTTTTCAACCAAGAATTATGATAATTTGCACTACCATACGTAAAAGCGAGAAATCATTAAACTTGATTAATAAGTTCTATCCTAATGGTATAGCCACAAAGCTTTGTTTCGAACATTCGCTAAAACGTTTTGGTGATAATTTTAAGCAACATCTCCAATGGTCTATTATACTTCGGCGATTTGGTTAGTTTTAAGTCTTTGATTTTGCCGCGTAGGTGGTTGGTGACTTTTATTCACCGCGCTGCGCATGCGCTTGATTTTTTTGTGCCAACGTAATTTTATACCCTATTTGATATTTGTTTCAAGCGTCTCAAATGATTTATGGAGCCAAAATCTTCAGTGCTATGGGCTTTGGTGAATACCGGAGTAGAGCTCAATCTTTACGCCTCCTGTGTACCGCTCGCACAGCGGGGACCGAAAGATAACCACATTGATAATTGACCAACTAAGTCAGTCGGCTGATCTAGCTCTGGCTCGTTATCTCTCGGCGCAGTTAGTCATTCTGAGGCAATTTAATGCCCACAACCAACAGTGGTTGTTCTCGTTACAGATGACCGACCACGCTGGGCGGGAAACGCGTAGACTTGCGTTATCGCAAGATCTCTCCCAGCTTGTAAACTGCGCTACGCACGTGCCAGTGCCTTTTGCTGACGACTGATCCAGACAAACATTCCATATCGGTATCAGCCCCTTTGGGATCATCCGATCACTGTCTGGTGAAATCTGTATCCTTTACTCCCCACCTGATCAAAACCCCAGTTGTGTGAGACGGGTGTGGCGATAAAATTTTGCAGACTGGTATGAGATGCGACATTTCTATGCACCTTTTCCTTGGCGGCAGTGCTGTTTTTTTTCAGACTATCCGTCCAAATACTGCGGAGTATGAAATATTACATTCCTTATTCCGATGTTCCATCGGGTAGCAAAGCTCGCCCCTGGTTTAACGCTGACTGTCGCAGCGCCGAAGTACAGAAACAGTCACTTGTCTTAGCCTGATGCTCGAGCGCGCAAATCGTCGGGTACATAGACCCTGCAGAAAGCCTATAAGGAAGCCGCCAAGTCCAGTAAAAGAACATTACGTGGGGCACGATTCAATCACCGATGGGGCCCATGCCCCATCGGTGTTAAACTTGCTTCGCACCCATTTAGGAGTAGGGCTTTTTGGTCCCTTTCCAAAGCAGCCGAGGCGAATTTTAGTCGCCCTTCACTTCTACCGCTGAAAAAGCCTGACTGCTCACTTGCCCACACTGCAGCTGAGGAGGTAACTTGTTTGCCTCTCTTTTTGCAAAGAGCTGACGTCTGTAAGTCGCCAGCATAGTTCCACCAAAGTTACCTAAGCCGACCCCTCTATGTGAGAACTTCACATCCGCAGCAAAGAGGTAGTCAAAGCTCTCCGTACTCTACACGCGAATAAGACTAGTGGTTCTGATGGAATCCTGGCCATTATCCCACGTAACTGTCCACCTGAGTTGTTTCCTGTTCTAACACGCCAGTATCGCCTCTCACTTGAAACTAGTCTAGTACTTCAGTCGTAGAAGCAGGCTTCTCTACCAGATAGTGATACCACCCAGGTTATTTTAAGTGCACCTTTAAGTAGACTTAATGCGCCCAGGCTATGCAACCTACTTTAGTACACTGTGGTGGTTCGGGCCTTCTAGTGATCGTCTAGTATAATTTATAAGTGTACCAAGTATACTTTGCCAGATACAAAGATTCTACAAAATAGGAGAGCTTGATTATCTTGATTGTATCACTTCCAGAAAAGGGCTTTGCAGCCTGTGCCCAAAAAAGGTAGCCGTGCCGATCCATCTAACTACAGACTGATTTCAGTCACGTCCAAACTCTGCAAGATTATGGAACGTGAACAACTGAACTCTCGATTGCTGACATACCTTAAGACCAATGATCTCCTTAGTGACCGCCAGTTCGAATTTCGCCACGGTCAGTCGAATGGAGATCTTTTTGTGTATGCCATCCATCTTTGGAATGAAGCGATTGAGAAACACGGCGAAGCCCTTGCCGTCTCGCTTAATATCTCCAAAGTCTTTGATAGGGTCTGGCAGTGCAGCCCAATTAGTAATCTCCCCGCAGATGCATTTTCTGAAGGCCTTTGCATCTGGATCACTGACTTACTCGGGAAACGCTCAATATGTGTGTGTATTTATTAATATAATTTTTATAAAAGTTCAACAGCTGCATTAGATTACTCTCCTTTTTGATTTTGACTAGATATTAATTCTAATAAAATTAATAAAAATAAAAAAGTAATTAAGAATAATCACTAAAACACCTTTTGAATTTCCTAAGTTTAGTCGTATTTTAACTAACTGGAGTTATTCTCTTTGAAAATTATACAAACACGGGCGAAAACTCACCAACTCCATTCTACAAATCAATAACTAAAAATGTTGGTACAAGATTTGAGGGCGAAAAGTAATTAAGTATGGTTTTTTTCATTATCTCTGAAAATAAATGAAATACATTAAATGTAGTAATTTTACCTAATGCGCTAATTTATTCTCCAAATTATGAGACCATAAAATTAGAAACATGTTATACCAAAACCAAGTTATATTTTTTTTTATTTAGTAAAACTTTCAACCTTCCTAACTCAAATATCAGTTTTACCTACTTAGTGACTTTTCGCTCTACGGCGACGATATATGCATATAATCACGACTATTATCCCCGAAGGGTTAGTCAGAGACTAGGCAATGAGGACCGTAACAGCAGTCCTATGCCATATGAAGTTGGGTTATTGTTGCTTGCCATAATGCCGTTTTAAACTTTCTGTTGTTTTTTGCAAAATAGTATTGAACTAATGAATGCCACGTCATAATAGATGTACCTATGTCATTTAAATGCATGCACAAATAATTTGGGTACCTTTAATTAAAGTAATCTTTGATTTAGGTTAAGATTGAACGTCACGTCACAATCACATGTCATTGACGTCATACATGACATGACACGTTGGCAGTGTTGCCAGGTCCATTTTTATATAATCAGAGGATGCGACTTGAATTATTTTTATTTTTATTTGGCACCATAGTTTATGGGATCAGTTTTGTCATGCCTTTTCAATGATTTTGCCACATTATTGACCATTAGTTAGCAGAGACACACTATAAATATTTTTTTAATTTGTTATTTACTTTTATGTTTATTAATTTGTTTTTTTTATGTTCATTGTCCTGCACATCTGATGTCACGACTGTGTTCAGCAGAATATCAGTGCAGCAGGTATCACTTGGTCTTGCTGCTTATACTGAGCTGAGCACAGTTTTGGCATCGCACGCCAGTGCACAATTCTTTACTATGTACAATTTTGACGCAAAAGTTTGTACTTGCCTACTTGTATTGTTGTATTGTGTTTTGTCGTGTGATGCCAAAAATAAATGTATATTCTATTCTATATTCTATTCTATATAGTCCACGTTTCACCTAATAGCGACTGCACATGTGCTGAGCGTGACAGGTGGTGAGTCCATCATCGTTTATGCTGTTGGATGTCTTTTGTGGCGGCCAGAGTCGCCATATAATTTATTATCATCACGTATCGGTTAAAGAGTTTGTAAGCACATTCCTAAACGCGTGCAGATCCGATAAAGATATGTCACGGCATCCTCCCTCCAACATCTACGTAGTATTACTGTATAAATAGTCTTGTAAGGTTTAGATAATAAGTTAGTCACAATGTAGTCACTGTAAATATACAACATCATATAAAGAGACGCAGTCGTTATTTACCATCGCCATGGAACCTACCATCACCTCCACCTCGCACACCTCGTGCGACGGAACACTGGTGACCCCGCTCAAGCAACAAGCAACCTTCCAACGGAGTACCACGAAAAGAACACGTGAGTCATTTGCAATATCTACACATCAACCATGGCAGTAACATTGTGTTCAGCGACGGACGCATAAAGATTTTCAAAATAAAATCACTACGCCGAGCCACACCGAGCTGCGACTGCGACATTTAACATCACTCTTACAACTCACAACTTTGGCTTCCTTTCCGGCACATCGTATCAAGAACGTTTCATCGACCAAGGCAAAGAAATAAGGTACCCAGAAAAACAATGCGATATAGAATATACTAACGATTTCATAACTGTACACATTACGTTATAAATAAATTGTGCGGTGCAGCGAACGCACAAGAATTTCCGACGCAGCACTTTTCGCCGTTTGCTCTACGCTTGCGCAAATTCAAGATCACGGCATTAATGACTATACTGCTATACGGAAACAATTTTGTACAGAGCTGTGGATTTTTCTATAGAAGTAAATAAATAAAATCCAAAGGAAAATAGAATAAATGTATGCAACGGGTATTCACCCGTTTAACCGCCTCACTTACCGACTGACAAAGTGGTTTGAGGTATGTTATTTATAATTACGGGAAGAGATATTTAGAAGCATTATTTTACCAGTCGATTGTTTTATGAGATATTATTACACTTCATAAGACACTTAAATGCTCCTAGCTACCTCCAGGCGAATTGATTTCTCCGGTTATCTGATAAAGAGCCAAGTAATACGCCAGTTCGAGGATAATTATGAAGCTATAATGAAGTTGTACTCAAAATGAAGATATTCAACAAGTTTAAAATGCTTTGATTGTGCAATAAAAATATAGTAGAATAAATAAGCACAAAAATGAACCATGTTTGGGTAACTAATGTAATAATAAGATTTTAGTCAATTTTAATTATTTTTTTTAGCTAGGCACTTATTTCCTTATATTAAGTATGTATATTGAATGCAACATGTCTTATCTCTATGTACTTAATGTTTAATCTTAGTCAAATCTAATTTTTATGTTTTGTTATTATGTATTTTATTAAGTCTATTAGTTCAATTTATTATTAACATGTAATGCGTAATTTAAAGTTCACTGTAAGAATATGCATAATTTAAAGTTGTACTTGTTTATACCACTTAATTTGTGTGTATAATATAGTCTTGGTATAACGTGATATAGAAATAATATTAGTAACAATATTATGATGTTGAGAGGAATTATAAAAAATATTCGTGTACGTAAATGTAAAACGACCGATCGTTTTTTTTAAAAAGGTATATAAGTATTTTGTACATATATTGAAGAATACAAGGAAACAGCTCTCTTAGCAGCATTCAGCCTGCCAGCCTGCCTCAAGGTTCCATCGCAGCAACGTAACGCTTCCTGGATCCTCGGCATCACTCGACGGTCAAAATAAGTACCGTCGCACTCCACACGTCTCGACTCACAGCAGACATGGTAGCACACGCTCGTCTCGAGTCACGTAGACCGGAGAACGCTCGTTTTGTCAATGAAGACTTGAGCACGCTCATCACGACTTAACGTGGATTAGAGCACCACTGGCATCTCCAAGCTGAAGACCTGATGTTTTTTTTTTTCATTCCCTTTTTCAAGAGGGGGAGTACTGTGGCGGCCAGAGTCGCCATATAATTTATTATCATCACGTATCGGTTAAAGAGTTTGTAAGCACATTCCTAAACGCGTGCAGATCCGATAAAGATATGTCACGGCATCCTCCCTCCAACATCTACGTAGTATTACTGTATAAATAGTCTTGTAAGGTTTAGATAATAAGTTAGTCACAATGTAGTCACTGTAAATATACAACATCACATTAAGAGACGCAGTCGTTATTTACCATCGCAATGAATCCCTCCACCATCACACCTCGCTCACGCTCGATGGAACATCTTTAGTCCGTTAGTCGCCTTTTACGACACCCAAGGGAAGAGAGGGGGTGGTAGTATTCCTTCAACGGGCCGCTACGCGACAAGGCTCAATAGCTCAATTAGCGGCAAATAAGTAGCTAATAATAAACCTATAATATGAATTCATTAATTCAGTGGAATATCTGAACTTTGGGTTAATCGCTAAATGCTTAATACGAGTTTATACACACATACAGCCCGCGCGTTGCCCGGAGACTTAGGCAGAGAGACAGCATTCCATTTGCTAAAATCTTGACACACTTCCTTTGGTTCAGTATATCTTATTTAGTATATAATATGTATACACCCTTAATTTTTATTCGTTTTAATGAAATTAAGGGTGAGTTCCACCTATGGAACTGAACAACTTTCCCCAAGAAACCTATGTGCAAAAATTACAAAAAAAATTTCGACCTGCCACACAAAACAGTCCGATCAGCTGACGACAATGGGAGGTCGAAATTTTTTTGTCCTTGTTGCCGCGTTTTTAAAAAATACTCCCGGCATATCTATTCTTGGCATTTTACATTAAATAAACCCTATTAAACCTTTTATTTTCAAACTTTGCGTAGGCAGTAGCCGGTAAAAAGCGATTCCTTTATTTATGAACCGAACAGACACTACCCACACCGTACTGTGGAGGCGTACATCCAACAACTCAAGCCTCCGCTTATTGGATTTCCCCGGATCTCATATCCTGTGGCGTTTTTAATATAAACACTCGATATTTATTTATTCAGACCATCGTTCGCCCATCGAGGGTTGCCGTGCTGACTCCGAGAAAGAAACACACGCGATAATGGAGCCGAGAATGGATTATACGCGTCACATGCGAGTTTTAATAGCATTGCTTTTACCACTCTAATAGGTAGTTTATTGATGTGATTAGGTACATGCAATAATTCGCTTGTAAAATTTACCTAATTTTAGGCCGGCACTGCTTACAAGATTTTTTGAATAAGCTAGTTACATACATACGTACATAATTACGACTTTTATCCCCTAAGGGTTAGTCAGAGACTAGGCAATGATGACAGCAAAAGCAGTCCTCTACCATAGTCCACTTTTCACCAAATAGCGACTGCACTTTCAGCGCTACGCAACATACGGTTATGCTAGTTCAATTTATGAATCAGAAAGGTATTGAAAATATGTAAGAGTCGTATTTTTGCCTGGATCATATGGCAATCAGGACTAGGTGCCTTACAAATAACGCTTTTGTGGTTATATCCGAACCTTGTATAATTAAGTCATCATTATCATCAAACTATTAATGCCTTTTAACGCCATTAACGCTGAGCACATGCCTTACCACATGGACATCTCCTCTCCTTACATCACTAAGTTTTATTTGTACTGGCACCTCGAGACCTACCGTTAGGTTATGCAAGAAGTGCCAGACGTCCCTGCGCCAGTAGAACACTCGCGCAGGAGACCATCTGCGTTAGGTCTTGACGCCGAATCAGCGCCCGCCGAAGCGCGCTCTTCATTCGGTACTCATAAGACTAGTGTCTCGGGAGAGTCTCCCCGTGAACACGTGTAGTTCACTGCCTATTGCCCAGATAGGTAACCAGGGCTGTCAAGCTCGCTCACTTCTCGTTGCACGAAGGGCACAACTCGCAGTTGCCGCTGCTCGTTGCTGCTCTTACCACATGGACAATAGAGCAAGGAACATTGGGCCATAGCCAACCAAACGTTGACGACTCCCGCACCGTAGATACTTAGCTGCTGGGCACGACCTGATAACGGGGTGACCTAATTGAATGCAGGCGATTTGGATGTTTCTACCTAATATTTGACGACCTCCGTGGTCGAGTGGTTAGCACGCCGGGTCCGGCGTCGCGCCATCTCTGAGGTCCCGGGTTCAACCCGGTCGGGTCAATTTAGAGAAAACTGTTTTTCTAAATTGATTTCGGGTATGGGGGTTTTTCTATGTTTATGTATATTTATCCGTTATTTTACCATATTAACGAGTTTTTAAAGAATACCGAACTTGGGCTAGATAATTGGTGGGAGCGTAAATAATTTAAAAAAAGAAAAAAAAACTTGGCCTATTTTAGGTTGGCGAGTATTAACAGGTGTCAACACTAAATAATGTGATAGGGGCGGTACTTCTAACCTGTTAAGGCTAAGTACTACATCTAAATTCATCGTCAAAAAAATAATATGGACTTATAAAAAAGTGAGTTTAAATCACAAAATAATTAAATAATGATTTTTTTTCTCACTTACTAATCTTAAACATACGAAACAAAGTAATTTATTAGTTAGCCAGTGCTACCGTTTGCCATTTTTTTCATGTTTCTCCGACGTATGAAACCTTTGATATCGCATAAAGTAAAAATGGTCATAAATTATGGGGGGAGGGAGTAGAACACCCCATATTATTTTTTTTGTTGATGAATTTAGACGTAGTACCTAGCCTTAACGGGTTAGAAGTACTAACCCTATGACATTGTATTACTATTTTATCGCAAAGTTTTAAATCTTTTCAGACATCTAAAACCTAGACTTCCAGACAGCTGATCGCGTTCGAGAATCACATTTGTAGCCAAGACTAATAAAAAAACTACACATTATTATAAATCCACTCATAAATTACTTACATCAATATGATGAGTTTGTTTGTCGCTCTTGTTGCTCTTAATTATTTATTTCAATTATTAATAATAGTAAGAACCTTTACCGGTAAGTCGACTACGGATAGCTACGTGTAGCCAGCTACGGATTGACTACGATAAACTGACTAGCTACATGTACTACGAATAGCTACGGATAGACGAAAGTTCTTAAATACACGAGATACAGGTACGAACAAGGTACGACTATGTGTAAACTGAATAACTTCAGCGATGTACGCAGTTTTTGTTGCTTGAATTTAACAACAGACCTTCCGTCAGACATCGACCCTTCTTGGGACCAAATATCTTAAGAGGCCTATTACATCTCGACTGCGATTTTTGCTTAATATGGCCAATTTTGACGTTATGGATCTCAGAAACAAAAATATATTAATAATTATGACTTATTGAATAATGTAGAATAGCTATTGGAATAGTGCGCTTTTTGTAAATTTTGCTTAACTTTTTAATTAAAACCAAAATTGCAGAGAAAGATTTTCATAAAGTGCGCGAAGGCACTTTACTTAAGTAATTTTTACTTCATGAGGAATAAAGATCTTATAATGAATTTATTATCCTATTTTGCTAAAAACGATAAATACAACTGCAAAATTACTACAAAATGCGATGCGCCGCCCGTCCGAATTCAACTTATGCTCACAGAATGGAGATTTGTAATATTATCCACAAATTTATTATCCTATTTCGATAAAAACGATAAATACATCTGAAAAATTACTACAAAATGCAAAAATGGGCATTTTACGCAAAAATCATATTCGAGATGTAATAGGCCTCTTAACTGCGAAATAGCCGGAGCGTCCAGAACGCGTGTGTTTGGGAATCTTCTTCTATTCAATGTTGGGCAAACATTTACACTTTATCGTATTCTATCAGACTATCCCGGTTTCGAATGAAATCCTTTATAACCCTTCCGAAAGTGACAAGCAACCGTAAGACCTACATGCATAATTAATAGGATCAAATTGGCTTACGGATAGGAGATTGTATAGGCGTGCATAGTGAATCAGAACCGAATCTAAATATTTGAATTAACGTTAAAATGTGCTTAATATAATTTTATATTACATAGGCCAACGGCTTCGTCTGCGATGATGAAATATTATTATTATGAAATATAATATATTAAGAAATATATGAAATATTATTATCTATTAAATATATATGCGACATTTTTATGAATCTTCATACGCCCGCCGTGATAAAATTCCGAATAAAATGTTTTATTCAAACCTGACAACTAGAAACACACCGAAAAAATAATTAGGAAAATAAGTTAAGCCGTTCTGAAGTGATGCGCGAACAAACCTTCTGGCTATTGATTTTTATTTAAATAGATAAGTTGTTGTGTTCACTATTCGCCTCGGTGGCAGAGTAGTCTAGCGCTTGTCTACAAAAATCTGGAGGTCCTGGTACAATGGACTTGGGAAAAATGAAAAAAAAGTTCATTTTGACTTTATACCATTATAGAAGTCGTTATTCTAAAACCAATAGTTTTTATTTCACTTCGATACGAGAAGTATTTACAAAGTTATTGTACATAAATAATTGCATAAAGCACTACTACCTCGCTTAGTTCGCTGGCACTCGACTGACGTGACGTGACGTCTTCGTATCCGATAGCCCCCACCGCCGCTCTCGCTGCCCGCACCCGGCGGGCGTCCGATTACATTACTTAACTATTTGCACAATTAATTATTAAGTAATCTGTGGCACAACTGCACTGGTTCAGAGCAGACATATTAATAAAACGAAGTCGCGCGAGCCGTGCGAGAGAATGGAATCCGATGACGTCACGCCGCGTGGTAATTTTTATGAATCTTCAAAAAATTATTGTGAAGTATTTTGAAGGACTACAAAAAATAATTTAATGTCATATTTTAAGTTAAAATGTGAATATTTAAAAAATAAATAAATAAAAATACTTTTCCCAAGCTCATTCTCAGGTCGGGCAAAGGGTGTTTCGGATTTTTTGATGCATAGAGCGCGGGCTTCTGATCTTCAACCGCGTTTGGCTAGCGTGGTGATTGAGATTTCAATGTGGAGGCCATTGCTCAGCAGTGAAGAGGCTGTTACTAGCTAGGCGGTCAGCGAAAATTCCGGGTCCTCGAGGGTGTTGCGCGGTGTAGGGTCCGCGGTAATTCGTAAGCGCCATTCACATTTTTATCAATAAATTAATAAAAATGTTAGTTTTTAAAAAAAATTCAAATCAGTTAAGAAATCGAAAAGTTAAATACCTATGTGTTTATGATTATGGGAATTATTATAGTAAAATACGGTCGTGAGGTGCATTTATATGAAATTTTACAGGTAACTTTAGGATTTTTTTCAAAATGTTTCCAATCGTGTTTTGGGAACAGTCATCCCCTCACACTGTACCTTCTCTCTCTCTCTGGAGTACTCTTTCATCGAGCTCCTCGTACCGTGTTAGTACCGTGATTGTACATTTTTATTGACGTCATTGACGTCAATACGTAATACGAGTCAGGTAAGGTAGCAGGACAATTTCATTTAAAAAACAATTTTCAATACTTCAAGCTTTAGTAAGCTTATTGTACTACGTTTGGCGGTTTCATGAAAAGAAGGGAAAAGTCAGATCATAAACTTTTCCTGCTATTGAAATTAAATTACAGACTGAAGCCTTTCAGAAGTAGGAAACTAAACTTTCTGGTTTGCAGAACGGTATTTTACAATAACTTGTTTACTCTGCCTTTGTAGGTATAAAGAATTTTATTGTTGTTTAAAATTCACTGCGGAACATTTTAAACCGAAAAAGTGTTGGAAGCATTTGATTGTTCTGCTCGTGTATTTAATAATATTTTTTACAAATGGTTAACTGAAGTACATTAGTCATTAGTCAAGACATTAGTCTCATCTCTATGTAGTGGCTGCGTCTAAGCTGGCTTAACTTTTGCGGTTCTTCGTATTAAGTGGCACTGTATCTCAAGTATTGGGCCTAAAGTATAAAATATTTAAATCAAACAATAAAGTTGTGTATTCCTTTGTTACAGATAACACCACTCACGAGTTTTTGCAGAGTAAGTACAAAATAACTTCACTAAAAAGTTTTACCCTTATATTTTTATCTGACGTCAAGCAGGTACTGTTTTATGCTGTGTTTTAAGGACTAGATTGTGGCACTATAACTGAATATTTAGAGTCGACAACGCGAATACCATTGGTAGAACAAGCTCCATGGGCGATGGTTGCTTTCCATCACGGCGGCCAGCATACGACCCTTGATTGTACATTAAAATAAAACAGAAATAAAAGAAAGAATAGTTGAAGTTCAATAATTCGAAACAAGAATTTCGCACGTCGATGCGCGTCGTAGAACGGGTCTCAATTAAATTTTTCTATGAGCTGATATGGTCGGTGTAATGAAAGAACGGCTCAGAATCTGAATGGGCCTCGGACAATAGTGGGCGCACAATGCCGCTTGCTTCGAGCACGAATAGAAATTAATATTAGAATCGGTGCCTTATTGTCGGGGAGGTCTACGTAATTATGATTTTCTGCTAGTAGTCCGTTAATAGACTTCTCGATTTGTTTGTTTTGTCGTAATGAAGTTCACGGCAATATTTTTATTGTTTTTTCAGGTAGTTCTAAGCTAGTTGTACAAACTAGTAGGTGCTCTTACTGTCTCTGTAATGTAGTATTTTGTTTTTATAATGACATAGTAGAGATTTTAGATGGTAGAAGTGTGAAATAAGCATATTTTTTAAAGTTTGTGAATGTTATTGCTAAGAAAATAATTCTTTTAACTCTTAAGATTTGTGAAAACTTTCACTTGGCCGTAAACAATATTATCAGCCTCGTCTAAAACCTTTTGAGGCGTGTTCGCTAGTCGCGGACCTTACCTCCTTTAACAAATTACTTGGACGGCTTAGAGCTTTTTCCACGAATTTGTTCCGTGGCGCAATAAATTCGACATTCGATTTTTTTATCACAACTTTGATAATCAAAGCCCTGTTTTATAGACATTCCGTTTTGCTGAGAGTCATTATCCTTAAACATTTTGAGAATTTTTTTGAGGATATTGAAAGTAATATGTCTTTGATATCCATTATGGTATTCCCATTGTGTCATTGAAAAACGTAAAACGTTACTCATTCATATTATTGATTTTGTTTTTAATGGATTATATTCACAAACATAATACAAAAATGCTAAGTACTCTGTGTAACATATAATAGTTTAAAAATAAATACAGATTACGACTAAAAGGTCATGGTGATTCGCTTTCAAAGCGTTTTATTATTGAATGAATTTGAGGTAGTGCTCATAGTTTATCAAAAGCGCATCGTAGGTGGAAAGCAATATTAGGAGCTTTTTACAATTAAATGTTCTTATTAAATCAAATAAACACAACACAATACGCTACAATGATACTTTAGCAAGGGCGATGTAAAGTTTCTCAGCTTGATGGCTTGTCAATAGAATCTTTGGTTAAGAAGACATATTGTTTGTCCAATATATTTTATGGACGATAACGCGTAAGGACAGACAGCACGCTTGTCCAATATGAAAAAACTTTGCCTAAGAATGATCGAACTTTAAGCAAACTGTCGTTTTGAACTCGCCGTGCCAGATGGCCGCATCATGTAGATGGTCACTGCTGAAGAGTTTGATATTACTTGGATATGCTATCAATAGTTCTGAAACTGGAAGTAGGAGTTTGAGTAACTGAGTTATCAAAACATTTTAGACAACGCTTTCACACGGAACGCCGCCGCCGATAAAAACAGTTGACGATATCAAGTTACAAATAAATTTTTGGACAATCTAAACTTCTGTCTCATTGTGACCACGGACCATGCAAACGTGATTAAGTCAATTATTTATTACTATGTTTTTGGTAGATTGTTTTATTATAAAAATTAATGAACCAAGTAAGGTGTATCAGGATCGAAGCGAATGGAAAGCAGTGGCCTTGCATACACCTCTGAAAAACGGGCGTGATATTAAATTATTAAAATTTATTATTATTAAATTGGTTTACGCTCACACCAATTATCTAAACCAAGATAAAGTATTCTTTTAAAACTCGTTAATATGGTAAGTTATCGGATAAATATACATAAACATAGAAAAAACACCCAGACCCGAAATCAATTTAGAGAAACAGTTTTTCTCTAAATTGACACGACCGGGAATTGAACCCGGGACTTCAGAGATGGCGCGACACCAGACCTGGCGTGATAACCACTCGATTAAGGAGGTTGTCAAATCGTCGTGATATGTGTATGCATGTTTTGTCTGCTCCTCCATAGTAGCTTAGGCAATCCGTGACCACGGTAACTGTAGATAGATAGATATAACGCTTTATTGCACGCACAAAAATACAGAAAACATAAAAATAAGCACATTTAAACTAATGTGGGCAAAGGCGGTCTTATCGCTTAAAGCGATCTCTTCCAGACAACCTTTGAGGTATAGGACAACAGAAAAAGAGCGACAGGCATCAGTGCACCAGAAACAAGCAAATATTAAATTTAAAAAATAGATTCCAATACTTAATATACATATAAATAAAAATAAACTAACAATACAGATACGTACCTACTATATATTATAAAAGGTACTGTAGCTACCTAACTAACATAATATACACAAAACAAAAAGATATGATCGCAATCCCGTAAAAAATACTTGTTTTAACTACTGCTATCTTACAACAAGTCGCTTCGCCATCGAGCTCCAGAAAGAAAAGTAGACTATCAAGAAAGAAACCATCAAGAAACGTTAATAGTAAAATAATAATAAATTGTTTTTGGAATAGCTCGATGGCGCAGCGGCTAGCGCGTTCGGCTTGCGATCTTGCTCGCTAAGCAACTTTTGCAATGCCGGGTCGCTGGATGGGTGACCAAATTTAAAACATCTTGATCGCCTCCGCGTTGTTGTCGTAAGATGGCAGTCGTTAAAACCCACCAACCCGCATTGGGCCAGCGTGGTGGGTTATGACCCAATAGCCCCACGTGCTATTGTCCACTTGGGAGGCCTGTATCCAGCAGTGGTCCATTTATAGGCTGATGATGAATTGTGTTTGCTAGGTGTCAGCCATAGTGGACGACGTGTACTCAGAGCACTCGCACGTGGCCGGCTCGTTCACCATGCTGGCAAGCTCCAGGGCTCACGTCGGAGGATCTCTGAACGCCAGGGCCTTGCCTGGTGCGAGGGTACATACCAACTTCATCGGGTGCTTGAAGAAGGTGAGTTTATTAATCATTATGATTAGCCTGGAGATACCCGCCGCTTATTAAAGGCCTTACCTCGTTCTTGAACCTTTCAGACCCAAGTTGTGCTCAATACCAATTATGTCCACGGGTTGACGGAATAACAGGGTTCCCTTGGTACGCTTTACTCTGTCTATGACGGCCGAGTGGTCGAGTGGTCAGCGACTCTGACTGCGAAACCCACGGTGCTGGGTTCGAATCCCGGTAGGAGCAAAATGTTTGTGTGATGAGCATGACCGTTTGTGACCGAGTTGTGGACGTTTATTAGTATTTATTTAATTTTATCCGTTATTCAGTCACCTTAATTCAGGCTAGGCCTTGTTTGAGGCACAATGATTGGTGTAATAATTGTGAAATTTATTTATTATTATTTATTTATCTATGTACTTTGATCCATATATATTTTTCGTTGACCTTAAAAAATAATTTTCAATTCGAGATATTTTTTTATATAAATCTGTTGGTAGGATTCTGCTCAGAATCCGACCGGATAGCGACCAGCCTAATACTACTTGTCTCCAGATATTTGCAACGATAATAAGTTAATGTTTTTTGTTTTGTGTCTTCTATGGTCTTTTCCTTTCATAACCCACAGGTGGAGTTCTCCGCGGACACTCTCCGCCTGAACCTGATCGACCTGGCCCGCACCGGCAGCAAGTTGATCACCGTCACTGGCCGTTTGGAGTACGCCTGCACTGCCTCGGATACCGCCGACCCCGTCAGCTTTACCACCAGGGACGCTCATTTGGTGAGTCACGTGTATACTTGTAGCAGGTTCTTCTTACCCCTCAAACCCCAAGCGGTCGCATGAGACCGCACCTACAAAAACACACTTGACTTTGTACCGTGTTTTCATAGACTTACAGACTACTTTAGTATGAACAAGTTTGGTTATTTCGGTTCTGTGGTTCATCTTATGTATTGTTATCGCACAATATCGCATAGTCTATGCTCCATTGATGTTGACAGTTACTGTCAAATAAGTGTCAAAAAAATCCAAGAGTGAGTGGTTTGCGTAGCGGTTAACAATTTATATCATGTGATTAATAACATTCACTATGATAGCATAATATACTGAATCCATTAATTAGAGTACCTTGTCTGTGATAAATGCGACTTAAATAACGGCCTACATACTTTCCCACATTACTTAATGACGCTTAGGTACTGAAACTTTTTCATTAACCTTACCACATGGACCACTTAGTACTTAAAATTTCAATCTGAGCTAGATACTGTAGGTACAATGTTGTATAACAATACAACTAATAGTGTCGCGTAGCGGTGAAAGAATACTACCACCCCCTCTATTTCCTTGAGTGTCGTAAAAGGCGACTAACGGACTAAAGACTGCACATACATCCAACAGCATGGAGCGGCGTTGGGCTTCACCACCTGTCACGCTGAGTACATGTGCTGTCGTTATTTGGTGAAAAGTGGACTATGGTAGAGAACTCTCTCTCTCTCTCTTCGGGGATAATAGTCGTGATTATACTTATGTATGTATGTTGGTCTCTCTTCATTCATTTTTCATTTAATTGATTGGATTGTTTCTCGTGCTTCTAAAATAAATTCTATGTCAGAACAGTTTCAGTCATCCTTTGACTCGGCATTGTAACTAAACGCTCAAATCAAATAGCTTATTATACTTAGATTTTTGGACAGTAGAGAATAGGTAGATTAATGCTGCTGAGATTGCAGGTAACATATTGGTCTGGAGCTAAAAAAAGTTATTAGTTTAGAAAGTTATTTTGACATTATCCTTAGACGATAGATATTTCAGAAGGTAATATATAAAAGAAAGCTTATGAGAAATCCAACGGGTGTGGGTGATATAAATCTTTTTGAGCGATTTGAAAGGTTACTTTACTTAGAAGTTGGATAATTATAAAGCCTATCTGAAATTGGAGCTTGGAGAGCGAAACGTCTAAACTTTTATATTGTTATAAAAGGAGAAAAAAACCAACTAACAAAAAGGCGACAGAACTTTTGGCACGTCTGAAAAATGATTTATCTTCATTGGAAAAGGAATTGTTCTTTACGAAGTTTCTTAGGTCATTAGTGTTAGCACTTGTCACTATTTTCCTCATTGTGTTTCAATTGTTTAATGGCGTTGATCTGGAAACAAAATGGCCTCTGTTGTAAAGTAACCCCCCGGTTGCCATTACAAAGGCTTACAATGAACTTTTCACGCACCTCATTACCCCTAGACGGCATTCCGCGGCCATCGCAAAAACTAAGCACCAATTAAAACAGCGGGCTTCAAGTGAAAAATCAACGTAACACGACTAATTTGGGATGGCCCCCGGCGTCTGCTGAGAGCACTCCAACGCCGGACTCTTGAATTTAGTTGAGTGTAGTTCTGGACACTGATTAAATTGTTAAATCGAGCGAATATATTTTTAGAATCTATGTTTATTCGGGAGGCGAAAGATTTTAGCCTTCATAAAATAGAGCGTCTGCAAAGTTTTGACTCGGTGGATGGAAGTTAGACAATCGTGAAAATGATCCAACATTTTGACACTAAGTTTATGTACGGTTTTAGTAAAGGCTGCTGTTGTACTGGCGCTATAAAAACTCTTTTGATTTTTTTAATTAATTGCCACGACCGATGTTCACTTTACTTCAGAATGGTTCCATCTATTTGGGTTTTTTTTGTTTTTGTATGTAGTATTTTGAATAAAAACGTTTTTTTGGAAATTTGGGCGGTTTTATAGTAACTTTTGATTTTAAGTGTTGTTTTTTAAATACAAAGGTATGTTAAAAAAAGATTAGGATATATTATCAATTACCCTACATTTACGCTACCTATTTTAAGAGGCCTATTACATCTCGACGGTGATTTTTGCGTAAAATGCCCATTTTCGCATTTTGTTGTAATTTTGCAGTTGTATTTATCGTTTTTATCGAAATAGGACAATAAACTAATTATAAAATCTTTAATCTTTTTCAGTGTTTAAAATTTTATTAAATCTTTATTCATCATGAAGTAACGATTATTCTGGTATACAATTTGCTTAATAATATTATCGTAGATAGGAGAAATTCACAGTTAACTTAAAGCAATTTTCGAAGTTTATTGGTTAAAATTTTTTAATTTCACAACCTTACTGCTTAACGTATGTGTATGCACCATAGAAAGAATAGAAAATAAATTTATGGTCATTTACAATTTATTATGCTTTATAAGACTATGACTTTTATGAATTATGCTTTGTAAAAGTATGTCTTACAAAATTATGAATTATACAATTATGCGTTTTAAAGTATGCTTAATCAAATTATGACAAACCATCATATAGATTTTAATGAATATGGTTTTTATTAATGTCTTTCAACCATTCTGCGTTATTATGTTTATGCGTAATAAAAAATTTGCTACAAGTTATTATTTTTTTTTAAATTGTATGCTATATGATGAATGTCAATTAAAATTATGGCAATAAACATTATGCGTTACAATTTCGTGTCACCATCGCAAACACAACAAAAAAAAGAATTAGCTAAATAGAGAACGGCTTCACCCGCTCTGAAGTGATGCGCGAACAATATACGTTCGTGGCGATTGATATTTATATAATTAGATTTCAAATAAGTTTACATCTTGAATTTTTTTATTAATCGGTGCCTCTTCTATTGAAACGTAAATAAAAGTGCTTGAGTTAAAACAGTCTTCTTTTCCACAATAAAGCTTAACTACAAATCGCGGAACTAAGCACCAATTAAAACAAGTCGGTCAAGTGAAAATCATCGCAACCCGACCCGGTGCAGACGTCCTCCTTTCGTAACAACGGCACTTTAACCGTTGGACTCTTAAATTTGGTCGAGTGTCCGGCACGGACGCTGATTAAATTGGAACAGGGGTTATTCCATTGAAGCTCACGATTGGTGGCTGAGGCCACTTCAGTCTCCGTTCATTGATTTGCGGTTAGTGTTCCATTCTCATAGTCAACTTAAGGAATATTAGTAAACCAAGGTATTTAATAAAAATGTTATGCTCGATTTTAATATTCTGCATTCGCATTTTTCTGCTGGAAAGGATTGTTTTGCATTCCTGTGTTCTGGTGTGAAGGGTACTAGGTCCCTTAAAAGTAAAATCACAGGGCATAAAGTTATAAGAACTGAAGTTTCAAAGAGACGTCTTACTTTTGGTATTGCAAGAGTCCGTGGACTTCTGCATTTTGCTCTCTCCAGCAGGGACCGGCCGGCCGTTGCATTCGTGTCCTGGCTAAGTAACATACTTTCACAACAAGTGCTGCCTCTCGAAATCAGGATGGCTACGAGTCGTGAGGCTTTTAAAAAGAAAGTCCGCATGGTCCTTTTAATTGAAACCATGGCAGAATCATCTCAGTAACGTCTTTTTTAAAAGTTATGTAGTGTATTTATATATTTGTGTAAGTTTATATGTTTAATATTTATATAATTGTGTAAATATTCGTACATTAAATTCTTAGTAGATTACACTGTCCTGTGTCACATAAATCGCAGACAATTGCAACTACCATGTCATCTCTGCACCACCCTATGGTTGACTGGTAGAGAATGCCTCAGGCATTAAGTCCGCCATGTAATAATATTATGTTGCAAAAGTAAAAAAAAAACATAAAAAGGAGGATTATTGCAGTTATCAATGCTAGTTCAGTAGGTATAAAAATATATTGTATTCTAATATATTACAGTTTGTTTCTTTCTTTATATACAGTTTGTTTCTTCCTTTATCCTCGTCGGGTTACTAGGCAATGAGGACCCCAAAGCAGTCCTCTACCATAGTCCACTTTTCACCAAATAGCGACTGAACATGTGCTCTGCGTCACAGGTGGTGAGCCCATCGCCGTGAAAAACTAAACTAAGAAAAATGGCATAAGTATGACGATGTTTCTAAATGGGCGTGGACGAAGGCGCGGGCAGGCCGCTCGTACAACATACGAGTATTTTACAAATAGTCTCCGGCTATGGCCCAGTACACTAACTAGAGATGGAAATGATTGGTATTTAAAAATAATAATCTTAAGATCATGTTATTTTTTTTATCACAGTGAAATCACCTGCTATTTTTCATTGAGAGTGATTTTCCTACTATTTATCATTGAAAATATTAAAATGAAATGACATGGTAATTGAATAATGATTATGATGTAACAAGACACGTTTGGCGAGGACGACCGCCCCCCGCACAGGAGAAATGTCACTTCATTTCGTTAGTTTCGATAAAAAAACATATGAAAGGTGAAATAAAAATTGTATTTCATTTCATTCATACACGCACTAATGAGAAATCATAATCGCTGTGATTGCAAATGACAATAGCAGGGATGTCATGTGAGAAACTAAATCATATGATTATTCACTGCTATCAATGATTTGTTCCATCTTTAGTACTAACGATAGTGTTACTACTGATTGGTGCCAATACAGCCAGGATTTGTTAGCTCAGTATCCTATTTGTGGGCTAACACGCTGATGTTGTTAGCGGCCTGCTCAATATGCACATAATATTAATGACTAAGTCGACGCTCCCTGAATGGAGTCGTCAAGTGGGTTTTGCATTAGTTTGCGAACTATCTCTTGAGCGTTAGACCGAAACCACAGTATAAATATAAGCTAAAGCAGTATGGAAGCTCGGCCCTTTTCTTGTTTTATATACCTACGCGCCAATTGAGCGTTAGGGTTGTCCTCTTATTTTTGTAAAACTGAAAAAGTTTTTGTTTAGTTAGCGCTGTATCTCAGCTAGTTAGCGCTTTTAACTAGCAAAGCATAAGGGTTGTCACTTTTAATTTATTAAAATTAAAAACTAATAAGTTAAATATGGCGGCTAATTTCCTCATTCTATTATCGGATTTATTGTCGAAAACCCCACAGATCCCCTGATATCGATTTTTAAAGCAATAGGTCGAATAACTAAAAAGTTCAAGATGGAGGCTATTTTGTCTCATACTAATAACGGAGTCGTTGTCAGAAACCACTCAGATCCCCAGATATCGATTTTCAAAGCAATCGGTTAAATAACTAAAAAGTTCAATTTGGCGGCTACTTTTTCTCATTCTAATTACGGGTTCATTGTCAGAAACTACACAGATCATCAGATATCGATTTTTAAAGCAAAGTCTATTAACGATTAAGTTTCGTGGTATCAATTCTTATTACTTTTCACCATTAAAATAACGCGCGCTCAAAAATCCTAAACAACCAAACGATTTAGTTAAAAGAAAAAGCTTTTTATTTAGTAATAATAAATCATTCTTACCTTTCAACATCAGCAGGAAGTTTAAAAAACGAAAGCTCCAGTTTTGAAGAAGCCGAGTTCAAGTAGCCGAATACTACGCAATACACACACTCGTGGCATTTTTAAAAATCGCGCGCACATCGCACGCAAAACACAACAATGAACACTCGTTCTCGACGCGATACGCGCTACTGAGAGCACTGTGATGTCCGCTTAGGGGCCCTGTAAAGACGTGCGTCTGTGGGCGTGCGTCATTTCAAGCGTTTGTACGTAGCTTCCTTACTGCTTTAGCTCATATTTATACTGTGCCGAAACACTGCGTGTAACTCTGAACAAGTTTAAGCTGGATATATACATTAGTATTTGTGTGTACCTACGAGTAATGCGAAATTATGTGCTTTGGTCGCATTGTCGCATAGTATTGTTAGGGAGGTTTTAATTTGATAGTTAAGAGGAGTTTAGAGATGTTGTTCAAAATATTACTCATAAATATTAGGTAGGTATATTATTTTCTAATATGCTAGTAGGTAAACTGAATCAGTGCACTGATCGGCCTAAACCATATTGCAAACACAATTGACTTTTCTGCCTTGAATGAATTCTCAATAACAGCTCTTTTAATTATTACTTACGAAGATATATAGATACACTATTGTATTACGTTAATTTAATATCTGTGTGTAATAGCTTAAATTTTGATAAATAAATGTATTTACCTAGGGCGGAGTGCAGAAGTGCACTTAACTCGTATCTCTCTCTCTTTGGGGGCTAACATAATCTGTGTCTGACAGAGTATAATGAAGACTGACTTAAACAAGACAAGTGGATACGCCAGGCGCACTTAAAACACTTCATAGTAAACAGGGAGTTACAAACCGAGTTAATTTCAAAACAAAATGTTTTACGCGGCAAATCACCTTGTTCAGTCCTATTATCGTCCCTCACATCGGAACCTCTCCAAATGGGAATTTCTCAAGGCATTCGCTAGTGCCTATTAAAGTAAATTATTATAACTGGCGATACGCACTGGTCGCTAGGCTTAATGGAGTAACTGATTTTAATGCGCGATAGGGGACGGCAAATTATACTGTTGGAGTGCTGGCAGAAATGGCCGGGTGATGTACTATTGCGGACTCCGTCGGTTTACCAGTCTAAAGACCAAAATCCCTTGCACACCTCGTCGTCATTTGGTACGGGCACGTACCCGGGCGGGCGGTGCGCTTCATACGAAAATCTCTGCAAACTGGTAAAGCGACGGTGATCCCGACCGTACATGACCTACGCGTACGCTACTGTAAGCACGCGCGGTCGCAATGGCGCGCAAGCAAATATCGCCGGAAAGTGGTTTTTTTTTAAATTTGACTCATCATAGTGATTACATCCTGCCTGATGGTAAGCAGCCGATGCAGTCAGAAATAACGAGAGCGCTCCCCACCGTGGAACAGCACGGCAACAAGCGCACCCATTCATGACGGCCGGCATAAATGCCGTTTCACACCCCGCTTAAAAGACAGCTGGGAAACACATGCGCCGGCAAAGAATTCCAAAGCCGAATTGTCTGACAGAGGAACGACTTGCCAAACTTTTTGGTACGAGTGCTGATAGTCTGTACAATATGATGGTGGTTCCTAAGACCAACACGTGTAGTCCGGGAGAGGAAAGGAGAGGGCGGGATTAGTCTACCTGGAACTTGCTCGACTGACACGCGAACGGACCGGGGCACATCTGATACTATTAGTTACATACATATAATCACGACTATTATCCCCAAAGGGTTAGTCAGAGACTAGGCAATGAGGACAGCAAAAGCAGTCCTCTGTTATGTCACTTTTCACCTAATAGCGACTGCATATGTGCTCAGCGTAACAGGTGATGAGCCCATCGCCGCTCTATGCTGTTGGTATGTGCAGTGTTTAGTCCGTAAGTCGCTTTTTACGACACCCAAGAAAAGAGAGGGGGTGGTTGTATTCTTATTCCACTAAATATTACTGAAATGCCTTTACATACATTTAAAGCACATGCATATTAAAAAAACCCTCATGGGTAAAGGTTGTTATAAAGTGGAAGAATATGTACTTAAATGACAAATATTTATGGACATAGTGCATGTACGAGCATAACCTATGTATTAGTAATTTGTATTAACATATTTCTTTATAATGTATTTTGTATGACATGGCGACGACATTATAACTTTTGTTACTTAGAGGGAAAAAAGTAAGGCCTCCTGAGTTCCTTGCCAGCTTCTTCTCAGTCGAAGGCTCTCCCAAAATCCGAACTGGCGGTAGATTAGTTAGGTAGTTAAGTTAGTTGATAAGATTGAACTACTGTTAGTTAACTTTTTATATACATTTTTTTGACTGTAATAAGTACCTGTAAAGGTTTATATTGAATAAAGCATTTGACTTAGACTTTCTCCGCTACGCGTCACTATTAGTTGTATTGTTGTACTACATTGTACCTACAGTATCTAGCTCAGACTGAAATTGCAAGTACTAAGTGGTCCATGTGACAAAGTTAATGAACAAGTTTCAGTACCTAAGCGTCATTAAGTAATGTGGGAAAGTATGTAGGTACTACCTTTATTTAAGACGCATTTATCACAAAGAGGGTACTCTAATTAATGGATTCAGTAAATGCTATCATAGTGAATGTAATTAATCATTTGATATAAATTGTAGAGAGTGATTTTGTACACATCTATCTCACATGATTGCCTTCATAGGTTGTATTTGTGTAACGATTATACAGGATGTAAAAAAAACTGTGTGGTGGCGGTTTAGAAAAAAATACTACCGACCTATCTCTTCTCTTGGGTGTTGTAAAAGGCGACTAACGGACTATTATATCGTTGCCAAGACTGAGAGGTTAAACGGCACATACATTCAACAGCAAAGAGCGGCGAAAGGCTCATCACGTGTCACGCTGAACACATGAGCAGTTGTTACTTGACGTGGACTATGGCAGAGGACCGATTTTGCGGTCCTCATTGTCTAGACTCTGACTAACCCTTAGGGGATAATATTCGTGAGTGTTTGTAATGTAATGTAGAAAGACCCTTAAGGGGGGTTAGGCGGTCAGCGAAAATTCCGGGCCCTCGCGGGTGTTGCGCGGTGCGGGGCCGCGGTAATTCGTAAGCGCCATTCACTTTTTTATAAAAAAGTTCTCATGCATGTTTAATCCAAAACAGTCAAGAAATCGAAAAGGTAAATACTTATGTGTTTATGATGTTATAGGATTTATTACTGTAAAACACGGTCGTAATGTGCATTTATATAAAATCTTAGAGGTAACTTCAGGAGCCGTTGAGTTACGGAGATAAATCAAGTGCTAATTTATATATTTTTTTGTTTTTTTGCAAAAACATTTTAATAGATAGATGGGGCCCTGAAAATAGTGAAGGGCTACATTTTCCCGAGAAAAATTTACTCGAACGAAGTCGCGGGCATAAGTTATTAGGAGTAAGTTGATAGTAGTAGTAGGTAGGTAGTAGTATTTATTATACAATTTACATACATCTAAAAATAACACAAGAGAACTTAATTTTACTCAACTATTTATAAATCTATATAAATAAAAATCAATTGCCACGCACGTTTGTATGCGCATCACTTCAGAGCGGCTGCACCTATTCGGCTTATTCTTTTTTGTTTTTTGGCAGGACAAAGTTCGTATGAAATATTTTTATTGAAAATTGGTCATGGGGTACACGCCATAGATGTCGCGGGCGGGTCGCTAGTATAATATAAAAAAGTGTCTTTAATTTTTTGTGAGAAATGAGTTGCTCGTTATGAATTATAAATAACAGCTGCCAGCGGAAATGACTTCCATGTCATATGAGTATATTGTGTCGTCGTAAAATACTGAATAATAAATTTTATTCCTTCAAAATCAATGCTTCCTTCCTTCATACTTTTGTTATGTTTTACACTTTTGTTGACTTCCATAATGACTACGCCAATACACAGTTGTTTGAGTCAAAACGGTATAATTTTAGTTGGTTGGTCATACTGTATGGAGTTTTAATATTTCGAGAACAAAGCATTTGGAGCTAGCGGTACTAAGCCGAATAATACTTTCGTATCGTTGTTATTTAATTTATTTTATAAAAGCTTTTAGATTTAGTATTAAGAGTTTTGAAATTATAAGTCAGTTTTAATATAAAATTACTGCTCAAAGTCTCAAAGTAAACAATGTTATGCATTTAACAAATTTGATTTCTGTAAAATAATTTAATTATAAAATTTTGTTGCAAAAACATTATAAACACATTTCAGTATGAATTCAAATCGAATTGTCTGGCCAAAATTGCTTTTGTGTCTACAGAGGCTTGATCGCTATTTCTAAGCTCACACTGCTACGAAATTGGTTGCAAGTTTAAGCCCTGTCGAGGGCTGGCGAATGACCTTTCTCAACAAGGTTAGCGCGAACTATGCCC
This sequence comes from Scoparia ambigualis, assembly GCA_963921215.1. NCBI lineage: Eukaryota > Metazoa > Arthropoda > Insecta > Lepidoptera > Crambidae > Scoparia > Scoparia ambigualis. Next base: position 3,516,126 of record OY992520.1, on the reverse strand, counting down.
CGACTGATGAAACTGTATGCTTATAGTTAATCGGACTATATTTTAACATACTGGTAGAGTTTCTTCTATTAAAATTACTTTCTTTACGGTTTAAGATTTTATTAAACATTCGAGTACCATATTATTTTGTTCTAATCAGAAAAAGTTCTACAGAGAAACCAATAAGTACTTACCTCGATAGTTAAGATGGTAAGATTACGCCCGGATAGCGAAATGCCGTAGGTTCGAGTCAACTTAAGGTGTCTTTTCTAGTGAAATTGCCTTTTTCCATAAAATATAACATTATAATTTTAAACCAACATACGTAGTAGAATTTCTCGCTTACATTTAGATAAAATTATTTATTTATGTATCGACACGGTTTGTTGCATCAGCAAAAATATATGTAGCCGTAGCATCGTAGCCGTATACCGTAGCCGCATCAAACAGTCGTAGCCCTACACGCGTGTCTGCCGGTTTTGTCTTGCTAGATAATACTTAGTGAGATCAAATTGACATAATTTTGTGTAACCTTGTGTACAGTGATTTACTAGACTTTTACTAACTTTTATCTCGTTTTACTTGAGGCACGCAATAAACCCTTAGACAGTATAGTTCACATACAAATAACATTAACATAAAGATTACCTAAAATTAATTAATTTAGGTTGTTAACGTAAGATGGCAGTTGTTAAGACCCACCAACCCGCATTGGGCCAGCGAGGTGGGTTATGGCCAAACCTCCCCATGTGATGTCCATGTGGGAACTGTGCCCAACAATGGGACGTTTATAGGCTGATGATGATGATGATAAAGGCGATCCTGCACATCATCACATCATCAGCCTATTAACGTCCCACTGCTGGGCACAGGCCTCCCACGTGGACAATAGCACGTGGGGATATTGGGCCATAACCCACCACGCTGGCCCAATGCGGGTTGGTGGGTTTTAACGACTGTCATCTTACGACAACAACCGGGACCAACGGCTTAACGTGCCTTCCGAAGCACGGAGGAACTCGATATGTTTTTTTTTTTCCTGCACAATATTGTGAAATTTTACGTATTTCTAAGTCACTTGTACTATGCGCTAAACTATGCGCTGAATTAGTTAAATACATTAAAATAGCTTATGTAAGTTTCAGCCTTTCAGCCTTATCATTGCACAAGGTTGCCTTGTTGAAATTTGAAACAAATTCTTTAAACAATAACAAATAATACATAAATCTAATGACTCCTAAAAACATATTTCTTCGACAACTTTCTTAATTTTACCCATGAAACAATAATTCTTACATGAAAATATTTGTACTGATATTCCGCAGGGCGCCCTCTTCTTTAAAAAGTAAATTTTAATTTTTAACATAAGCGCTTGATGGTTTTGCACATTTCGCAGAATAAAAACATTGCTCTAATTAAATCACTAGGTCTGAATGTTTAAAGCAGAATTGTTCTAATTATAAATATCAATATGATTGATTTTGCTTTGAAGTTCATTATGAGACTTATGTCAGTATTTGCGATCGCGCGGCACTCCCTTAAGACTAACACCAGACTTGCAGCAATGACATACTAGCCTAGCAATGCTTAATTTAATACGTAGTGTTAACCATGCGTTCGATACCAGCCTCGGTTTCATATGCGTATTTGTGGACATTATTCAGTGTAATTGTATTGATTTGTGATTAGAGGTGACGTGTTCTATTAATTATTCACCAATAAAGCTCGAATTCACTGATGTATTAAGGTTTATAAGTAATGTATGGTAATATTTAAGCGTTGGTTTCGTCATCTATTATGTTTCTGGTTTCCTATTCCGTAAATGATAATAGTATTTCATAATCCTAGCCACTGCTGTTTACTAAAACTGTTGCTAAAGAGAGCGGATATGCGCCTACATCTCACCTAATGAATCATCAAATAAAGACTTACCTTCGGATTTATCGGTATCGGCTACGGTAAATTTTTCAATCAAAAAAATTTCATAAATCTTTACTTTCAAAAATAGTAAAAAAGTATTAACCGTATCATTGTCCCCTAGACTAACTTGATAAAACAGTAGATTTAACTTGTTACGATCGCAGTACAACTTATTATCTTGTAATAAAATTTGATTTTAAGTGTCATTTGTTTTACAGATTCTACCGAAGTGGGAGGCAGTGAAGACAGGAACGATATCATTCAAGTTCAGAACGAACGAACCGAACGGTCTGATCCTCTTCAACATGGGCGCGAAGCCACCAAGGGTAGGTTGCACGGTAAGGGGTGGAGCTTTTGGGGTTGGCAGACATCACAGATCATCATCATTCGTCTCATTGTCATCAAAGCCTTCAACTTTGCTCTATATGGGGATCGCATCTGACTTATTTCAATTGTCCTTGTCCAAAAACACATAGATACCAAATTTTTGTAACAATCGTAAATCGTCCGCTTTTTGTGATCTTGTAGTTTGTGTTTTGTATTTCACCGAAACAGGGGCTTCGCTAGTGTCTGTCCCTTTTAAATTTCTAATGAGTTAATCTAAAGTAATTTGTCGTTTCAATGTAAATTGAAGTTACCGAGAAAATTTCCAATGCATAACCTTCACCTAGTATTGACTTTTGTAGCGGCGCGCTCTACCAAGAATTGTTTGTTCGTTTCGGCATTTCCATTGGAATTGGGTATTTACTTATTTCCAGAAACATTTGTTTCAAACGTAAAATAGGATTTAGAGTTTCGTATGCATAATGTGAAAACATACGAATTCATTTTTATTACATAAAGGTTTTTAATAATGTGATCCCCATATCGCCTCAATGAATAAATAGTGGATACAAAAGTAATTTTATAAACGAATATCCCTTTACTCTGCTAAATGATTTATTATTCATTGGGGTTACTGCATGGTAGGCGGAAGTACCTAATAAAGGAGTTATATCGATCGTATCCAAAGACGCATATAGGCCAATTTGTGTATGGTACCTTATAAAGTTTCACCCACTTTGAAATTGTCAAGTGTTAATGTTTGTCCTTTGATGTGCACGTAGAGTCCGAAGCACAAGTGTATTGTGATGCTCCCATTGTTAGGATCCCAGCACAAACCTCTTAGGGTCTAGTTAATGCTGAAATGGAAGGCTTGGTGTGAGGGCTTTATTAATACCTACACAAATTTGCACCACTACACCTTAGATAACTTATATTCTTCTGGCTGATATCACAAACACACTTTTAACTGTAGATTTTGTTTCTTCTTGGAATGTAGATGTAGATTTTAAAACATTACGCGATAACTTACGGCTTGTTATTTTTATTTAGCAGTTGTTTGTAATATTAGTTTGTAATTCAATAATATATTTTTCTTACTATTAAAACATTTAATATCATATTTATAAATTCTCTAGCTTGAAGGAAACAGCTCAGTATTGATGAATTAATTAATGAAATATGTTATATGGCAAGAACAATTTGTACTAGTCTTAAACTTAACTTACTAACGAAAAAAAAAATTGGGTTAGAGTTGAGTTGCTCTGAAATTAACATCACAAATGAAATGAGTTCTATACAGCAAGCTATTCAAGTCCGAAACACACTAAAACGTTTCGCACACAAATCCTAAAGTTTCTAATTTGCCAATCCATAATTTGTGTATCCAACAACCGCAATTCCAGATATTCGGTTATTTGTTGTACTCCACTTAATTCAGGAGCGGGTTGTAGTTTACAGCTCGGGAAACTATTGTTAGCCGCGCCACGAATTCGCATGTCTGCTTTATTGAAAAATGTTACTATTCAAATCGCTTGCGAATAGTTTGCATGCATTTCGTGCTGGTTGGGTTTTTTACTCCGTTTTCAGCGTTATTGATTTTGGTTAAAAGTCGTCTGCGTATAGATTTTACTAGAACGATTTTATTGCTTTCTGTTGCATAGTTATTCATGTTTCCGATGTCATTAATATTCATATGTAATACGTATATAAATTTAAGTATAGTATATTTATTGATATGCATTTTGTAAGAGGAGCACTAGTGGTGTATGTTGTTGCATGTTCACGTAGTTCGCATAGTTATTATTATTTTGGTAAGTAATTAGTATTATAAATATGTATATGTTTGTAATAATCAGTTAGGTCTGTGAATCATAGGTGCGGTATAATAATCAATGTAATTTATATGGGATTTTATCGTTCCCCATTTTTTTATAAATGTTGACGAAATCTATATAGCTCGGCATGAAATATAAATCGACGTCTATTAGCAATGATCATTGGCTATTAGAATCAAATTGACTTTAAACCAATTATATTGACAAGTGACACAAAACTCCGTTGAATATTATCCCAATATTAGAAAATGTTTCATTAAAAATACCTTCATAACGTTTGATCTAAATAATAATCTCTTTTCATAATTCTGATAAATAGATACTAAATAAAGTTAGTATTGTGTTAATAATACCTCAATAGCTATTTTGGTTGTGTAAACTCGCTGCTCGTATAATAGGATAGTAGAATTATCCGCTGGTATGTAATGCCAATACGCAGGTGGATTTTTTTAATATTTTTTCATAATTTACTACGGGAAAGCGTCTCTCCACAATTGCATAAGCAAGCCTTCATCTCTACTGATGGTAAATGAAAATAAGGCCGAAGGTGGAAGTGCACGTTACTAGGATCCTTTAGCCTGAGGAACTGGCAGTTTTATCTAAATTATAACTAAATTCAAAAAGTTAGTGTAAATATGTTTTGTACATGTGAATAGGTACAATATACGATTACAATATAGGCAGGTGGCGCTAGTGACACGATTAAGATCGGCTCCGTGCTAATTAATAGAATTAAAAATATTTAAGTGCAAGAAACGTTTTAAAAGAGTGTGTTGAGTGAAGATCTATGTCTATTGAACTACCACTAGTGTTATCTCAGCGAAATCATACTGGACTATTGTGATATCTACACCCAAAGGACAGAACAAACAGTGCGTATCAATAAACAATACCTATTAAGTTTTCCCAAATTATAAACATTAAAATAAACTTGTAGGATACAAAAGGAAACAATTTATAAATTATATTATACACAGTGAGTTGAACAAATTGGACTACAACAAAAATAGTCATTATTCGTGAACGTTAATTTTTAAAATTTGACACTATGTAAACGAACACAATCAGCTGTGATGCATGACGTCGTCAATAATCATTAGAAAGTGCACCGTATACCGCATCGCATCACTAGATGTCACCACGTGCTATGAGAAAAATAGATTAATCAAGCTGTTGGACGTAATCTAACGAAATAGCACAAGCATAAAACTAATAGCACATAAAGTCTAACTGTAACTGTATCCACGCGCCACTAGAGGGCAGTGTAAAAATCTATACAAAGACAAAACATAACATAAAAATGGACAACTCACAGGAAAATATAACACAACGACGCCGTTTGCAAAGATCCGAATCTGTTGACAGATCAAGATTTCACGATTCCAGCCTAAATAGTACTGTGAATGACACTTCTATCTTAGATACGACTATGAAAAGCCTGCCAAATTTGTCATTATTGGACGACACTACAACTACTGAATTAAAGTTACAAGTAGAAGAATTGAATTTAAAGTTAAACTCAGCAGATCAAAAAATAGATAATTTAATCTTGGAAAACAGTAAAATGAAAATGGAATTAGACAAATATCAAAAATTAATTGAAATTTATAAAAAAATTGTTCCAAATATTGGAAATATTAGCTCTCCTGTTATATTGAGTAGAGGGCCGAAATCAACTTCATCGACTCCGGCACGCTGCCGTATATTTGACCCCCGTAGCGATCTGCATATACCTAAATATAACAACAGTTACTCAGAGCCTTCTATTGATGTAAAGATAAGTAGTGCACAAGGGACGACGACGTCTCAGGAGTTACCTGCTACTCAGTCACAAACCACAAAACCACAAATACACCAAAAAAATCAAACTACATCAATAGATAACATTGCATCAACAAGCACTCATCAGAAGACTGTCACGATTACGTCATCATCGGTAACTACCCCGACCTCACTGACTACGCCAGATGACGCGGCTGCGCGGAAGAAAACCTTATTTATTCTAGGCGACCAGCAAATAAGCGGTTTAGCTCAAATCCTAACTAAGACTAGGTCTAATAAGTGGAATGACTACCAAGTTACATCATTTGTAAAACCGAATGCATTGTGCTCAGAAGTCCTATCTTATTGTGACATATTGAAAGAAAAAATATGTAAAGACGACAGAGTTATCCTTGCGGTTGGTGCTAATGAGACAAATCCATTTTTATTAATAAAACATTTAAATATAGCCTTACACAAACTTCAAAATATAAAGGTCTATGTCATTGGAGTTTTAAAAAGTCAATATATTCAGGAATTAAAATTAAATGAGTACATTTCGTCGGTCACAAAAACATATACAAACTGTAAATACTTACAATGTACAAACTATCGATTGCAGTATTATTCTCTTTTAGATATCGCAAAAAAAATTAATTTTACAATTGACGTCGAGGATTATGAAAATACTTTTTTAAACACAAACAAAATCAAACAATTTATAAATAAAATAAATGATACGGGTAAAGAAAAATTAATTAAAGGCACTATTCCATACTATTTTAACAAACAAAAAAATAAACAAAAAGTGACAAAAAATACTAATAACAATATCAATATTATACAATTAAATAACTCACCAAGTCAGCCCAAGAAAGGCACCATTCCATTTTACTTTGTTACAAAAACAAAACCACAAACACATCACTTTTTTCGTCGAAACACCAACCTCTAAGTTAAATGTATTACACCAAAATATCGCAGGACTCCTAAATAAGATTGATTCACTGCACTTAACTTTGTTACTATTACGGCAGCAAAGTAATTTGCAAATTGATATTATTTGTCTATCGGAAACATTTGTCACGTGTGGTTGTGAGAAAAACATTGTTCTGACTAACTACAAGCTAGCAGCCCACTTCTCCAGACAAAAAGAAAAGCGTGGAGGTACCTGCATATTAGTGCAAAAGAAACTTGACTTTAAACTAATAGATCTAACTAAGGAAATCGCATGCAAAAACAATTTCGAATGTTGTGGTATAGAATTGATAACGTATAACATTGTAATTATATGTATCTACAGAATACCAAAAAGTAACACGTCAGTATTTTTCAGTAAATTAGAATGTTTACTACATAAATTAACACAAAATAAATATAAAAAGATTGTTTTAACCGGGGATTGGAATATAGACATATTAAAAAATAATCCACTAAGTCGAGAACTGACAAGCTTACTAAAAAATTATAATATAGATATTCATATTACAAAACCAACCAGAAACCAGTCATGTATAGATCAGATAGCAAGCAATATTCCGAAGGTTAATTCTGATGTGCACTATCTATGTCTATCCGATCATGAGACTGGACAAACTTTATCAATTCCAGTAAAGGCTCAAAAATACCATTCTTTTTGGTTTGAGTTTAAACGCGATTTTAGTATGCAGAACATAAATAAGTTTGTCACGTGTATATCCGCTTTGAGTTTTTCTGAAGTTTACAAGCAGGATAAAGTGGAGGCATGTTTTGATACTTTTCATAACACATATAAACTATTCTTTGACTTATGCTTTCCAGTGATAAAGGTAAAAATGACGAACAGTGGACTAAAGGGGAGATGGTTGACTAAGGGAATAAAAAAATCAAGTATTATAAAGAGAAGACTATATATAAAGTATAAATTTACAGGGGGTAATAAAAAGTTAAATAAAACAAAATATAAAAAATACTCCAATATTTTAAAAAAATGTATAAATAAATCCCAAAGAATACAAAACAATAGGTATTTGAAGTCTAACATAAATAAGTGCAAAGCGACATGGAATATAATAAATGATAAAATCAATAATAAACCTTCACCTAATAATATTGACATAATAAATTTTAATAATATGACATATACAGATCCTAAAAATATTGCTGACATTTTTAATGAATTCTATTTAAACGTCACCAAAAGCAAAACATTCAAAAAGTCTGGTGTAAAGCATTTTGTGAAAGAAAATCAGTATTCAATTTTTCTATGTCCTACTGATGAACAGGAAGTATACAAGTTGTTGGTGTCACTTAATAACAAAAAATCGGTGGGATACGACGATATCAATACCGCGTCTTTAAAAGCATGTGCGGCACACATTTGTAAGCCATTAAGCTACATGATAAATTTATCTTTTGCAACGGGAGAGTTTCCAAGTAAACTGAAACTTTCTGTCATCAAACCGCTTTTTAAGAAAGGTGATGCTAAAGATGTCAATAACTTTAGACCGGTTACGCTCATACCCATTCTATCAAAAATTTTCGAAAAAGCCATGTTAAAACGTATTAACGATTTTTTTGAGAAACATCGTATTCTAAATCAGCAACAATTTGGCTTCCGGAAAGGCAGATCAACACAATTGGCTTGCTTTGATTTAGTGAAAGCTATAACAGAAAGCCTTAATGACAAAACTCCGATTGTAGCAATATTTTTAGATATGAGCAAGGCTTTCGATTTTGTGGAGCACACCATTTTGTTAGATAAGCTGAATAAATATGGTATTAGGGGGGTAGCACACGATTGGATCAGCAGCTATCTCAAAGCTAGGAATCAATGTGTAGAAGTGTCAAAAATAACGACTGATAAGAAGATACCAACAAAAACTAACTCTAGATCAGACTATAAAGAAAACTGCTGTGGTGTACCCCAGGGAAGCATCCTGGGACCACTTTTGTTCTTGAGTTACATAAATGACATTCCTGCTGCAACATCTGAAAAAACCATTATATTCGCGGATGATACTACCCTTATCATTAAAGATAAAGACAATGATAAATTAAGAGATAAAATAACTAAATGTATCCATGACATAAATAATTGGTTAAATGATAATAATTTAATTATAAATATACAAAAAACGAAAATGATACAATTTAGGACGTACAAACAAAATGACATCAAATTGGACATAACTTACAACAATGAACGTATTTGTGCAGTAGAAACAACTGACTTTTTAGGCTTTACAATTGACCAACACTGTAACTGGAAGGCGCATATTGACAAAGTGTGTTCTAAATTAAATAGGTTTGTATATGCACTCAGGCGCTTAAGGCAAACAGTGTCTATGGAAGCAGCTATTAGTGCATACTATGGATATGTCTCGTCAGTACTAAGCTACGGATTACTACTATGGGGTAACTCAGTCAACATTTTGCTAGTTTTTAGGCTACAAAAAAAATGTATAAGGGCTATATGTAATGCTTGGAGTGCTGAAAGTTGTAAACCTCTATTTCAAGATTTAAAAGTACTCCCACTCGCCTGCATGTATATTAAAGTTATATGCATATTTGTAAGGCAGAACTCAGGTTACTTTCCCAAACACTCTGATGTGCTAATGCGACACACGAGACATAGGGATAGATTATTTCTCCCGAAATGTAAGCTCGAGATGTTTAAACGAAATGCCTATGTTCAGGCGATAATAATATTTAATAAGCTGCCTGATGAGATAAAACAGTTGCCGTATTATATGTTTAAAAATAAGTTAACAGCTTGGCTATTAGAGCATTGTTTCTATACAATTAAAGAATATTTAAATTATAAATAGACTTATTAAACTGGACATTATGTAACACACTATTAATATGTAGTAATTGTATGTTATTTAATGACTTGTTTTTGTATTGATTTGTATTAATTTTCATAGATAATCTTAGACTTTTAGTTAGGATATTTTTTTTTTTTTTTTGACATTTCATTTTATTTTTATCGTGATATTTTTGACTTATTAATTAACCTTATTGACATTTTTAACCTCTTTATTAAAGTTTGAATTTTTCAATTAAGGTATTAAGTTACGTACAGAGATATATTATCTGTGGTTATGATTGACTTCGACTTTGAAAAATTGACATTTGCATGCTGTTTTATAATGGCTAAACATGTGCACATTGTAAATTTTGTACCAACCGTAAATTACCGTGTTTTTGGCAAATAAATGATTATCTTATCTTATCTACTATTTGAAATTCGTTTTACTACGAGGGTGTTATAGAACCGTTAAGAGTTTATGATGTACATCTTTATTTAACAATTATTATTTCATGCTTTTTGAGAAGATATTAGGTAGCCACTAGCATTTATTTAATATAGGTTTGGCTAAAACCTACACTCCTGCAAGACTGTATATATTCTTAAATAACATCAAAACAGAATATCGCTAAACCAAGACATAAGATTTCGAAACAAGCAAAAAAAACTCTTTCTTATTTTGTTCCTCCAAGCTTTACTTATGTGTATAGTGTGTACGTACATACTCGTATATACAGGGTGGAATTTTGTAATGACGCCTGAAGGGAAAGTACAGTTAATACTGTTGATAAAAAATATTACTCAAAGAAAACATTCCTTTATTTTTGAAATGAAAGAAAACTACATTTAAAGATTTTTGAAAATTCGCTTACTACACCCGGGAATTGAGCCGACTAAAATCTATATATGTATTTATTTATGCAGTAAACTAACTATAGTGTTTATTTAATACTGTAAAGCATTTAAATACTTTAAAGCTGAGAATCAAATCAAGGACCTGCGTCGCTGAGACTAGATTAACCAAACGGTAAGATATTCGGATAATTCCCAATCAAATACGTAACCAATTTCCATTTATGTGAAGAAATATTTACACAAGTAGTTGTAAATTCACTAATCTCTTTTGATTCTTTTGTGAAGTGCGCTAGACTTCTGGGAACGAGAATGATACTGTAGCATTGAGCTATTTTAACTTCGTATAGAGAAGACACCGCTCACCACTGCTGTGTTCCGTTCAAGTGCGGCCTGCCGGCCGCACTTGGGCTGCAGACGCCTCAGTGATTGCGCGTGATTCAAGCGATTGTGGACCTTGCGGCTGCACCTTAGTCACAGTATAAATATAAGCTAAAGCAGTACAGAAGCTCGGCCTTTTTCTTGTTTTGTATACCTACGCGCCAATTGAGCGTTAGGGTTGTCCTCTTATTTTTGTAAAATTAAAAAGTTTTTGTTTAGTTAGCTCTGTATCTTAGCTAGTTAGCGCTTTTTTTGAGATTACCAGCAAAGCATAAGGGTTGACACTTTTAATTTTTTTTAAATTAAAAACTAATAAGTAAGTTAAAGATGGCGGCTACTTTCCTCATTCTAATATCGGATTCATTGTCAGAAACCACACTGATCCCCTAATATCGATTTTTAAAGCAATCGGTCGAATAACTAAAAATTTCAATATGGAGGCTATTTTGTCATATACTAATAACGGAGTCGTTGTCAGAAACCACACAGATCTCCAGATATCGATTTTCAAAGCAATCGGTTAAATAACTAAAAAGTTCAATATGGCGGCTACTTTTCTTATTCTAATAACGGATTCATTGGCAGAAACCACACAGATACTCAGATATCGATTTTCAAAGCAAAGTTTATTAACGATGAAGTTTCGTATTATCAATTCTTATTATGTTCCACCATTAAAATAACGCGCGCTCAAAAAATATACTTAGTAAGTACCTACGGCAAATATCACTTAAACAACCAAACGATTTATATAAACGAAAAAGTTTTTTATTTAGTAATAATAAATCATTCTTACCTTTCAACATCAGCAGGAAGTTTAAAAAACGAAAGCTCCGGTTTTTAAGAAGGCGAGTTCAAGTAGCCGTATACCACGCAATACACTCGTAGCATTTTAAAAAATCGCGCGCACAGCGCACGCAATATACAGTGAACACTCGACTCGACGCCACACGCGCTACTGAGAGCACTGCGATGCCCGCTTAGGGGCCCTGTAAAGACGTGCGTCTGTGGGCGTGCGTCGTTTCGAGCGTTTGTGCGTAGCTTCCTTACTGCTTTAGCTCATATTTATACTGTGCCTTAGTTGCGCACAAACTTGCTTCGCGGTGTCTTCTCTAGTTTATTGTACCTCAATATACTGTAGTAACATATTTATAAGCACAAAATCGATACCCGCCTAATCGGTTCTTTGTCTAGACAGCAGTAATGTCGATTGTGGTCGTTTCCCGATCACATAGACACGACTTGGAATTGTTATGTATGTACGACGATGTACGATGTTATTCTTCACAGGGAGAATAATATTATATGTTATGTTGTAAGTATATAAATACAAAATAGTGATAAGTTTTTATTGCGATTTAAAATACCTACTTATATATAATAAATAATAATATGTCTACTTACAATTTTTGCTTAAAAATGTGACGGAAGCACAACTACCTATAACTTATATTTTTGGGTTTGTTGTAAATAATAATGTGTTCCCGATATTGCTATTGAGATCACAATACATTATTTATCGCAATACTATATAATAATAAATTGCGATCAGTCTGCAATTTTAAGTTCTTTTTTCGGTTAATTGTAAAACATAAAATCAGCGCTACCTGTGCTGCAGAGTTTTCAAACTGTTGTTGGATTGAATATTAATTATTTTGTTTATGTAAATAAATTCATTTAGTTTTATCTTCGATCTTTAGTTTGGTTATCGTCAATTTGGCCGACCATGTCAGATTTTTTGTAAGTCTGATAATCAAGCTTTTACGGGTACTTATCACCGGCATATATGTCACCGTCGTCGTCACTTTAGATGTCGTATATAGGTATACCAAGCATTTGTACGAGGTCGACTATCAGTGAGTAGTTTTTCATTAGCAGGATGTGTGCTGACGTTAAACTTCGCATGTTATTTATTATATGTGAAAAAACATAAGTTACCGTTTATCTGTCGTGTGCAGACTTACATACGATAACGCCATGAAACAACATGGGATCTTACAAAAGGTTAAAACGGCCGTTTTAATTAGGGAAACGCAAGTATAGGACCGTATAAAATTGGTAGTCCTAGAAAGTCGAATTACTCTCTCTACTCCGACAAAAAGACGCAATAACCTTTTCACAGCATTTGGACATTTTCCACGTTCCATTCCAGGCCGATCTCTTCGCAGTAGAGATGCTTAACGGCTACATCTACGTCCACGTGGACCTGGGGTCGGGAGGAGTGAGGATCAGGGCGTCCCGCAGGAGAGTCGACGACTCCCACTGGCATGAGTTTTTGTTGAGAAGAAGCGGCAGGGACGGCAGGGTGACCGTGGACGGAGCGAATTCTGAATTCAAAACGCCCGGTGGGTACTTTTTAAAAATTACATCATTGTCCGGAAAATGTGTAGATCTATACAGGGCGTCCCACGGATATGCCACATGGAGGGAAAGTACCTTGAATATTGTAGATGTAACATTTTACTGAAAGAAGATATTATTAGAATTTGAAAAACAATTTAAACTGCATTCATAGATATTTAAATAATTACATGGTTGAACCGGGAATCTAACCCGTTACATGAGAAAAATAATCATTCTGTAGCTTTATCACACCAATCGAAAGGCTTCATCTTATGGATTATTTTTTGCTAAATAACATAGTGTCACAAATAAAAGGAAGACCATGAATTTTAACATTTTTAATACAAAATTAATCAATTTATGTATGTATTTATTTCAATGTCAGTTGTATGTCCGTACGGCTTTTCATTTTTCTGAACAAAATTTCACATCAAATGTTCAAATTCACCTCTCATACCTGGATATTAGGCCTCGTAGTAAAACTAACGAAAAACTGTTAAAGTTGCCAAGAAGTCTTGAAAGTTTAGGAGTCATTTCTGGTTTACATGAGGTCAGAAGTTTTGTACTGTAGAAAGTGTTTTTTAATAAGAGAATTTTACTTTCCAGGTGAATCAAACCAACTTGAACTGGATGGCTCCCTGTACGTGGGTGGCATGGGCTCAGAGTACTCCGCGTCTAGAACACCACCAGCGTTGTGGACTGCTGCTCTGAGGCAAGGGTTCGTAGGCTGCGTCAGGGATCTTGTGCTTAACGGGAAACCTCAAGACCTAACGGCTTATGCGCGGCAGCAAGATTCAGGTACGATTTAAATACGGTTTTTTTTAAATTACTTACCTACTGTATGTTAATGTGTAAACAACAGATCCCGATGGGTCAAAGTGCTCATAAACGAGAAAAAACCTCGGCAGTTTCCACTAAGTAATGTCTAATTTGATCATAATTTTTGCTCAACATAATTAAATGACGATGATTTGTATGACTAAAACGACTATCACGTGAAAGCAGTCTAATACGCTGGCTGAGGTATTTGCCAGCCTTCTTGTCTGCGGAGGCCTCAACAAGGCGAGCACGTAACTCTTTAACAAGCTGCCTTACCTCTGGCCCCCATTTACACATTGTCTCCACTGCAATGTTATTCTGTAAAGTAATTGTATGACCTACTTTTAATTTGAAATATTGAATGACCTCTTTTGCAGCGTCCGTGAGGCCAGCATGCCACGTCCTGATGAAGCAGTGCGTCAGCTCGCCCTGCCAGCACGGGGGAGTCTGCTCTGAGGGATGGAACCGGCCCTTGTGTGACTGCTCGTCTACCAACTACGGCGGACCTACCTGTGGAAGAGGTATACCTGATTCTATCCTACTTCGTTAAATGCCTGCATAGAGGAGGGAAAATCCTCGGCGCACTTATTGTTCGTCACAATTATATCATTTAAAAGTAGATGAAGGCTTTTGTTAATCGAATGCGTTATGCATAAGGTAATGTACTGTTTCGCGATACAGTTCTTTTCTTCGTGATAAAAACGTACTCCGAGGATTCGTTCTCATTTCTGACTCTAGAAAGACAGACCCTAGTATAGGGACATTCGAAAGCTACATAAGATATTTAGGTAACTAGCACTTAAGTAGTTAAACAAAGGCAAAAGCATTTCAACCTTGCACTCGAATAATTTTAAAATAAGTATTTTTAGAGCCATTCTGTCAAAGAAGATTGTGAACGAACCGCTCATAATTATTACTTTCGGGTACTCGTTAACATTAATATCTTCGTCTTTCAGAATCAGCCACGATCCACCTCAACGGCAGCCAGCATCTGACAGCAGCCCTGGGCCCCGAGCACGTCACGCAGACCGAAGAGTTGATGCTAAGGTTCCGCACTACGAAGGCCGGCCTCCTGCTTCGGACGGCGTCTGAGCACTCGGCGGATCGCATTGAGCTGGCGGTGGCTGCTGGAAGGGTGCGGGCCAGCGTGAGGCTAGGAGACAGGGAGAAGGTGAGACGAGCTCGATACTACTCTTGTTTTGTTTGCTATGGAATAGCTCGGTATTAAATTTTTTTTTGGGACAACGTCATTACAGTTTCCTGATCTTCCTTATGAAATAGAAGGATCACCCGCAAGGTGATATGGTCATTATGTTTTTGGATTCACCCATTTAGGCGATATAGTTGAATTGATGGGTACGGATTTTAACCGCAGTTTTGTTTGTCGTAAAATGTAAATTGACAGCGGCGCCACCGACCTTATCATTTACTGATCCCAAGCAAAATGAAATAATTAAATAAACTCAAGTAAGGCTATAAAAAAGTGGTTTTACAGCTTTAATATACGCTTTACAAGGAACAGGCAATGTAAAAAAAACGTGAAACCTACAATTGAGGATATGAAAATTACATCTTATGAATTTCACGGATTTCATTGTAATGTACAAGTAATAAAGGCACACCTTTTCATACCAGCAGTTTGAACAAAATTGCACTGGCCGTGGTCATGGGCAGACGGCTCGGCTCTGTTGTGGAGTTACACTTATCATATTGTAATTAACATAATATCAGTATACTTGACTACCGTATCTTGTAGAATCTCCTGGCTGGTTCCAACGTCGCGGACGACAACTGGCACATGGTTAGGTTCTCGCGGCGCGCCTCCAACCTGAAGCTCCAAGTGGACGGAGCTCTGCCAGTGCGCGGTATGTTATGTACGTATGCACGGGAGAGCACCCGCACACTTTTATTTTGACCCTTAAGTAGTGGACGACAAGGTTGGTTTTGATTTAGTTCCCGTAAGAATCTACAAATTTACATTTCAAACAGTTTTTGAAAAACTATGGAACTGAATCAAATGTACACTAAGGCATAAAGTTTGCTCGATTAGATCTCGAACAAACTTTTGAAACACTTTTCTGTACTAGAAGAGTGTTACATTTTGATGTTAGATGTCCTATTAGTGATGTAGATTAGTGGCTTAGTTTACGTTCGAGTTAATAGCTGGCACTTTGGCTCCACTTTTTAGTTGTATGCCTTTATTTCTTACTTCATTTGTATTTTTTTCTTTCTCCTGTAGTGTCCTATGTGAATGTGCTGATAACTAAAACTTTACTTGTTCTGTTCAAGATTTGATTGAATTAGAACAGGACAGGTCGATAAACAGGTAACAAAATTATGTAACAATTACGAGTAGTGTGTTGATCAATAGGCGTAGGCATAAAAGCGACTGTTCATTGTCACGGCTATTGAGAAAGTACTGTAACACTTCTTCTAGATAGCGTGTTAGGTCGTGCGAACCATTAACACTAGCAACTTTCCAGCTTGAAACTACTTTTGTAATGAGACCGCTAATATTTTCCGAAATAGTTTTAACTGTGTAAATAACTTTTAAGAATGGCTGCTAATGATAATCTTTGAATGAAGACTTTACTTTGCTAGTTCTTTTTATTTAAAGGTCAATGTTGTGGTTAGGTGTGGTCCATGTTATGATTACAATGATACTAAATAGAATGGATTTGTTTTTCAGCTGAAACAATATTAGGGAAAGCGTCAACGTTAGAAATATCGACGCTGCATTTAGGTGGGCTATTCCATCCCGAAGAAGAGATACAGATGACTTCCACATTACCCAACTTTGTTGGATACCTGCAAAAGTTTGTTTTCAACGGCATTAGATACATTGATATGGCGAAGACTCTTGGAATCGGAGACAGTGATGAGAACAACAACATCTATGATACGTCCAACATTATATTTACTGGAACTTTCACTAAACCAGATTCGTTGAACGTTTATAAATCTGTAACTTTCAAATCAAAACACACATACGTTGGGCTACCGTTACTGAAAGCTTATGCAAACACATATCTAGATTTTTACTTCCGAACCACTGAAATGGATGGATTGCTATTTTATAATGGAGGAAAGAAGCAAGATTTTATTGCTATAGAACTGGTGAATGGTCACATTCATTGCGTATTCAACTTGGGAGATGGTGTGGTTACGATGAAAGACAAATTGAAAAACTTCTTGAATGACAACAGATGGCACTCTGTATCTGTGCGGAGACCTACTCCGAAGGTGCACACGCTACAAGTTGACGATGACTTGGAAATGCATACCACAAGTAAGTCTCTTAAAATTAGTTACTTGTTACAAATTTAAGATTGGGTAGTCAGTCTTTTGGGTACCTTGCCTCGAACAGGCGAGTTAGTTGAATTTTTTTATTTAAAAGGGAGTAGTTTTTTCTTTTTATTTGTTGTTTTTTTTGTGTGTGATTAAGTTATGTTGTTTTTGTTCTCCTTTTAATGTTGTGTTTAATATAAAATTACTAACATTACTAAATATACAAGGCATACAATTTAAGATTAACAAAAGACTGAAATTACCTAAAGCTACAATATCTAATTCCATTGTCTTTTCTTCATTAAGTATGAAAGCCGTAATAAAGTCTTTACTTTACTAAGACTTGACTTGATCTACTTTAGAACAAAAATGGATTTAGCGATTCCTTTTTAACTATTAAATAAAATATTATTTTTCAGGTTCAAATCTGATGTTGGAGTTGGACAGTGTTCTATTTGTCGGCGGCGTACCCAAGGACATGTACTCCGCTTTGCCAGTGGGAGTGCTGTCCAGACAAGGCTTTGAAGGATGCATGTCGAGTTTGGACCTGCCCGGGGAATCGCCATCTTTGATGGATGACGCTGTGGTGCCTAGCTCGTCTCTTGGATCAGGATGTGAAGGTAATTGAATTTTCTTAATCGGATTATTTATCATTGTAAATTAAGATGTTTTAATGTTTTGTTTATTTTGAAAATACGTCTATGCGTGCTTATTATGTTTTTAATAAAATACATTATACACATTTGGTAGTTAATTTCATGATAGAAAAAGGAACTAAGCACCAAAAAAAGTAAAATTAAATAGCCGTGTTTATGAATAAAATGTTACATCAAGTGTTTTTGCCTCAGGTCCAACGAAATGTACACACAACGCCTGTGCAAATAAAGGAGTTTGCGTGCAGCAGTGGAATACTTACGTTTGTGACTGCGATCTTACGTCGTTCACGGGACCAACGTGTTATGACGGTAAATAAATAACCATAATTGGTATTAATAGTATAAAGAAATGTATAAGGATATTATGCGAACTTAATACGTCCAAACGTAACAAAGTTTTGGACTGTCGTTAAAAATATAAACGATTTTTGATGTGTAAATGCGTGAGTAATAAAAGCATGCGGTTTTGCCTACGTTAAAAACAAGATTGTTTTCCTGAAAAAATAACACACTTCCTTCTCCTAAAACCTAACACTTTAGTGCTTTTAATGCGATTTCATCAGTAGTCTAAAGTGACTCTTACTTACTTACTTTGATGCGACCCAAAGTGTGTTGCAGCTTCCAATACAAGAGCGGTATAAACTACGATTTCTCGTATTCAATCAGAGCTAGACCAGTCCCTCTATAGAGAAGTTTCAAACGCCCTAAGTCTTGACGTTAGCGTTTGCGAATAGTAAATTGGTAGATAAAACAGACACTTGGTGAATGTTAACTTTAGTCAATCTCTAACACGGAATATATAATTAAATAAAGAATAAACAAATTAAGAATAATGTCACATAAATTAGCTTTACAAAGTTTCCAAAAGCGCAATTAGAGTTCACTAAATGATGTGTCGTTGACAGAAGTCAAATCGAATACTTTCATCTATCTATTCCGTAAGCCTGTCTAGACTCTCCGTTTGCGGTAGCCGAACGACAACGCTTCAAAATTAAACCTTACTTTCCGTTACAGAATCGTTAGCATACGACTCAAGCTACTTCTACTACTTCAAAATGAACCCCTTATCTTTCGTTACGGAATGATTAACATACGAGTTTGGCTACTTCTACTTCTCAAAATTATGCCATCCCTGAGTTCTGCTACCTACTTCTACTGCTTCAAAATTAATCCTCACTTTCCGTCACAGAATCGATAGCCTACGAGTTCGGCCCGGGGCGCGGGATCATCACGTACTCGTTCCCGGCCAGCGCCGTCGCCGACACCGAGACGGACAAGGTGGCGCTCGGCTTCGTCACCAGCAAGGCGGATGCGGTGCTGCTGCGGATCGAGTCGTCCAACACGCAGGACTACATGCAGATGGAGATCGTGAGTTGGCGCGGGTCTCGTTTATTTGGATGTTGTTTCTAAGGTCAGATCGGTGATTTTCTCGTTAGAGATCTCTTGACCTAAGGTCTGTCTAAGGTAAGGGTACTCTTGTACCCTAAACCGGCGAGCATGTAGTATGAAGAACGCTATGAGAGTTATTGCAACGATGTGTCTCAGGATCGTAGCAAATGGAAAGCTTTGGTACCCCTCCGGGAAGCGGATGTGCTGTGTGTGTGTGTATGTATGTATGTACGTATCTAAAAATATAATCATTATCAGTGTTAAAGACTATCGAAAATTTGGTGCGTTCTTTTTTGGGGAGTGCTGTGTAAACCCTTTGGCAGTTGGCTATGTGGTAGAAAAGTGTTCTACTAAACACTTTGCTTCTGTTCATTTTCCTCTGGGATTACTTTTCCAGGAAGCCGCCATAATCGTTACCCTAAGGTACTTGCAGCTGCCCCAAATTCTTTTTTAAGATTGACCTTAGTTGCTGCGCCAAATTTTTTATTAAGCCTAATCTTTATGTATGTGTAGGTGGCATCGTTACTTAATGCAGGGTCTTAAGTTAGAAAAAACAGTTTTTATTTAATTTACAAAAATGTCCGTACAGGGCCGAAGAAAATCAATGATTTCTAATTAACAAGAGAACTGTTCCATTTATTCCAGATTCGTGGCAACCTCTTCATGGTCTACAATGTAGGCGGCGGTGACCACCCGCTCGGTGATGAAGCGGCTAGGGTCGATGACGGCGCGTACCACGTGGCGAGATTTACAAGGAACGGCAGCAGAGCCTCACTGCAGTTGGACAACTACGCTGTCAACATAAGGCATCCACAAGGTAAAGCAATTAAACAACTGACGGAGTGAGCGTGCTGAGAAGCTAATTGGTATTAAAATCAAAATTATATCAAATCACATTTTTTTATTTGGTTTTACATAGACTTAATTGAACACTTCGGATTTGATTGGAAAGAGAGTGGGTAGCTGAACGCTTTAATATTTTATTTAGGCCACGGGACTGTCACGTACGAATTTGCCAGCCCATAATTGATTGCAACGTGATTTACCTATTTATTCTTGTATTTTCTGAAAGCTGGTATAACGATAGCGAAGTTTTCGATAATAAATACGTAGTGTTTAAAAGAGATAGAGTGCAGAATTGTAATAAATATAGAAATGGTGGTGGAGTTGTAATAGCGATCAAAGCTGGTATTTCATCTGGTCGTAAACTTCATTGGGTGAGTGAGTGCGAGAACCTATGGGTAACTTTAAATCTTGATTCTAGCGGGAAAGATAATCAGTTTGCGATATGTGCAGTGTATCTGCCACCTCCTGTCAGCAAGAAAGATAGACTGTTTTACTGCTAATACTACTACTAATATACTAAATGTTGCTCATAACGTAATTTTGGTGGGCGATTTCAACTTGGGTGGTATGAAATGGTGTGATGTTTCTGATATGATTGTATCTCAATCCTATGAGTGCCTGTAACTTGGAGACGCAATTTATAGACTTTGCTGAAGAAAATTAGTTATAACAATTTAACTTTGTGTCTAACGTTAACGGTAGATTGTTGGACCTGATGTTTTCGAACTTTGTCGACCTTCAAGTGTCAGAAAATACTAACCCCATTAGTTTTGTAGATGTACATCACCACTCGCTTAGTATAATAATTAAATTAAAATTTAAGGACGGGCTAAAAGATAGAGTCACCCAGAGATACAACTAAACATTTATATATATCTCTTAAAGGAAAAAAAAAACCAGACTTAGGTTAAAATTAAGAAAAAATAAAAATATAAAAAAAATAAATTTGAATCGTTACGTAAAGAAACAGATTTTTTGATTGATTAGGGAATGTTACTATAAATACATTGAATCAGTGGAGCCTACCATAGCGAAAAACCCAAAATGCTTTTGGACGCATTTAAAAAATATGAAGCAACCGGTAAATGCATATCTATCAAAAATGTTGTTGGATGACAGAGTGGCTTCGGATGGAATAGATATAAGCAATCTTTTTGCGGATTTTTTTCATCAGTCTACGCTATTAAAGCTTGTAGTGTTGTTTCTGTAAAGAACGTATCTGCAAATTCAATAAGTTGCTTGATTTTCTCTAGTGTTTTTAAGAAGTTAAAAGAACTTGACAATCATAAAGGTGCAGGACCTGATACTGCAGGACAATCTGTCTCCGTTATTCATAGTTAGATGTGCGGTGCCGTTATCGCTACCGTTGTGTATGTTGTACAACCAAACGTTGCTTACTGGTAAATTTCCGGAAGTGTGGAAGCAGGCTAGAATAGTCCCTGTCTACAAAAAGGGAAAAAGAGATGATGTTAAGAATCGACCGGTTTCAATGCTTTCAACCCTGTCAAAAGTATTCGAGCCTCTTAATGCACCCGTTTATTTCACGACATGTAAGTGAAGTTCTTAATGAGACTCAGCATGGCTTTGTCCGTTCACGTTCAACCACTACTCACTTGGCTGATTTTGTGAATCACCTGTCAGATCAGTGGATTCTCGTATACAGGTTGATGTTATTTATACTGATTTCTCTAGGGCTTTCGATAGGGTGAATCATCAGCTATTGTTGGTCAAGTTATTGTCTGTCTATAGTCTGGGTGGTCCACTGTTAGCTTTAATAGCTTTATGTTTAGATTCTAGACAGTCATATGTTATTGTTAAAGTTTACGAATATTTTTCTTATATAGCAACATAGGGCGTTCCTCAAGGGCCTATCTTGGGGCTGCTTTTTTTTAATTTGTTCTTAAATGATATAAAAGATTGCTTTTTGAACTCCAAATGTTACATGTTTGCTGATGACTTGAAGTTTTTGCGGAACATTCATGATGCCCATGATGTCAAAGCCTTGCAGGAGGATGTGGATAGATTGGCGCTTTGGTGTTCAAAAAACGGAATGGTATTAAATACAGATAAGTGCTGCCATATTAAATTTACTCGTAATCGTAACATTGTCCTACCCAGTTATCAAGTCAATAATACTTTACTGCTGGAAACTACATCTGTACACGATTTGGGGGTCACTTTGGACTCGGAACTCCGATTCAATCAACTTATAGACAACGTATGTATGTAACGTATAGATCTGCATGTAGGATGTTGGGATTTGTGTTTCTAAGTAATAAAATATTCAAAAGGCTAAATACTAAAAAAAACTATTTACCACGCTAGTCAGGAGTAAACTTGAGTATTGCTCAGTTATTTGGAACCCTTATTACTTTTTTTTTTTTTTTTAAATCTATAACGGGTAAGCGCTTGGCCTTCATCTCACCTGATGGTAAGTGACGATAAGGCCGAAGGTGGAAGCGCGCTTCACCCGGAATCCTCAACCACTGAGGAACTGGCTATCTTATCTCAAACTGTCGAAACACAACAATGCTATAAACATCGTTATTATGGCGACAGACTTAGATAAGATGGTGGTAGCTAGCCAGGCGGACTTAACAGCCCTACCACCAACCAAACCGAGCACACAAAGATGTAGCCCCCGCTGGGAATCGAACCCGGGACCTCTGGGTCTAAAACCGGTGGTTTAGCCACTAGACCACAGAGGCGGATAAAAGATTACCAGGTGTATAAAGTTCGGATTGAGGCTATTCAGAGACGCTTTACTCGTTTTTACTTATGTGGCAAAGACACGACTGCTCGGTTTGTGGATTGGCTAAGAATACTTAAAATACTGTCGTTGGCTAATCGGCAAAAAGTTCAAGATATCGTATTTTTATATAAAGTTTTAAAGAGTGTTCTTGATGATCCAATGTTGCTGAGAGGTTTTCGATTAAATGTGCTCTCGCGTCTCCCGCGCTTCTATTGGAGCACAAAACGTACCGTTCTAACTTGGGTCACACTCACTCATTCCTAGGTTGAGTAGGCTCATTGAGGAATTTAGAAAAAAAATTAGGTACTATTGATATATTCCAGGATGAATCACAAGCTTTCAGAAGTAAAATTTACAAAGTTTTAAAGTTAAAAAGTTTTATAGATAAAGCCCTATGTAGGTAGGTATTTCGTTATACTCATAGATATAGCTTTAATAGGTTGGAGAAAAAGTATCTTCGCATTTTATAAGAAAATTCAAAACATTTTTAATATAGTTTATTTACATTTAACTAAAGTATGTAGGTGCCATTTTGTTTTGTTCAGTCTCGCAGTATGCAACGTTCTGTGCGGTCGTGCGTCGATTGCAATTTTCTAAAGTGTAAATCGGACACGTATCGCGGCGCGTGACGCCGCTCGAACAGTCACCATGAGCGACAAACTCATGGTAAACGAGCTCCTCGCCTTCCTGCAACTGAAGCTGGACGTGATGGACGAAGTGAGTGCGGTGCAGATCTGCAAGTTCAGCTTCAGCGAGGAAGACATATCTGCAGCCAAGAAACTTTTGTTTGGGTTACTGAACAAAACCGATCGAATGGTGTCTCACCGGCGCGACGGGACACCGAAGAGCCTTCAGGAGATTATCACGCTGCTGAAAGAGACCGACCCTGACGACGTGCCAACGTCTGTGGCGAGGGACCTAAATAAGCTCCCCCCCGTCACGTTCGATCACGTCGACTGAGCCGACGGCTGGGCTTCGTTTGTTTGGTGACAACCAAACAAGCGAAGCCCAGCCGTCTTGACTACGCCTCTGTTGCTGCATCCAGCTTAAAAGCTCAGAGAGTGTCAGAGCGTGACGCCATGGATCGAGACGACGACGGGTTCGTCAAGGTCCAAAGGAAGGGGGCACGCCATAACCGACTGAATCAAAACCGCTGCGGTACCGCACTGACAGGGCCCCAGTTCCTGCTGCGCGCTGCGACGCCGACTACGCCGATATACCTGTCGCGCCTGCACCACACCATCACCGTGCAGGATGTGATAGAGTACATCAAGACGAAAACCAACTTCCCTCTGAGGGTGGAGCCGCTGGAGTCGCGACACAATGTCAGCTTCAAGGCATTTGTGGTGCGAGTCCCGACATCCAA
The DNA here is from genome assembly GCA_963921215.1 of Scoparia ambigualis. Lineage (NCBI taxonomy): Eukaryota > Metazoa > Arthropoda > Insecta > Lepidoptera > Crambidae > Scoparia > Scoparia ambigualis. The sequence goes on along the minus strand of OY992520.1, from coordinate 3,491,822 downwards.
GCTGGTTGACACCTTTATGAAGGAGGACTTTTGGCCGAAGGGCGTGGTGTACCGGCGTTTCCGTGGAAGATTACCCGTCAACACCACCGGAGCAGCAGAATATGGTGCTTAATAAATACTAACATACATAACATACTAACAAAAATATTTTATATTGTATGTATAGAACCACTCCTCTGAAGGTTGGAGACTCTGCTCTTGAAGTTGTTGACGAATATATTGTATACCTGGGACAAACAGTCCAGCTAGGTAGGTCCAACTTTAAGAAAAAGGTCAATCGTCGAATCCAACTCGGCTGGGCAGCGTTCGGTAAGCTACAAAATATCTTCTCGTCCAAAATACCGCAGTGTCTCAAGACGAAAGTCTTCGACCAGTGTGTGTTGCCAGTGATGACATACGGTACCGAAACATGGTCGCTCACTATGGGCCTTATTAGCAGGCTCAAAGTCACGCAAAGAGCTATGCTCGGGGTTTCTCTACGTGATGGAATCAGAAATGAGGAGATTCGTAGACGAACTAAAGTAACCGAAATAGCCCAAAAAGTCGCCAAGCTCAAGTGGCAATGGGCAGGGCACATCGCCCGTAGAACCGATGGTCGTTGGGGCAGAACGGTTCTCGAGTGGCGACCGCGCACCGGAAGACGCAGTGTGGGCAAGCCTCCAACAAGGTGGTCCGACGATCTGGTGAAGGTCGCGGGTAGCCGCTGGATGCAAGCAGCACAGGACCGGTCGTGGTGGAGATCTTTGGGGGAGGCCTTTGTCCAGCAGTGGACGTCTTCTGGCTGATGATGATTGTATGTATGTTAGTCCGTAAGGTATTTATTATATGGGCCACTCTGTATTTTTACCATCTTGTACATTGTTTGTTGCCTGCAATAAAGATTTATTATTATTTGTTCGATAACTTTTTGCCATCTTGTAGCTAGGGACATGATCCCATTGCTATAGAAATTTAGGACTTCTGATCAAAATACCGCGACAAGTGGTTTTGGCAGTCCTCACGTGATGTTAACCTGACACTGCCTAAAGAATTCTGAAAAGACCGAAACAGGTGGAAATCTGAAGGTGTAAGGTTAGGACTATACGGCGGATGCATTAACACCTCCCAGCCTCACTCTTTTAATTTTTGCTGAGTGGCTAAAGATGTGTGGAGACTAGCGTTATCATGAAGAAAAACCACACCCCTTCTGTTGATTAATTCCGGCCGCTTTCTCTCAACTTCTTGCTTTAATCTCATCAGTTGTTCGCAGTAGAGTTCAGAATCGATGGTCCTGCCTGGTAGTAACAGGTCATAATGAATAATGCCCTTCCAATCCCACCATAAACACAGCATCACGTTGTTGCGAGTTAACCCGGGTTTCGCCACAGTCTGTGAAGCCTGACCAGCCTTTGACCACGACCTTTTTCGCACGTTCTTGTCGTACGTGATCTACTTTTCACCACCAGTTATAAGTTTCTTTACAAATGGCTCGGTTTCGATACGTCGTAATAAAGAATCACGAATGCGTACACAGTTCCTTAGGTTTCTTTCAGTGAGCTCATGAGGTACCCAAATATCAAGCTTTTTTGTGTACCCAGTTTTTTTCAATAGCGCCAAAACTGTTTTGTGGTCAATCCCTAGTTCTTCAGCTACGTCGTAACTACTGATATGCTGATCTTGCACCACTTTTTCAAAAAAGGCATCTATTTTATCCGTGATAGGGTGACCAGAGCGACGTGCATCTTTGACATCAAAATTATCGAATTGAAAACGCTTAAACCAAATTTGTGCTACTCTCACAGACACTGCACTAGGTCCATAAACATCGCAATTTTTTTAGCGGCTTGTGTTGCATTTTTACCTTTTTTGTAGAAAAACTTTAAAATGTATCGAATTTATTCAATGGTGAGTTTTTTACGTGCGTGCATAAATGGACACTTGGGGGCTAAGGGGTTAGATTCACTCATCTTGACAGTAAGAAAAACAAATGAAAGTCACACATTTTCATAATTTGTATTTGGAATTACCTTCTTTAAAATTTAAACTTATAATGATACCAAAACCAGCGGAATGTTGGAGAGGGATGTTAGGCGCGCGTGGCGCGAAAGTTAAGATGCTTGGGAAAAGGGAGGAAAATTAGCGGGCATTCAATTTTGAGACGTCGGAGGCGTGGTCCGATTTAAGAGTACGGTAAAACTCATACGGGAAAACGAGCGTCCGAGCCTTTTAGCGCGCTAAGTGATATTCGAGTTGTGATTTTAACTAACATTGGTTGTGAAATAGAAGTGAATATTAGAGTAAAATTCTTGCTATCGCGACTCGAATAACTATAACAGAATGAAGTATTCTGGATCACATTGGCTTCGGTCTGGAGGCATTTGACTGTATTTAATAATGCCGGCGTTATCTATTAAAACGCTAAATAATACACTATCTTCGAGAGACTAACGGGGGAGAGACAGTTGTCTCCCTAGTGAAAATCGAAGATAGGTCAGACACCAATTAGCTGGAGGTGGGCACGTACAACCCCGTCCAAAACCGTCCCGCCTCCCTACATACAGTGTAGTGTTAGGATTTACACTCTGAGTATACTGGCTCGATTGATAGTCCATTTAGAAGTCTGTTGCTTGCAGGGGCGACTCGGCTTACACAACTCACCACGAAATTAAGTTAAATGTGGCTTGGGCCTAGATTGCAAAGTACACAAGTAGGGACTGTTAGTTCGACAAAATATAGGCATTTCAAGTGAGGGAAGCTGTAGGACTCTATAGGTAGGCGGTCCTATATAATTGTTATGAGGAAGTGAGGGGACAGTACGGTGTGAGCACGCTGTGCGTACATAAACTAGGTACGTGGGCCGCGGAGCCAGGCTAGATTAATTCAGACTAATAAGGTAGGGATAATTAAGTTGCGGTACTAAATAAAATTTACGATGAAGTGATGTGGGTCCTATCTAGGCATGTAATCTGTAACCGTAGGCCGATAAAATTCTAATTGTTTTCCTAAAGTTGTTACCAATTAGTTATTTATTTTAAATAATTGGCGGAAGTATGATAATATCGTGCCATCATTACTTTGGAATACCTAAAAGGTCTAGACTGGTTTCCTATTACAAGAAAAATACTAAAAGTTATAGCAAATAAGCATAGCTGTGCTGTGATGTTTGATTTCTAATACTGAAATGACCAAACAGGCATTTTTAGCTTTCCCTGGGGTACAATACGGCCTTATATTGCTACACTCTTCAAAGTATTAAAAAATATACATCCGATACCTATTAGTAAAATATAAGCTGATACTTACTAAACAACTAAAACCAGTTTAGAACTTGGTTGGGTCGTTGAAGCTGCGAATCCACCTTAAGACTTTAAAAGCTATGAGCTCCTACTATTATGAAACATAGAAATAGTTAATTGATAACAACCTACTAATTAGCCTGATAATACAGTCTACTTATACCATTTGAGTTCGCCTTAATGGTCTAAAGCCCTTATAAGTCATGTACTTACTTCTAATAATATGAAACATAGAAATAATTGATTGATAACAACCTACTAATTAGCCTGATAATAGTCTACTTATACCATTTGAATTCACCTTAATGGTCAAAGACCTCTTAAGATATGTAAGTACTTACTTCTAATAATATGAAACATTGAAATATTTGATGGGAACAATCTAAATCAATCAGACTAATATCTAGTACAGTCAGCTTTATACCTATTAAAGTGAGTAAAAGATAACTTCTAAATATAATTGATTCATTGATTAACAGGGATAATTAACTACCTGATTAACTACCTACTAAAAAAAAATATACTAACTATGATTTAGTAGTCTATCAAATTAACCACTCAGTCTGAGAGACAGGGGTGGAAGTTAATGGAAAAATAATTAACTTAAGTTCACTTCCTAAAAGTTAAATATATTGAATAAATTAAACATCTTTTAATAAACTTAAGATGTGATAATCTGCCAATGTAGTTATATTGGTAAGTACTGTATAATAAACACTAAGAGTAACCCAAAGTAATTTTACTTCAAATGATAGTATTCTATTTAAGTTCACTTCCTAAATGAGTAGGATATTGAATAAATCAAACATCCTTTAATAAACTTAAGATGTGATAATCTGCCAATGTAGCCAATCCAATGTAGTTATATTGGAACTTTATGAGACCTGTATAATAAATACTAAGAGTAAATAAAAGTAATTTTACCTGTATTAATAGCATTCTATTTTAGCCACCGCCTGAAGTGGGGTTTGAATAAATTATCCACCCTTTATAGAACTGAATATTAATTTTCTAATAAGACAAAAGGACAGTCAGTTAATATTGTTACATTGTGATCTCTTTATAATAGACACAATAATCAGAGAAATAAGTGTGTCCGGTTGAATGCTGGCTTACCACCTCTGTTCAATAAGTGATATCATAAGACATAAGTTATTGCATTGAATAATTAAGTTCTTAATGTGAAAAGGATATTTGGATGATAGCAAGCCTGGAGATAAACTCTATTGATTTATGTGGAATAATAAGAATTTAAATTGCTAACACATAGTTCATAATGTAAAATGAAATGAAATTTTGAGGAGAGATGTAAATTCTCAGTTTTAAGGAATTAAAGGCACAAGCTAATAATTAACCCTAGAGTGGGCGCGTCTTTACGCGAAACGTCAGTGGGCGCGTGGGGAGCATTTTGCCGCCCCTTTTCTTTGATAATTTTAAGTAGGAATACAGCAATGGAATTAATTTATTTTCTCAGGAATTAAGTAATACACAAATAGGTAATAATAAATCAACATATTTATTACACTCTGTTTTAAGAACTTTGGTTTACAAGAGATTTTAGAAAACGTAATATATTAATTGACTTTTTTAACTTATCCTATATAATACACTATAATACTATCTTTCTATCTTTTCTTACGCGGACGATACTGCCATAGTATTTACTGGCAACTCTTGGAACACCTTAAAGAAAGAAGCAGAGAGTGGATTGTCCACTATTGCTGGCTGGCTGAGTGCCAATCTACTAACTTTGAACACTTCTAAAACAAATTATATGTGTTTCTCAATCAACAGTAGAACTCAACCAGACAGCTCCTATGATATTAAATTACACACTTGCAGTCAGATACAATCCGCTCCCTCGATCTGTACTTGCCCCTCTCTAACTAAAGTTATCTCCACAAAATATCTTGGCGTAATGATAGACCAGCAGTTGTCATGGCAATCGCACTTGGAACTGGTTGGAGGTAGGCTGAGGAAAATGATGTGGATATTCAAAACCCTGAGACATGTAGCCACCAAAAAATTGCTAGATCAGATTTATGTGTCGTTGGCCCAATCAGTCATAACATACTGTGTCACTATATGGGGCGGGGCTTTGAAAACAAAATTCTTAAACATTGAACGAGCTCAAAGAGCTCTGTTAAAGGTGATGTATTTTAAATCCCGAAGATTTTCTACTCTATCTCTCTACTCACTTGCAGACTTACTTTATATTAGAAAGTTATATATTCTACGCACAGTTTTGAGGAAACATGTTGCATTGGAGTATAATCCTGCTATTGAGGGGAGAAGGAGAAAGGATAAGGTCGCTTTAGCAAAGCGTACATACACAAGCTTTGCTCAAAACCAGTTTCAATACTTGTCATCGCTTTTATACAATCGTACAAATAAAACCCTGGAAATCTACCACTTGAATTACCAACAATGCAGAAAAAGTGTCACAGCTTGGCTTAAAACTTTAGACTATGAAGAAACTGAAAAGCTTCTCAAACATGATGTCTAATAGGGTGGTTAACCTCGCACACACACACACACACACACTCACACACACACACACGCACTCACTCACACACACTCACTCACACACACGTTATTAATTATGTTTTAATTGTTTTAATTGTGTTTTAATTAGAATTAATTATGTTCTGATATCTCATTGCTAAATAATGTATGTAGAAGCTATGGAAGAGGGACCCTTTCTGTAACAGGGGCTACATGCTCTTAAAAGAAAGAGTCTACCTTGAATAATGTTAAAATGAAAATGTTACTGAAATAAATATTTTTTAATTTTTTTTTTTTTTTTGAATACTGAAAAAAATAACAAAACTATATGTTTTCTAAATCTACAGGATATGTTTTATCCAAATAGTCTTCACAAAGGTATGTGCAACGTTCATTGCACAGTAACTTTGAGCATCTGCAACACCCTTTTTTCGTGCGCGTATTTTTGTTTGTTGGACATATATGTCCAACAAAGAAAAATACGCCACGAAAAAATACTGCATTTGCCCTCCTTCTTTGAAGATGATGCTTGTTTTACTGAAACAAGCGAGCAATTTGGTTCCTCAAAGGAATATTTAATGTGTCTATAGAAGACCTTGTTGTCATATATTGCTTGACTAGGACCATGGCAATTTCTTTCAAATACTGTCGGCGTAGCATCAAGTGTTCAGTATTGGCTTTGTAAATAATTTGACTGTTTATACCGGCAATATTCATCATTGAAAAAAAGAACCTCATTGGCCATCTGCGAGTCATTCTTCAAACAGAATACTCTTCCTTCATTTGGTCGACCACGTCAACACCACCTTTGGTTCCATTATAAAATGTTATAATTTCAGGCTTTGCCGCAGGCCCGGACTCGTCGTTGTCTGCTGACTGTTTTGTGTCCGTGTTAAGCCTCGTATTCACTAGGCGACAAATCGTCGCAGAACCTGTCTAGGCACATGTCGTCTACGTGTCGCCGCGACGTCGCGCTCTGTTCTGCGACGTCGCACGCGACTATACAGCGACATCTACGTGTCGCAGAACAGGTTCCGTGTTTTAGCTCGCGAGACAGAACTTCCTGCGACATCAGTCCTGCGACCGCTGTTGCAGAGTGTGGACGCGTGCGCGAATTCTAGCATCAACATGCCCGTAGAGTGGGGAAATCAATTAGTTCTAAAACTTATTGAGCTTTACGAAAGCAAAGGATGTTTGTGGGACACGAATAACCGTGAATACAAAAATAAAATAAAGAAAAATGATGCTTGGGAGGGGTTAGCCAATGACCTTCAAATACCAAGGAAAGATGTTGAGGCGAAGATCCACAACCTCCGCTCACAATTTATGCGTGAGAAAAAGAAAATAGCTTCTTCGAAAGGCACGGGTAAAGCACGGGACGAAGTTATAGAATCAAGTTCTTGGTTTGCCTACGATGCCATGAAGTTTTTATTGAGTGGGGCGACAACTTCTGGTGGCACAGATACATTGGAGACACAAGTAAGTCACAATTTTAAAATAAATTTATTATACGAGTAGTACCTTTCTAATAAATAAGCATTAACAATAATTATAAGAGAATTATAAAGTCGTTTTTAGGGTTCCCTACTCGAAGGTTGACCAACGGGACCCTATTACTAAGCCTCCGCTGTCTGTCTGTCTGTCAACGGGTTTTATCTCATGAACCGCTATAGGTAGGTAGACACATAATGAAATTTACAATTCTTATTCTAAATATTTGTTTATTTCTAAGCTACATTGTTTTGCCATGGAACACTTCCTTCCGCAGTGATGAAATATTCAGCGAACTTGTTCCTTGTTACCATAGCAGATTGAGCAGATGGTCTTCCAGATGGTTGCAAATCCAACAAAATATTAGGTCCAAATTCTCTGCGCCAAGATCCTCCCACAATGTTATGATCCGAATCCTCTGAATCAAAGGTTCCACGTGGGGTGTAGAGTGCTCTCGATTGCTTATGACGCCTTAGAAAATTGTGTAGGTATACACAGGCCATTACGGCAACTTCAGCATTAGCAGGTTGGAGCGCAATTGCATTGCGAAACATACGAAACACGACACATAAGATTCCGAATACGTTTTCTACAATTCTTCTCGCTCTCGAAAGCCTGTAGTTAAAAATGCGCTTTACATTTCCCACCTCATGGTAGCCTGGATATGGTTTCATCATTTTTTCGGTGAGTGCAAATGCACTGTCTCCCACGAGTACAAATGGCATGTTTGGTTCATGTCTCAGTGGCTCCGGTTTTGGCCAACTAAGTTGGTTTTCATTCATAGCTTCATAAAAAGAAGTTTCTTGAAAAACTCCACTGTCAGATGACTTTCCTTTGGCACCACAGTTAGCATATATAAAATTATAATCAGCATCTACAATAGCCAAGAGGACAATGCTAAATTGTTCTTTATAGTTGTAATAATCACTACCAGAATTTGCAGGTGCCTGAATCAAAACATGCTTGCCGTCAATAGCTCCAACACAATGTGGAAAGTTCCATAGTATTTCATAATTATGAGCCTTTTCTTTCCATCCTATTTCAGTATTTGGGACCTGAAAAATATATGTAACATAACATAACATAAAAATTATTTCAGGCACAACGCCAGGACACCGATGACCAATACTCCAAGCTTTCCTCGGAAAATACTCAAGAAACTCAAAATTCCATCCAGTCGCAACCTCAGGCTCCTACCATGGAAGCATCACCGCGCCCTACCTCATCTAAATCGTCGAAAAAGAGAATGTTAACACAAGAGGATAAATTGGGAGAGGCGTTTGAAATAATGAGGTCCGCCAAAAATAAGATGGAAGCTACCCCTGATGAGTTTGATGTGTATGGACGATATGTTGCCTCAGAGCTACGTCTCATTAAAGACGAACACTCCGCCCTCATGGCGAAATATTATATTAATAATATATTAATAGAAGCTCGCATGGGCAAATACAAGCAAGGCTACAGTACCGCATCAACCACACCATCGGAACATCAGGACAGTGTTACAGCATCCAACGACAATCTGAATAGCATTCCACAAACAACTGTACGTGAAAATCTGGATTTTCAATTTGATAACAGCCAGGAACCATCTGATCATGACATAATTCCATCTTTTCTGCGGGAATAATTTTTCTTTCTAATAATTAAAAATAATATTAATAAAACATTCGTGATTTTACCATGTCTTTGTACTCACCATGACATATATTTTCAACGCTTTTATGAGTTCCTTACAAACTTCTGGTACTATTTTGCTGATCAGTTGTTTTGATACTCTAAATGTATACGACAAGGAAGCATAAGAATCTCCGGTCGACAAGTATCTCAATGTTATTGCAAGTCTGATGTCAGGACCAACAGCATTCCGTAATATTGTGTCTTGTTTAGCTATGGCAGGCCCGATCATTTCTAGTAAAACTTCAAAATCAGTCGATGTCATTCGAGTGAAATTTACAAATGATCCATCAAACATTCGAAGATCACGTAAGATATTATCACTGCTTTCTCTTTGTGATAAGTAGTTTCGCACCCACCACCTTTTCTTTTTATAACGTTTCGGTAAACTACTCGATAAAATATAAATGTACGCAGCACTAACTGCCACGACTTCCTCGGGCGACATCTCGGCGGAGACTGACGTGTGGACAAGCAAAATGTATCACGACATGTTACCAAAATGTTCTGAGAACACGCACCGTAGATGTTCTGTAACAGTCTCAGAACTTGTGCCCTACTTGTGCCCTAGTGAATTCGAGGCTTTATGCTCACTATCATCACTAGATCGATCACTTTCTGACATATTCTCGCCTAAAAAATTTGAGCGTCCATTTTGTTATTTATTTTTGTTATTATCACTTGATACTTTTAAATCCTGAAATTAAAAGTGGTTTTTTTAGATTTCACAATTAATGCACTTTATAATATAGTCTACATTTCAACTTTGCAAAAAATACATGACACAATTTTTACTTACGTGAGTGGGCGCGCGGTGAGCAATTTGCCGCCTTGCGACACCTGATGGTAACAATCTTCTCCTCAAGAGGTCACCCGCGCACTGACGACATCCAGTCTTTCGGCACGCGATGCGAAAGAAAGTATGGGCAGCTACTAAAAAGCGCATACCTAACGGAATATTGTTTTACAAATTATTAACGTTTTTTTAGCGCGGGCGGCAAAATGCTCATAGCGCGCCCACTCTAGGGTTAAAGTTAAAGCCAATGTGACGGAGCCATAATTAAACAATGAGATGTAAGGCACGCTATAGGGCGGCGGATGGGGCCCATAAATTGCACAAGACTCTTATATTTCCACCAGACTTTTATATTTCCACAAGACTTTTAAACTTCCACAAGACTCTTATATTTCCACCAGACTTTTATATTTCCACATGACTTTTATACTTCCACAAGACTCTTATAATTCCACAAGACCTTTATGTAAATTGCACAAGACTTCTTATGTATCATGCTACTGTTAATAGATAATAATACCTGCAAGCTAAGCTATCATCTGATTATCTCTGAGTGGTTACAAATCTTCCCCGCAGCTGCAGTGAAGGATTTAGGTCACAGTTCAGACGGAGTCATTGCTAGGCTACACATATCTATGATATGATTTATAGACTGGTAGGTAATTAGGTCAGGAGAAAATAATTTAACACAGGGATAAGCCAATTACTAAACTTTCACGAAAGAACTTGAGTTACTTAAATGCGGTTAACAACGGAGGGTTCACTAGACGATCTGGCCAAAATAGTATTTATTATGATATTACATTGCTTGACTGAAATTCACTGCAAATAGAATTAAGCTATGCTAAGGTTTCATCATCATACAAACACTACGTACTCCACAAAACTCTAAACACAACCATTAGTTTGTAGATAAATTAGGTTAAATAGTTTTAAGAATTAGATAATAAGTTAAGTTAAGGTAAAAGCAGCGATGATGTGTGTATGTATTATAAGGTAGAATAGGGTAGAGATTTAGGGTAGGGGCGAGAAGTTACAGTCAGTAAATGCCGCCTGATGCGATCCAATCGAAATGCATTGCATACTCGACATTGTGATGGTAATGTATCGATGGGGGAAAACGTATTTGCTGTAAGTAGCAAAAATGGCGTAAGTAGACTAAGCACACAGGTAGAATCAGAAAAAAATACTGCGTCGAATGGTCCGGGTTTCGTGTCTCTACGATGACAAAAATTTCATTTCAAGGGATTATTTTTGAAAAATTTTGATGCAAAATTTGTCGTAAATATAATGTTTTTATTACTAATTTACTTAAATCAAAATTCAAACGGGTGATTGCAATTCATTATTACTTACGCGATTCATATTTAGGCACCTTAACTTACTTACAGCTGTCTTATGGGAGCTAAAATTAAACTTAGACTACTTACGACATTCTTTTGGGACGGATATTGAACGCCTGTCTGCTTACGATATTCTTTAAGATTGTAAATTTACAGGCCGGTAAAGTAAAGCATTCTTATTCTTGTCCCATTAAAAATATTATTTTAAATACTACATTTTAGCAACAATTTCAAACAAAAAATAAGGAAATACGCCTTTATTTAAAGATAGGAGTTATATTTATTAAACATTTAAATCACTTTTTTTGTGATATTTAATAATAGTGAAAGTCTTAAGCTGTAAATTTTTAGCTCGTAATTATCGTCTTTGCGACGGAAAACGGTTACGTTCGCGCGGCAATCCCGAATTCCCGAGCGAGCCATCAGGGGCCCAAGTCTGCTAATTTACGAATGGCATAATTGAATCGCAATTGGATCGTATTGTAATTGTTTGACACATTTGGTATTCTCTTACTCATATAAGAATACCAAATGTGTCAAACAATTACAATGCGATACAATTGCGATACAATTGCGATTCAATTATGCCATTCGTAAATTAGCAGACTTGGGCCCCTGTTTGTTCTGTGCCAGTCAGCGCGCGAGCGCCGTGGTGAAGTGTTATGCTGCCACTACACAGTCGGCGAAGTTCGCCGATCGTGTAATCGTCTATATTCGCCTCGATCACCAGCACGATCATCGTGCAAGCGTCCACACATTCGTCTGTAGTAGTCGTCGAACGGCAAGCGTACAAGATGGACGTGGAGTGTGTTGCTGCTGCTACCATTTATTTAATAGCGGCATAGAACCATCATGTCAATGTGGTTCAACGAAAATTTGTGGAAAAAAATTCTTTTGCGGTCCTCATTGCCTGTCTCATACATACATATAATGACTATTATCCCCGAAGGGTTAATCAGAGACTAGGAAATGAGGACCGCAAAAACAGCCCTCTGCTATAGTAAACTTTTCACCACATAGCGACTGCACATGTATTCAGCGTGACAGGTGGTGAGCCCATCGCCGATCTATGCTGTCTAATGTATATGCAGTCTTTAGTCCGTTAGTCGCCTTTTACGACTCCCAAGGGAAGAGAGGGGGTGGTAGTATTCTTGCATCGCTACGCGATACGTTATAATAGTCGTAATTATATGTATGTATGAAAGCATTATGTACTGAACCTGCAGTTGACTTTGCTTTATACATATTGTTCCTACTAAATAAAAGGTGAATTGGGAAGTTCCTGGGTATAAAAAATCTTATTATACCTATTTTCTGAATGAAAGGTTTCTCTTTTGAACTACACCTGTTCTATGAACTTGAAAGTCTCTTTATTAGACCATCCACTAGCCATTTTAGGGTGTATTTTAAGTGGGTAAATTATGGACGCACGTGTGCAACGCTTCACTGCCTAAAGGCAAATGAATGTTCGGCGATTGTGTGGGCACCTAGCAAACACCCGGCGCGAATCCCTCTGATGCGTGCCCGAAAAACCAACAATTCACGGGTCGCAGGCGAATGCGGCGAGCATGCCCTCCACACAATCGCCGATCTCAGACGATTACGGGCATTCGTCTGAGTTCGGCGAGTGTGAAGAGGAGTCATTATATGTATCTACGCACTGTGGAATATTACTTTAACAACGTATTGCAAAACAGTGAAGTGTATTTAATAAAAAATACTTGTTCAAGGTATGTTTATCTGTCAATACTTGTTTTTGGCTGCCTGCCTAGAAACAACACAGATAAATTATCTTCTCCCTGGCCATACATATATGCCAGTGGATAGTATGCACGCAACTATAGAGCGTGCAATCAGAAAAACCACAGTTTGGGCTCCGTCACACTGGCCGACAGTACCTATCTAATCAAAATGGCGAGAAGAAATCCATTTCCCTATGACATAAACGAGCTTGGAGGGAACGACTTTAAAGGCTTTGATGACATTTTTATTAAAACATTTAAAAAGAACACAAAATTAATGATTACTAAAATACGTATTGTAACATTTAAAAAGTGTAATCCGGATATAATGCTGATCAAATACTCCATGGCATCAGATGCACGATACATAGAGGTTAGACTTTGACAATTTGGCAATACAGTACCAACACATAACTTATATCGTACTAAATTACCGATTTCTGCCCAAAAGTACAACGACTTAAAAAAGTTGGTAGAAAAAAAAGTGATACCCAGTATTTTTTTTTAAATGTGACACGTTATAATGACTACATCCTGCCTGATGGTAAGCAGCCGATGTAGTCCAAAATAATGAGAGCACTCCTCACCGTGGAACAAGCACGGTAACAAGCGCACCCATTCATGACGGCCTGCATAAATGCCGTTTCACGCCCCGCTTAAAAGACCCGGGACTGTAGGAGCTGGGAAACACATGCGCCGGCAGAGAATTCTAAAGCCGAATGGTCTTACAAAGGAACGACTTTCCAAATTTTTTGGGACGAGTGCTGATATTCTGCACAGTATGATGGTGGTTCCTAAGACCAGCACGTGTAGTCCGGAACAGGAAAGGAGAGGGCGGAATTAGATCAAAAAGTTCTTCAGAACACTCTCCGTAGTAATTTCGGTAGAAGACACTGAGAGAAGCAATGTCTCTACGCAGCTGGAGGTCCTCAAGAGTGGCTGTAACCTCAGCATCTCCAATAATGCGTACCGTTTGCCTTTGCAGTCTATGAAGTGCATCAAGGAGGTTTTTAGCAGAGCCGTCCCATAGATGGGAACAAAACTCCATACTCGATCGTACCTGAGTCTTGTACAGCAAACAGCGCTGCTCGCGAGTGAAAAACCGCCTCACCTTATTGAGAATACCCAACTTACGGGAGGCAGTTAAAATAACACTCTCGATGTAGCATTTTGGATTCAGTTCCTGGCCGATGTCCATGCCAAGAATGCTGAGGTCCACTGAAATGGGTAAAGGAGAGCTCTGAAGAGGGCGGAGTAAGGAAGGGAGTTATCTTGGACGAGAATGCACAAACCTAGGTTTTTCTGGCATTAAACTCGACCAGGTTTTCAGTTCCCCACTTGGAGACACGATCGAGAGTCAGGTCAGTCAGTAGTTGTGCGGAAGAATATTTGGCCATGGCATATAACAAAAAGACTGTTGATTGCCTTCCAGACACAGACGAAGAGGACTAAATAGATATTTGCAGTATTTATATATTTGGCCTTATTAATTATTTTTTTATTGTTGATAACTTTTTATGTAACTTTAATTAACGAGGTCCTGTTCAGTGTTTGCTCTTAAATTAACTTCATAAGAATTGAAGTACTTTATGCTACGAATTCGATTATTTTTTATGGTCCTCCTCATCCTAGCGGCAAATTTTTACTTTAGCTATACTTAGTTAATTAAGTTTAATGTGATAAATGATAATAAAACCTGATCTCCTATTCTTTGGTACAAACATTAATGTTAATGTATAAAAATAAAGGAAAATGATTATTTATAAGCATTTTAATTTCATCACCATTCAGAATTTTCTTAGCTTAAAGTATTACTTTGATTTCAATATTATTCCTAAGTTAGTCATACCATACGTCTCTTTTGTGTTACCTATTTAATAAAATAATTTAAATACATCATTTTATACTTCTGGAAATGTATACACCTGAACGACTCCATAAAAACCTTATACTACTTGCAGCATTCTTGAGGTCAGTAAATAAAAAGTCAATTGCTGTAAGTAGAGCAAAAACCTGTTTCTCATAACTTTAGGACTAAAATAATCATTGCTATAAAGGCGTACTATTTTAACAAAAACGTGCACAAAAAATTATCTTTTTATTACACGGATAATTTAAAAGTTATGATTTTATTTTCAATTTTTTAACAGTTTTTTGGCTCTGGTGTAAAGTTGTGTTTTTGCTACTTACAGCAAATACATTTCCCCCATCGGTATCACCTAATCAGACAGTAAAGCTATCACGAAAGTGCAGTTATAAGTACTGCGCAAGCACAACACAATATTGTTTGTGTTCATTTCATTATCACATTCACAAAACAAAGCGGCTTTTCGCAAACTAAGTAAGAATAGGAAGGATCTTTTAAAAACACACATTATTTTATTACGTTGACCAAAAGCTCAATGATTGACATTGACAGTGTTGCAAGTAGTTTCATTCGTCTTTTTACGAGAAACAAATCGATAAGAAAATCAACCTTATAAATATAAATTATAAATATCAAAAGTAAATAATCAACCATTTTAAGATAAAAAGTGTGTAATTGTATAGGTTTAAGCTCGAAAATAGTTGCAGAAATTAGTTTTTAATCGAAACTAGATTAACAAATAAGACCTAATTAGCTATTTGAGAATCGATTTCAAAATCGATAAATCGATATTTTTATGCCAGGAAACTCTGACAGCAGATTTTCGTTTTGCGTATAGTATCTGCTAATTGAAATGCGTTTCGTTATTAGTTTTAGTATTATTATTTCGCTTTACGATTTTTCTTTTCCCCGGACATCTAAAAATATAACATTTACTGGAAAATCTCATTTAATGAGAAAAAATTAAGGAACCAACTATGCAAAAATGGTACCAAAACATGAACATTGTGGGGTTGTACGCCAGTACGCGTTCTCCTTTAAACATAAATTATCTTCGTTTGTGAGAAAGTGCCTGTAGGGCGTTTTGAAATAATAGATAGTAATTTTCGTTTTAACCATCATAATTATATGTACTTGTGTATGCGCCCGGCGGGCGTGGCCGTCTATGATTAGAGTTATGTTTATATCATAATTTTACAATAGTTTCTGTTTGCATTTGTCATATAACTTTGATGGGTGGGACCACGAGTCAAACACTCTGTTAGGTGTTTGACTAATAATGTCCTACCGGTCTCATAGTCCCACTAGCTTTCAGTTCATGGTTCCTTTCAATTAAAAAATAAAAATACCCAGACCCACTGATATATTTATTAAGGTTTAATGACTCGCGGTTCCACTGTCTTCAACTAGTAGAACTACAGACTATAATGGGACCACGAGTCAAAAATCATTTTGTTCATTGTCTGACTACCAGGTCGGAAAAAAATAACTTTGGATAAGCAAGGTAAACGTCAACGTCAAAATTTATTTTTTTCGTTGTCTTTCATGTGTCACAGTCCTTTACAAAATGAATTCCTAACTTTAAAAAAAATCTCCTACCTTCATGTATGACAGTGGGACCATAAGCCCTACATTATACCTATGACTGGCAGATCCACTAAGTAGCGGGACCACAAGCCCTACGTTATACCTATGACTGGTAGTCCTACTAAGTTGTGGGACTATGAACCCTAGTGTTTAAGATTAGTAGGACCACGAGTAACAGTGGGACATAATGGGTGAGACCACGAGTCAAACACCCTCTGTTTATGGTCAGTAAATAAATAAATCATTCAAGACACAAAACTCAGGTCCTTAAATTATTTCAGGTGGCCAACAGTCTACGATATTCAACAGTATGTCAACGATAACAGTAGGAGGAGGTGCGGGAGGGTCTAGAACGTTCAGTGGAGTGATCGCAGGGCTCGTGGTGGATGGAGTGAGGGTGTTGGAGCTAGCTGCAGCGGGGGACCCGACAGTGTCAGCGCGGGGGGACGCGAGAAGAGCGCACACCCCGCTAGACAGAGACATCAATAGGATGCAGCAGGTATGTGGTGGTATACTGTATTTACAGTACAGTGTCCGTTTCTCCGTTTCATAATGTTGGAATACCAGACGAAGGGAGCGATTTCATTTTCTTTCAGTTTTCTAATTAAAACAACTAGGATGTGGAATGACCTCCCTGTGTCTGTTTTTTCAAATAGTTCCAATTTAGGTCGTCTTTAAGACCAGAATATACAGACATTTACTACTGAGCGTGCTCCATCTTCCTTCTCATTGTCTCTTTTCAGCAGGTAAAATCATAGATAGACGCGCAATCGGTCACTAATGAAAATATTTAAATAATTCTTTCAGTCGTCACGTAACTCTTCTTCTTCATGCCTATCAGTTCTCGCCTGACTGTGGTCACGTGAATTTGTAGTGCATTACAGACGCCACCGTTGGTTCAGATTCTTCACTGTCAGTTCTCATATAACTCTACTTCTTCATTACTATCAATCCCTTTCCATGCATCACTAAGTTTTTATTTTATACTGGTGTCCAAGACCAATGGTTATGCAAGTAGTCATCATCATCATCATCATCATCAGCCTATTAACGTCCCACTACTGGGTTCCGAAGCACGGAGGAGCTCGAGATGTTTTGAATTTAGTCACCCATCCAGCGACCCGGCATTGCGAAAGTGGCTTAGCAGTTCGCAAGCCGAACGCGCTAGCCGCTGCACCATCGAGCTCCTCGATGCAAGTAGTGCCAGACGGCAATGCACATTTACAAACTCGTGATGGAGATCATCTGCATTAGATCTTGACGCCGATTTAAAACCCGCCGAAGCGCATTCTTCATTCAGTACTCATAAGACTCAGGGTCTCAGGAGAGTAGCACTGTCATTATCAGTCGCCATGTCATTGTAACTCTTCTTCATTCGTTTATGTCGTCGTATGTCAGTCGTGACGTGAGTTTGGTGTGTACAGACGCCGCCGTCGGGCTACGGCGGGCCGGGCGTGCTGGACGAGCTGGTGTACTCGGGCGCGGGCTCGGGCTGCCGTGACGACGACGAGGACGCGTGCGTGCTGCCCGACGCCGGCTCCGGGGACGACCTCATCACGCCCGTATACGTGCCCTCTACACGGCGCCCGCCCAACCGGCTCTACAAGCCCAAGGTGAGTACGATGAATTCTTACCCAGTCATAAGAATCACTTGAATAAATGAATGTATGCCATGCATGAATAAAATGAAAAATTGTAGAATGAAATTAAATAACTGACGACGTCCGCGGTCGAATGGTTAGCACGCCGGGTCTGGCGTCGCGCCATCTTTGAGTTCCCGGGTTAAATTTCCGGTCGAGTCAATTTGGAGAAAACTGTTTTTCTAAATTGATTTCGGGTCTGGGTATTTTTCTATGTTTATGTATATTCATCCGTTATCTAGTTTAACCATTTAACGAGTTTCATCGAAGCTTATCTTGGGCTAGATAATTGGTGTGAGCGTAAAAAAATATTTATTGGTTTATTTTAATGTTAGTGGTTTTCTGGTGAATCTCTCTTAAGAAACAGTAAAAATCCCACGGACACTAGCTTTAACAAGTTTATATATTAAAAAAAAAACATTGTCACACACATTGAAATGAAACACTTTTTTACGGATTAACACGCGTTTAATTTACTATTTAAATAGTTTTTATATTATCCTGACGGAGTCTCCCTATGACCACGGAGCCTGTAAAGGGTTCGAAACGTCAGGATAATATAAAAACTATGTAAGTAGTAAATTAAACGCGAGTTAATCCGTAAAAAAGTGTTTCATTTCAATGTGTAGTGCTCGCTTAAACCTCAGAAAACAATATTGTCACACACGTAAAGTAAGATTTTTAAAATACAAAATAAATAAAAAAGGTGTCACACAGATAAACTTTTATTTGTACAATATTTATTTGTCAACACACCAAAGGGGCTCCGACGTTGTTCTTCCGAGTAGAGAGAACAACAGAAAACCACCATTTATATACAATACAGCGCGCTCCCTCGAAAAAAGCCGTCTTTAATTTTTAAAGTAAGAGTAGATACTGTTGATACATTTGCGCTTGATGGTAAGTGCCACGATAGCGTAGTTGATAGAGCACTTGAACCGGAATGACAGAAAGATGCAGGTTTAAATCCTGCTCGTGAAAATGTTTTCAACATTTTCCAAAAAATCCTATAATGTTAGCCATATTAGTATGCTAGTAGGTAACTATGATAGTTTAACCCCTTGAGAATCGTAAAACCAGACACAATTGAAAATCAATTGTTTCGCGACCGCCGGTGGTCTTATGATCCTTGACCTAAAAAGCATTAATATAATCTACCATTTGTAATTACAGGGCGACACCAGTGGGAAACTGATGAAACCATGCGATGACGAAGACTGCATTGAGGGGTCAGGCTCGAACGGGGAGGAGGTCACGGAGCCCGAGCATCCACCTACTACGTAAGTTTAGTTAATAAAATCTTCTCTTATTTATGAAATGCGTATGATAAGTTTTAAAAATACAGGCGTTTAAATGGCCCTCGGAAAACAAAAAAGGCTATTTGACTCAAGAGCCTTTCATTCTACAAGTTAAATGACCGAATGCCACTAAACTTTGACAATGCTTCCGGTAATGAAAACCGAAGATAATAGGCATAGACGAGTACAATCTCGCAACAGAGTCATCCTATTAAGTGCAAAGAACAACATATGCATGAGAGCAACTCTGTTCAACGTTAAACGTTATCTTATTTTCCATTTATTTATTTCTAAAAGGTACACTGACAGGTTACTGTCATTACAAGATCATACAAAAATATTCCACAAGATAAAACTAGACAATAACCCAAAATTAGCGTGCACAGCATGCCAATTATTTCTACATTTTTTTTTGTTATTAACTTAACTTAAAATATATCTACTAATTTAATTTATTACTGTTATCCTAAATTACAAAATTTATACAATAAGTGGGGTTGATGGCGTTTCATCACATAATATTATGTCCGAGATCACCCTCTTGAACCTCGAAAAGCTGCTGTTAAAGACGTCTGTATCCTTATAAACACGATGTAATTCGTTATAGGTCCGGCACATTCTGACAATAGGATTATAAAAGGATGTATTGTTTTTATAAGCCTGAATCAAGAACGTATCCGGACAACGCTACCTATGCCTGGTATTAATGTCAATCAAGGAGAGCAGCTCAGGCGAATCAAAGGAGGAATGCACTATTTTATGAAGGCAAAAGAGGTCGTATCTTTTTCGGCGGGCACTCAACGGTATCATACCAAAGGACAATGGCAGTGTACTATGGAGATTTTGTACAGGCGTACAATTTTCATGTTTGGCAATGAGACTTACACATTTGGTAGATTATATTATTGAGAATTACTACATAAATTAACAGAATTTTAAATGTTGGGGTTTAAAAGATATACTTGTATTTCAATAATTTTTAAGGTTAGGTTTTTCCCTGTATTTGATTGACATTGACAGTTGAGTGACAGGGAGGGACGGACAATGATTCTGACAGTAACAAAATAAATAATTAAATCTGAAAATGAACGTTCGCGCTTTATAGATCAATCGTGAATCGAACTAAAATAGGTAGGTAGGTAGGTACTTAAGTAGTGCATTTCAATATTAATTGAGTAAGTAAGTAGGTACCTATGTATTGTTAGCCCGAGTTCTAGATTCTAGAAGATAGATAGATAGGATAGGATACCTATCAGGAACTGCTGCGACTGTGATTATTTAGATCTTTGTGCTTGGTTATTTAAAACACAAAAAGACATAGCTACCCATCTGTGTTTTGATAAATAACAGCAAAATACTTAAAACATGATGAAAGTCATAGGTAGATGCAATGATATTATAAACTATATCATTGGGTAGATGTAAACAATAGAAGTATTTATACACGTTCCCAATCTAAAGGTCTCAACTGTAGACTACCTACCTACCTATACCAACATTAAGTTGAAATCATCTCCTATCCTACATATTTATTATTATAAATGCGAATTTGTCCTTCCTTTACGCCCAAACTAAGCAACCAAATGACTTGATCTTTGAAAGAACGAAGAGTAACATAGGCTACTTTTTATGCCGATATTCCTATATGAACGCGAATCACGCGGGTGAAACCGCGGGCGGAAGCTAGTGGTTAAAATAATTGTCTTTGAGATAGGAATATTATATTATATTAGTCTACTAAGTACTGCTCAGAATGCATACTTACTTATATTTACAGTACTTGCAATCGAGGATCTTCCCAGTAGATACTACTAACAAATTACTTCATCAAAGGCAAACAATATAATATAATACTAAAAAATATGATGAAAACATTTTAAATAAATAAGAAACTCGACTGGTCTTTCTACAGGGAAGTTTCACAATTGTACATACACACAGACAAGTAATGTTTTTCCATGTTAGCATTTGCTCAGTGGAAATAAAACAATAATTTAGTATGGTCACATATTTAATATTAAATTATAAAGTAATTAAGGGCACTCTTAAAATAACATCATCGAAAAGTGGAACAGGTCTAGTCATGCCTTCATGGCGAGCAAATCTGTGAGCAGCACCCAACAGTTCGTAGCCCCCACAATGCAGTTAAAACTCTGGCTGTCCACTTCTACGTGAAGCTCTTTGAGCTCGGAGCCAACAAGGAACACAAGCTTCATTTTCTGAAGAAAGCTGAAATAAAAAATCACAATTAAATTACAAAAGTAACAGAGTGTAAAGTAAATATTTTTTAATCTTACACCAATTAGCCTAGCCCGCTGACCTCTCTATAATACAAGAATGCTGACCTAAATATTTACTATCTTAAGAGTCTCAGGTAACAAATTGATAGTTTAAGTAGGTCAGTGGCCTAGCCCCGAAGTAAGCACTGGAAGGCTTGTAATATGTTATACTAGGCCAATGGGTAAAAATGCAATTGTGATAGTAGTAATAACAGTGGCGAGGGATGTCTTTGGGGAAATACGGCGAAGGTAAGCCGGCCAAGAATTTACAAATCAGACAATAATAAACATAGTATGTTTAACTCATTGGTGGCACTAATTACTGACATAATTATTAAGATCTGCATGGTGGATCCCTGGAGTGGGATTTCTTATCGGGAAGCCGATGGGAATCGGAATGTATGGTATATATATGTATTTAGTAGAATTATTATATAGGTAAATAGTCATGGCCTCAGGTACAAATGCTCGTATTCGTCATAGAAACATTTGCCCCTACTGGGATTCAAACCCAGGAACTCAGAGTAGGTATCACCACGAAAACCATTACTCCACCACGGAGGTAGTCAATAAGTAAATACATGTAAGGTGTTACCTCTCGTGGTCTAATCCAATTCGAAATTATGTAAGTCTTCCTTTGTTCCTCTTCATTTGGCTCTTGAAAGAAAACTCTTCGTCTGCTCATTCTTAAAATAGAACGTCCACATACGTCTTGGCGATAGCCAACATGCCTTGTAGTTTTACTTTCAGATGCAATAGAATGGGTTGCTTATTCCCAGGAAGCATGACAAATATAATCAGGTGTTGCCTAAAACAATAAGAGCATGGATGAAGTTTATTAATTGATCAACAAAATAGTAGAATATTAGTAGTAACCGATACAGCGGTGCATTGCTGCACCAAATATGTACCATGTGTTCTCGCTCTCGGTTTAGATGTCTAAAATGGTTGACGACATTTTCGTACTATGTACGACTTACCTCTCAGGGATATGACCAAAAACGAATAGTGTCGACTAATGCTGGATTTACACGGAGCCAATACTTGAGACAATCCAATAAGCCAGTCCAATATTGGCGTCGTGTAAATAGAGACAGTCCACTACATTGGATTGTACTCAAGCCATTTTTGCTTAGCATTGGCATTGGCTTATTGGACTGGCTTAGTGGATTGTCTGAAGTATTGGCTTCGTGTAAATCCAGCTTAAGCTTGACTCTCATTCGTCAGTAAATTCCGCCTGCGATTCAATCGAAATGCATTGCATACTCGACATCGACATTGTGATGGTAATGTATCACCCAAACAGACAGTAAAACTATCACGAAAGTGCAGCACAACACAATATTGTTTGTGTTCATTTCATTAGCACATTCACAAAGCGGCTTTTCGCAAAATAGGTAGGAAGGAACTTTTAAATTAAAACAAATTATTTTTAATAAACGTTTACGTTGACCAAAAGCTCAATAATTGACATTGACAGTGTTGCAAGTAGTTTTATTCGTCTTTTTACGAGATAGAAATCGTTATGAAAATCAATCTTAAAAATAATATAAATTATAAATATCAAAAGTAATTAATCAACTATTTTAAGATAAAATTGTATAGGTTGTCTGTAATTGTATAGGTTTAAGCTCTAAAATAGTTGCACAAATAGGTTTTTAATCAAAACAACATACACTAATAAGTTTTAATTAGTTATTTGAGAATCGATTTCAAAATCGATTAATCGATATTTTTATGGCAGGCAACTCTGACAGCAGATTTTTGTTTTGCGTATAGTATCTGCTAGTTGAAATGCGTTTCGTTATTAGTTTTAGTATTATTATTTCGCTAAAAGATTTTTCTTTACCCCGGACTTCTAAAAATATAACATTTACTGGAAAATAATGAGAAAAAATTAAGGAACCAACTATGCAAATATGGTACCAAAACATGAACATTGTGGGGTTGTACGCCAGTACGCGTTCTCCTTTAGATAGCCTGTCACTGTAACTCTTAAGAGACCGACCAAAATTATATTTACGCGTAATAAATTTCAAGCATCGCTTTTGCACTTTTTCAATTGCATCAACCTGAACGTTATAGTATGGAGACCAAATTGGACAGCAATATTCAAGCACACTTCTGACTAAACTGAAGAAAAGATAAAGCACACTACTAGGTTTCTTAAAATCTTTTGATGATCTTATTATAAATCCCATGAGTTTATTAGCCCTCTTTGTGATATATAAATAATGAGGACGAAAACTTAATTGTTCATCAAATAGAATGCCTAAATCTTTTACAGGGTCAAATATTAGATAGAAAAGACATATCTTTTCTATCTAATATTTGACCCTGTAGACAGTATTTGTTGTGAAGCTTATTTTTCTTTCTTGTAAACGAGATAACACAGCACTTTTGCACGTTAAGGCTCATCTTGTTGAGTAAGCACCAGTCAGAAATTACCTTCAGGTCATTTTGTAGTGCTAAACACTGCCCTATGTCCCTGACATCAGTAAAAACTTTAAGATCGTCGGCGTACAAAAGAGAGGAACAGGATAATCGACAGGTCAAGTCGTTTATAAAAAGATTAGAAAATATATCTGTTTCCGCGGCCTGGCAGGATCTCTGGGCAAAAACTGAAAAACCAGTGCTTTGCTCTTTGAGCAAAGGTATCACTGAGTTTTTGCCCTTTTGCACACATGCTACCAAACAACATGTTATTTAAATGTTTTTTATTATTAAATAAGCATGTCTGTTTTTTTATGCAAATAAATAATTTATCCATCAATCTATCAACGTGTCCAGTTACGGCATTATATTAGGTACCTATTACCAAACATTTGTACAAGTATATAGTATTACGTATATTGTATGTATTGTATGTAGTATATTGATTATTGTAACCATCAACAGGTCCGGCGCGAGCAGCACGCATAGCATGACGACGCCCACCGCCGCCATATCATCCACGGAGCATGTCGACAAGTCTATAGAAGGCTCCACAGACGGCGCCACTGATCCTGCCACCAGCACGCGCGACGGGCGCACCACGCCGCCCGACCACGACAACATGCAGGCCGGCACCATCGACACGAGCGCGCCCGAGCGCAGGACCACGCCGACCGATGGTGACAGCTATTTGGCTATAGTCTTTATAGAGATCCACGGACGCAGATATTGTTCTAGGGACAGAGCGCGCATTGGTTTGGATTTAGAGGGTACAATGTTTCCTTTTCTTACCACTATCCCCCACGCCGCCTGACCACGACAGCATGCAGGCCGGCACTGTCGAATAAAGCGCGCCCGAGCGCCGCCCCATGCCGACTGATGGTAACAGATATTTGGCTGTAGTCCAACCGTGACGTGTAGCGGCTCACTAAAAGAACACTACCACCCCTTCTCTTCCAATAGGAGTCGTAAAAGGCAACTAACGGACTTAAGACTTCACATACATCCAATAGCATACTGATCACTTAAGCAGTTGTAATTTAGTGAAACGTGGGCTATAGCAATGGACTGCTTCTGCAGTCCTCATTGCCTAGTCTCTGGCTAAGCCTTTGGAGATAATAATTGTGAATCTTTATAGAGCAGCGCCACGGACGCAGACATTGTACTAGAGATAGCGCACTTCTTAATTTACAGGAGTAATGTTTGCACTTAATGTTTCCATTTCTTCCTACTACCCCGAACGCCGCTACCTAAGAAACGGCGGCGTCATTATATAAATTATTTTGCCCCTTGGGTTATAATAACAAGGCAGCGTGCCGAACAATCCGCCTGACCATAAGGTCAGGCGGATTTTTCGGCACGTTTTTGTTCCTTTGACTATTGTTCTTGTATTGTATCTTGGACCTTTACGCTCTCATGAGCGTGAAGGTTGACATCGCTGATATAGGCTGCCCGACGCCTTGGGTCGGAAAGTTGCAAACTTCTGCGTAATCATCATCACATTCATCAATTGCTGGGAGCAGGTCTTCCTAATTGAACAATAACATATGAAGAGGTTGAGCACGGACCCACTATGCTATACTTGCCGAATTCGTCTTGGTAGCTTTAAATGACTGGTATCTTACGACAAAGACCCGAGACCAACTTCTTAGATTGTTTTCCAGAGCACTGAGAACTAGAAATATTTTACTTTCATCCACCGATAAGACGGGATGGAAGAGAAATTTTAAACAATAATGAAATCCGTTAATGTAATTACTCATTAAATAAATACCATTAGTATTAATCAACTAATCCAACTATACATTTTAATACAGAGCACACGCATACATCGAGTGGTCACTATACCCCGCCTGCGACAGGCAGACACACACCGAGCGAAACCACTCATACCACGGAGGACATCCCCATACCAGACTACGAAGACCGGCGAGAGAACGAGATAGAAGCGAGAGCCCCCACCTACGAGATAGGCATGGGGGAGCAGGACAGAGTGCCCAGCCGGGGTCACCAGGACTACAACGGCTATGACATTATGACGAAGCCAAAGACGACAGATAATAGGGTAGTGCCGCCGGAATCTGAGTTCTTTGCTACGATTGTAGGTGAGTTAATTGACATCATGGCTGAATAACTGAACTATGTAATTGTAAATATGACTGAGGTACTACATAATTAAAAAATATTCTATGACCGCGAAATTAGAGCTAACACTACTTTATCTGTAATCCCATCATTAGTTTGGCATAATGCGGGTGGTTCGATTTTTACGACTATTACGTAAATATGAAAAACTTTTTTTTCACTTAGTAAGTCTTTGCTTGATAAGTAATCTAAAATAATTTCTCCATCATTCTCCCTGAATACAATAATATGTTTGTACATTTTTCAGGTATAGTAGCATCAGTGCTGATAGCAATAATACTCATTGTGATCATCGTGCTCAAGTACATTGTGTTCAAGCTCGACCCCTCGTACAAGGTGACCGAGGACAAGAGCTACCAGCAAGGCGCCAGCGCTGCGCTGCTCGGCAACCAGGTGAGGATTCGTTAATTCATGACACGTTGCCTTTAACGTTTAGTAGGAACAACATTAATTGAATGGGACCGTGTGAAGATGCAACAGAGATGCCTATACGCGTTGAGGCCTAGTTTGACTGAGATTTCCAGAGCTAAAATAAGGAACGCATTTCAACAGTCGAATCGTTATAGTGTTGTCTAAGTTGGTCTTAACTACTAGATGGTAGTTTGTTAATCCTTGTCCGCATTAGCCGAGTAATTTAGTCGTTTAGCGAGTAGCAACGTTAAAACAATATAACTAGCGAAGCATCTTTGCTTGTTATATTAGGTTGGGGAAAAAGTGGGCAGAGCAGAGTGGCAGAACACAAGGGGTGTGGTTTTTCATCATGATAACGCTAGTCCTCACACATCTTTAGCCACTCAGCGAAAATAAAGAGAGTATGGCTGGGAGGTATTAATGCATCCACCGTATAGTCCTGACCTTGCACCTTCAGATTTCCACCTGTTTCGGTCCCTTCAAAATTCTTTAGGCAGTGTCAGGTTAACATCACGAGAGGACTAATAAAACTACTTGTCGCGGTATTTTGATCAGAAGCCCCAAAATTTCTATACCAATGGGATCGTGTCTCTCCCTACCTACAAGATGGTAAAAAATTATCGTACAAAATGGCACCTACATACCTACTTTAGTCAAATGTAAATAAATATAAATAATAATAAATAAATAAACAGATAACCTGTTGAGATTGACGCAAAATGTACTTGTGTGTTGAGTTCTTTATGAATATTTATTATTATTTCATTAAATTATTCACTAATTCACTAACTTATTAATTCACTCATTCATTCAACTTAATAGAACACGCTGTCACAGGCCCACTCGAGTTACCAGAGCGGCGCGTCTTCGACGGCGGGCGGCGCGGTGCGCAACCTGCAGCCGCTGCCGCTCAACCGCAACGGCGCGCTGCCCGCCACGCAGCCGGCCAAGCGCGACGGCATCAAAGAGTGGTACGTCTAACCGACATATCAACGGCCCCGTAGCAGCTTCACCGACCTCGCAGCACAGGACCGGCCCAACGGCGGAGAGGAGATTACTCGAAGAAAGGGTGTTTCGAAAGTGTACGTTGAAATTTCGAAGATTCTGTTTTGGAATTAGATCTACCAGTAGGAGTGTTTTAAAAAACTAAGTTGACATTTAGAAGAGTTCGTTTTGGAATTAAATTCTATGCCCATTACAGCTTTGAATACCATAACGCGAAAAGTATTATTAACTTGAAGACAGCAGCTTCCTTTAAAGAAACTTGAAGAATAGTATTCTTTTAGTCAGCTAAATATGTATTATAGAACGTCTACCAACTAAACCGTTCCATCAATATTCAAAAGTTGTAGTGGGCAAAGACTTGAGCTCCCCCCGAAATGAGGCTGCTCCATTCGCAATTGGTCCGGTCCTGGACCCACCCGACCCTGCTGATGTAACGGCGCTTTATGTTAAGACGATAATGTAATTAAATGACTGATTCGCGAGTGTTTAGTACTGTAAATATTAATTAATTACTTGTAATGTTATAGAAACACTTGTGCGATCGGATGTGCGATTTTAAATATTGTCGATTCGTACGTGAGATGTTTAGTGAAACCTGGAATTGCGTTTTTGGGTTCGTTGCGTTTCAGTATCTTAATTTACTCTGTTCAATGCTGTATCTACAAAAGTAAAAAAAATGTACATTGCTATAATGAGGTATTTACGCGACTAAAATGTTCTATCTGCATTGCCTTTTCTAGTTTGAATAAGATTTATCTTTAATCGGTTATAGGGGTTCGTCTGAACTATTATCAAAAAATTGGAACGTGATAATTCAATCACTTTTTCTAATCGTATACAACTTTCGTAGATGCGCCTCGAGCGCGCCGAAATCTTGGCCGATACCATTGAATTTTAATTATAGCTCTTAGGTAGGGAAAGCGATTTTTTGTTGCTGACTTAATGTATACCGAGTAGATGAATCTCTACATTGTAAACTCTTCATTATTGATCTATGGAATTTGATATTTTCCATTAAATTTAAAACGCTGATACAAATTGGGGCTGCCATCACGGAAATGATGCATATCGTTCAAATAAAGACTACAGTACTTTTACACTTTCAATAATCTTTCCTATATTTATTAGGTCTTATACAATTATTTTATTGGTAGATGGGATGTGGCGTGTAGAAAATTAAATCATAATCATGAGACTTGTTGAGAATTGCTTGAAGTTAGAATGTCGGAAACGAGTATATTATCGTAGGGCGCGTAACAACATGAGCTTGTAGATTTGGTATGAGAGACTTAGATATTTTTACCTCCGATTCCGTTTGTCCATAACACAATTTTTTGCTCAACAACTAATCCTTGTCTTATTATGATTCATTATGTGTTATATCACTTCGAAAACTTCCATCTAGTTAAAATGGAAATATAAAAGTCCCATGTGTTCACTGCTATGTCAAAGGTACTGAGAAAAAGTCAATCAAATTGGTGTACCCCAAGGAGTTTTTTTGAACATTTATGTATCTACTGATACCTCTCACAGTGATTATCAAAAATGCTTTACTGACTAAATAATGATTTTGATCTCGATGCATAATCATCCCCTTTCCAAAATATCTTCATCCTAAATAGATTTGCATGCAGTTTCTCTTACCCGTTGTTTGTTGGTATTGCTTCTATATTCTTACAACTTAGATCGTATTGTACATCCACCGTCCCGTTTTCCTCTTTTCAAATAAAACCTAAATTAGCTTTAACTTAAGACGAATAAAAACATATTTATATAGATTGTTATGAAGCACAGGTTTTAGGTATTTGAAGTTGCATTTATTGTAAATAGTTAACAATTATGATATGTAATTTAAGCGGTATGGTACGGTGTAATCACACTCGTTTTACGGCACAAAATGTTAGTATCAACAATTTGTTTATATCTGTCAATTTTAGTGGTAAAGTTGATGTGATCAATGATTTGTAACGTGAAGTTACTTAATTAATGGCAGTTGAGTATTTTTTCACCGAGTGTATACAACTGAATATTGCAACGCTGAGGTGGAAACGTTTTACAAAAGCAATCAATAAAATTATGATGACATTTCATAATTTACAACAAAATTTATTATAAATATTTGAATGTACCCTTGACAATTTCAGTTGTATACATAGTTTCATTTGAATAAAATACATTTTCTTTGTTACACCACATAACTGAAGTTGTTGTACACTCGACTTCGGTCGGACCAAGTTTTGTTTCGTGTAAAAGCGACAGTTTTTTTAAATAATCATTATATTGTGTAAATTATACGAATTTATTGTTTTATTTCTACATTGCTTCGGAAGACTTGTAAAGCCGTCGTCGGTCCCGGTTGTTGACGAAAGATAGTCGTTAAAACCCACCAATTTCTATTTTAGGCCAGTTTGGTGGTTTATGACCCAACCTCCTCATCTGCTTTTATCCATTTCTGAAGGCATGTGCCAAGGAGTGGCACATTTGTAGGTTGAAGATGATGATTTCTACCAGTATGAAAATCTACAAAAAAGACGGAGTGATGCTCAGGTTAAATGCGAAAAAATGTGGATATTCTGTGTCTACAGCTAAGTTAAGTAAATCCAACTCCTTCTTCCTTCTACCAATTATTCCACCAGTCCTTCAACTTCGATTGGATCCCGACGGTTTGGCTACGGGTACCCCCCCCCCCCCCCCCGGGCCAGGTTTTCCAGCCAAAGATCCAAACAAAAGCTTGAATGATAGTGACATTATATCTCAATAAAACTGTTCTATGTGAGCTGTGCCAACAGTATGATTAGGTACTACGAATATGCATAGTTGCACTGCGTGAAACCAATTAAATCGCAGATTTGATTTTTTTGGTTACTGAGAGTTTATAAGAATACAATCGTTGATGAATACAATTAGCTTTCTCATGAAGTAACTGCAAAATTAACTACCCATCACATAATGAGTTATCCCCTTAGATTAAAACAATTTTTGTTTTTATCTAAGGTTATCCCAAATCAAATCAAAATCAAATCAAATAGTTTATTTGTTAGTTAATAGCACATACATTTTGTATACATATTTAGAATAGTGGGTACATTGCGATCTTATGAACTATTATTTTCGTTCACTACCGCACAACTACAACGACACGGCGCGGCGGCGGCGCAGCGGCGGCTACGCGGCATCGGCCAGGCAACGTAACGGAGATTGACACTGTGTGTGTGCGGCAGCGAGCGATGTAAACATGAACCACAAAAACTTTGAACCTAAAATTATTAACAATTCTATGAGGCTCATTACTAGATATATTATATAAGTAAAGTAGTATACAATGTACTAGCACTTAAAACTAGGCCGAGCCTGTGGTTATAAGTACTAGTTCCTTCCTAATGACTTAATTAGTAGTATTTATTATTAAATCTTCCGCTCACAATACAATATATCTTGTTTTACTTTTTTTTTAATTATTATTACAAGTTGTAAGTTATGTAGTAATCTAAAATACAATTTAAAAAAAAAAATAATAATCATCTAGACTTAGGTAGTACTGGAATGTTACAATACTTTCATTAATATTTTACTTTAACATGTTTATTAGTGCCAGATCATGTATGCCATGCATCTTTCAAATGCAACTATGTATTTGATATAATTATTATGTTATGTTATAATCCACTCTTATCATTTGTGTCTTATATTTAGTTTTTTTTTCTTTCTAAATAACCACCACTATGTATTAAACAATATGTATCATACTATACTAATGACGTATTATTGCCAATATTGTATGTGTGTATGTGTTAATACGTTAATATCAACATGTTTTTTCACTAATTATGAATCAAATCAATTCCCAGGAACGCATGTTCGCGCATCACTTCAGAACAGCTGCACATATTTGGTTTATTCTTTCTATGTTTTGTTTGTAGTTGTCAGGACAAGGGTTGTAGGATCATTCGCAAAACGCCAAATACGCAAAATGTCAAGTCTCCCAATCAGTTGACTTAATTATTACTAAACCTAAAGAACTGGAAATTCTAAACGGTACATTTTCTATATATTAATTAGTTGACTTTAATTCATTTAATCAAACCTGGAAAGGTAAACTAACTAAAAAACCCGACACCCCGCGCACCAGACATTCCGCGAATAATGTATGTATTATATTATTTCATTTTTTTTTTGCAACACTTCACGCGGTTCGGAGTGTTCACGCGGACGATGTCGCGGGCAGCAGCTAGTATGTGATAACAACAATTATTCGATTTATTATTATACAATTAATTAACTATTATTACTTGAAAACATAAAAAGTGAGTATTCACTTACAAAAATTTTATTAACTCTTTCTTTTTTTTTCATTGATTTATTTTAGAATAGTGAACAGATGTTCAGTTTCATCATATGTTTGAGACTTAAGCCAATTGATCACTTTATTCTTACAATTATATAAATTAAGGGGATAGATGTTAACAATGTTATTTATTTTATTATATAAAAATGGGCCAATAAAACACTGGAACCTATGTGTGAAAGCAGTTTTGGAACTTAATACTGGACATATTCTGTAATTTCTGCGCCTTAATGCTTGTGTCTGGATATATGTAATTTTTTTGTGTTGTTCAAGAATAGTTTGCAATATAAACAGTTGCCTCACGCTAAGCACGTCACATTGCTTGTACAACTCACGCGTCGGAAATTGGTACGGTTTGAAAGTCATAACTTTAAGCAAAGCACGTTGTGCTCTTTCAACCATGATCATGTTGGTTTTGTTTGCCCCACCCCATGCTGTCACACAGTACGACAGTATAGATTGAGCCAAAGCATAATAGACAGTTTTGATAACTTTCAAATCCGCTACATGCCTAAGAGATTTAAAAATATATATTAGTTTCCTAGTTCTTTCGGATATTAACTCAATATGTGGTTTCCATGTTAGAGTTTGGTCAAGTTGCACCCCGAGGTATTTAATAGTACTCAATCTCTCCAGCTCGATACACTGGCAGGATTGTGGGATACAATCAAAGCACGAGTGGGCTTTTATTTTAAAACTATTATCAGGTAGTGTGCTTTTACCTATACCGAAAGTTACAAACTTAGTTTTTGTATCGTTCAAAGTTAGTATATTTGCTTGTAGCCATCGAGTTGCAATCCGAAGTCCTTCTTCCGCTTTACATCTAGCATCTTGCCACGTTTTACCATAGAATATCAATGCAGTATCGTCAGCGAACGTAAATATTCTACAGTTTTCTAACTTAAGATTGCAAAGGGAGTTTATATAAATGAGAAAGAGACTAGGCCCAATCACACTACCCTGAGGCACGCCATAAGTTACCTGTGCGTCACCAGAGGTCAAATCACCAATTTTTACTCTTTGCATTCGATGAGACAGGTAGCTAGTGAAGAGTTGGAGAACTTTCCCACGTATGCCAATCATTTCCATTTTATGCAGAAGAAGTTCAATGGACACCGTATCAAACGCCTTTGCGAGATCTAAAAATATGCCAATACATTTGTCTTTTTTATCAAGGCATTGGGCTAAATAGTTGGACATTTCAGTTACGGCATCGGCGGTTGACTTTCCTGATCTAAATCCATACTGGTTATTAGACAGTAGTTTTCCTTTATCAAGAAAACACAGCAATCTTTTGTTCATTATCTTTTCCACTATTTTTGATAAAGCAGGCAACACCGATATTGGGCGGTAATTTTGGACACAGTTTTTACCACCTGTTTTGTGAATCGGGTGAATGATTGAGATTTTAAACACATCTGGAAAGACTCCCATGTCGAAGCACAAATTAACTATGTGTGTAATTGAAGGAACAATGTATTTAATCGCCCGTTTTAGAAGAATGTTAGATATGCCGTCCCAACCGGTTGCACTTCCATTTTTAAGGGTACGAATGATGTCAGTTATTTCGTCTTCAGTCGTTTCAAACAAGGCAATGGAGTGAACTGGAGTTGGTACATTGCAGTTGTTGAATTGACTATCAGAATATACGTTGCTGTTAGGAGGTATTTTGTCTGCTAAGTTTTTACCTACTTGGGAAAAGTAGCTATTTACGTAATCTACTGATTTTTTAGGGGTATCAGCAATTCTCAATAGGTCACTTGGTATCGACTTTTGTTTATTAATATGTACTATATTCTTAACAGTGTTCCAGAGCATTTTTGGATTTTTTGAATGTTTTTTAAGTTCTGTTTGTTCGTATATTCTTTTAAGACGCTTTAAAAGATCATTACAATGGTTTTTATATCGTTTATACGTAATGTTCAAAATAATATTGTTTGGATTTGACTTGCATTTCATGTGCATACGGTCTCGATTCCGAATGCATCGGACGAGTCCAGGTGTTATCCACGGCTTAAGGCATTTATATTTTTTAGGAATTAAGATTTTAGTTGTATGTTTCATTAGGTAAGTAGAAAGTAGATTCACTAGTTGCTCGGCAGCCCAGGAAGCATTTTGAGATTTTAGAATATGATCAAAATTAGCGTTTTTTATATCTGATAATAATGAGTCATAGTCCACTTTATTTTTAATTATAACTTCATTAGAGGTTATTTTACAATTTGTATTTAAACATGTCAAGACTGCAGAATGATCGGTCAATGGAGCCATGAGGACGAAAGTGATAACAGGTATTTTGGCCTTTAGCATTGCGTGGTCAAGGCAATTGTTGCCTCTAGTGGGATACGCATGACCTCTCAAAATGCCATGAGAGCAAAGTAAGTCTAAGTATTCTGCCGAGTTACTGTCTTCATTATTGGTTTTGATATCAATGTTAACATCTCCTATTATTAGAATATTACGATAAGATTTATATTGTGTTAGTAGTTTGTCCATAGACTCGACAAACCCGGAAATATTTCTAGACGATGGAGATCTATAGATAGCAATGATAATAGTATTTACGTTCGTTTTTATGCAAAGAACAGTAGCGTCGCTAAAAAATGGTTCTTCAATTATAAAATCCAAGCCATTTCTAACATAAACTACGAGTCCGTCATTTTGGTTTTTGTTATTTTTTGTGTAATATGTATTATAGTTCGTTAATGTGGGATATGAAATGGTTTTGGCATTCCATGTCTCCGTAAGAATATATAAGTCACAGGCAACATCAATCCTTGCAAGTAGCACCTTAAACGCATTGATGTTTTTATTAATGCTCCTTATGTTTTGAGTAAGTATTTTTAGTGATTTTGAAAAAGTATTTTGGTTAATTAATGTTTTACAAGATTCTGGATCACACAGGAACTTTCTGCCAATAGATATTTCGTCAATTTCGCTCGTGGTAATTATGATATTATTGTTATTAGCCATACTATCGTATTTTATTTTGAAGCGACCATGACCATCTCAATGTTTGGTTACAGCAAGCAATGTAACGCATACTTAAGTAAGTGTCGATTATTGGTTGTATTGATGATAATAATGAGTTTGTGAGTATAATTTGTATTATGATAAAGATGTAAGTTATTTCAAAGAGTAAATTATAAAAATTATTAAAAGCAGAAATACATAATCCAGCAGATAAGGAAAGCAAAAAGGCAATATCAAAAAGTCTGTTAAAATTGAAAACAGAGGACAGTCATTGTGAGTTTCTTAAGTTGGATAGGTCAGCCTCATTTTTTACTTCAATGTGAGGTGAATTGTCTGTTTTACGAATAAAAACTTTTCCACTTGAAGTCCAACAGTATTTGTATCCGGCTGTAGAAGCGAGGTCTCGTGCTAGGAATAATAATCTTCGACCCTTACCAGTGAGAGCCTCGGAGACGTAGACAGGAGTCGGACCGCCCTCTAGTCCAATGTGCGTTGTGTTTAGTCTTTGGTTGGGATGTTTTTTGTTGAATTCCTTGGCCATTCTGACTAAATCTTGTTTTGTGGTATTTCTTGTAAAGTCTGCTACAATAGTAGAATTGCCTGATTTACCCTTCACATGAAAGACTGCCTTAAAATCGCTGTCCTGCACTACAACATTGAGAGCCTTGCACGTAGCCATCACAATCTTCTGCAGGTCCGGCTTGGGTTCTTTTTTATAGTCTATAGGCACATTCCTGATTTCAACGGAAGTTGATTTTATGTTCCTTTGTACTTCTTCTAGTTTTGATTCGAGTGTAGAAATGTGTAATATATGCAGCTTACGCTCTTTTTCCAAAAAGTCAATCCTTTTATTGATATTATCATGTTGAGCTGAAAGCATCTCCATGGACTTCTCAATCTCTGAATTTGTTTGTTGAATTTTTGTATTTTGTGCTTTTATTTCTGCAATATCCGCAACAAGTTTATTTAAGATTATGTTTTGGTTATCTTTCAAGTCCAACAACATTTGCCTCATTTCCTCTTTAAAAGTACACATATGTTCCTCGCAAGATTCCCTACGTCTCTTGTTTCGCTGACTAACAAGTAATTGCGAAGAACCCTGTTCTTCCAGTTTGGAGCCATCCGTATCAGAATTAGTTTGTTGTATATTTTTATTGGTTGGTGGGGTTTTTCGTCCTCGCTGCATTTCGCTTAGGTTCTTAGTTTTCGTAGTCGCGATAGTAGTAGGTAACTCTTCTTATTATGGACGAGTGCCGAGATGCGCACGGTGTAGTGTGCTATAATGCTGTCTCGTTCATACACGGCGAACACACGCGTTGAATCAGCACTGCAGCTCTTGAATGTTATGCGCGCCTGGTACTTTGCGTAGACTATTAAAACTTATAATGGATTATAAATGCACTTTTATAATAAAAATAAAAATGGGGAACACAGTAAACACGTCTAAACGCTTTCGCGGTCCGAGGGGAAGGGGGAAAAACCCACCAATTTCTATTTTAGGCCAGTTTGGTGGTTTATGACCCAACCTCCTCATCTGCTTTTATCCATTTCTGAAGGCATGTGCCAAGGAGTGGCACATTTGTAGGTTGAAGATGATGATTTCTACCAGTATGAAAATCTACAAAAAAGACGGAGTGATGCTCAGGTTAAATGCGAAAAAATGTGGATATTCTGTGTCTACAGCTAAGTTAAGTAAATCCAACTCCTTCTTCCTTCTACCAATTATTCCACCAGTCCTTCAACTTCGATTGGATCCCGACGGTTTGGCTACGGGTACCCCCCCCCCCCCCCCCCCGGGCCAGGTTTTCCAGCCAAAGATCCAAACAAAAGCTTGAATGATAGTGACATTATATCTCAATAAAACTGTTCTATGTGAGCTGTGCCAACAGTATGATTAGGTACTACGAATATGCATAGTTGCACTGCGTGAAACCAATTAAATCGCAGATTTGATTTTTTTGGTTACTGAGAGTTTATAAGAATACAATCGTTGATGAATACAATTAGCTTTCTCATGAAGTAACTGCAAAATTAACTACCCATCACATAATGAGTTATCCCCTTAGATTAAAACAATTTTTGTTTTTATCTAAGGTTATCCCAGACAAAAGACCACGAATAACTGAGTCAATTTGTAGTGATGACTCAAGGTATGAACGTTTTCGATTTACTTGGTTTTCGCAGTACACCGACGTATTAATAAAATCTATATTACTTATAAACAAACGCAGGAGCGCTGTTTTCAAAATCATGCTAGCATGTCGTAATACCTACTCTCTCAGCTGCAGGAATAACTGGGTACCTTGTAGTTGTAGGTTCGTAATTTGTGATGTACCTACCTACATACATAGGTACATAGTCACGACTAATATCCCCGAAGGGTTAGTTAGAGACCAGGCAATGAGTAGTCCTCTATCATTGTCCACTTTTCACCAAATAGCTAGTTTAATTAGGCTGCACATGGTCTCAGCGTGACAGGTGGTGAGCCCATCGCCGCTCTATGCTGTTGGATGTATGTGCCGTTAGTCGCCTTTTACGACACCCAAGGGAAGAGAGGGGGTGGTAGCACTCTATCACTGCTACGTGACACGGTTAGTACAATTTGTGATGTATTTTGCGCAATGTACAGTATATCCGCGACAGAAGTGGTTGAGTGTCACAAAGGCAAAGTATTTAATTCTAATTGTACTTTAGGTTATTATAATTTTATTATTATAATTTATTATAGTATTATTATAATACTAATAAGTTATTATAATCTGAGAATTGTAAGGACGACATAGGAGTCCTTAATGGTCCAAACTCTGCGTTCTATATCTGGGCAAGAAAATTAGCGCATTTAAGCCGACAGCTTCGTATTACGTGATCGAAGGCTGACAGACACAAAATGATAGGTTGTCCAACAAAGCCAACGGATGACAGTGTTTGCGCAAGTAAGTACCTAACTATTTATTTGATAGAATTTACTGAATTCAAATAATACATTTTTAACCCGTGACAATAAGGCCGAAGGTGGAAGCGCGTGTTACTCGGAATTCTTAACCCTTTGACTGCCACAAAACTAGACTCAATTGAAATTTTATTTTATGTCGGTTACCGGTGTCTGCCATAGCGATCTAATTTTTTTTTAAACTTTTTTGTCAAAAATAATACATTATAAGTTTTTAAACTCTGCCAAACTACATATGCAGTTTGTCGGCAGCAGCACCCGTGTAACATTTTTATAGATGTATTATACAGGGTGTCCCACGCACATGCCACATGGAGGGAAAGTACCTTGAATATTGTAGATGGAACATTTTACTGAAAGAAGACATTATTTGAATTTAAAAAACAATGTAAACTGCATTCATAGATATTAAAATAATTACATGGTTGAACCGGGAATCGAACCCGTTACATGAGAAAAATAATAATCCTGTAGCTTTATCATACCGATCGAAAGGCTTCATCTTACGGATTATTTTTTACTAAATAACATAGTGTCACAAATAAAAGGAAGACCATGAATTTTAACATTTGATGTGAAATTTTGTTCAGAAAAATTAAAAGCTGACATTGCCGTAAGAACATTACAACTGACATTGAAATAAATACATACATAATTTGATTAATTTTGCATTAAAAATGTTAAAATTCATGGTCTTCCTTTTATTTGTGACACTATGTTACTTAGCAAAAAATAATCCTTATGATGAAGCCTTTCGATCGGTGTGATTAAGCTACAGAATGATTATTTTTCTCATGTATCGGGTTCGATTCCCTGTTTCAACCATGTAATTATTGAAATATCTATGAATGCAGTTTAAATGGTTTTTTTAATTAAAATAATGTGTTAGCGACTGCCTGCAGCACGGCCTCCTTGCCATACCGGCAGGTTTATTGTTCCTTTTATAAACTTTACTTTATTTACCATTGTCATATTTTCCAGTTGTCATTGTGCCTTTTGCCTTTGTACTTTGTGCTGTAATTTTGCCAATTAAATTGTGATAAACGTGTTCAATACTTGTTTCCATCATCTCCACATTTTTATACAGTCCACTGCTCATCGCCACTCGTTATCATTGGTCCTTTTTCGCCGTAAAAAACCATCCATCTTCCACAAAAATTTTCAAACCTTACGACGTAAGTAAACATTTTAAATTTTCATTTTTTTTTAAACATCTCATTATATCATTATCTCATTAGTTCGCATTCACTATGGTGGAAACACGTAGTCAAGCACAATCAAGGGCAAACGCGGACATAGCGGCTACGGAAACCGAGCGGACGCAGCCCGAATGCAATGAGCATTCACCGGGCGGCGTCCGGCCAGTTTCAGCCGCAAAAACGACAAAAACATCGTCACAAGCCAGCTCGACCACACAACAGGCGGGCACCGATCTTAGCGGCGAGAGACGAATCCTCCCCGCGGATCCACCAAGTGATCGTTCTAGCTGGCTTGACGGAACAAATGCCAATGCAAATACTAAAAGTGTTCACAGTCATCAATCTCACGCGCACAGCGTACGAACATACTCCTCGCGTTCCTCGGCTACCATCCGCGCTCAAAAACTAGCCATCGAAGCCAAGGCTACCAGACGTCGAGTAGAACGTGAGCGCGAGTTGGCAGAACGCAAGCACGAGTTGGCAGAACGCGAGCACGAGTTGGCATTGGAGATAGCACGACTGGAGTGTGAAGCGGAACAAGCGGAGTTGCAGGCAAAACTTGCCGCACTGGACGCTTCAGATAAGTGTACTAAATCTCATATGTCACGCGCTTCCAGACGTTGTACCGATATACGTACAGAAACATGGGTCTACGAACAAAATGCAACCATGGCAAAAGTAGCTCACATGGACATGCCTGGCGAGGCACAGACCGTTACCCTGGGTAAGCCTCAGGGACATTCTTTACAGCCGGCTGCGCTCACCAACACTGCACGATTCAGAGCATCCGACGCCAACCATGCAGTGC
Organism: Scoparia ambigualis; assembly: GCA_963921215.1. Classification (NCBI taxonomy): domain Eukaryota; kingdom Metazoa; phylum Arthropoda; class Insecta; order Lepidoptera; family Crambidae; genus Scoparia; species Scoparia ambigualis. The sequence goes on along the minus strand of OY992520.1, from coordinate 3,452,053 downwards.
TCTCGAGACCCGCACGTACCGTCGGCAAAACCGCTACGCAACTAAAGCGAACTACCGAAAGCCCCTCCTCCGCCGACCCAATTTCTAAGCTCGCCAAAGCTATCAACTCTCTTTCTGGCCGACCTAAAAATCCTGACCTCGTCACCTTTGCAGGCGACGCCGGGCAATGGATGGCTTTTAAAAGCAGTTACGAGAGAACTAAATCAAATTTTTCCCCTTCAGAAAACCTAGATCGGCTTAACAATGCGATTCGCGGTCAAGCCTACCAGTCCGTAGCGTCGAGCTTCCGGCGAGCCCGACATCGTCGTGACCCGTTTAGAACAAACGTACGCGCGCCCAGAGCTCCTAGTGGCGCGCGAGATCACCGAGTTGCGCAGCAGCCCAAAGCTAAGTTCTCCTGAAGACTTAAATCATTTAGCAAACAAACTTAGTAATTTCGTTACTACTCTCAAGCTACTTAATCAGCACGAGCATTTGGCATCGCTGGACCTTTTTAATTGCATCCTGGTCAAACTGAGCGAGCACACCAGAGACCGTTTTACAGATTTCGCGTCCATCCATGCACCGGAGGTACAAAGCATTACAAAATTAGAACTGTTGTCACATTTCCTCCTAGTCGAGGCGGACAAGCAACTAAAATATAATTTCGTAGCCGACGCTATATCTAAACCACAACATTCAGCGCAAATCATGAGACCACAAGTGAAAAAGGAATTCGTGCACGCTACAAGACCTGGCGACAAAGCACACGAACGGTGCACGTATTGCGAACAGGGGCCTCATGACATAAAATCTTGCAAAGCGTTCCTAACCCTAACCGTTGATGACAGATGGCGTTGGGTTAGAGAAAATAGAGTATGCTATCGCTGTCTAAAGTCATTCCCGCATACATGGAACAGCTGTCGCGCAAAACGCTGCGGAGTCGATGGTTGCTCAAGATTCCACAGCGCACTCCTCCACGGCACAGCGACAACCACAGCCATAACCAGCGGCACTTGCGGTGGCCAATGCTACGATACCCAGGCGTCCCCCGTCAGCTCAATTGTCACCGTCCCAAACAACGAAATCAAACCCGTAAAAATTTTGAACACGTCTGAACTATTAATCAATGCCACAGGGTCAACGATACAAACGTCGACGCGTCCACACGGCCTTCTGAAAGTGATCCCGATCATACTCGAAGGCCCCGACGGCGAGTTCGAGACGACGGCGCTGCTCGACGAGGGCAGTACGGCGACGCTTATCGATGGCGAAGTAGCAGCGCGCATCGGCGCGACATTCGCTAACCGAGAGCGCCTCCGCATTGAGGGCGTCAGTGGTATGACTAAGGAAGTTGAAGTAGGTTATGTAAATTTTCACATTCGAGGACGTAACCAACACGACCGTTATTTAGTAAAGCACGCACGAGCTATCTGTCCCTTAGCGATACGCACCCAGAACCCAGAAATCGTCAACTTAACAAGTTACCGACACCTGTCAGACTTATCCGACGAACTCTCACATGCCGGTGTCGCCCCTACTGTTCTCATCGGCGCGCCTGACTGGCATCTATCACTGAGTCGCGAAGTTCGGTGTGGAAAGAAAAACGAACCCGTTGCCTCCCGAACTCTGCTAGGATGGGTACTTCACGGTGCACTTTCCGTTTCGTCCGTGCCACTTGAATTCGTTAACCACATCTCAGAAGACCTAGACGAACTTATTAAGCGTCAATACGACATCGACGTCTTAGGGATAACTAAAAACACCCCTCGCCAAAACGACGACGACAAGCGAGCCATAGACGTCATCGAAGCCTCAGCACGCCGGCTCGATGACGGTCGTTTCGAAGTAGGTCTACCTTGGAAGAAGGACCTACCAAAAGTTATTCCCGATAGCTACACCCAAGCATTATCGCGGTTTAAGGCTCTCGAACGTCAAATGTCAAAGGATCAGTCGTTCGCCCAAGCTTTCCAACAGTTCATAGATGGCATCATAAGTAAAGGCTACGCCGAAGAGTGCAACCCGAAGACCTACCACCAACGCCTCCCATCGAACAGTTCATACACTAATGCAGACGGCTCTATTCGTTGGTACTTGCCCATCTTTGGAGTTTTTCACCCACAGAAAAGGAAACTTAGAGCCGTCCACAACGCAGCTGCCCTAACAAAAGGCGTAAGCCTCAATAGCTTACTCTTGCAAGGACCTGACCTACTACGCTCTTTACTAGATATTCTATTTCGCTTTAGAGAAGGCGCAGTGGCCCTAAACGGGGACATCAGAGAGATGTTCCCACAAATCAAGATCGCACCCAGGGATAGAGACGCTCAACGCTTCCTCTGGCGTGGCAAGGACGGCGAAATAAAAGAGTACCGTATGTCATCTATGATTTTTGGCGCCGTGTCAAGCCCGTTCATCGCGCTTCACATTAAAAACAAAAACGCAGAAACGTTAAAAAACGTCTACCCCGCGGCCTGCAAGGCAGTCGTCGAAGACCACTACATGGATGACTACCTCGGTAGCCACCCTAGCGCCACGAAAGCCGCCCAGATAGCCGCGGACCTAATCACGGTACACAGCTCCTGTGGTTTCGAAATGCGCTCATGGACATCCAACCACCCGGATAGAAGCGATAGTGACTCTGACGTCTATCTACTACCAAGCGCAGAAGTCGGCGTCCTAGGAGTCAAATGGAACCCACGTCAGGATTCACTAGGATTCCGCGCCGTATCTGAATTTGTAACCGAAACCTTAACCAAACGCACCTTGTTGTCAAATGTTATGAAAGTATACGACCCACTTGGTTTTCTAATGCCTGTTACCATCTGTGGCCGCATCTTGATACAGAAACTTTGGCGGGCAGGCATCGACTGGGACGCGCCGCTACCGTCGGCGTACGTGAGCGAATGTGACGACTGGCTAGCGCAGCTACGAATCGCGGCTAACATTAAAATCCCACGTTGGTATATGAATCGGTCAGATGAGGTAGACGTTCAGCTACACGTTGTTGCCGACGGCGGCGAACAAGCCTACGCGTGCGTCGCGTACTGGCGATTTAGTTACTGTGACGATACCACGTCCACAACTCTCATCGGCAGCAAAGCTCGCGTCTCGCCGCTAAAACCCGTCTCAATTCCTCGCCTGGAGCTGCAAGCCGCGCTCATGGCCTCACGTCTCGCGCAATCAATTTTACAAGCCCACCGTATTAAACCCTCCGCAACCACTTTTTGGACAGACTCAACCACCGTCCTTAAGTGGATCCGGAGTGACGCTCGCGCATTTAAACCGTTCGTGGCGCACAGATTGGGAGAGATACTAGACACAACAAACCCTTCCAACTGGAGATGGATTCCGACCTCTCTCAACGTCGCTGACGACGCTACCAAGCCTAAGAAAGTGAACCTTTCGCCGTCTCATCGGTGGTTTGTCGGTCCGCCATTTCTTTCACAGCCGCCGCACGCTTGGCCGACTGAGCAGATCGGTAGCGTGGAGGAGATCTCACCAGACCCAGAGTTGAAATCGGATCTGGTGGGGATGCTCCTCGACGCACCATTATCGAACCCGGTACCTAATGCTACACGTTTTAGCTCCTGGCTGCGTTTAATACGTGCCACCGCCCGTTTCTTACAGGGCGCGCGTTTTTTCCGGTTCAAACTTTCTCGGCCAACGCAACCAAATTCAAAGTTGTATTTAGACGGCACCACATCGCCTCTCCAACTTCACGCGTCAGACATGCTAGAGGCAGAGAAGATGATCCTAAGAAATTCTCAACAAGAAAGCTTTCCAGTGGAAATAAGATCATTGAGATCTTTGCAACACGTTTCGAAGAACAGTCGAATCCTCAAACTGGCACCGAAGATCTACGCAGATGGACTCATGCGCATGGACACGCGCATAGAAGCAGTACCAGGAGTCAGTATAAGCACGAAAGCACCAATAATCCTAGACGGCCGTCATCATGCGGTACGACTACTGATTCTGAATGAACACATTCGAGCATCACATTGTCTTAACGAGCTCGTCCTTAACGAATTGCGACAGAGATATTGGATCCTTAAAGCGAGAAGCACAATCCGTGGCGTAGCTAACTCCTGTACGCAGTGTCGACGATGGAAATTTCGAACCCCGCAACCGCAGACTGGCGACCTACCCCCGGAAAGACTCGATCATCACAAACGGCCTTTTACGCACGTAGGCCTCGACTATTTTGGCCCAATCACCATTACTATTTACAGACGCCAAGAGAAACGCTACGTAGCCTTATACACATGTCTAGTAACGCGAGCCGTACACCTCGAAGTAGTCACATCACTCTCGACTGATGCCGCCATTATGAGTCTGAGGCGTTTCATCGCGCGAAGAGGGTCACCCTTAACAATATTTTCCGACAACGGGACAAACTTTGTCGGAGCCTCCCGGGAGTTGCGGTGTCTTCATGAGGACCCAGTCAGAGAATACGCCACAAACAGAAACATTGAATGGCGATTCATCCCACCAGCCTCCCCGTTTATGGGCGGTGCATGGGAAAGGTTAATAAGGACGATAAAAACGAGTCTAAGAGCCTGTCTCAAAGAAAAGCAACTAAAAGAAGACGTGCTAACGACTCTCCTTCTGGAAGCTGAGGCAATCGTAAATTCGAGACCGCTTACATATATACCGTCTTCTCCAGACACACCAGAAGCATTGACCCCTTTCCACTTTATTTTGGGCTCCTCGTCGGTCGTGCCTTGGACCTGCTCATTAACTGATGCTGACCTAACTAGAAGATCCGACTGGAGAAAAAGTTTACGACTTGCCGATCAATTTTGGACGCGATGGCTGCGAGAGTACCTGCCCACGCTCAGACCTCGAGGTCCAACCAGCCACGCGACGAATCTTGGCGAGGGAGATGTGGTGTTAGTCGCCGACTCTACCCTCCCTCGTGGCTTATGGCCTCTGGGAAGGATAGTGAAGGTTTACCATGGGCCTGACGGAGCGGTCCGCGTGGCAGACGTGCTTACCCGAGGCGGCACACTACGTCGACCGGCCCGTAAGCTCATTTTGATGGAAGCCGCGCCTCAGCCAGCCGCTACCAGTGGTTAGTGTGCCACTGGGGCTCCGGTATGTTAGCGACTGCCTGCAGCACGGCCTCCTTGCCATACCGGCAGGTTTATTGTTCCTTTTATAAACTTTACTTTATTTACCATTGTCATATTTTCCAGTTGTCATTGTGCCTTTTGCCTTTGTACTTTGTTCTGTAATTTTGCCAATTAAATTGTGATAAACGTGTTCAATACTTGTTTCCATCATCTCCACATTTTTATACAGTCCACTGCTCATCGCCACTCGTTATCATAATGTCTTCTTTTAGTAAAATGTTCCATCTACACATATACATTGATTTGTATTTCTAACACTACACAATTCTTACACAATACCTACTCAAATTGGCACTCATTTATAACAGTTAGACTGGGTTTCACTGTCAATATATATTTTTATTTAAGTTAACTGTAACCATTGTTGTTGAGTTTACAATAATCAATAATTATAAATAAGGATAATTTTGTAAGTGTGCATTGTAAACTTGTTTGCGGTTCATTAAAATAAAAAAAAATAAAAAAAAAATCTACAATATTCAAGGTACTTTCCCTTCATGTGGCATGTCCGTGGGACGCCCTGTATATATTATTATTACAATTTTTTTATACAATGTAACAAAGTCACTGAGTACCCACCTAATTAAACTGGTATAAATACATTGCACACAATTGTGTTAACCATTGAGGAACTGGTTATTTTATCTCTGAACTGTCGAAACACAACAATTCTTTTAGCTGTTGTAAGGCGCCAGACTTAACATAAGATGGTGGTAGCTAGCCTGGCGGACTTAACTAGCCCTACCACCAACTAAACCAAGTACACAAAAATGTACCGCCCGCTAGGAATCAACCCCGGGTCCTCTGCGTCTAAGACCGTTGGATTAACAACTAGACCACAGAGGCGGTTTGAAAGTTACTTACATACATATATTTAATCACGACTATTATCCCCGAATGGCTAGTCAGAGACTAGGCAATGAGGACAACAAAAGCAGTACATTTTTTTTTTATTTATTCTGGCACGGAACAGTCATTACATAAAAAAAACAAATACAAAAAAAATACACAAAAATTTATAGAAAAAGAGTGCCCAAACATAATTTTAACTTGATATGATGATAGATTACGGAAAGTATAGGACAGCTGTAAAGTTACTATCTTTTCCAGTATTTTACCAAGTACACATAGCTTCGATATTGGTCGGTATTGTGTAACTAATTCTTTTTTATTGTTTTTGGGTATAGGCGTAATTAGAGCTCTTTTCCAAAGACTAGGGAATACACCTGAATTTAGGGACTTTCGAAAAATAATAGTGACTGGCTTTAATAAATGCTCAACACATTGAGATATTATTATAGGGTGTATTCCATCAGAACCGGCTCCTTTATGTATGTTGACATGTTTTAAGCCTTTTAGTAGATTACTTTCTTGTAAGTTTATGTGCCCAATATCTACAAGTGTATTACATTTTGTGGTGGTGTTAGGGGCGATATTTAAATGATCATTTGTTGACTTGATAAAAACGGATTGTAAAAAATCATTGAAAGCTTTACAAATGTCGTCTCCTGACGAGATTACTCCATTATCGTAGAACATTTTTTGAGGAAGTTCTCCTGATTGGTTTTTAGACTTAACATACGACCAAAAGCAGTTAGGGCTGATGTTAATTTTATTTTCTGAAAATACTAAATATTTGTTATGTGTATCTGTTTCTAATTTGCGTAATCGTGATCTAAGTAACGAGAAAATCCTATAATCCGCTTGATTGCCATATTTTTTCCATTTTTTATGGTATTTTCTTTTCTCATTACTTAATTTTATCAATGGGCGACAATACCACGGGGGAAACCTTTGGGTGTTAATCTGAGAACGAACAGGTATATGTTTTTCTATGAGATCGTTAAGAATATCATAAAATACTGTTAACATTGCATCAACGTACAGCATGAGAATGCTTTTTCCCAGCCAACAGATGCCAAACCATTATTTATGGATTCAAAATCAGCACTAAAATACATTTTTATCTTATTATTATTGTGTTTTAGGGGAGCGGGCAAACACAAAGGCAAGTCTATGTTTATCGCTTTATAATGTGCGTCTTCCGGTACTAAAGGTGAATCAGATGCCTCGATCTTACATAAATCAGTGCATAAGACTAAGTCCAATATGCGATTATTTGTGTTAAATTCACCATTGTACTGATTTAGCAATGATAAATTCATAAAATCTGTTATTAAGGAGATAAATATATCGTTACCGGATACTACTGTCATATAGCGGAGTTCGTGGTTATATTGCCACACCGCATTGGATACGTTAAAGTCCCCTACCACAAGAAAAATGTCATAAGAATGTGAATGAATAATGTCTACAGTTCTGTCATAAAATGAATTCAATAAAGATTCGTGTCTAATACCATGCGGTATGTAAGTACACGCTATATGTAAATATACAGCTTCATGCGCGGAGCGAACGATGGGGATGGGGCGGTAAGTGCGGCCGCGCATCGGGATGCTCACCCACAGCTCGTCAGCGGGCGGCGGCGCACACCAAGTTGGCCGCGCGGCCGGGCAAAGCTCCCGGCGCACGGCCACTACCACCCCCCCACCGCGGCTACACCCATGAGACGCCGCATCGCGATCACATCTAAATACTTCATACCGACTATCAAAAAACTCTGAGCTATAAAAGGAATCATTAAGCCAAGATTCAGTTATGCAAATAATATCAAATTCATTAGCTAGTACACTACTCAAAAACTCGTGGGATTTTGTACGCAGGCCCCTCACGTTCTGATAGTAAATAGACAAATTATATTTCATCTATAAATTAGATAATTTAAATTAGGGTAATTCAACAAATAGTAATGTAGAAAAATAAGGTAGTTAAATAATTCAAGAATATGCTTGTAGCACGCTCCTTTTATTTGTAAATACAATAGCTTACAATTTTTTAATATAATAATTTTATTAATATCACGAGGACAGTAATATAATTCAATGATTGATATGATGAGTACTCTACCATAGTCCACTTTTCACCAAATAGCGACTGCACATGTGCTTAGCGTGACAGGCGGTGAGCCCATCGCCACTCTATGCTGTTGGAAATATGTGCAGTCTTTAGTCCGTTAGTCGCCTTTTACGACAACCAAGTTACTTATTTGAAAGTTTGAAAGAAACAAAAAAGCACTATTGGTGCAAGTACGAAGGAGATTATTATGTGTGCTGCTCTATGGGGGGATCAGCTATTGCGACCATGTTATTTTGTTACAACTGGATATTACCCGAACTTGAATTTCCGGGGCGGTGGCTGAAAGAAAAATGTTTATTGGTTTACCGCCTTTGCCCACGTTAGCTTTTTTAAAATGCTGACTCTTTGTGTATGTTTTCTTTATTTTTGTGTGAGCAATAAAGCGTTGCATCTATCTATCTATCTATCTTTTTTCGCGTCTAGTTTCGAAACTTTGGTTTCGTAAGTGGCCGAAGCGCTAAATGCAAAGCGCTTGGTGCGATATCCGTAGGGTTTAATTTCCAGATCAGGCAATTGTGTTTCAGATATTTCGATGTCCTTTCTTCTTCTGTCCATGTTCTTTGCCTTGCATTGGAACAGTATACGATATTACGATGCTATACCACTAAACAACAAACATAAAGCAAACAAATAATAAAATAAATAATAGCTTATCTATCTCACAAAACTAGAGACGACCGACGACGACCATTAGACGTGGTCGAGTGGTTAGCACGCCGGGTGTGGCGTCGCGCCATCTCTGAGGTCCCGTGTTCAATTCCCGGTCGGGTCAATTTAGAGAAGAACTGTTTTTCTATATTGATTTCGTCTCTGGGTGTTTTTCTATGTTTATGTATATATCCGTTATCTTACCATATTAACAAGTTTCATAAGAATACTCATCTAGGGCTAGAGAATCAGTGTGTGCGTAAACAAATTTAATTAATAAAACATATTTCCTCAACATGTAAGTACGAGTATAATCAAACGAACGGCATTACATTAAACATGAACCGCCTCATCCTTTAAATGTGTACGGAGTGTAGCATTCAGACGCTGTGTCGAGCTTCCGAAAAGCGACCCAATCGCCCCGTTTGGCGTTTTTAAGTGTGCGGTGTGGAATCTGTGGTCGCGCGTTCAGCTTCTAAAAAGCGGCTAAATCGCCGATCGCCGATGCTAAAAGTAGCATGTGTGCTCTGGCCCTTATGCGTAGTCATAACCACCACATTTAGGAAATAGGGAAATAATAGAATAAATACCTTAATTAATACAGTTATCGTTGCAAAATATTTATGTAAATGCTCAAATTATAAGGAGCCTTGTCGCGTAGTAGCTCATTAAAAAAATACTACCACCCTCTCTTCCCTTTGGGTGTCCTAAAAGGCGACTAACGGGCTAAAGACTCCACATCCATAAGACAGCATAGAGCGACGATGTGCTCACCACTGTCTCGCTGAGCACATGTGCAGTTATAACTCGGTGTGCCGTGGGCTATGGCAGTAGTCCTCATTGCCTATAGTCTCTGACTAACCATTTGGGAATCATAGTCGTGAGTCCATGTACTCAAATTATTTTTAAAAGGTCAAACACAAAATTGTATGTCAAATGTATTTGTTATAAATGCTTCTTGATTTTCATGAGACTTCCAGTTACAAGAATTTCTTAAAGGCACTTATCGGAGAAATTGGATTATGGCTTTTGATAGCCTCTAATTTGTTTTGAAATGTCAGCGTCAAGAGAGAGGTGTTGCCAACTTTTTGTTTAAACCGCCGATCAGATTTATTTTCTCTTTAGCTTTATAGTCTGATTTTACTATTATTAATATCTTTGAGAACGAGCCACTTAAAACCGAAGCCTAAAACTTGGGATGGTATGTTTTCCCCTTTTATGGAACCTATTGGTAGTCTTTGCAATTAAGATGGTTTTCAAGTGTTTCTTGGTGCAGCAGCGGCTTATGAATTTACTCTAAGATCCTCAAAGTCAGGCAATGTTTGCGATGTTTGGTGACCATACAGTATTGGTAAAGTAATAGCCTTCTGGACTATCCCACGGCTGGGAAAAGGGGCTTTATTATTGAAATCAAACTAAATAAGCATATCTTGAGCTCAGGTAAAGCCGTTGGCTAAGGTTATTACCATAAGGTGGGAAAATATCACCTTTTAGGCTCTATCATCCTCTCCATGTACGCCGCTACGCCTGTATGTTTAACTTTTATTTTGGTAAGTATTTAATTAACAGGAAGTTAACATAAATGCATCTTCAATACCATTTAAAAAATAATGGAACATTATTAAGTTTAATTATTTTTATTATTAATTGTTAATTGTTTATCATTTAGACGGGGATTAACGCTATTTACTTGTTTAAGGCATCCTACGCATACCTTTTTAAAGCCGAAGTTTAATCAGACCACCCGTGACCACGACCGGTGCAACTCGGTCGAAACGTCGCGCATGAAAATGTATGCGTAGGATGTCATATACAAGTAAATAGCGTTAATACCCGCCTAAATGTCTATTTTAATGGAATGCGAAAGTTTAAAAGTGTATATATATTAATTGTTTTATTCATGTAAAAGATCACATAAAATGTTTAAAACGACAAACTGTCATCAACCCCTGGACTATGGTCATAAGTTTGTAGTTATATCTATCCCAAGGAGGTTTATTCTTTCATTATCCGTTTACGAAGAAACAATGTGCACCAAAATATCTTTAGCATTTTTGTTTTTCTCACTATTTGTTACTACAGCGGTTAGTGAAAAACTACTACTGACGACAATTGGAAATTCTGACCAAATAGCAAAAACCGCAGAATGCGTTTTAAAACTCTCGGCAAAGTATTTTGTGGAGAAGAAAGCACTAAGCGGTAGCATTGTGATAATCAACATCAACTCTTATGTGTCTACAACACAAGTGCTATTATTGAAAACGATTCACAGCGGAATTAGGTATTCCGTTATGGTAAAGGATTCTTTTTATCCACACGCGAACGCATCACATTTCCCCGAGAAAGCTAAAAATTATATGCTGATTTTGGAGGAAAAATCAGAACTAACGAGAAACATACTGCAGCTGAACAAATTGCCCACTTGGAACCCATTAGCAAAAGCGATTGTTTTTTATCAACTGAATGCAACGGAGAATGCTGAGGAAACTGCAATGCATTTTTTAAATGAATTACGACAGTATAAACTTTTTAAAGGTATCATATTTATATATTCTCAAGAAGAAGAAGAAATTAAAGCTTACACTTGGCTACCGTATAGTGACACAAACTGTGGAGGTGAATGCACGTCCATTTATATTTTAGACACCTGTAAAAATAGTACAATTAATCAACTATCACCACAAAAAGAAGTATTTCCTATCGACTTAAAAGGATGCCCTTTAGTAACATACAGCGTTGTATCTGAACCTTACGTTTTACCTCCCGAACAAAAACTGACTAACACAACCTACGAAGACGCGTACTTATTCACTAAAGGCGGAGAAATAAATCTGATGAGAATCATTAGTCAGTTTACTAACATGACTCTTATAATAAGAACTTCAGATATTCCAGAGAATTGGGGAGACATTTATTGGAATGGTACGGCAACGGGTGCTTATGAAGTGTTGAGAAACGATTTTGCAGACTTTGTGATAGGCAACATTGAGGTAACAAGGACTATACGCAAGTGGTTCGATCCTACAGTAAGCTACACACAGGACGAGATGACCTGGTGCGTGCCGAAGGCAGGGCAAGCTTCCACGTGGAATAATTTGGTGACAATCTTTCAATGGTCTACGTGGGTGGCAACGTTTGGTAGTCTTGTCATTATGGGTTTGATTTTTCATTACTTTTACTACAGAGAACATAATAGAAAAGTTACCAAATGGCCGACTAATTCATTACTAATGACTTTCAGCATGTTGTTGGGCTGGGGTGCAAGTTTCGAACCGAAAACTGCCGCGTTCCGCATTCTAGTATTTGGCTGGCTTTGCTTTAGCGTAAACATGGCGATTTCATACGAATCATTTCTGAGAAGCTTCTTAATGCATCCAAGATTTGAAAAGCAGATAAGTACCGAAATTGATCTCATACAGTCTAGAATTCCTTTGGGAGGTAGGGAGATTTACCGATCCTATTTTGAGACTAATAACGCAAGCTCGTTTTATTTGTATCGCAAATATAACTCGACAACGTTCTCGGAGGGGATAAGACGGGCAGCTCAAGACAGGAATTTTGCCGTTGTTTCGTCGCGGCGACAGGCCGCTTACCAGCAGAAATTAGGAAGGGGCAAGCAGTTGATCTATTGCTTTCCGGAGAGCGATAACTTATACAAATATGGAGTTGTTCTTTTGGCTCGAAAATGGTTTCCGATGCTGGAAAGGTTTAATAACATTATACGGAGCGTTTCTGAGAACGGTTTGATAGACAAGTGGAATGAAGAATTGCTGATACACACTGTGGGCGCTGACGCTGTGAGTACTATTGAGCCTTTGGGTTTTCAGCATTTGTTGGGAGCTTTCATGTTTATAGGGTTTATGTACGCCGCGAGTATCGTCGTTTTCACTGTAGAGATAATCATAGAAGTTATTGAAAAAAGAAAACTTAAATGTAAATGGCAGTATGTTAAGATAAAAAAGATTTCTCTATTAGGTAAATGGAAGCGAAATAGCAAACAGGTGCAGGTAGTTAACAAATAATAAAATGTAGTAAACTATTGTTTCATTTCCACATTATATCGTGACGTTACGAAACATATTGTTCCATTTCAATGTGTAGTGTTTGCGAAAAATGTAATATAAGGAGAATTAGACAGTTAAAATAATACCTAAGTACCACTTATACCAAGATAATCTTTTTGAGTGTATCTATTAAGCAAACATGATAATTAATAAACACCTGAAAGGCCTGTCTTGTAATGATTTACCTTAAACGTATATACCGAGCAAGTCTTCTTAGTTAATATTATGTAGTGCTTGTTTGATTGGATTTACCAAATATATAGTTACGAGGCCCAGTGATTTCAGAATTACAGTTTAAACAGATCTGAATAATTTAGTCGTCATTTTGTACAGTTTACAGTGAGTTTAGCGATACAGTAAACATACCTACTTAATGATAGAGGATGTATCAAACTTAGATAACCCCTCTAATTTATTTGAAGAAGACTTTAAGTATGTAAGTTGTATCCGCACATTCGATTAGGAAGTGTGAACAACTTATTTCGCACAACCGAAAGTAATAACCAAATAAAACTAGAAAATCTTTGACTAATAAAAGTATTAATAGCTATGGTTTTCGAATATCCTATCCCGAAATCCCGAGTGCTATTTTCAAATTCACGACGACCTACTCGCTAAATGGTTTTAGCTCTCCATAATGATTAATGACAAATCGAAGCTTTTGCTTAGTAATCAACTTATAGTAATCAACTTTATCTCGACCAATATTATGACATTAAGACTTTAAACTATCGCGTTGCATTGCATTAAAACTGTTTTAACGGGACTAAACACGATTAATTTTGTAAGTAAGTACATAATTATCTACTTACTGCTTGACGTTTCGGCCGCGATGCTGCGGCCGTGGTCACAAGCGAAGCGTGGTCAAGCAGTAAGTAGATATGTACTTACTTACAAAATTAATCGTGTTTAGTCCCGTTAAAACAGTTTTAATATTATGACAATGTTAGTTGCACACATTTTATGCAATAATTACAAAAGTTAAGCTACTTTCAAAGCATTCGGCATGACTCTAGGTTAACAAGTCACAGTTTACCATAATATTATGTATTTATGTCGCCGTGCATCCAAAACCGTTGTACCACAACTCATACTCTCCTTATTTTACTTATTATTTTTCAAGACACTGCAATGAATCACCAACTGTACCACATTACATATAAACGTTCATTACATTCTCAAAGAAAAATGGCCGACATAGCAACTTTATTCAACGAGACTCAAAGGCATCAAGATATCGTACACCAACAATTGTTATTACAACTTTCATCTCCTCTACGTTATGCGAGCGTAAGTGCGTGCCATGTGTGCCTTTGCCATCCACGCTAATTCCCAGCATCACTCTCCGGCTACCAACATGCTTTTACATATGAATCCGTGATTACATCTCTTATTGCATTGTGTTAAGCTTTACTTTCGTCAAACCCTCATTTGAGGGCGGTTCTGGACTCGAATGAAATATATGGAGGTAATGGTTCGCCCTGATGTACGTTATCAAGTGTTAATCAGGCATTAGGTGATGTTTAATCTGACGTAAATTGTAATCTCTTTCGGGTTATTAGGCGTGATGTAGTGAAATACAGGTATACGAGCATTAGGTCATTTCAATAGTATCATATTTCTATACAAATGTAAAACATTTTCACACTACGTGATGAAGATTTTTTAATAATAAATGTGGAAAATGGTGTAAACCAAATGACAAAGATATCTGTATTTTGACGAACACTCATACTGTGTTAGGAAATATGTAATGACTTTGGACGAATCATTTATCGTATTGGTTTATTGAAACCCTTAAGTTTTAGACTGCATAATCACAAATATACTTAATATAAACGTATGTTACAGATTAGACATCAGACACAAAACACAAGTAATGAACATTAATGAAACAATTATTTTTATGAAAAAGCGGGATTTTTACCATGTCTGAGTTGTTGGTTTTGAGTCCCCGATATTTCGGCGCAGTTGCATGCACCATGATCACGGAGTAACTGCAGCTAATGCGGGTGGATGTTAGGAGCAGACGAAACGGTCTACCCTCTTTCTTGTTCGTTTATTGCGCTCGACACCCGTACCACTGTTTTCGATCGCACTGTCAACTCGAACTTGTTCACGACACACATAACTCACGGTATCACTACGAGAAACGCCACCGTTTTGATTCTTGCGGTTTTTACATAACTGAATCACTGGATTCCTGACATTCGACAATTTAAACCCGTCTTCACGATTGAAATTATTTTTATGCTTTTTTATTTCAATAGCTTCTCTGACCAGTCTTGGTACATAGTGGCGTTCTGTCGTAATAATCTGAAGGTATTACTCTGAAAACTCCATCCAGTGATTCGGTCCTGAGTGAATAAGATGTTCTGCAATGGCTGATTTCTGAGTGTCGTTATTCTTGACTGCTTTAATGTGCTCCTTTACTTAAAATGTTATTAATGAAACAAAGTACTTAAATTCAGCAACAAAAATATCAAATTAGCTTTTATCAACTTCTTGTACCTACTTAGAGTAAATATAATTATTAATAAATAGTGGTGTGTCGGTGTCAGCTTAGGTGTCAGCTTAAATTGTTGCTTTAAAAGATTCAAAGTTCACATTATCTCGTATCGGAGGCCAAAACTTTTGCAGCTGCGCTAACGGGGAGACAAAATATCCAATAAAACATCGGTCACATGACTTTAAAAAAAAGTTTAGTATGTGTTCTGTTTGCAGTACCCTAAGTCTGTTTACGCTACCATACCACGAATAACCGGATATACCTATTAGATAGCAAAATATGACGTTCCATTTCACGTAAGTGTACCGCCGGGAACGCCCGATATTCAAACTCGAAACGAAATTCAAGGCAACGCATAGGACGTAAGTTTTCTATCGAAATATTTAATGTTGGATTTAAAGGTGTTTATGGGTTATATGCGCCTGAAACAAAAGCAATAGAATGAAACGATGCGCAGCTGGTAAGGCTTTAGGTTTGCTATTTTGTCAGTTAAGCAACATTCGCAATGCCAAGTTACTGGATGGGTGATTAAATAAAAATTAATTTGGAGCTCTTTCCTACTTCGGAAAACACGTAAAGCCCAACGGCTTTACGACGTACGTCATACGCGACAACGACGGGGAGCAACCTCCCGGTCGTTTTAAATTTATCGCATTATCAGAGTCTCAAACTGGCGGTCCAACCACAAGACCATTAGAGGTCACTTAACAAAACATCGCCTAGTCATTATAATAAAATAGAATTATTACTTTTAAACAATTACAGTTTACTAAATATTAATAAATTATGCATTAAATAATAAATTTGATTAATTAACAAATTAACTAACTACAACATTTTTATCATCATCATTTCCAGCTCTTTTCAAACCACTGCTGGGCAGGCTTTCTCTTTTATGCCATTTGCGTCGGTCTTGTGCTAGCCTGTTTCACGTGCAACCCACCGTCTTCTTTATAATCATTTTCATCATCATCATCAGCCTATTAACGTCCCACTACTGGGCACAGGCCTCCCACGTGGACAATAGCACGTGGGGACATTGGGCCATAACCCACCACGCTGGCCCAATGCGGGTTGGTGGGTTTTTAACGACTGTCATCTTACGACAACAACCGGGACCAACGGCTTAACGTGCCTTCCGAAGCACGGAGGAGCTCGAGATGTTTTTAATTTGGTCACCCATCCAGCGACCCGGCATTGCGAAAGTGGCTTAGCAAGCAAGATCGCAAGCTGAACGCGCTAGCCGCTGCGCCATCGAGCTCCTCATAATAATCATTTTATTTAACTATTATTACGAGTAATTTCAATTCATTTGTTCGTTAGTCAGCACATTCCATACGTACCAAGATCCAAAAACAATGGTTGGTGAATGGCCATGTGCTCACAATCAAATCTATACGAGCATATAATGAAACAAAGGCAAAAGTGGTATAACATCCAGCTCCTGCATCGCTTCATTACCAGCTCATCGCCAGAAGGTGCCTGTGATAATTAATATGGGGGTCGACCCTTGATGCACCGGCCAGACCGAGGCTAGCTTGACAAATGAACTTTGAGCTGGGTCGCACTGACTGACAACTTAATAGTAAGTTAAAACCGTGGTGACAGAGCAAATTGTAAAAGCTAAAATAGAAGGAGTTGCCTTCTTTACGTATAAGTAAAAGCGTCTGTGGTCTTAGATACAATTTGGTTGTTTTAAAGAAACCTTGATTTTTTTATATTAAACATGACCATGTAAAGAGTTTTGCAGCTGCAGGATTTTCTCAAGTACTGGGTTATACTGGGTTAAATTCTGCAGTATGTAAGAGCTTTCTGTATGCAGTGTAATAATTTATCTGTAAACTCAATGATCCTTGTATAAATAAGCTGTTGTTTTTTTTTATGTAAGAAGGAGGCAAACGAGCAGGCGGGTCACCTGATGGAGAGCAATCACCGCCACCCATGGAGACCCGCAAAACTAGAGGAGTCGCAGATGCGTTGCCGACCTTTAAAAAAGGAATAGGGTTATGGAAGGAATAGGAATTGTGAGGGGGGGGGGGGGAGGGGCCTCCGGAACTCTTACTGGCCGGACGAAACACAACAGTACAAGTGCCATTATTTCACGCCGGATATTCGTGAGAGGGTGGTATTACCCCGGGCGAGCCGGCTCTATGCGTGCTGCAACGCAGCGTGGCTCTACCACTCAGTCAGTGGTCACTCATTTAGCACCATCCAGGGGTCACGTGTAGGGTCTCAAGGGACGGATGGACTCAAACCTACGGACGCGAGTAACTTTAATCCCCAAAACCCCCAAAACAAAAAGATTTTTAAGGTTTACTCAAAAGCACATTGGAATAAAAAGTACACAAAATCAAGATTAAATAAATAATCAGTAATGTAATTAAACGCGAGTTAATGCGAAGAAAGTGATTCATATCAAACCCGATTTTCCACTTTTGATCTTCCATTTCCTTACCCACACTGAATTGCTCGGTTCGCCCACCGTATACACGGTTAAGTTGGCCGTTTACCATACAATTAGTACACTACCATAACGCAGCGTTACCAACGTTAAGTCGTAATCTCGGCTTAGCTCGCAGCCGGCTCGGGGCGACCATTTATCTCACGGCGTTTGAGCGTGACGCGCTCCGACCAACCATTTATTACCGGGAGACAATTACATTCCGCGCTTTAAGACTGGTGTCGCGTCGCTAATTGAAAGGTTCGCAGGACTCTTTTGTTTTGGGGACGTGTGGAGTGCTATTCTGTGCCAGCTTTTTTTCGGAAATTCTAGGCATGAAAATGTGTACTTACTCTGACTGCTCTGAAAGCTGAAAGGCAAGAACGCTTGTAATAGAATTAAAACCATCTCGAGCTCCTCCCTGTTTCGAAAGGCACGTAAGGCCGTTGGTCCCGGTAGTTGTCGTAAGATACCAGTCTTTAAGAGGGGTTAGGCGGTGAAATCGGAAAAATTGACTATTGTCTATTAGCTGTTATTCAAATTGTTTTAGATATTTCGCACTGAAATTATTAATTTCCATATGTATTAGAATGTAATAAAAAATCCTGAAGTTAAATCTCAAATTTCATATAAATGCACATTACGACCGTATTTTATAATAACAATTCCTATAAAATCATGAACACATAGGTATTTTCCATACCTTTTAGATTTCTTGACTGTTTTGGATTTTACGCTGACCGCCTATCCCCCATAAGTCCCACCAACACGCATTGGTCAGGGGAAGGCCAGACCAGCAGTGAAATGTTTATAGACATCGGTATAGAATAACAAACGACAAATGAAAATGATGTTGAAAAAAAGATGGCTTTTAGCTGTGAGGACACGCTGAATTATAATCATTATTAGCATACCCAAAAATCTATCAACACAAGATGCATAGCGGGTTAGGCGGTTAGCGAAAATTCCGGGTCATCGCGGGCGTTGCGCGGTGCGGGGACCGCGGTAATTCGTAAGCGCCATTCACATATTCAATGCCATCAAAAAGTAAAATAAAAATATTTAGTTTTTTGGAAATCCAAAACAGTCAAGAAATCGAAAATGTGATAAAATACGTGTTTATGATTTTACAGGAATTATTATTGAAAAACACGGTCGTATTGTGCATTTAATATTTATTTATTTATTTTATTATTCAAATTTTAGAGGTATATTTAGGTTTTTCTCTATCGAGCAAAACGTTTCCAATCGTGTTTTGGAAACAGTCATCCCCTCACACATACGTTCTGTAATAAATATTAAAAAATTTAAGTGCGTAATATCAAAAATATTTTGAACAGCTAATAGAAAACCGCCAATTTTTCCGATTTCACCACCTAACCCTCCTTAAAACAAGACATTGGCACAAACAGTCTTGTTTTAAGGGGGGTTAGGGTTTGGCGGGACTTAAGGGGGTTACGGCAATCCGTAGCGAAGCCGCTTAGACACACTATTTTAAAAAGACTAGTGTTTCTGCCTCCGTGAAAAAGTAAAAACTTTTCATGCGAACATTTAACAAAGTGTTTCTTGATTGTCAAAACTACGTAACGGCTCTGTATACCCTGCGGGATCTCTTGTACTTTAAAGAATTCCGTAGTAATCGCGGAAAACATTTTATCTTTATCCTGTTTATACGTTGCAAGCAATATTACTAGGAAGTAATAGGTAGATACTAAAAGTTTTCATAGTTTCCACATTTTAATTTTATAACATAACTGTCAAAACGTGTAAATGATCATTTAACTCTTTATCTGTTTGTCTGTCACGGAGACTCCAAGAGGTTGCTAACAATTGAATTCCTATTATGTCAGGTATTACGGCAGCTAAGCTCAGGGCAAAACATGTTTGAATATATTACTGATTTTCAATCTTATCTCAATCACATAAAGTTTAAAATACATACATACAAATAATCATGACTATTATCCCCGCAGGTTAGTCAGAGACTAGGCAATGAGGACAACAAAAGCAGTCCTCTACCATAGTCCACTTTTCACCAAATAGCGACTGCACATGAGCCCATCGCCGCTCTATGCTGTTAGAAGTATGTGTAGTCTTTAATCCGTTAGTCGCCTTTTAAGATCCCAAGGGAAGATAGGGGATGATAAGTAGTAATCTTTCATCGCTACGCAACATGGTTAGTACCCATTAGAGCCTAACGTTGCCGTGTGGCAACGTGAGTAGTTAATTTGTTATACCGATCATTTATCAAAAACTATGAACCGTAGCGGATGTTTATAATTCGTAACTTAAAGCGAGATGTACTAGTCACCGATATGAAACATTTAGTGGTCAGTTGTATCACGAGTTCGAAGGTACGAGTAGTAGTGATTTTATTTATGGGCTGTCACAAATTGTGCAGAAATGGCGAACAGGAAAAAGTAAGTCCTATTTTTATTTATTTTAAGTATTTTGTTTCTTGTTCTTTATATAACATTATGTATATACATGTCTAAGTTTTATATTAATAGAAAATAAATGTGGCTTTTATGTGTTTATTTGATATTGCAAAGATTTTTTCGCCTGTTGCCGTATGGCAACGCTAGGCTGCTATAGTTACATAATTTCCTACATGAAATTGCGGATTTACTGGAACAAGAAGTTGACAGTGAGTTACGGGACATTTTTATTGAGCCTCCTGAAGTGACTGAATATAGATAGATAACAACTTTATTTACTGCTAAAAGACACACACATGTTGGTACACAAAATCACAATAAAAAACACAGTACAAAAAAATAAAACAATACAATATGTGTGTGTGTGCCGCAGCAGCAAAAGGGTGGCAGCTCAGCGTCATATTCGCTCGCCTTGCGAGCGAATCGCTGGTTTTCAGCAACAACCTTGAGTGTAAACGCGAGTACGTTTACCAACGTTAGAAAAAATAAAATCAAAACTAAATAACTAAAAATTAAATATACCAAATATTAAACTTGAAAAAACCTGTGATCATAGTACCTCTTTGCTTGCCTAAATTACATCCGAGATGAAATATACCTAATAGATAAGATATAAAATATTTTAAAATATAATATATATACATGCATACATATACATACACACATACAATAGATTTAAACACAATATACACATATATAGATACAGTATATTACTTCCTATAAGTTTCAGTTTCAGTTCCCGCTACCCGCAAAAGAACTTTGGAATACCTAACATTTGTTGGTCTAGTAAGTAAGACTTTAATTTTTTTTTAAATTACATTTGTTCAGATACACATACAGATGAGGATTCGGCTGATGAAGATTCTGGTGGGTTGATTGAAAATTTGACAGGCAGGCAACTTCTAGCGGGCGCAGAAATTGTTTCACAAAATATAAATGAAGATGAACCTGATGAATCTCCAGGTCCATCTACAAGTAAGAGACGTAAGGTAACTTATAACTGCAAGAAATCTGATCTTCCTGACCATCCTTCACCAGCATTTTCTGCATCATGCTCTTATACTTACAAAGACATGTCATTCACTGATATGTTTGAATTATTTATAGATGACAATTTGTGTGATTTTCTTATACAACAGAGTACTAGTTATGCATTATTTTTGAACTGTCCAGATCCTCGAATATCAACTAGAGAGCTAAGATGTTTTATTGCCATTTTGATTTTGTCAGGGTATAATAAATTACAGTTTAGTAAAAGGTCGTTCTAGGATAGTGGTGATGACATGCGAAATACATTGGTTCATAATTCAATGAGACGTGACAGATTTATTCAGATAATGCGCTTTATTCATGCAGCTGACAATAATAATCTTGATAAAAAGGACAAAATGGCAAAATTGCGACCTCTGATGAATATACTGAAACAGAAATGTCTTAACCATATTCCTGTTGAACAGAATCTCAACTATGATGAAAGCATGATTGAATACTTCGGAAAACATGGGTGCAAACAGTGTATTCGTAATAAACCTATCCGGTTTAGGTATAAGTGTTGGTGTTTGAATACAAGTAGGGGCTTTTTGGCAAATTTTTAAGTATATCAAGGTACTATTCCAGGTGCAAATATTGAAAATGAGCAAAATTTTGGAAAAGCAACAGCGCCCATGCTTTCTATGATTAGCGAGTTGCCGGAAATCATGAGGAAACAG
Organism: Scoparia ambigualis; assembly: GCA_963921215.1. Taxonomy (NCBI): domain Eukaryota; kingdom Metazoa; phylum Arthropoda; class Insecta; order Lepidoptera; family Crambidae; genus Scoparia; species Scoparia ambigualis. The sequence goes on along the minus strand of OY992520.1, from coordinate 3,430,155 downwards.
AAACTTCAATTTTATTTTGATAACCTTTTTACGGGGATTCCACTTCTGATTCACTTGAAAAGTATAGGTTACGGAGGAACAGGTACACTTCGCCAAAATAGATTACCAAAAGAATGCCCTATTACTAAGGTAGAATCTATGAAACAGAAAGCAAGAGGGTCCTACGAATATGCTTTTCAAGGTGATGTCGTTGTAGCTCGCTGGATGGATAATTCTGTAGTGACTGTGGCTTCGACAGATCACAAAGTACATCCGGTAGGATTCGCTGATAGATATTCCAAAGCCAGTCAGCAAAAAGTGAAAGTACCGAGACCCAATCTAATAGCAATATATAATCAGTACATGGGTGGTACAGACCTTATGGATGCTCACGTGAATAATTACAGGATTGGGGTTCGAGGGAAAAAATGGTGGTGGCCTATATTTACGTGGCTTATAGATGTTTCCGTAAATAATGCTTGGATATTGACGCGCCAATCAGGAAAAGATATTTCACAGCTATCTTTCCGTCGAGAGTTGGTCCAAACATATTTGAAGAACTATGGAACTGCCCGTAAGCCTGGTAGTCGACCGTCTATATCCAGGGTCTTGGAAGGAGTAAGGTATGATGGAGTAAATCACTTTCCGAAACCAGTAGAAAAGAAACGGCGATGTGCTGGAGCTAATTGTAAAACAATTGGGAGAGTTGTATGTTCAAAGTGTGACGTTGGTTTATGTCTTAAATGCTTTGAACAGTATCATGTCATGCTATAATTATCTAATCTTTGTATTTTTAATTGATTTATCTAAATAAATGTACAATATTAATTTGTTTTTTTTTTATCTTAAAACTGGGATTAATAGATTTTTTGTACTCTTTTTGACCTAGCGTTGCCATTTGGCAACAGTCCAAAACTCAAAAATGGTATTTTGAAAAAAATATAAAGTACTGTATTTGTGTTACCTAGATGTTATTCAGTTATAATATACATAAAAAACAAAAAAAAATATATTTTAAAAACTCAGGCTCTAATGGGTTAAAATATGGTGGTAATAATTTGTCCCACTACGTGGCTGGAAGCGCACTTCACTCAGAATCTTCACCTCGCCAGTGTAATCAATTAGCCAGTGCCTCACTGAGGCACTGGCTAATTCATACCTAACTGACGAAACCCAATCAACGTCACCTAACAGTGTTTTCAGGTAACGTAGAAGACAACAAACAACAAAAAATTTCTACCACTAACTGAACCGAATACCGACATTAACATAATACCTTACCTTCGCTTGGAATCGAAACCAGGACTTCTAAAAGCGATGTTCTAACAACTCTACTCTGAGATCGACTTTGTAGTCAATTAAATAGCTCACACAATCTCCCCTCAAAGGAAAAAAGGAAACAAATACACTATTACCAAATTTCGTGCAACATGCATGAACATACTAAAATTAAAAATGGCGCACGAAGCATGATGTACGGCGTAAAAGGAGCAGCTGTCTGTCAAAGACCACCTACCACGGCTCAGACACCAACATTCATCTTTATTCACACTCAGCCACTTTGCGGTTGCACCCACTGACAACTTTACCCACATAACAATAGGACAACTTTTCCTTTGTCCAACCCCGTTGTGTAACATTGTGACGCCAGTCTCCGAGTAATTTATGGCGGAAGGTGGATCTTATCACAACAGTGTAAAGTCTATATTCGAGTATGACAGATGAGAAATTAACACTGAATAATGCAGTTAGTGTTTTTGCTACAGCCTGTATGTGCGTTTGCTTGGGGAATGGGGTTTATTAATAGGTTAGCTTTTGTTCCCCGCTGCCGATGGTAATAAAGCGTTTCTTTTTCTTTTGTGTTTTATGAAATTGCCGTTTTTTTTTGTTTTCTTAAACCTTTAAGGCTTTTCCGAGGTTTCGTTGTAAATTAGTACCTACTTGTAGACGTAATACATTTCTGTTGTTATCTAATTATTCTCTAACACAATAAAGGGTGTTTAGAAAATATACTTATAAGTAAAACATTGAGTTGTTAAAACCTAGTACGAAATATTACCTATGAACTAAGTTTTGATTTCGTCTCTCTGCCTGTACTTGTACTGAAATAATTAGCGTCACTGAAGTTTTTACTATTTTTTTTAGAGAAATACACCATTTTTTTGGTGTTCTCGTGAATTTTGGTAACTTTGGTCTTCTTTGGATGTCCTCGTTTTGTATGCGTTTCCGCAGAGCTACCTCGATAGCACTCTCCTTTGCTCGTTGTGTGACCTTGCTTTATTCTTCCTTCCATTTTATAAGATTTGTCGCAAGCGACCACTTCTCAGTTTCTATGTCTTCATTGGCAACACACACTAGTCGTTGATAGAAGCTCAGCTATCTTAAAACCTGAGACGATAACAAATACAATTGTTAGTAACCTCGAGTTTTCGTGAAAGACAAGGAGATATGTTTGTTTGTCTTAAGGGGATCCTGCACGAAATTGTGAAAATTTACGTATTTTTAAGTTTCTTGTAATATGCGCTGAATAAGTTAAATACATTAAAAGAACTTACCGTAGAATGGGGTGACTTTGATCAATTTATAAATTGAAAGGCTTCTATTTCATTAAATTTACGTACTAGACATGTAAAAAAATCATATTAACGACTCATTACATACATTTTTTTATAAAAAATCTTGGCTTGATACTTTTGGAGGAAAAAAATTGAATGTGGCCTATCAACTTTTGACTGAAAATGGGGTTGCTTTGATACCCGATGTTTTTATTATTGATGTCCAAAGTAACCCCAATTTGAAATATAATACAAAAAAAGTATTTTTTTGATAGTATATTTTAGGAAATATGGAGTTTTGAAATCTGTCGGGGCGTCTTTGATACATGGGGCGAAGTTGATATTGGCATTTTGTAATAGCAAATAGTGGTATGTTAAGTAAAACTACTAGCATTTCTGATAAAAAATATCGTGTATTAATAATTTTTACTTCAGGTAGGAACATAATAGGAACATGTGAATTAGTAAATTTATGTCTTAATAACTAAACAAAAGATCTTGATAATTTCTTTGATTCCCGTTATTCAAAGTCACCCCCGTTTTACGCTACGTAAGTTAGCTTGATCATTGCACAAGGTCGTGGCCTTGTTGAAATTTGAAACAAATTCTTTAAACAATAACAAACAATACATAAATCTAATGACTCCTATAAACATTTTTCTACGACAACATTCTTAATGTTACACATGAAACAATAATTCTTACCTGAAAATATTTGTATTGATATTCCGCAGGTCACCCCCCCCCCCCCCCCCATCATGAAAAAGTTAATTTTAATTTTGAACACATTTCGCAGAATAAAAACATTGCTGTAACAAGTTACTAGGTCTGAAACTTCAAAGCAGAATTGTTCTAATTTCAAATATCAATATGATTGATTTTGCTTGAAGCTCATTGTGAGACTTATGTCAGTTTTTGCGATCGCGCTGCACTCTCGGTATTTTGGACGATAAGATGTCTTGCAATTTACCGTACGTGTCCAACCGAGTTGTATTAAACCATTAAAATTAAAATTAAATTACATTGGTTTACGCTCACAGCAATTATCTGGACCACGATAAGTATTCTTTTGAAACTCGTTAATATGGTAAAATAATATACATAAACATAGAAAAAACACCCAGACCCGAAATAAATTTATAAAAACAGATTTTCTCTTAATTGACCCGACCAGGAATTGACCCCGGGACCTCAGAGATGACGCGACGCCAGACCCGGCGCGCTAACCACTCGACCACGGATGTCGTCACTTTTAACCTTACCTCTTTCCAAAAATGTCTGCCTGTGCTTCGAGCATTAGTCATTGAACCAAACTTAGCAAATGGAAGCGTAGCCCGACGACAGCATATGTCTCCAACATTAAAATCAAGTCATCACTATAATTGATGGGTTATTGCTTAATGACCACGCTTGCGAAACGGTAGTTGGTAAATACAAATTTTAATTTACTTGATATAATTTTTTTTTCCTCGTTATTTTCTTTATTGTAGTTTCCTTATTAGGTTAGGAAAAAGTCGTTTCGCATAAAGTATGTATGAACTTGTAATAAAACTCTTTGACAATACTATTTGTATCTGGCTGGTTTTGGTGTCATTAAAAGTTTAAATTTAAAAAGAAGATAATTCCAAATTCAAATTAGGAAAATGTGTGATTTTCATTCGTTTTTCTTACTGTCAATGTCAAGATGAGTGAATCTACACAAAAGGTAAAAACGGTAAACGGTAAAAAGGAGCAACGCGAGCCGCGAAAAAAATTTGCGATGTTCATGGACCTAGGGCAGTGTCTGTGAAAGTAGTACAAATTTGGTTTAAGCGTTTTCAATCCAGAAATGTTGATGTCAAAGATGCACGTCGCTCTGTGTCAAAGACGCACGTCGCTCTGGTCGCCGTATTATGGATAAAATGGATGCCATTTTTAAAAAAGTGGAGCAAGTTCGGCATATCAGTAGTAACGACGTAACTGAAGAACTGGGAGTTGACCACAAAACAGTTTTGGCGCATTTGAAAAAAACTGGGTACACAAAAAGCTCGATATTTGAGTACCTCACGAGCTCACTGAAAGAAACCAAATGAACCGTATACTCATTTGTGATTCTTTATTACGACGTTATGAAACCGAACCATTCCTAAAAAGGTCGTGTTCAAAGGCCGGTCAGGCTTCACAGACTGTGGCGAAACCCGGGTTAACTCGCAACAAGGTGATGCTGTGTGTGTGGTGAGATTGCAAGGGCATTATTCATTAGGAGCTATTACCACCAGGCAGGACCATCGATTCTGAACTCTACCGCGAACAACTGATGAGATTAAAGCAAGAAGTTGAGAGAAAGCGACCGGAATTAATTAACGGAATTAATTAACGCTAAACAATACACATCTTTAGCCACTCAGCAAAAATTAAGAAAGCTTGAATGGGAGGTGTAAATGCATCCGCCGACCTGGTATCCTGACCTTGCACCTTCAGATTTCCTCCTGTTTAGGTCTCTTCAGAATTCTTTCGGCAGTGACAGGTTAACATCACGAGATTACTGCCAAAACCAGTTGTCGCGGTATTTTGATCAGAAGCCCTAAAATTTCTATAGCAATGGGATCATTTCCCTATCTACAAGATGGCAAAAAGTTATCGAACAAAATGGCACCCACATACTTTAGTTAAATTTAAATAAACCATATTAAAAAATGTTTTGAATTCTCTTAAAAAGTGCGAATAAACTACCTATTATTAATAATACAAATTTTCAAAATTCTTGCTCCTGAATTAGAAATATAATATCGAAATTGGAATTTTAAAGCGACACGTATTTCACCACCATTCGCTCCAAACGGTTTCTCATGAAAATTTTATTTTCTGCATTAGAGGACGTCATAAATAAACGAAACGTAAAATTTAACGTTATTGAACTGGTAATGTTTAAGAGAGTGCTAAATAATAATTTTAGGCGTCGATGGCCGATCGGATAGCTTATGCTCGGTGCTTGTGTGAAATCGGGGTTCACGTTCAATAAACTGAAGTGAAATTCTTGATACGAGCGTATAAGCTTTCTGAAAAATAACAGAAATCAAATCAAAAAATTTGGGTAGAGTAAGATGACAATTTTAATTTATTATAACAATTGATAATACAGTATGTAAATGAACGAAAGGCAAACCTTAAAACCAGTGGATGTTAAAAACGGTATAATACAATGAACCACTTTTTAGTGAGTGAGTTTAATAACATCCTGTCATGCAAGTTTGACATTAGTTATCAGTTGCATCACAGGACGTTATTAAACTCGTTAACCGACTGATGAGAAAGAGGTTAAGTTATTACATTTAGTAAAATTGTACACAAAAAAAGTGATTGGATTAAAACAAAAAGTGGTTCATTGTATTATACCCGTTTTTAACATCCATCGGTTTTAAGGTTTGCCTTTTGTTCAATTACATACTGTATAATGAAACAAACAAAAACACATATTATATTCACGACTTCCATCCCCGACGGGTTAGTCAGAGACTAGGAAATGAGGACCGCAAAATTAGTCCACTATCACAGTCCACGTTTCACCAAATAATAACTGTACATGTGCTCAGCGTGACAGGTGGTGAGCCCATCGCCGCTCTATGTTGTTAAATGTATGTGTAGTCTTTGGTCCGTTAATCGCCTTTTACGACACCCAAGGGAAGGGAGACGCGACCAGCACAGCATCATTCATAATAATCTTTAAATAAAATTAAAAATAAAATAATTCAAATCAAAAACTCCTCTAAACGTATCTGAAACCCGTAAGCCCGTAACCCATCCTTGGCACATTATACACATACAGTGCACGACAAATTTCGGGCCAATGACGTTTCGGTACACTTAGAGAGTGATAAAATTGAGAAAAAATCACAAATAGCTCTTAATATTTACGTATTTACTTTTCAACTCAATAAATTATCAATGTGGCGAAACAAACATCAATAGTCGCGTATAAATCACAGTAATTATAGCGCGCTACCGTATAAACAAGTCATATAGCTTACGGTGCCGCGACATCGGTTTCATAAACTCCACCGTTAGCTTCGGTTTTGAGCTGTAAAATTTTACGAGCGGCCCGAGCGAGCGGAGAGTTAGAGGGTACACCGACTTACAACTTTAGAATACTCATTAAATTATTTATCTGACACGGTTTTCGATGGCGGGTATTTTGTAAACATCGCGCTCGTTACCATGTGGGCGAATTCGCAAATTTGTGAATTAACTTAGTCAATAGTGGCTAGCAATTCCTTCAAAATTGGCTACAAAGACCTGCAGCGCACATTTTTATGTGGAAGTAGTGTGTGAAAAAATTGGACTTAAAGATCCTGATGAGTCGAAGTTCTATTGACGGTGGAAAAATCGGATGACTCTACTATTTTTTTTTTTTTTTACTAATACGGGTAAGCGCTTGGCCTTCATCTCATCTGATGGTAAGTGACGATAAGGCTTCAACTGGCTCTAAACTGTCAGAACACAACAACTATTAACATTGCTGATAAGACTATCAGACTTTAGACTAGATAGTGGTAGCTAGCCAGGCGGACTTAACAATCTCTATACAACCAATCAAAACGAGTACAAAAGATGTAGGTATCTAGCGGGCAAAGCCACGGCAAGGAGCTAGCGTAGGAATATTGTCATAATGATGTCGTAATTACAAATGACAATACACCTTCATCTATTAGGGCCAGCGCCATTTTAATAGATTATTGCGGACCGGAGTCGCACGTGGTCGACCTAATTATTGTTTAACCATAGTCAGATGTCTTTAATGGCCGGTACGGGTATGTGTACACTGATAAGACATCTTGACTTTGGATATGGTAATGATAGTTCAGGGGTTGAAGATAAGGAAAACTCGTCATCAGCCTATGAGCGTCCCTCTGCTGGGATCATGCCTTTCCACAAGGACAAGCAGATGGGGAGATTGCGCCACAATCAGCCACACTGGCCTAATTTGGGTTGGTAGGTATAACATTATGGAAACCTCACTTTTTTTAAACCTAATATTGTCCTTGTTTAAACTTCGTAGTCTTTTAATGAGATGCCAACACACGACTCAGTGTACCTACATATTGAAAAAAAAACTTAATATCTATAAGATAGAAAAAAAATCTCTAAAAACATAAAGCCTAGAAAGTCATTGTGCCCAGAGCCCTACCAGTTAGTACGGTAGCCATTCCCTTACGGTAAGCACTAATAACAAGCATTGATATTCCCATCACTGTTGGCGTCTTATTACTAAAAGCATAAGGTCCAAAATGCTTTAGCATTTTGCTGACATTGGGTTCGCTCGTGTCCAAATAGTAATGATACGGTTGTAATGCTTCGTGGGTCGCGTTTATTCAATTTACAACACTGAGACCGCTATTTTCCATATGCTGTAAGGAAAATGGTAGCGGTCGTAAAGTCAATGATTTAGGTTGACTTTAAATATCAAATTGTTTCGTGGGGGCTTAGACAAGTACACTTTGTTTGTAGTAAAAAGAGCTGATTTTGCAAAGCCCATAAAAACTATACAATAATGCGCAAACTTGCCGTTTACTAACAATATTATGAGTGTGTGTAACTTAAAAGAAACAGATTTTATTTTATTAAAAAAAAAATACCGTAATAACCGGGTCGCGTAGCGGTGAAAGAATACTACCCCCCCCTCTTTTCCCTTAGGTGTCGTAAAAGGCGACTAACGGACTAAAGACTGCACATAACATCCTGTCACGCTGAGCATATTTGGTGAAAAGTGGACTATGGTAGAGGACTGCTTTTACTGTCCTCATTGCCTAGTCTCTGACTAACCCTTCGGGGATAATAGATGTGATTCTTTGTGTGTAACTTGAAAAAAAATACTATACAAAAAACAATACAGTGTAGTGTGCCTGTAGTATTATTAACTTAACTATCTTACGATGGATTCGACCAAACTTGAATATAAACGACAATAACTATAAGTACCAAGAATATTTCATTCCACGATTTTATTCTCGAATAAAGAAATTTAATTTTTCAATGCAATCCTGAGAATAATTACTCTTGGAATTGTTATTCTTCAATTTTGAGTGAATGACATGAATGAACCTATTATCCGGTCATTGTTCAACAAACGAACTATTTATAAGGCAAAACACGACAACTCTATTTTGTCGTCTAGTGCAGTAACTGAAGCTGTCAAAATGTCAAACATATATTATTGTGGATATGACAGCGGTCAGCGGTGACGGACGCTGCCATTACATTATATTTTGAGGAATTTATTTATTTATTTCTAGGAAGATTACAGACAAATAACATCTATAGCTAAGATTAGTAAGTAAACATATGCTATTAACAAATCTTCACAATTATATAATATTATTTTATAATAGTTCCGTTATTCCGTCCAAAACGGTGGTATAGTAAATAATCCCGAACAGGTTCACTATTCTTAGAATTATTATAACGTGAAACTGATTTACTCTCGAAAAACTGACGATTTATTCTGAGATTAATTTTAACTATTGTTTGTTCGAATTCACCCATAAAATAATAGGTACCCACTCAAGTTAAAAAGTCATTAGCCGCGTCCAGACACTTTCTAATTTGCCTGGGGTGCACGGCTCGCGAGCCGTGCTAGGCCGGTGTGGACGCGGCTATTCGCAATACTAGACAAGACAAGCAAATGACAATCCATTTTAGCTGTGTAATTTAAATGAAAAATTGAAACTGAGGCGTATTATAAGCTGGCTAGACAGAATTATGTTTATTTAACTAAATGTAATGTAGCCTTACTTTGTACTAAAAAAGTAAGTAAGTAGTTGTTATTTTGTTTAATATAAAGATGAATGGATAAAACGTAACACTTACATCTATGCATTAATTAAAAGTACTTGAAAAGTGAAACATTTTATTGTATGACAGCTAATCTGTCAGGTATTGGAGAAAAAAGTTATTGAGAAGAAGAAAATTAAAATAATAAAGGCTGAGGATAGAGTGCCACAAGCGGCATTCTAGTACGGTCGGTTACGATGCCGTCATTACGGCATCCTAGTACAAAGTGTAGGCAGTGAATAGAGTGCCACAAGCGGCAACATAGTACGATCGGTTACGATGCCGTAATTTGACGGCATCCTAGTACGAAGCGTATAGAGTGCCACAAGCGGCATTCTATCACAATCGGTTCGGGAACCGTTACATATTTTTTATTTGTCATAATGTTCAGACGACATAATATTCAAAAGATATTTTTGTATGGAGTTATTTCTGTTGTCTAATAAAAAAAATAACCTCGAAATTCAAGACAATCGCTATGCTGCGCTTCGCGATTGTCCTAAATTTCTAACCTATCACGTGACCTACAGGTGTAGGGCAGCTAGTATTTCTGTTGTCTAACAAAAACTTTACGGCAGCTTAAGCGGCGTCACTATTATACCGCAAAACTTACGGTTCCCTAACCGATGGAAATACAGTGCCGCTTGTGGCACTCTATACACTTCCAATAATAAATGATAATATAAAATTTAAGTAAAGATTGGTTCTTGAATTTAAACTCCTCCCTCGCAGATTCCTTTGATCTATACCTATGAGACCTTTTTATTCTTTTTTTTCTATTAATTCATTCGCTCGGCCATATTTGCTGTCCTTACAACAAAATACACTATTTATTTCGAAACTTACTATGTGGGAACTCAAGTATAAGGGGTGGGACAGGTTTCATACAAAAACGCCCATTCTTCTTTAGTGTTTACTAATTTTGTCCTTTATTAATTATTAAAAATAATACTGTATCACTTTTAAAAGAAGGTTACATTTTAGCCCTCAGTAATAATTAAAATCAACATAATCCCTGAAATCATTTATTTACCCTTCAATGTAATTTAGCATTAAAATAACCCAATTTATTTGTCATGCATTTTGTAATATGCATCAGTATCAGGATGTGTTAAATGTTATATCGTTGCTCCAAATTTAATAATTACAAAAAAAAATCTGAAGAGATCGCGTACAAGCCAGTGAACCAGAAAGTGAGTTTGAAACAAAAAAGTTTGGCAACGAATTACCTTCCCACCGGCAACTTTGGCATACCAGACTAACTCGGCCCCAACTTGAAAACTTGACAAACTTTAAAACATCATTTCGCAATCATATTGGAGTTAGTAACTTACGAGAGTGGATTAAAGTTGTCACATTGGATTATTTTATTATTTTAGGTTGGGATTTGTGGTTGCGTTACAGATATCAACTCTACATGTAATAATTTTAGATAAGAAGTTATATTATGTGTTTCGATAGGCACGTGAAGCCGTTGGTCCCGGTGGTTGTTGTAAGATTGCAGTCCTTAAAACCCCAACCCGCATTTGCCAGGGTGGTGGATTATGGCCCAATAGAAGTCACGCAGAAGACCTTAGGCTCATCGCCCTAAAAGACATAGCCAAAAGTAATAGCACTCATTTATATTGAAGATGTAGAGTGATAGAGTTGTGTTGCACAAAGGATCCAGATGAGTGGACGTGTCACTGCAAGAGACCTCTAAACCGCAGCTACTACACTGGTCTTAGACCCAGAGGTCCCGGGTTCAATTACCATGGGGAGGTACATATTTGTGTACTTGGTTTGGCTTGTTAAGTCCGCCTGGCTAGCTACCACGACAGGTATTATCTAAAGTCTTGCGCCATAACAACAATGTTATAGCATTGTTGTGTTCTGACGGTGAGGAACTGGCTATCTTTTCTCTAAACAGAGATAAAATAGCCAGTTCCTCACGAGAACACAGCTTTCTATTTGCTACGAATCTGAAAAACATTATTTGCTTAATAAACTCTCATAACGTTCTTTTGAAAGCAAATAAATCTTCATAAACTTGTTATTAATTAGCCAATAAAAACATTATCAAACCAAAGATAATTATCTTCTGTTTTCTTCTATGCAATGCAATATTGGTACACCAGGTCAGGTATGATTTGATTCGACAAAATCAATTTTATTATATGTAAGTATCTAATTTGTTAGAGTGGTATTAACCATGAAACTAATGATAGTAAAAAAGTGTTCTCTAAATTAAAATCGAAATCCGATTACAAAATCTGATTTAAAACTTCCAAGCGTTAGGGATGAATTATATTAGACCGGGCCGTGCACGGGGCGTACTGTGTGTAATATGAACTGCTTCATACAAAATGTATGCAACGTCTCAAATCAGTGTTCCGACCGGGCCACGCACACGGCACGCTCCGTGCACTGCCCGGTCTAATATAATTCATCCCTTACTAGGTATCTACCTGCAGGTACAATAAAAACTCAAAAACCATAACAGCGCTACACAAAATGGCCTTACCTCCTCGGACCACGACTTTATAAACTGGCGTTTAATTTAAACTTCATACGGAACTATCGGTGCGGCGCGACGCGACATGTGACGCTGCACCAGTGTTGCCAACTTTGCAGATAAAAAGAAAAAAGGGGCAGAGCGGCGGGGTAGCGGGAAACTTACCCCGATGGTCAGTGATGGGAAATGAATAACGGGTGCAGACTGGCAACGCAATCACAGTTTTTATCTGTGACAATCTTAAGACTTTAAACTATCGCGTTGCATTACATTAAAACTATTTTAACGGGTAGATATGTACTTACTTACAAAAATTAATCGTGATAGGTCCTGTTAAAATAGTTTGATGTGACAATCTTGTTCTTTACTAATACCTACAAACCTCTTTTATGGTGCGAGATGGAAACCCTTGAACAAAAATATGGTACCCTCAAACCGAAGTCTCGACTGCATTGCATACAGTCCTCGAGCCGAGCCTGATATAGCTCAGTACCTTCCACTGAACACAAACTTGCCAAATTTCTAAAATCAAATGATATAATTCCATACATAGATGTATGTGCAGTCTTTAGTCCGTTAGTCGCCTTTTTCGACACCCAAAGGAAGAGTGAAGTGGTAGTATTCTTTCACCGCTACGCGACACACGGTTAGTGATATAGTTCAATAGATTGAAGTTTGACAATTAGTGGTAGATTGACCTGCCCCCTTACTCTCGAAACCGATCGCTATTAGATCGGATTGGTATTGTGAATTTTCGTATTTTTTAATTACGACACCAGCGCTAATTTAGATTCATATTGGGTGAACTAAATGGCATTGAGTTTTGTATTTTTTTCACTCAATATCCACGCAATAAGAATCCATATTAGCTCTGGTGTCGTAACTTAGGAGTACGAAAATTCACAATACCAATCCGATCCAATAGCGATCGGTTTCAAGAGTAAGGGGGCTGTTGACCGCGTCGCGTAGCGATCAAAGAATACTACCACCCCCTCTCTTCCTCTGGCTGTCGTAAAAGGCGACTAACGGACTAAGGACTGCACATACATCCAACAACATAGATCGGCGATGGGCTCACCACCTGTCACGCTGAGCACATGTGCAGTCGCTATTTGGTGTAAACTATGGTAGAGGACTGCTTTTGCTGTCCTCATTGCCTAGTCTCTGACTAACCCTTCGGAGATAATAGTCGTGATTATTTGTAAGTATGTTGACGTATTACAAAGCCGGCGCACTCCGCGCTTTAGGTATGAAGCTACAAGTAGCCAGCGGGTCCGTTCGGACGGACTAATTCAGAGGGCAGGGCTGCCAGTGCCGGCCGGGTCGCACGTTAGCAATATTAGTTCGATTTCTCACTTAGGTCGATTTACTCACGCGCCGCATGTATTCCTATGTAATTTAATGGAATAAAAATGCAGTTACCATTGCGCGCCAGTCCTGGCCGCTCGTCACCCGATCTCGTGGTTTTATTTTACTCTTTCTGAACTTTACAATATTGTTTGGTGGACAGTAGGTACCTACTTAACCCAATTAGCAACCTCATATTTATTACCCACCAACAGCATCAAAATCAACATGTATAGGTAGTCTGATGTGGGGTTGACTGTACTTACATACCTAGCCTAGGTTTATTTGAAACGTAATTTGTTTAAATTTAATGTACACATTATAAACACAATTACTTGTAATAAACTAAGAATTCAGATTAATTATTATATAAAAGCAGACCCTTAAGTCGTTAGAAGAGATAAAGTACGCGATAGAAAGAGAGGCAACTTCTAGGTGAACTTGACTGTAGTTATGCAAGAGGTGTGCGACCTAAATTTCACTTTATGGTGTCTTAGCAAGAGTCGCTATTTATTTAAATGACTAAGCGCAGTGAATCTTCTGAACTTGTACAATAATGTATTCTATGGTACTAATATGATATACATTTGAACCACTAGTGACTTTAGGTTTTTTTTTTTTTTTTTTCTTTTTTTTTTGGTTGGGTTAGGTATCTCTAGCAATGGGGTGCAAATTTGGGAACCTCCTCGTGGTGCACCCTGGGGTAAGGCCTCTCGGCCCACGTTCAGCGTGGGACAAGGGGCCTTATGCTAATCCCTGGCGCCCCTTCTGGGCGTCGAATAAAGTAGGTGGTGCCCCTTCTGGGCATCGCACCCCCCTTCAACGCGCGTCCCTTCTGGACCGCACAGCGGGTCACTCTGACCTGCGGGGGGGATCTCCACGTGTGGCCCACTCTGGGTCGCACGCTCGCCGCTCACTCTCGAGCGGCTTTGAGGGGAGTTTTGACGGCGCCCCTTCTGGGCGTCGTTACACGGGGGGGGATAGGGTAGTCCGGCGCCCCTTCTGGGCGCCGTTTCATCGCAAAGGCTTCGTCGTTGGGAAACGTGGCGACGGGCGCCCGTCTTCGGATGGGTCGGTGGGCGGCGATACAGCCCACCCGCTAGCGACCATGAAGGGGAATGGGGAGCACCCCGAAAGGGGTGTACCAGGGGCCTCACGCCAGCCCCTGAGCATCGTAATCCCCGAACCGACAGCGATGAGCCCACTCGAGGCGTCTGTGGGGGAGCTGTTGGGGACGGGACCGAGGGCCTGCCTTCACCGGCCGGCCACGACAAGGGTAGTCTATAAAAGCACCCCGGGAGAAAACCCGTTACCAACCTCCTGATACTTTCCGACCTCAGGAGTAGTTAGGGTAGCCTGCGTATTGGGGGCCTCTGCGCGGGTGGTCCTTTAGTTGCCCCCGACTCGTGGGAACAATATGGATACGAATAAAACCCAATCTTCTGACGCCACGGCGGGGCCTTGTACTAGGCCCACCGTAGGTGGTGGGCCTGGCGACGGGCGGAAGGGTTCGCGGAGTAGGGAAGCCGCTCCCGTGGCTACGAGGCGAGGACCAGCTACCGATGAGGACTCCGACGATTATGCCAAACGCACGTCAATTGAGGCGGAAAAGGCCATCTTGGAGATGCTACTTAGCCGCCCGCAGAGGACGCGGGACCCGGAGTCCGAGAAAATGGTGCAGGAATTTGTGGAGGAGTCGAGAAAGCGCTCGCTGGCCGACGCGCGAATTGACTCCAGTGGGACCTCCGGCAGGGCTGGACTGAGGAAGGCGGACCCCAGGGCAAAGGCAAAGAAGGCCGCCCTAGAGAGGAGCCAGCAGAGGGAGGTCTTGGGCACCTCGGTTGGGATGGTGGAGGCCAGGAGGGCCGTGAGGGACTCCTCCGTGGAGAGTTTCTCCGGGGAGGAGGCTCCCGCTCCCAAGAAGGGCGCTGCACGGGGGAATGATGCGCCCACCGCCGCCGAGGTGCAGAGGGAGAGGTTGGCCAAGCACAACAGGGCGATGAAGCGCTATCGCGAGGAGGCGGCCGGATTCCCTAAGGCGCAGCTCGTGCAAAGGGCGGGGGAGGGCGCCGCGGAGATCCTCCACGCGATCGAGGTCTCGGGCAACCTCAAGGGAGGTATCCGAGGGGACCTGAACCGAGGGGTGCGCACCGTAATGGCCTGCCTGGAGTCGCTGGCCGTGGTGGATGGGGAGGAAGAGGAGAGACGCCTCCAGGGGTACTGCGCCAACCTCGAGAGGGAGGTAGCGGCGCTGAAGCGGGAGGTCGCGGCGCTTAAAGATGTGGTACGGGCGCCCCCTCCGACCAATGCGGATACCCTGGGCGCAAATGCCCAGAAGGGGATGGCGGAGTCCCTGTTGGCGGTACTCAAGAAGGAGGTCCTGGGGGTCCTTAAGCAGGACCTGCTGGAGTCCCTAGGGGGAATGCTCACGCAGAGGATGGACGCGATGGAGAAGCGCCTCCCACGTGAGTCCCCCCCCATGAGGCCACCGTTAGCGGACGACCGGTGGAGAGGCAGCTATGCAGAGGCGGCTGGACCCTCCAGCGCCCCTTATGCCCCCCCCGTAGGAATGGTCCCAGGGTCTGTGCCTGTATGGGAGGATCCGCCTATGCCCCAAGGGGCCCCTGGTAGGACGGCGCCGCGCGTGCGGGCGACCTCCCCTGCCCTGGCAGCGGCGGCCAACCCGCTGGCCAATGAATGGAGGACCGTCCCCTCCAAAAAGGCGAGGAAAGCCGCGGCCGCGGCTGCCCGGGCCCAGAAGGAGGGAGCTGGTGCGCCGAAGAGGGTGGCTGCCGCGGGTTCTGTCCCCGCGGCCAGGCTGGTGCCGCCGAGATCCTCGGTGGTGACGGTGACCCTGAGGCCGGAGGCGGTGGAGAAGGGCGCCACCTACGTCTCCGTGATGGAGCAGGCGATCGGCGCCGTCAACTTGGAGGAGCTTGGAGTGGAGGCGCTCCGAGTGCGCAACACGGCGGCTGGAGGGCGCAAGCTGGAGATCCCAGGGGTCTCCAGCGGGCCCAAGGCGGACGCTCTCGCAGCGAAGCTGCGGGAGGTGATCGCGGAGGAGGCGGAGGTGGCTCGGCCATACCGCAAGGCTGAGCTGAGACTGGTGGGCCTGACTGAGGGGACGAAGCCCGAGAGCACAAAGGCGGCAGTTGCGGAGAAGGTGGGCTGCTCACTGGACCTGGTGTCCCTGGGGGAACTGCGTGCCGGCCCGTGGGGGAGGCACACGGCGGTGGTCCGGCTCCCGATTGCGGAGGCCAAGCGGCTAGCGGTTGCGGGATGCCTCAGGGTGGGGTGGGCGACGGCCCAAGTGGTGGTGCTCCAAAAGCTCCCAGTGAGGTGCTTTAGGTGCTACGGGACGGGTCACACAAAGTTCGTGTGTGACTCGAAGATCGACCGTAGCACCCTCTGCTTCCGCTGCAGTGCCCCAGGGCACCAGGCAGCGGACTGCAAAGCAGAGAGGATGGAGTGTGGGGTGTGCAGGGAGGCGAAGCTCCCGCACGAGCACCAGCTGGGAGGTAGGGCTTGCCGGCCACCTGAGACCAAGCCGGCGAGGACCCCATGGGCAAGGGCCCCCCCTGCAGCCAAGGAGAGCGCTGCGCCAAGCGTTGCGCCGATGGACGTGACAGAGGTGCCGGAAAGCCCGGGCACCAGTATGACTCCGGGGGTGTAAATAATGTAAATACCTGAGTGTGTGTATATATATATGTGTGTGTGTGTGTAAATATTCGTGTGTTGTGGTCCGGCGGATTGTTTAGAAGGCGGGCACTGGCATGGGTATCTTCGGATACCACCCCAAGTGCCCGGGGTCCGTCGGTCTTGTGTTGTTGTCTCTGTTGAGTGTTGGCTGTGCTTGCTGTCGTGTGTGTGTGGCTGTGTACATGCCCATGCCCGCGAGGGCATGGGCATGTTAGTGTGGTTTGAATGTGTTATGTATAAACTGTACATATTGTTCGTGTGTGTGTGACATGTTTTGGGGGTTCGCGTGCCCATTAAGAGGGTGGGCACGTTGTTTGTGTGTGCTTCGTGTATATAGTCGCCCGTGTGCCGGCGCATGACCGCTCGCGGTCATGCGCCGACACACGGGCGACGGGGGGGTTCGCGGTCCAGTGCCCACGGCAGATAACGTGCTCCTCCCCAGCCTTCAGCTTATCGGATTGTGTGGCCCCCAGGGGTTTAGTGGGTATCCCTCTCCGTCTCGCCCTCCCAGCCGGGTTCTACCTGGCAGCTGACTTGGAGCCTCTCTCCTTGCCAGTGGGGGCGGAAAGACGGACGGGCGAGTCCCACATAACCGGGTGCCTCTTCAAGGCCCCGGTATGCGTAACGCATTCCCCTGGGAAACAAAAAAAAAAAAAAAAGGTATCTCTAGCAAAGTCTCACGCTCGGGTTATCTTAATTTACTTAAGATAACTTTAGTGAACAATTTAGTGAACCAACCTAGTTAATTAATTAGCTATATCTCAAAGCAGGGGCACGGGTAAACACATTTTTGTATAAGACGCGCGAGATCTGTTTGAAGACGTGTTACGAAGTTTATAATCAGCTATCGTCATTAATGCTATTTTGTACGCAGAATACATCACTGACCGTCTGTTCACCATATCTGCGTGTCGGACAGTTTATCCATGGCAGCAAAAATCGGTACGCTTTAGTGTAGTTCACACCGTCACAGGACTGCCATTGTGTGAGTATATATGATTTGTTCCGGATTCGTCGTATTCCTGATTCGTCGTATTCCAGATTGGTCGTATTCCAGATTCGTCGTAATACAGTCCACCTTAGTACCAATCATATTTGTAATAAAATAAAAAACCAAATACAAATTGTTACTTATTTAAGTAAACAAATATAAGTAATGGAACAAAAAACTCTCCTCGATAGAACAAAGAACAGTTTGTTACTTTCAATAAATTCATAAAATGAAACAATTAAACTCATTATTCACAAAGTCTAGAAAGGCACTCAATATAATTTGTTAGAGTTATTTTCTTAGGATTGTACAGTCAAGGTGTAAAAATATGTAATAATTACTAAACCACAACAAAATATATTTATGTATATGTTAATAAATCGTATTTAATGATATGTATATCACCCACACCTATGTTATTTTGTAATTCCAATAAATAAAATAAAATGACGTCCTTGACGACCTCCGTAGTCGTGTGGTTAGTAGCACACCGGGTCTGGCGTTGCGTGCGCCATCTCTGAGGGGGTGCGGTGGTTCAATTCCCGGTCGGGTCAATTTAGAGAAAAACTGCTATTCTAAATTAATTTCGGGTTTAGGGGTTTTTCTATGTTTATATGTATATTTATCCGTTATCTTACCATGTTAACAAGTTTCAAAAGAATACTTGTCTTGGGCTAGCTAATAAAATTGTTGTGAGCATAAACAAATTTAATTAAAAAAAATAAAGGTACTCGTACACCACCTACTGAATAACACCGAATACAAACATCGGGAATCCAATCCGTGATCTCTGAATCTAAGACCTCTGACTACTCTTATAGGAAACGGACGTAATGTGGATGTAGATAGATAGATAATACTTTTATTGTAACAGTTTACATTAAACACAAAACATAACAAACAAGTACATTACACAGTTACAATTTGGCGGTCTTATCGCTATAAAGCGATTTCTTCCAGACAACCAGTCGGATGGAGAGAACTTAAACACTTTAAAATCGGAGGTGCAAACATGTCAAAGATTTCATAATTAATGTATGTAGGTATGTACCTTTTACAGTAGAAAATGCATAAGTATATCACTGCAGAAACGACTCTCCTACCTACAAGGAGGCATACCCTATTGGGTAGATTAAGGCCAGCGTAGCTCTTTCATGTTATCTACTTATAATGTCGCCATATCATTAATGTTACCTACTAGCGTTGTGTTTTGACTGTGACTGATTTGGGGGTTAAAGTTACTCGCGTCCGTAGGTTTACCCTTGAGACCCTACACGTGACCCCTGGGTGGTGCTAAATGAGTGACACTGACTGAGTGGTAGAGCCACGCTGCAGCACGCATTGGGCCGGCTCGCCCGGGGTAAAACCACCCTCTCACGAATATCCGGCGTGAAATAATGGCACTTGGTGCTGTTGTGTTGTGTTTCGTCCGGCCAGTGAGAGTTCCGGAGGCCCCTTCCCCCCTCCCCCTCACAATTCCTATTCCTTTCTTAAAGGTCGGCAACGCATCTGCGACTCCTCTGGTTTTGCGGGTGTCCATGGGCGGCGGTGATTGCTTTCCATCAAGTGACCCGCCTGCTCGTTTGCCTACTTCTCATATATAAAAAAAATTAATAAGATAGCCAGTTCATTGAGGTATCCCGGTGTGTAGTATTTGAGGGATCCCGGTGAGTTGCGCTTCCACCATTGGTCGTATCATACCTTTTTTTAACGTCAAGTGAGATAAAGTTGAAAAATTTAAAAAAAAACCACTAAGTACAGAAAAGATAAAGTTGAAAATTTTTAAATAAATCTACTAAGTAGGTACAGAAACTTTTCACGTATAGCCTTGGGATCTAAAAGTTGAGGAATGTAGAGCTGAGGCGGTCTTAGCACCCTAAAGTTTACCCCAGCAGCCAGTAGTCCATGCAGATCTAGAATGTCGTGAATAATTAGTATTTCTTTACTTGCAAGACCGTAAGTAACATGTCTCCTCGACGCGACGCGGTACCCTAATTAGCGAAGAATAACACACAAACAGGCAAATAACGTTTACAAGCTAATTTGCAATGTAAACGGAGGTTGTTTGAGTTCAAAATTTTGCGCAATCGTTAATGCTGAATTTGCTGTAGCTTTTAATTGGAGACAGCGGTTGAGATAAGTTTCCATGAAATATTTATACGAATA
This sequence comes from Scoparia ambigualis, assembly GCA_963921215.1. Lineage (NCBI taxonomy): Eukaryota > Metazoa > Arthropoda > Insecta > Lepidoptera > Crambidae > Scoparia > Scoparia ambigualis. The sequence continues at coordinate 3,410,117 of OY992520.1, read as the reverse complement.
CGGAATGGTAAGTAAAGTGAATGTTGGTTGTTGACGTAGTTGACTAAATTTGCACAAGTTCGCGGTATAGCCAGGATAGCCTTGGCTGTCACAAATATAAATTAAATATATTCAGGGTTTCTCAAGAAAGTGTACCATTAGGTGACGATACACCCAGAATATCCCTTTCAAGCCCAAAACTTTTTTTTTAGATTTGTAAATTTTTCTGTCTATGATATCGATAAGTACTACTCCTAATTAGATTCTGAAAAAAAATATGGAAAAAATCCACATACTCCCGTGGGGTGTGTACAACCCATGGACGATAGTGACTTTCGGGCTTTATCTGTACCTATGCACGATAGTGACGATATAGGGTTGAGGTGTTTCAAGGCGCTTATATATTATAAAATAAACAAGTTACTAGAAAATCAACCTTTATTAACTAGGTACAAATACCATACGAACAATAACAAGGTGTCATAAAAATATATTTTAGGCTTAGAGCTAATGTCAAACTAAAATAAAATTCTTCTTTTAATCAGATTTTTTTAGTTTAAATCATTTTTAAAATTTTAATCTATTCTGTAGTATTCTTATTTTTTATGATAGGATTGATACAAATTTGTTTCCTTGACAAGCAGAGGTACATGTCACATTTCTGACACCGGATCTTTGACCGGCTTTTGCATTTCTCCATTCGACAGGCACGTGGATTCTCTATCTCGTCGAAGCTCGGAAGGTGATCGTAGCCATCATATCTTTTAGCTTCTGAGGGTTGATTTGATCTTCTGAATTTTAAACTGGAGGTAGGGTCTTGGGCAGGCTCATCATCACTCTCGCTTGTTCTTCTTGGACGAATAGGCGTATTAGTAAGTATCTTGGCAATTTGGATGCGAAACTCTAGCAAGTCCATTACTTTTCTATTTGGGATGGTAGTCGCTTTACATTACATAAAATCTACACCTTTATACCAGAAACAATGAGGTTCACGGATATAACACAAGGAACAGGAACAAACTGTGTGCTCCGAAGTTCAGACTTAGCAAAAGTAGTAAATCTTTTATATGCAACTCAATTCGTTTTTATAACAAAATACCTGACGACATCACTGCATTGACAGACAACAAATTCAAAACGCACATTAAACGTGTGTTAATGGGCGATTTTCTGACAGCCCAAATTAAAAAGTAAAAATTAGTTCAAAAACACTCGATAGATGTCGTTTTATGAAAGCTGGGCTACTTATGGGCTGTAATAAATTCTACACTTTTACTTTTCTGCCAAAAGAATAAAAAAATAGTATTTACTTACCTATTTATATTCAGGACATCCAGAACCTATTTCTATTTTGGAATAGAATAAATATTACGCAGCCATACACGTGCTCTTCATGAACCCGCCTTTTACTAAGCGCCATACTAATCTATGCTAAGCGCCATCTATGAAGTCATTTACGAACCAATTTCTTTTTTTTTTTTTGATCTCGGAAAATTGCCCATTGCGAAAGCTTAATATAAGATCAATGACTATGTTGCAGACAAAAATGCATGGAAATAAATCTACTCTGTACTAGTGTTTATTATTAGTATTTTTAGTCTATTATTAACTATTCTTTCATTCAATTATTATGAATTGTTGAAATTATTTAGTTTAGTTATTATTAATTTTATTGATGCGTACAAATTGTACTTAATTATGTTTAATAATTTGTACCTACTTAATTAGATCTATGACACTGTAAAATAACATTGTTACTTAGAGGGAGAAAAAAGTAAGGCCTCCTGAGTTTCTTGCCAGCTCTTCTCGGTCGAAGGCTCTCCCAAAATCCGAACTGGTGGTAGATTGGTTAGGTAGGTAGATTAGGTAGGTAGAGTAGGTTATGGTCTGTGCCAGCTAGATGTGCATGAAGGGTCATTTACCCCATTTGTACCAGTGGGGTGCTGCAGTTTAGGTACGTTCGGCCGGCGTGCCTCCCAGGAAGGCCGCCTAGGCGTATGACAGTAAAGGTTGCCGCTCGGCTCTCACGCTCCACGTCGCGCGTCGTCGCTTAAGGCCAGGTATTTCTCTCTCGCGGCTTCTCTCTCGCTCTCTCGATGGTACGACGGTACGGGACGGGTATAACAGCGAATCGGCGCGTTTTATAGGTTTTATTGCCTATATTTATAGACTTTATATATAGGATTCTCTGCTAATTTATCTGCGAATTATTTGTCTTTCGTTGAGTACAAAAATTAAATGTAAAGTATCAGTATCGTATCTATATATGTGTATAGTGTGTATGAATGTATTGTAGGTGTGTATCTTAGAATAATAACGCTATAGAAAGATAGTCTTCATACAAGCGCTCTGTCAAAAATGAAGCACTAAACCGATTCACACACGCGTGACGTGCGCGCATGGCCGTGATCTGCTGTCTCTTTCCAATTCTATGAATATGAAAGAGACAGCACTGCGGCAGCCGCTGCTACCGATGCTTAGAGAATCACACTGCAGTACGTTTATATTTTGACCTAATTAACTACAAGATACTATGAAATACTGAAAGCTTACCTGTGAAAAGTGATGTTATTACACTACTTTTGTTTTTCAGATGTGTTGTGACACAATTTAACTGCACAAACCGTCATTTTTTTTTTGTTTTCGCGAGACACGTTCGGCGCGCTGTGACATTGAACACTACGGAGCGGTCCGGCGTTTGGCGCCATTTCTGGCTCCAATTAATGTGCTTCAAAGTAGGCGCGCGAACTTGGTTTCTATAGCGTTATTATTCTAAGGTGTGTATATATATGTATGCATGTATATATATTATATTTTAAAATAATTTTATATCTTATTTGGTGGATTTGGATCAGTCGTATTCGGTTGCATTCGCATCACTGTCGATCGAGTTGGACTTGTGCCGATTTATTTATTTTATTTATTTATTTATTTAGGTCAGCCAACGGTTGCTACATTAAAAAAAGTACAAAATTACAAATTGTTCGTTCCTTAAATCTAAATGTGCGAACCAATTATAGGCTGACACAACATGCAAAATTTAAACAGAGAAAAACTTAAATTTACTTAACCACTTATATATACACTATTGTTAACTTAACGAAAATAATTGAAACTAGAACAAGATAATTTTACTAAACTAATAATCCATGTCATGTCTCATTAGCTTCCAAAAATGCTTGTCTGAACTTTGGTAGTGAATCATTATTTATATCTAATGCTTGACTGTATCTATTCAGAAGTCTGCTCAATCGAGGAATAGGAGAATGAGCTCCTAGGACGGTTTTTCGGAAGGGTGGTGCTAAGGGTTGTACGGCGTATCGTGGGTTTCTACGTGGCACATTAAATCTAAATTTAGCTAATAGCTGGGGGCAATCAATTTTATTTCTAAATAGTTTGTACAGAAACTGTATATCTAACAAGTCGCGCCGCTTGTCCAATGACATAACATTGAAGTAATCGAGTCGGTCGCTGTAAGCTCTTATCCTATTTAGTATTCCTGATGGGCGTGCTAAATGCCACATAAACCGTTTTTGAATCCTTTCCAGACGCAGGCTATGAGTAGAAAAGTGTGGTCGCCAGACGATGCTGCAGTATTCAAGAATACTTCGCACGAGACAGTAGTACAGGAGTATTTTAGTTTTGGGCTTGCGAAATACTTTTCCGTTTCTCATGACAAAACCCAACATTTTTGAGGATTTACTGATTAATTGGTCAATGTGTGGATTAAATGTGAGTTTACTATCGTATAATATACCCAGATCTCTAATACGATTAACTTCTTGAATTAAGTGCCCTGCGACTAAATAAGATGAAGGCACGCAGTTCTGTTTGCGAGAGAATTTTACATGGAAACATTTTTGGCTGTTTAAACTCATGTTATTTACTGTGCACCATTCTGAAAGCCTATCAATATCTGCTTGGAGTAACGAAACATCTATCGGGGAATCGACTGGTCTAGCAATCTTGAGATCATCAGCATAAAGAAATGGGATAGAATTTTGGAAACATTTTGGAATGTCATTAATGAAGATGTTAAACAAGACAGGGCCCAAATGAGAGCCCTGGGGGACTCCGGAAGAGATATTATGTACAACAGAGTTAAATCCATTCATAACAACACTGAAAGATCGATTGTTCAAATATGACTGCAGCCAATCCAAAAGAGGCCCCGTGAAGCCGTAAAGTGAAAGTTTATTAATCAATAGGTTGTGTGAAACTCGATCAAATGCTTTACTAAAGTCAGTGTATACTACATCTATTTGTTTATTAGAGTCGATTGATTCTACTAACACTTCGGTAAATGAAACTAAATTTGTGCATGTTGATCGAGCAGCCACAAAACCGTGCTGATGTTGCGTGATGTTTTGCTTCATATGATTTTGAATGATAGGGCACAAAAGAGATTCGAAGATCTTAGGAAACGCACTCAGTATAGAAATAGGCCTGTAATTTTTAACTAAGGTATTATCTCCGTCTTTGTAGATGGGCACAACTTTTGCTTTTTTCCAGACGTCAGGGAAAATGCCTGATTTAAGTGATTTATTAAATATCATATGTAAAGGAGCGACAAGGTTCGACGCACACTCGTTAATAAAAAACGGCGATATATTGTCAGAGCCCGACCCCTTGTTTCTATCTATGTTCATTAATTTTAGTAAAATTTCATGCCTATCTAGCGAAATTGTTGATAGAGTTTCAGGAGCCAAAGAAACATTGGAATCATACTGATTTTTTCTGTTCCCATGGACCTGACTATATACGGATGAGAAATAAGAAGCATACATATTGCATATTTCAGTGCTGTCACTTGAAGTATTATTTCCATCACTCATTGTGGCTGGATACATACTCCTACTATCTTTCTTTTGCTTGATATATGACCAAAAATATTTTGGGTTTAGTCTTATAGCACTTTCAACAGACTCAATGTATGTATTATAGCAGAGAACAGATAATTTGTCACATCGCTTGCACAAAATCTTAAACGAGATTTCATCTAAAGGATTTTTAAACATTTTATAGCGACGTCTTAATCTATCTTTTTCTTTTAATAACAAAATGAGATTTTTACTAAACCAAATTGGATATTTACTTGTTTTCAATTTTCTTTGGGGTACAAACTTTAAGATAGCTTCTTGCAGAACTTCATAAAATATACGCAGCATCTCATTGACGTTTTTGCATTTATAAAATAATATTTCCCAATCTTGGTCTTTGAGAAAATTGTTAATAGAAGTATAATTTGCCTTCCGGAAGTTAGACAACGGGACATCAGACTTCTCAGCAAGATGTTTCTTTGACTTTGTTGTTAAAGTAATATTTAAAGGAGGGTGGAACGGATCAACTTTGACAAACGAGGATGCAGCCTCAGAGACAATACATGGAAGAGCATTCGAAAAAACAAGATCAAGCGTTTTACCTTGTTTGTTATAGACAAAGTTACATTGTTTAAGATTAGCTACAATTGAAAATTCGATCAATAGTTCATCCATTGGTGAAAGTTTGGACACAGTTTGCACATTGAAGTTTTCATTCACTTCCTTCCAGTTGATACCTCTCAAGTTGAAGTCACCAAAAATACAGACGGGGTGATCACAATTGTCAATAACATTATTACAACTTGATATAAATTCATCCAGGATTACTTTTTGTACAGGAGGTGGTAGATAGACAACTCCAAATATGACCTTTTGACTTGCACCCGCTGAAGAAAGATCGAGGGAAACCCATACATCTTCACATTTACTTTGCCAATGATTCATATTTCTAGAATTAAACTTTTTTGAAACAGCAATTGCTACACCACCTCCATCTTTTCCGCAGCGGAAGCCCGTCGTCTCCCTGTCTCTACGGTATACTACATACCTACTATCGAATAATTCACTATTTAAGACGTTATGGTTAAGCCACGTTTCCGTCAGAACAATGATGTCGAAATTACTACAACAAAGATTACGGTAAAAAGTATGAGTTTTAGTTTTGAGACCACGTACATTTTGGTAAAAAATATTTAAGGCCATTTTAATTGTTTCGGACTTTAAAACATGCAAATTTTAATTTTAATAGGGGAATAAAAAACACACTAAAGCTCCTTATACTATTTTGTTCAAAGTGTCCAAATCCTTGATCATTATGTAGCTGGCATTTTCGTCCTTTCGCATAAACACGCGGCCGTTGCGGACCCAAACAAACTTATACCCCTTTTCCTTCGCCTTCAGTCTTGATGCACCATGTAATGCCTTGTTTGCCGCTGACAAATGTTCCACAACAAATATAGGTGTTGGTTTAGTGGTAAACCCAATATGTGCCGAGTTCAACTTATCGTTCGGCTTTGATTTGTTGTATTTTATAGCTGAAGCCAGGAACGAATCTCTCACTTTTGGTGTATTAAACTGGACGATGATTGAACGCGGACGGGTGCTTGATGCGTTAAGTTTTGCAATGCGGCTGCATTTAGTAATGTTCTCTTCTTTGACATCGCAGTTAATTATTTTAGCTATTTGAAAGACCATTTCCACAACGTTTTCAGACTTTCTTTCGGGCACACACTGGAGTTCAATATTGCTGGAACGAGCGTGTTGTTCTATCTGGTTAATGCGTAAATTAAGGTCTTGGTTGATGGAGCGCAAGTTGTTATTTTCATATTCCAGACTATTCAAGGTTTTTGACATCGATATTTGATTATCCTTTACATCCCTGTATTCATCATGTAGATAGGATAATGATGCTTGAATATCCCGAATCTCTTCCTTTAAGGGCGCTAATTCACTGTTAAGGATATTCCTCATATTTTCAGTCAGACGAGAAAATAACTTATCCGTCTCACGCTTAAATACATCCTCAACCACATCTCTAACATCCTCGCGGGAAAGAGCAGAGGGAGTGCTCATTTCTGGCGGAGACGTGATGGCAACTCTCTTTTGAGGTCTGGTCGTGACTTTCGAATTAGAGCGGACGGGAGTGTCGTCTTTGTTTCCAACCTTGGGTATGTTACTCTTACAAAAAGAGCAAATCCAGTTGGGAGAGAGTTGACCAGTAGAGGATTTCCGTCCAGTAGAGGATGCAATACATGCCAAGTGAAAAGCTTTATCGCATTTATTACAGATCCGGTAGCCATCCTCCATGGACTGATTGTTGCAGCATCCCCAAGATAAATTGTGTTGAGACATCATAAAAAGTCACAATGAAAACAAGTGAAACTAAAAAATATGAGGAGCAAATAATATTGCTAGCTCTAGCCTTTGTCAAGTCTTCGAACAAAAGGGATAAAAAAAACAAAAAAATAAAAAAAATAAACAAAAAACAAAAAAAAAAAACAACACAAAATGTTCACTGTGTTCTCGGGATCGAACCTCGTGCACCGGCGTTGGTGTATCCAAGTCACTAGCCGATAGACCAGCGCGTCCTACAAAAGCGTGGCCAAAGTAAGCAACAGTTCAAGCAACCGTTGCCGGCTCAAACAGTAGGTGCAATAATTAGTCCGAAGTCTTCTGCAGATACTCACTTATAACACTCAGTTTTTATTAAATAATGTTAAAGTACCGTATGTTTTGAAGATGATTATTGATATTGTCACTTTAATTCTTGAAGCTTCAGAGTATAAATTACACACAAGACTTGTTCGTTCTTAGTTCTACTCGTCGGTATAAAATTCAACACGAAATGACAACTTTTTCTTGCACTATTTATAAATGATAGCAGAGCGATTAGTAACACGTCTAACTCGTATTAACGCCAGAAGAAGAGGATGCCGATGCTGCGTCCCTGGCCTGGCTTCTGCTGCCCTCGTCATTTTTTGTCCTCGGTCCTGTGGGGGTGAACCGGTGTCGCGTCGTGTCGCGTAGGCAGGCTGGATCGGAAGTGAATATGGCCGACGCGACGCGACGCGATGTTGGTTTGCCCCCGTAGGATCGGGGATGGGGAGTGGTGGGGGTGGTGGAGGTTGGGTTGGGGACGTGGCGTCGGTGCGGGTCTGGTTCGAGTGATGGTGATGTGAGTGTGGTTGAGTGTGATTGATCTAAATCTACCACTTATTTATTAGGTATATCTCATCTCAGCTGCAATTTAGGCAAGCGAATAGGCACAATCATCACAGGTTATTTAAGTTTAATATTTAGTATTTAATTTTTAGTTATGGTTTTGATTTTTTTTTTCTAACGTTGGTAAACGTACTCGCGTTTACACTCACGGTTGTAGCTGAAAACCAGCGATTCGCGGCTAGCGAATATGACGATGAACTGCCACCCTTTTGCTGCTGCGGCACACACACACATATTTATTTACTTCTTTTTTTTTGTACTATGTTTTTTTAATGTTTTTTATTGTGATTTTTTTGTACCAACATGTGTGTGTCTTTTAGCAGTAAATAAAGTTTTTATCTATCTATCTATCTATCTATCTATCAGTAGCTTAGTCATAATATTGAAAAAACATTACAAAAAGGGGTAAATTTGGGTTTTTTTTTATCGAGTGATGTTTATTGGATTTTGTAACTGAATGAGACTTTGAATAGATTGGATCCTTAACTAATACATAGTTTTATTTTTTTTCCAGAATTTAAACCATTATTTTCTATGTCTCAGATGGTTTGAAAAAACTTAAAGCGCGATCTATCTAGCCTTGAGAGGAAACACTGCGTCGGCGTGGCGTTCGGAATTCTCATGCGGGGCGCGGGGGAGCGGCGTTTCGTGGTCCCCTGTTTCCTCCTTCAGAGGTGGACCAATTTTTATTTAAGCGTCGGTTGGGGGAGGAGGTTTTCTGTGTCTGTATGTTTGATTATTTTTTTAAACGAGTTACTTAATGTTTCTGAAGACGCCTTAAAACGAAGTGATTTCGCTTAATTTTGAAGGCTCCTGGTTATTAAATAAATGACTTAATGCAAAGGAATCAAGCATGCGGACGTGAAGGGTCTCTTTCTTTAACCGTTGCTGAAGGGGTGGTGGGGGTTGGTCCGGTTTTGGAAGGGGGCTGCGGGGCGTCGTTTTTCTGTGTTTTGTGTGGGAGTTTTGGGTGCCGCGTCGGCGTGGTGTTTCCTCTTAACTCGTAATCCCTACGCGCGCGCGTAAAACCTGCGCTCCTGACGGACGTCAAATCGATATCGAGTCGGCTGTGCTTATCGGAATATGAACGCTCGGGTCACGAAATAGGTTTCACTTTCGCGTGGGGGTCGTTGGAGGGTGAACCTTCTGTACGGTAGTAGTATTAGTTATTCTGTGCTTGTACCAAGACGAAAAACGAAACAATTTTAAAACACACAAGTTTATGCTTATTAATTTTTGACGTTTTTTTATGCTTAAGTTTTAATAAATAAAGATATTTGAATGATTAAAAATATCAACCTTATTGGTTAGGTACTAATGTTTTCCAAAACTCATTTCAGCCGCTACTTTATTTTACTTCAAAAACTCTCCAATTTATATTAGTTACCACAGTATCAATACGATAATTGGAAATCATATTACACAATTCTATGACCACGGCTTATATTTCGGTTCGACGCGATTCTGTTTCGGCGTGCAGTGGTACTGGGGGTAGCAATGCGCATTTGTCTGGCACAGACTATAATAGCTCGTTAGATTAGTTATTAAGTCTTAACTATAAGTTAGTTAACTGTTTTTTTATTATTATTAGTATTGACGTCAATAAGTGCCTGTAAAGGTTTACATTGAATAAATAATTTGACTTTGACTTTGACTACAATTTATACAAACGCTATTTATTTGTTACAGCCAAGTCGACGAAAAGGAGTAATAATTACTTTTAATGTCCATTTTATAGTCGTCATGAACATGCGATAGTGCTCGATTGATTGAGCAGAGGTATATGTCACATTTCTGACACCGGATCTTTGACAGGCTTTTGCATTTCTCCATTCGACAGGCACGTGGATTCTCTATCTCGTCGAAGCTCGGAAGGTGATCGTAGCCATCATATCTTTTAGCTTCTGAGGGCAGATTTGATCTTCTGAATTTCAAACTGGAAGTAGGGTCTTGAGCAGGCTTATCATCACTCTCGCTTGTTCTTCTTGGACGAATAGACGTATTAGTAAGTCTGTTGGCTATTTGGATGCGAAACTCTAGCAAGTCCATTACTTTTCTATTTGGGATGGTAGTCGCTTTACATTACAATTTATACAAACGCTATGCATTTGTTACAGTCAAGTCGAAGAAAAGGTGTACCTATTACTTTTAATGTCCATTTTCTAGTCGTCATGAACATGCGATAGTACTCGATTGATTGATCTAACTGCACATGTTCACGTTGTATGTAGTTATGTTCTTTCTGATTAAAAGTTACCTGTCTCCACAGCTTTCTTCTAACGCTAGCCTGTGCCTCATTTCTTCGTCTACTTGGAGGCGGGACCCAGGGGGGTGGTATTGGGAATGGTTCTGGTGGAATTTCAGGGCTACGTGGTGTTGGAATCGGCAAGTTACAGTCTTCTTCCATGCTTTCTACCTCCAAATCGATGCCATCTCTAATAATCTGCAGAACTACGTCAGAAGACAGCTTCCTGCCTATTAAAACCGGCAAAAATCTCGTCTAAAAACAAAGAACGTTAAATAGTAATCTAACTTGCTTAAAGTGAAGATAGATTCAAACATCACTATCGTGACTTATGATTTTGAAAGTTTAATTACGTGTAGCACGCCCATCGACGAAAAACGCCGACATGTTTGTCACACCATCAAGGTTTACCTGAGTAAACAATTGTAAGAGAAATAATAATCAGCGCGAAGCGAAATTCATACACTATCGTTACGCGCGGGTCTCGTGCAGCAGAATTGATTAGCCGAAGCGCAGGAATTTTGCAGTGAAAATGCACGATGGTGTTTGACGGGCCTGAATTTTGTTCTTGCACAATAAAACATACATCATCTAACTTCTGAAGAGTCGAATTTAGAGAATGCGGATTCAGGATCAAGTTTTGCATCAAGCCTTTATAGAAGCTGTATTCTGAAAACTTTTAGGTGAGTTATAACCACTTCTTCGTAGCTAACGTTTTGTCCAGGTTGGCAGCTCATAATAGAAGAAGAAAAAGGCTCTCTGCAGCATATCATCGGTTCATACTATGTACCTGACCTCATCTCTTAAACTGCGCTTTTGTGTGTAAAGCTTCCATGTACACACTCCACAGCACAAAGTGCTTTGTGGAAAATACTATCAGTGTTATGATACGAACAAGGAGTGCGATATTTGAGTTGCCGCTACAGATTTCGGGCAGCCCACTCTAAAATACTAAATTGTATCCTGGGCCCTGGCAAATGTTCATTGGAGCTCGCTCGGAGTAAGGGCACGGCTTGCACAGGAACAATGGGATGTATTCGGGGCACGCAGGCCGGCGGCTGTGCGGGCGCCCCGTCGCCTATTAATAAATATTCAGCGCGCCCCGGACCGCTGCGAGTGCGCAATTGGGCACTGAAATCTTACCACAGAAGAGAACTGAGTTCAATCACTCGTAAGGAACGATGTCTTTTCACGATTTGACAAACTTCTGTATTAACTTTGACTCTAACTAGATCAATTTTGTATTCTTGTATGAATACTTAGTGATGTTAATATTATCAATTACGTTAGTTTTGAACTGAACAATGCTTCTGGAAAAGGAGATGGAAGAATTAACTAAACTCATGACATATCTAAATCGCGGCTGGTTGATTCTCATACCTATATCTGCTTCCAAGCAGTAATGCTTAGCGTAAACGCTAGACACGACACGGCTTACACAGGCTGTGCGACGCCGCGTCATGTATTAATAAATATTCGAGCGCATTTGCACTGAAATCTTGCAACGGAGCAGGGAGTCGAGATGATATAGAATATCAAGAATCTTAGTAAGTGAATCAAAGTAGTGGGCCAGCTGTTTATAGGCCAATTAATTATAATTTACTGATTATACTATAAACTCCCATACCTGACCGACCTGACATTTCACGAGAACGTCTCCGATCTATTAATACTTCCGAGGTCTTCTCCTTCAAACCACATCATGCTCGTCTCATATACTGTGTTAGAAACTATGCGATACATAAGTTCTGACTAGCCGCAGATACTTAGCTAACATCCATCACCAACTAAATTACATAGGCAGTATTCCTGGACCGTTAAGACCTTTAACCCTTAACCACTGACGTACGTCTGAGAGACGTAGGTGCGCAATTAAAGCGGTTATATCTTTTTACACCAAACGCGCACGGACTTGTCCTTTCTTGTACCTTCCCTAAGAACCAGTGACGCGCGTGCAGCGGGGTGAGCGACGTGCGATGCGCTTCGATTAGGTAAGTATAGCCTTCCTGACGTCTGTAAGACGTAGCGTCATGTCGTTAAAAAGTGTTAAGTTCTTAATAATATGCCATTTATTTGTTTTTAATTAATAAGAACTATCTAAGTTAAGTTTTAGAGCCGTTATAAAGAAGGCGTTTTTTGTTTCCTTTGATTTTTCAAGGTTTTGTATTTTGAGTTTAATTAAATACTTTCCATTTAAATAACGTGTTTTTTTTATTAATTTGGTACCCTTTATGCTAAAGTAACGATAATTAATAAAACTAATATATAAATAATAATATAATAATAATAAAGACTATTTAAAAAGCCGTACGTCAGAGTGACGTACGTCAGTGTTAATGAAGTAAATAATGGTCAGTAGTTAAGGGTTAAGAAAAGAGCAAACTCTTTACTCAACGGCCCGAAACGCATCTGAGATTCCTCCGGTAGGTATTGCAAATGTCCATTGTTCGGAGGATTGCTATCCACCAGGTGACGCGCTGGCTCGCTTGCAACTTCATGAAATAAAAAGAAAAGTAAACATTTACAAGGTCATAGTTTTACTGTGCTGAATTACTATTCCACTCTCCCACTGTGAACGTTGACTTTCGGTACAAAAATTGCCCCCCATTTCCTGCGTAGTACGAATTATAGTCCCCTATTTCGTGTCGGTATAGATCCGATAGTCTTTTGATTCGGCCTGATTGGCCGTGCTCTCCTGTTGCCTATTGATGGGAGGAAGGTCGATTTCGAACAGAAAGTTGGTGATAACAACATTATTTTTGCTAACAACGAATGGTATAAGCGGGTTGGTGATTTGGTTGGCGATGTTAAGTTAACTGATGTTACTAAGGTCACGGTTAGAAGTGCGCAACGAATGCATGTGCGTGTGTACTTTTACAATGTTATTTTTTGCCATTGTACTTTTTTATGAAGACAAATCAATTTATCTTACTTATTAACTTTCATTATAAGACAATGATCATTATGTATAGGGGTATTTTTTTTCTTGCGGCATGTAATAAGTTGCTGAATTTCGATTAGGTTTTATTATTTCTTGTAAAAATTGTAATGCACGCATTGTTCTAAACTCAGTCTTGTACCGAGATACAGAGGCCTAAATTTTTAAAAACTGCAATGTGTTAGGACTTTTGTACTTGCTCTAATCTCAGTTCAGACTAAGTTTAGGGCAAAGTACCCATAACAATACAAATACCCAGCTTTATTCAATTAGTTATATCCTAATCGATATTCTATGTTTTATATGTGGGCGCGAAAAAATATGAAAAGCAAGCTTTTTTGCACGGGCTTTTTTTAAACAGTTTTCTAGTAGGCCCTATTTAATTTTAAGCTCTGCATAATTTAGTAGTTGTTGTAGCCTCAGATACTCGGTCTTGTATTCGGTTTCCAACTGGTATAATTGGACTTGTGTTACGTCCACCTACATAGGTATTTGCCATTAGTAGCACTGTTGGGTCCCAACAGTTATAATAAGCAGATTCTCAGATGTAAAAGCAACCTCATCGCAATTTTCCATTAAGTAAAATAAAACTAAAAGCACCAAACTCATAAAAAAAAACTGCGTAACGATGCGTCATATTTATTATTGTACGGTCGGCCTCAGAAGCAGCTTAACACTTTAGTACCATGTCAAAGTGCATCTTGCACGGAACGATCGGTACCCTGAAATCGATATGTATGAACGCAGTCTCTGTAGTTGGTATGATAGGGTACTCAAGTGTTAAACTACTTGTGAAGCTCACTGGAATAGCATCATGATTTGTATGTGAGCAAAACAATATTTCCTATTAAAACAGTTTTGGCTGTGACCCTTAATAGCTTCCTCGTGTCATGTCAAAACAATCCCATGTGGTGGGAACGGGTTCATATTCTTTCTTCTTTTGTTCATAAACGCACGCGTCATATAATTTTTATTGCGCCGGCGGCATTTCGGAGAAAGTCAACATTGATTTATACGTAACGCGTAGAATCTGTGCGGGCGCATGTTGGTACCATATGCTATTTAGTGTTTGCTTCTAATAATTTTGTTTTTTAATGTAATTTTGGTTTCATTTTTGTTTTTTCAAAGAATTCGTTTTGAAATGAAACCTTATCTTCGACATTAATACACATGGTTTACAGTTACACCTAGATTTAAACTGACGCTATATCTATCCGACTTACACAAAGGTCACTCTTGTTAACAATAAAAGCCACGTTTATTTTACGTTATATTTTAACGTTTTGACCATTGTAATCACTTGTAATGTTATCTTACAACGATAAAATAGATATGGTTCGATATAATGTTGATAAACGCTGTTGCTAACTAAACAGGTAAAAAACAAAACATAAGAATTACCTATGTTCAATAATTTCCACAAGCAGGATTCGGTGATCACAAATACTAACAAGCATATTTATGATGAAAATAAAAGGATATCTCAAATACTGAACTAGTATTAAATATTTTTGCTTGTTCCCCACTGCTTTCAGACAACACTGAATTAGTAATACGACTAAATCTGTCTTCGCATCCAGACGGCGTCTCGACATGTTAAGCTCGGTACACTTTCTTTCCAAATCGAAAGTTTTCGATAAATCAAACGGATAGGTACTCGACGCGGCGGGACGGGCTAATATATAAATATTATAGTATACAATTTTTGGAAAGATAAATCACCCGTAATGCTCCATAGTGTATTTACGTGATTTGACAAACTTATGTCTAGACTTTAACCACAGTATACTGTGCTTTAACTCTATTCAGATTAATTTTGATAGACTTGCCTGACAATTACACTGAATGATTTATAAATGTCGAATATGTTTATTTCATACACAAAATGTTAGACTAAAAAGAAAAAACCGGCCAAGTGCGAGTCGGACTCGCCCATGAAGGGTTCCGTAGCAGCAAGTAACATCATTTATAAGTTCTTATAGTTCGTTGTAACTTTGATCAATGTTTGAATAATAGTGTAATTTTTTCTAAAGTCATTAATTTATGACGTATTAACCACTCACTTTTAGATTTTTACTGACACTTTTTTGACAGTAACTGTCAACGTCAAATTAGACAGAATGGAGCATAGACTATGCGATATTGTGCGATAACAATACATAAAATGAACCACAGAACCGAAATAACCAAACTTGTTCATACTAAAGTAGTCTGTAAGTCTATGAAAACACAGTACAAAGTCAAGTGTGTTTTTGTAGGTGCGGTCTCATGCGACCGCTTGAATAAATATTATTACTTACAAGATCTCGTTCAAACCAATTTTCGGAGGAAGTTTGCATTCGTTTGCAAGTTTCTATTCAGTTTAGAAAAAAATGATTTGAGGAACCTCAATGTCATTTTTGAAGACCTATGGATAGACACCCCCCACGTATGGGTTTGATGAAAAAAATAAATATTTTGTGTTTCAGTTCAAAGTATGGAGAGCCCCCAAAATTTATTGTTTTTTTTTCTATTTTTGTGTAAAAATCTTAATGCGGTTCACAGAATACAGGTGTATTCTGTGAACCGCATTAAGATTTTTGTAAGTAGATACTTACCAAGTTTCAACAGTATAGTTCTTATAGTTTCGGAAAAAAGTGACTGTGACATACGGCCCGTCAGACAGACAGACATGACGAATCCATAAGGGTTCCGTTTTTTGCCATTTGGCTACGGAACCCTAAAAAGGGGTGACTCCTAGCACTCCTAGTGACTTCTAACGAGTTTGTATACATAAGTATATGTCTGAAATATATGTCTGAACCGGATCGCCAAATTGTTGATAAGCGCAAAACTGGAGAAGGGCTCGACCGATTAGACTTGCTGTTGTATTTGTAATGGACAGGACGAGGTGGTTCACTAATCACGTGAGGCTCGAAAGGGGGGGAGGGGGTTCCGCAAAAATCACGAAATATCACACGGGGGAAAGGGGGGGGGGGGGAGAAAGACATCACGTGTATTTATATTTTAGTCAAAGCGCGATTTCAAAACCGAAAGCGGCGTGTAGTGAGATCTTGACTCGCCGTTGAAAAAAAAACAACCTGCAACCGTTCCTGTCTAGTCTAGACTTCTCTATCATGGTCTTTAATTTTGTAGAATAAAGTAAAATAAAACTTTATACCTGTATTAAAAGATAATATTCTATAAATTAAAAATAAAAACCTTGTAAAAAACAAGCTTTTATTTAAATGCGCTACAAAAAATTATACAATCTTTTACTAACAACTTATAACGTCATTCCAGCTCCATCATCAGACCCTGGTTACCATATAGCACCAAAGTACTCGTCAAGACGAATCAAACGAGCCCATACTCGATAGGGTTATGTCGTTTAATTACTGAGTTCCTATAGCCATCTTCCAGCTCCATCATCAGACCCTGGTTACCATCTAGCACCAAAGTACTCGTCAAGACAAATCAAACGAGCTGAGACTTGATGGGGTTGCGTCGTTTCTTTACTGAGTTCCTATGACCATCTTCCAGTTCCATCAACAGATCAGACCCTGGTAACCATTAAAAACAAAGTACTCGTCAAGATGAATGAAACGAGGCGAAACTCAATGTCGTTGTGTCGTTTCATTACAGAGTTCCTAAGACCACCTTCCAACTCCATCATCAGACCCTGGTTACCATTGAAAGACAAACTACTCGTCAACACAATTCAAACGAGCACAAACTCGATGAGGTTGTGTCGTTTCATGTCGAAGTTCCTATGGCCACCTTTCAGCTCCATCATCAGATCAGCACCATGTCATCATAATATTGCATTGTCAGACGATTTACATATGTATGCAAAATTTCAGCTCAATCGGTTGAAGATATCTGCTTCAAAATTGAGTTGCAAAATTCCACCCGAACAAGACATTCTTAATACATTGCAAGTTAAATAAAAGCTTGTAACAAAATTATAAGATTCTTTGTAGGTTAAAGTTACTCGCGTCCGTAGGTTTACCCTTGAGACCCTACACGTGACCCCTGGGTGGTGCTAAATGAGTAACACTGAGTGGTAGAGCCACGCTGCGTTGCAGCACGCATTGGGCCGGCTCGCCCGGCGTAATACCACCCTCTCACGAATATATAGGCCGGCAACGCGTCTGTGATTCCTCTGGTTTTGCGGGTGTTCATGGGCGGCCGTGATTACTCTCCATCAGGTGACCCGCCAGCTCGTTTGCCTGCCTCTTTTATATAAAAAAGGTACTAAAAATACACGTAAACCTCACGACATATCACCATGTGGGAGGGGGGGGGGGGGTTAAAAATATGCTAAAAAAACATCACGTGATTAACGGACGGCCCCATACTCACCACATGCGGGTTGGTCATCACGAGCCCTGGCTATGAACCGAACTATCCGAAACATACATTGCCTGACTCGGGAATTTAAATCAGGGCCTACAGATATACGATTAAAGACATTTTGTTTTCTCAAAAGAATTCACAAAATCAATTTATAGAGAAAATGCAACATTAAACAGAAGTCGATTTATTAGCCCCCTTAGACAAGCGGCAAACGCTCACCCATTGTCTATTCGTATTCGTCGTAAACTGCTGTTTAAAGTACACATTGTAGCTAATTGCTACTGAGAAATACAGAAGCGCGCGCGCATTGTACGACGAATTTCGAAAAGACAGGGGATGAACGTTTGCCACGTCTTGTCTAGGCCATTAGGTCGGGCGCTAAGCTATTTAGGCGTTTTACCCTGTCATGCTTATTTTAATGAAACTAAACTATTACACTTTATTTAATCTGTGGTGTAACTTTTTTGTAAGTTTAGTTAAATACAGATTCCCACCGGTGGGCACAGGTCTTCCTGCATGGGCAAGATCACATCGGGAGGTTAAGCCATAACTTACCACCATGGCCCACTGCAGGTTGGAGGGTCATCCAATATAACATCCAATATTGACGTCAAGACTAATAAAATAATACGTTAAAACTAAACTAGGTACTGAATCTGAAGTTGAACATAAACTAACAGGCCTTGCAAATTGGTTGAAGGCGAATCCATTAAAGTTCTTAGCTGTCCCATTATATTACCTTAGGTTCGCCGAGCGCTGTGTGTGTTCCAATTTGCTAAATAGCCTTAAATCGCGGCCGCGTAAGCCCCCGTCATATTCCCATTTGTTCCCAGTTTATCTCCCCCCCTATTTCATAGTTGTTCGAAACGCGCGCGACTAATCCGCGGATACTAGTGCAGTTTGTTTAGTCTAGTTTCCAATTTACTTTGGACCGATGGACTTTTTGTACGCGGGATTTGCCGCCGGTACAGAATCCCTATCGGTTTCGGCGGCAAAACGGATATTTGTATTGGGCTTTTTAATCTCACGACCAATGGGATTAGGAACAGAAAAAAGAGAAAAATAGTGGGTTAAATTTACCATTTTTTAAATTCCAAAACGTGGGCTAAAGTTTAAGTTAGGGCTAAACTTTTCAGTTAAGCAACTTCCGCAATCCCGGGTCACTGGATGGGTACACAACCAAAATCATCTCGAGCTCCTCCTTGCTTTGAAAACCGTTGGTCCCGATTGTTATCGAAAGATTCTGTCTACCTCTGGAACCCCAAGCAGTCACATGAGACCGCACTGACAGTGCGCGCCTTTCCGTCAAACCCCAAGCGGTTGCATGAGACCGCACTGACAGTGCGCGCCTTTCTGTCAAACCCCAAGCGGTCGCATGAGACCGCACTGACAGGCGCGCCTTTACGTCAAACCCCAAGCGGTCGCATGAGACCGCACTGACAGTGCGCGCCTTTTCGTCAAACCCCAAGCGGTCGCATGAGACCGCTCTCTCCCACTTGAATTTGTACCGTGTTTTCATAGAATTACAGACTACTTTAGTATGACCAAGATCGATTATTTTGGTTCTGTGGTACATTTTATGCATCGTGATAGCAAAATATCGGATAGTCTGTGCTCGATTCTGTCATTTTCGACGTTGACAGTTGCGCAAATTTCTGTGTCGGAGTGAATTAGTCGCTATTTTTTGTGTGCTGTTTTTATTGGATTTATCTAATGTAAGTACTGTTTCTTATTAAAAAATAATTATTGAGACCATAATGATCGTATTTAGATAATAAGTTGTAAGAAATACATCGCTATTACTACTAGATAAAGCGTGTAAAGTCCGTTAGCATGTTTCCGATTTCCAAGTGATTTTTAGAGAAATACTATCAGACAAATAAACTGTTGCAATCGTCACTTTATTTTGATACCTGATGGATAGGAAATATATCAGTTAGTATATTGTTGTTTACAGAACGACAAAATATGGTTTTGTTTTAGATTTATATTTTTTTTGCAAAAGGCGGTAATTGTGACGTCATCAGCAATTTCAAAAAAAATATGGCGCACCTGCTTTTATTAGTTTGGACATTTAAATTCCAAGACTGAGGGGTTAAAACCCACCATTGAGTTATCAAGGTGGGTATATATAATTGTCCAATCTCCCCATGTGCTGTTGCCCATGTGGAAAGGCAAGTACCCAGGAGTGGGCTGTTTACAGGCTGATGATGATGATGCGTGCATATAATCACGACTATTGTCCTCCAAGAGTTAGTCAGAGACTAGGCAATGAGAACCGCAAAAGCAGTTCTCTGCCATAGTTCACTTTTACCAAATAGCGACTGCATATGTGCTCAGCGTAACAGGTGGTGAAGCCATCGCAGCTCTAAGCAGTTGGATGTATTTGGTCCGTTAGTCGCCTTTTACGACACCCAAAGGAAGAGAGGGGGGAGTAGTATTCTTTCAGCGCTACGCGACACTGTTAAATGACAATTAATATCAATATATAATGGTCACATACCAACACACACATACAACAGTAATACCAACTTAATCAAGGACCTTTTGCACAAAACACATTTATTGTAATTTATTATAATTTTATTTGACATTTTCAGACAGGCGATGGCGGAACGAAACGGCAAAGAACTCGCCTTTAAAGGTTGGAATTTCAATCATCACGAAAATGTGATGTTCGATATTGTTTTGTCATAACTTTCTGTACTTAATTTTCCTATGAAATGCGTTCATTGGGAGAATAACTGTTATGATAAATAGAATTTTTGGGAGTTTCCCAAGTCCATTTATTGATCGTCAATAAGTTTGTCACTGAGATGTAGGTTATTTTATTGTATTTTTTTATTTATCGGGTGCGTTCCGATTTACACAAAATTTTATTAAAGATAACAAAACCAATACCTTGGTGGCAGAGTGGTCAACGCAGCCGCCCGGATTGCGGAGGACGCGGGTTCGATTCCCGCCTGAGGTATACATTTTTATCAACGTTTCGTTTTTTTTTATTAATGGTTTATACAACGGGTCGCTTCACAATGTACAAAAATTGATTTACATTAAAAACATCGTTATTTTGACATGAGCGGCCTTCTTGGTATAAACACAACATGCAAACTGAACTCGGCGCACTCAACATTATGTATCCTCACGTCGTATCCTTTTTGGGATAACAGGAGAGGTAATAACTAAATACATACGAGTTTAAATATATTAGGTAATACATGTAGAAATTTAAACATAAAATCAATATTATTGAAACTATTACAATTTTGAAGATAAATAAAAAGATTTAATGGTACTGGTCGATGCATTACTGATGTCCAAGTCAGGGTCTATTGAGTTATAGTATTTGCACATTTGGTAGGTATAGTGAAGAATGTTGACCATAAGTAGTACGACATGAAGGTAGGTAGAAAGTCTTACGGTTTTGGAGACGGCTACATGATCGAGGAATAACGAGCTGAGTTTTTTCAAGGAGATCGGGATTGTCGAGTTTACCACTGATTATTTTGTGAAGAAACACAACATCAGTTATCTCACGTCTGTTATCTTTGAGTTTATTCAATCCTGTTTTTTTATGAAAAAATAATCAAATTTTACGAATTAGATCTTGAAGTTTATTTTTATTATTTTTTATAATATTATCATTATTCAGGCCACAGTGATGGGTAAAAGGCCTCCCTACCCTCTTATTTCCACTCTTCACAGCTTAGGGTTGTAACTTGCCCGTCCTTCCGATAGTAGTTCAGCTCGTCCCGCCATCTCCTTCTGGGCCTGCCGCGACGTCGTCTAACGTTGCGTGGGCTCCAATAATTGGTGAGTTTAGTCCGCAGCTCGTTTGATATGCGGCAGAAGCCAGTCCATATTTTTATTTGCTAAAAAACAATACATACATAATATAATCACAACTATTATCACCGAAGGGTTAGTCAGTGACTGACAATGAGGACAGCAAAAGCAGTCCTCTACCACAGTCCACTTTTCACCAAATAGCGACTGTACATGTGCTCAGCGTGACAGGTGGTGCGCCTATCGCCACTCTATGCTGTTGATTGTAAGAAGTAAGCAAATATACATTACTATAGTCTGGCAACTTCGTGCGTGACCGTCCTACGGGGTACAGATATTAGCGGGGACGAGGTAGCACCATAGAATACATAATAGTACAAGAAGGAGCACGTCATCATAGTAGAATAAAACAAGTACGCTGACTTGGCCCCCTAACGGGCGATTTTCTAAGAGCCCAAATTAAAAAGTACAAATTAGTTTAAAAAACACTCGATAGATGGCGTTTTATGAAAGCCGAGCCGTACGTACTTAAAGGCTTTAATAAATTCTACACTTTTGCTTGTCTACCAAAAAAATTAAAAAATAGTACCTACTTACCTATTTTCATTCAGGACATCCAGGACCTATTTCTATTTTGGAATGGAAAAAATATTACGCAGCCGTACACGTGCATCATGGACTCGCCTTTTACTAAGCGCCATACTAATCTATGTTAAACGTCATCTATGAAGTCATTACGGAACCAATTTCTTTTTTTTTTGATCTTTGAAAATCGCCCATTGCCTAAACTGTAGGGCTGTCGCTTTACGAGCGGCAGCAGCGGACGCAGCGACGAAACACGCAGTTATTGCGCGCGGCATTACGTACGGCCGCGCGCGACTGGTATCGTTAGCATCACTAAACTCGCCAGTGTTTGCGTGCGACGCGCGTACGTAGAGGTGGCTCACCGCGCTCACATACAAGCCACGCTCGGCGCGTATGTATGAAAATAGCACACTTCTTTTATTCTACTATGACGTCATTCTAGAACACGGCCACACACAGTTGCACGCGTTGCCCTTCCCCGCTACACCGCTCGCTACCCGCTGACATCTTGGGTACCTCGTCCCCGCCACCGCCTGTTACCCCGCGGGACGGTCGCGCACGCAGTTGCCGGAATATAGCGGCCCGCCCGCGACATCGCTCATGTGAACACCCCGCGAAGAATTCCTGTTTTTTTTTATACCAACCTTGTTTGGCATTTACTAACACAACAAAAGAAGAAGTAAGTAGCACCCCAAATTCGGGGTATTCTTCGACGCGCATCCATTTTGAAGCGCACCAGACCAAACGCACCTAAACTATTCCTCCAAGCGCACCCATTGGGTGCACTTCAGAATAGGTAATTAAAATAGTATAATTTTAACATTTTAAACTTTCATGGTCACTACAATTATTTTTATGAAAAAACGGGATTTTTACCATGTCTGAGTTGTTGATTTTGAGTCCCCGATATTTCGGCGCAGTTGCATGCACCATGATCACGGAGTAACGATTCAGTTTTATTATATTTTTATTTCTCGAAGCGCACCAGCAGATAAAATGTGGAAAGAGATGTAGTAACTAACAGAAAATATCGATAACGAATAACGTACGTTTATTTTTAGAGTATCTTCCTCTTTTGATTTATGTCACACTGGTACTTTTAGCACAGATTAAGTACATTTAGTTCAAAATAACTGTCATGATTCAATTTATTAGTGGCAACACCTAGTCCTACTCGTATATTTCTTTCTTCCTGATAGTTAAAGGTAAGTGAGATCGCTAAGGCGCCTATCTACCTCTTTTCATATATGTCTCCGTAGTACTTTTAGATCAATATGACTGTCATGATTCAATTTATTTTTGTCGTAGTAAGTTGCTCAAGCACCTAGTCCTAGTTTCTATCGACATCAATATTACGAATCTTTTAAGCTCATCTCTATTTTTTACCGTTGGTGCGCTTCGAGGAATAAAAATATAATATTTTAATTACCTATTCTGAAGCGCACCCAATGGGTGCGCTTGGAGGAATGGTTTAGGTGCGCTTGGTCTGGTGCGCTTCTAAATGGGTGTGCTTCGAGGAATACCCTGACATTGGGGATTATGAATAGGTTGAACATAACATTCAGTTAACGTAGATAGAGCATTTATCGCTCAAAAGAAATGTATACGCTCCATATGCAAGATCTCCATAAGAACTAGTTGTAAGCCGTATTTAAAAAAATTAAGATTGCTAACTTTGCCATGTATTTATGTGTACGAAATACGAGTATGTTGCTTTGTGAAGTGTAATACTAAGCTTTTTAGGAACAACCGGGATGCTGCTAACAGTTACCGTGACGATATCCAGATAGACTCATGTTGCCTAACATGTTAACGACTTTGCAGAGTGATAGTTGTTATCCAATGGCGGTAAGGATATATAACAAGTTGCCAAACCGCATTAAAGATCTTCCGCTCAATCCTTTTACGAAGCAACTATGTAGACTTCTAGTAGATAAGTGCTATTACTCTGTACAATAATATCTGACAGACAGAATGCTGTAGGTGATTGGAATAATGTAACATAGCTTTAGGCTCATTTATTCACTTTTTCTTTTTTTTTCTTTTCGTTGTGACATTTGGAATCAGCATGATTTCTGATTAGTTGACATTATTATAAATAAATAATTGACATTTGACCTTCTAATATTATTATTATGGTTATTATAAGCATTGTTTTTAATTAAATTAATTTTGCATGTCTGAAAAGACTAAAAGTGAGATTCAAGAATGAATACGTATGACCATCAAATAACAACTTACCACTTTTAATGCAAATAAATTCTATTCTATTCTATTCTATTCATAAGCATGATGCCAGTAGTTCTTGTAAGCAGTAGCTTGCTACGTATTAAGCCACCAATTTCATGAGTATGATATTTTCTCATTTAAAACGAATGAAATTAACACTATTTAATCGTTCATTCGACAGGATTCGTGGATGTTGACAGCTGAAAGCGATTCATATGGAATGGTTGGTTAATAATTACGGCTCAATGAATTCATGTGCAATGAAAGTCAATAGCTTCTTAGGTGTTACTGAAAAAAGTCTTCTACATATTTATTCGCTTATATTACATACAGACATACATATAATCACGACTATTATCCCCGAAGGGTTAGTCAGAGACTAGGCAATGAGGACCGTAAAAGCAGTCCTCTACCACAGTCCACTTTTCACCAAATAGCTTAGATTAAACCAAAAAGGGAAGATACGGCATGCTCCTACTTGAAGTCGTTCAAAATATAGTCCTACTCAACTACAAAAGCAAACACTCACACACGCACACCTTTATAGTGTAAATCGAGCGAGCGAGACAAAGCAGTAAGTTTCAACGTGAGCGCGAGGGAGTCAGCGAGTAGCGCGTTGGCGTCTCGGTCGCTTCGCAACAGACGAGTACGTACGACCGATTCCGACGCCACTGCGGAGTAGCGTCTTTCTCTTTTTCACACAGTAGAATATCCGCGATAGTGCGATGTAGCCTGTTCGCTCGGCAAATTGTGACTGAAGTGAAATTGTGCCTTTAGGCCTAATTTTGGCGGCTCACTCAAGAGACGCTAATGCCGTATCTTCCCTTTTTATTTTAATCTAAGCCAAATAGCGATTGCACATGTGCTCAGCGTGACGGGTTGTGAGCCTATCGCCGCTTTAAGCTGTTGAATGTATGTATAGTCTGTATTCCGTTAATCGACTTTTACGACACCCAAGATAAGAGAGGAGGTGTTAGTATTTTTTTACCGTTACGCGATACGGTTATTTATATTGAAAAATATTGTTTGTGATTTTAACGCCTCGGCAAAGGGCATGTACCGATATCCGGAGGTCCTAGGTTCAATTCCCAGGTCGGGCAAAGTGTGTTTCGGATTTTGTGATCACTAACCCGCACATAGCAAGCGTGGTGACCAAGCCAATAGTCATAGTACCTTACAAATAAACAGAGAATAAGGTCAGAATAGTTATTCTGTGTTCTTTTACTCCAATTTGAAATTACGTTTATATGACAGGAACAAAACACGGAATAAATATTAATAGCTTATTCTTTGTTTATTGTTAAGGCACACTATGTATATCTCTCTTATTGCCCAGCAGTAAAAGTGTAGTGTAGGGCTGTTAGTTAACTTCATAAGATTTTTACTGTTTAATGAATGAAAGAAGTGGGTAGATCAATCCTTCTGTTAATTCGAACATTTTTGACTATATACTCGAATTTTCAATGCATTTTTCTTACTCCCGTAAATGACATTCAGAAAGGTAAAGGTAACTCCATCTTACCCAATCATCAGTTCATTGTGTGATTGGGTTATCGACAACTAATCGCTATGCGAACACACTCAATTAGACGTACATAATAAAGCTTGATTTACCGACCGTACCTGTATTTTACACACATCATTACTAATTAATGTTTAACAGGCTTCGGTGTGTTGCGGCGGAGATCAAAGGGCATGCTTTAATGAAGCTCCCTGCCGCGTTATTGTAATATCGAAGGGGTTCCTGAAAGCATCTCTTACTGTAACGAACTGTGCAAACCTGATTTTGATGTGCCGTTAAATCTAGACTAACGCGGTTATGTAGATGAGTGTGTTAAGGGAATTGATATGTTTGGTAATAGGTACCTAATAATACTGAAACTGGGTTCTCCTATTAAGTGACTCATAATATGAAACACATGCTAAACCAGAATTAAACAAAGATAAGATTATCTCGAGAAGTCTATCGAATGTCTCTTCCAGCCAACACTAATGTGATGTGCAAAGAAAGTCTACAGGACTAAAGTTATTTATTATTTGCGTAATCGAGTAAGTATTTAATGGAATTCGGACTATGCTCAGATATTTCACGAATAGAATAACCCTTAGCCAGGCAGTGATCTTATAGCGACCACCATATTTCGAACTTTATTTCCTGAACATAAGGTCGAAAACCAATGAAATTTTTAACATGCTGTACCTGGCTAATGGATAAAAAAAATTATAATAGAATAAATAATTTATTTCAGGTTGCACATTTACTGTGTAGGTACATTTTGCTTAGTTTTCGTATCAATGATTGTTTTTGTCTTCAGTGTCACTTGGCAAAACAAATTATTATTTTGTTTATATTTTCAAATTTGCAAATATCTTCACGACTTGTTGTTCTATACAAAAATGCTGTTAGATATTAAGTTTTGGTATTTGTTTGAAACTTCAAATAAAAATGTACGTACGTAAACTACATAAAAGTTAAATTCGTTAAACTCTGTGTTATATGACATTCACTTTAAAATATTCGATTTGCACCCTCCTGATTTACATGTCGACATGTTAATAGCATGCATCGAAAGCTGAATGACAGCCAGACAATTATATTTCGCACGCAGCGCAGATAATAATGGATTCGTTGATATTTTGTTTTGTTTTTGTCTTACAAAGTTCTTTGTGGATTTTATACTTTTCATTGAATATTTTGTATCCAGCTCTAAGGACCACTTTTTAGTAATAAGAAGTTGCTAAAACCCACCAAACTGCATCGAGCCAGTTTAGTGGGTTAATGGCCTAACCACCAAATGTGCATGTGGGATAGCCTGTGTGGTGTGTGTGTGTGGGTGTGGCCAGTAGTGGGACATTTGTAGGCTAAGGATGATGATGAGTCACAGACCAAATAAGTATATTTTATCATAGCAAGCGTGTCTAAGTATGACGAATCTTACCGATGATTTTGACTTCAATGGAGGTCTACACAAACAGCAGTTTGACAGTATATTACGAACGATACGACACAGAAAATGTCCTAATATTAATTTACTAACATGGTTTAAGTTCATAGATTTACTAACAAAATGTTATTATTGCATGTAAGTATGTTAATCTGTAAGTTATTTATCTATGGGGCTGCGTTGCCTGATACAGATAAATAAAAAAATAAAATAAAATATAGGCTAATTACCACTATAAAAATGCATTACTAATATAATCATGATACACCTCTTCTAATATGTTTAAAAGACGATTTACACGGCGTCCGATTGTGAGATTATTAATATCCACTTACATTTTAATGATACATTGGATATCATGAACTCTTATCGATTTCTTGCCAATAATTTACCTGCCTATTTTCCAGCAAATGATTAGAAGGTAGCTGTAATAAGAGTTGATGGCTGATAGCGTCTACAATATATTATGATCATTGGCAAGACCTTTACACTACACGTTAGAATAAAAGAACTATCGACTCGAGTCTAATACTCGCTAGCATTTGCCTTCGACTTCATACGTTCGAGCGATACTATTATCCCTCAAGAGCTTCCAACATGACATACCTACATATAATTACGACTATTATCCCCGAAGGGTTAGTCAGAGACTAATAGGCAATGAGGACCGCATAAGCAGTCCTCTGCCATAGTCCACTTTTCACCAAATAGCGACTGCACATGTGCTCAGCGTTACAGGTGGTGAGCCATTCGCCGCTGTATGCTGATGCATGTATGTGCAGTCTTTAGTCCGCCAGTCGCCTTTTACAACACCCAAGGGAAGGGTGTGGTAGTATTCTTTTACCGCTACGCGACACGGCATTGTAACATGAGATTGGCCCATATAACATCACGCTGGTCTAATGAGGGAGGTGGATTTTAACGAACGCCATCTTCCCAACTAGCAAAATTTCCTCTTACACACATCCCAAGAGTATAATTTTACCAGTCTTATGGTACTCCGATAGACTGCTATAAGTGTGGATTTGGTCGCACTTAATAAGTCTATTTACCCTCAAATATATCTTAAAATGGTCTCGAGAAGTGTATTTTCAATCTTACAAAATTCTTGTTAATGCTTTAATAATACCAAACAGACTTACAAATGATTTACAAAAACATTCTTTATGGGCATTTACCCTTATAATGCACTTACTAATGCTGTTCTAAGTGTGATATTACTTGTAGTGCTCTTTGCGAGCTTTTAGTAAGACATGTAATCAGATGTAATCACAGTCCGCCGAAAGGATTGCCAAGTGCTCGTGAAACTTTTTTGAATAATAAAAAGAGTATTAAAAACGTAAGTATTATGTACTGTCCTGTTTAATTCACTTTCCTACAAAATGTGTAAGTATAATTTCATGTTTATTATGCATTATTAACTGTTATTTAATTGCGAAGTCGATTTTATCGAGTATTTTGAAATAACAATCACAACATTTTTACGGGCCATTTCAACAATGTATCTTTAATAATAAAAAATATTATATTAAAAATGAAAAATACGGAAATGTCGCCATTGTCACCAATCATGCCTTATAGTGGCTTTAACAGAGCCAATATAAGTGCATTACCATTGTTTAAGGTTTACACTGCACTTCTAAAATCAAATTCAACCACATTTTTTAATCCACGCGGCCATTGCTCATACCCTTTTGGGTTCTTTATTAAAGTAAAAGTAGGCTAAAAGACAAACAGGGAAGTTCCTGGTCGACCACCTTGTGACTTTTTTGCAATGCATTAGAATTCTAATTGCAATTATCTAAGTTTCTAAGATATTTGACGTGCTAGTACTCTTTACTATCTTTTACAATAGTCACTTCTAAGATCGAGTGATCTTACAAAATGCATTCATAAAAGTTTATTAAGAATCAAGGGTAATTAGGCTTTTAAAGTGCGCATATAATACTACTATTCTTACAAATGTTTTATAAAGTAAGCTTATATACATCTTTAAGAATAAGTTATAAGTAACAGACAATATCTAACAAAACACTTAGTAAAGTCACTTCTAAGATTGAGTGGTCTTACAAAGTGCATGTATAAGTGTTAATTAAGACTCAAGGGCAATTAGGCTTATAAAGTGCGTATATAATACTATTGCTCTGATAAACATTATATAAAGTTTGCTTATATACGTCTGTAAGAATAAGTTATAAGTGTAACAGCCGATATCTAATGAAATACTTTGATTAGTCACCTTTAAGATTAAGTGGACTTACATAGTGCATGTATAAGTGTTAATTAAGAATTAGGCTTACAGAGCGTGTTTATAACACTACTGGTCTTATTGATATCATTTCTCGTTTTCTTATATACTTCTAAAAGTATTTTTTACAAGTATATATATTAGCTCTTATAGCTTAAATAGACTTATGATATGCCATTATTAGAGTCTCTATCTTAATCAGAACGTATATAAAATTTATTTAAGGACATAGCTCTTAAAAGCTTTCGTTTCTAAGGGTATTTTGCTAGCTGGGTTATGACACACACACTGTTTTGTAACAAACAAAACATCTGTAAACCACTTTTATTATTGTACCCTTATTGTTGCTAATTTATAGTGATTGAATCTGAATATTCATATCTTCATGATCAAGCTTACGATGCTGAATTACCAGATGTAGTAAATCCATAAGGATACGATAAAATTATGATTTTAACCATCCCTGTAGTCTAGTGGTTAGACCACACCGGTCTCAGACCTAGAGGTCCCAGGTACGTTTCCCGCGGGTGGTAAATGTATCTACTCGGTTCAGTTGGTGATTGTTAAGTCCGCCTATTATCTAGCTCCCACCATCTTATTATAATATGTGGCTATAACATCAATATTATTTCTGATAGTAAGAGCTGAATAGTCAGTTCCGTTGTAGATACGGTTGTATTATTATGTATTCTATGGATACGGGTGAAGTGCGCTTTCGTCATTAGTCTTATCGGATAAAATGTTTACTAGAAAAAATAAAAGTCCCATATCTATATAGCATTGTAAATGCAAAATTTCTATAATAAAGTTATTTAAAAGCAATTACGACTTTATCGATTGTTAAATACTTGCAATAGTATTTCTTTCGAATGTGAGGGTAGACTTCACAGTGACGTAATAACGTTGGCTTGCAGCGTAAATCAACTACTAGAATAAAATCAACGAGTCTTCAGTGGACCGGCATTCCAAAGGTCACGGGTTCGAGTCCCGTTCGAGCTTTCCTGAGTTATCCTATATCTATATAGCATTGTGAATGCAAAATTTCAATAATAAAGACATTGGTTTTATCATCGATCGAGCGGTGAAAGAAAACTTCCACCCCCTCTATTCTCCTGGGTGTCGCAAAAGGCGACTAACGGACTAAAGACTGCAAATACAACTAACAGCATAAAGCGGTGATGGGCTCACCACCTGTTACGCTTAACACATGTGCACTCGCTATTTGGTAAAAAGTCGACTATGGCAGAGGACTGCTTTTGCGATCCCAATAGTCTATAGTCTCTGACTAACCCTTCGGTGGGCAATAAACAGATTCTGTATTACATGGTAGTCTGAAAGTGGTCGTACCGCCGTCGGTCGCCATGTATAAATCCATCGCGACCGACTCGCGCGGTCCCGTAACATTTTCCCACAGTTTTTCTCCGGCCATTGATGTTAGTTTTTGCTCAATCATTGTAACACTACCGCAAAATTGCAGCGCAGCATGATACCTGTCGTGTTCTTAGACTACCATTACCGTCAAGGACTGCTTTTAGTCAGAACACGGTAGACTAACAGTATTTCCGTTGTAAGATGTAGTCACTTTTTATGATTATTAGAATCCAATGTTATGAATAACGGTGTCGCGTAGCAGTCAAAGAATACTACCACCCCTTTGGGTGTCGTAAAAGGCGACTAACAGACTAAGAACTGCACATGCATAGAGCGGTGATGGGCTCACCACCTGTCACGCTGAGCACATGTGCAGTCGCTATTTGGTGAAAAGTGGACTATAATAATAATAAATTTATTTATTAAAGTTACAAATACTCATAATGGTTAGTAACAAAGGAACTTAAAGCTATTGTTAGTACATTATTATTATTGAAGGTATTTAATTTAATTTATAATTTAAATTTGATATCAAGATAACAGAATAATTAATAATTGCCCTTGAGTCTTAATTAACACTTATACATGCACTTTGTAAGACCACTCAATCTTAGAAGTGACTTTACTAAGTGTTTTGTTAGATATCGTCTGTTACTTATAACTTATTCTTAAAGATGTATATAAGCTTACTTTATAAAACATTTGTAAGAACAGTTGTATTATATGCGCACTTTATAAGCCTAATTACCCTTGATTCTTAATAAACTCTTATGAATGCATTTTGTAAGATCACTCGATCTTAGAAGTGACTATTGTAAAAGATAGTAAAGAGTACTAGCACGTCAAATGTCTTTGAAACTAGATAATTGCAATTAGAATTCTAATGCATTGCAAAAAAGTGAAAAGGTGGTCGACCAGGAACTTCCCTGTTTGTCTTTTAGCCTACTTTTACTTTAATAAGAAACCCTAAAGGTTATGAGCAATGGCCGCGTGGATTAAAAAATGTGGTTGAATTTGATTTTAGAAGTGTGGTGTAAACCTTAAACAATGGTAATGCACTTATATTGGTTCTGTTAAAGCCACTATAAGGCATGATTGGTGATAATGGCGACATTTCCATATTTTTCATTTTTAATATAATATTTTTTATTATTAAAGATACATTGTTGAAATGGCCCGTAAAAATATTGTGATTGTTATTTCAAAATACTCGATAAAATCGACTTCGCAATTAAATAACAGTTAGTAATGCGTAATAAACATGAAATTATACTTAAACATTTTGTAGGAAAGTGAATTAAACAGGACTGTACATAATACTTACGTTTTTAATACTCTTCTTATTATTTAGAAAAGTTTCACGAGCACTTGGCAATCCTTTCGGCGGACTGTGATTACATCTGATTACATGTCTTACTAAAAGCTCGCAAAGAGCATTACAAGTAATATCACACTTAAAACAGCATTAGTAAGTGCATTATAAGGGTAAATGCCCATAAAGAATGCCTTTGTAAATCATTTGTAAGTCTGTTTGGTATTATTAAAGCATCAACAAGAATTTTGTACGATTGGAAATACACTTCTCGAGACCATTTTAAGATATATTTAAGGGTAAATAGACTTATTAAGTGCGCCCAAATCCACACTTATAGCAGTCTATCGGAGTACCATAAGACTGGTAAATTTATACTCTTGGGATGTGTGTAAGAGGAAATTTTGCTAGTTGGGTTACTCTACGAAGGCAGACGAGATCGTAGAGTATATCAGAATCAAGCGCAAATTCACTCTGAGAGTCGAGCGATTGGAGTCCCGCCATAACGTGAATTTTAATTCATTTGTGGTGAGAGTACCGAGCAACCATCTGTCGACTCTGATGAAAGAGGAATTTTGGCCGAAGGGTGTCGTGTTCCGGCGATTCCGTGGCCGGCTACCGGACACCGCGCTGCGTTGCACGGCGCCGTGTTTACGTGCAAATTAGTTTATTTCTTTAGTTTTATGTTATAATTGTATGTATGTTAGTCTATAAGGTATTTATGTTGCTATGGGCCATTGTAGCCTGAAATAAATGAATAAATGAATAAATAAATTAAAAAATATAATTACAACTATTTATCCCCGTAGGGTTAGTCAGAGACTAGGCAAAAAGGACCGCAAAAGCAGTACTCTGTCAAAGTCCGCTTTTCACCAGATAGAGACTGCACATGTACTTAGCGTGATAGGTGGTTAGCCCATCCGTTCTATGCTGTTGGAAGTATGTACAGTGTTCCGTCGGGGATGAAGTATGCGAGGTAGAGATGATGGATGGTTCCATGGCGATGGTAAATAACGACTGCGTCTCTTAAAGTGATGTTGTATATTTACAGTGACTACATTGTGACTAACTTATTATCTAAACCTTACAAGACTATTTATACAATAATAACTAGGTAGATGTTGGAGGGATGATGCCGTGTCATATCTTTATCGGATCTGCACGCGTTTAGGAATGTGCTTACAAACTCTTTAACCAATACGTGAGGATAATAAATTATGTAGCGACGCCGTCTTTAGTCCGTTAGTCGCCTTTTACAACACCCAAGAGAAGAGGGTGGTGATAGTATTCTTTCTCCGTTACGCGACACAGTAATCTCAGATGCACTTAAAGAATAAGGCTTCTGGTTCAAGTCAGATGTTAAGATTATGATATCATAATGTAGTGATATCTCGCAGCTGTGTGGCAGCTGACGTTGTGGTTCACATTGATGAATCATTAATACAAAAATGTGTGCAGAATCTTTTAATAGTTTGTAGGTATTGAGTCAGTTATTTTTAAGTACCCGTTCGCAATTAACAATTAAATTATTGCTCATGTGTTCGGAACAGCTGTTGGTCGCAATAAAATGTTATGACGTGTTGGACCAATTTCGGCTGAACTTTTACCAACCCGATGGACCAGTGATGGGTTATGGCCATACAAAAGGCATTAACATAAAATTAAATGATAGACATAGGTACTTTGATGGTGACTAAGTTTGTAGGCTGGGAAAATTCTTGTTTGATTACAATTTATGTGATGTAGAAAATACGAGTTATTTCTGTCAGATGTACGAGTAGTTGCTAAGAACTGTATGAGTCAATGGGATAGATAGAATGACTCTGACTTTAAAAAATAAGTGCAGTCGCTATTTTTTGGTGAGATGTGGATTATGGTAGAGGACTGCTTTTGCTGTCCTCACTGCCTAGTCTCTGTATGTATGTATGTTAGTATATAAAATAAAAATGTTGCCTCTGTGGTCTAGTTATATTTGACTACCAATCGCAGACACAAGTACCTACCTAGGCGGTTCTATTCCTCGGTTTGCTTGGATAGAGCTTGTTCTAGAGTAGAGTTGTTCTAGGTTCATCTGGCTTTTAAATCCGTCTATTATATTTTACATTATTATCTGTCAATATAACGACAATGGTAATAGAGTTATTGGGTTCAGACCGCTAGAAATACGCCAGTTCTTCAGTAGTTGAGGATTCCGGATAAAGTGCACTATTGTTTCCATCTTCCCAATGTCACCGCTTATGTTCGCACTAGGAGAGTAATTCAGTAGTAGTTGAAGTACATTGCTTTGCTAGCTGGAATATGTGAATTATCGAACTAACGTATACCAATGTCCTTTTACTCGACTAAATTACCGGTTCAGGTGCGAACAAGACTTACACGTGCTAACAATGTAAGGAATTCCAAGCCCATCCCCACTGTGGAATGAAAGAATCAAACAAATCTTTAATAACATTATTTTTCCAATTTATTTAAACGCTATAAACGAAAGCTAGAAAAGAAATGCTCATGCTGAGTTTCTTGCCGGCTCTTCTCAGTGCAAGGTCTCCCACCTTATACGATCTTACGAACCGATGACGTAATAAATAATCTTTAATGGTAACAAAGTATTTAATTACAATTTTGTTTCGACTTAGCGGTGAAATAATACTGCCACCCCCTCTCTCATAGCGATGAAAGAATACTACCACCACCTCTCTTCCCTTGAGTGTCGTAAATGTTGACTAACGGACAAAGAGACTATGGCAGAGGACTTCTTTTGCGGCTCTCATTGCCTAGTCTCTGACTAACCCTTTGAGGATAATAGTCGTGATCATACGTATGTATATATTTATTTCGACGCTGTAAAATAAATGGAGCAAAGAAGTTCCCTTTCTGAGTTTCTTGCTGGCTCTTCTCAGTACAGTGTCTTCCGCTCAGTCTAAAGACTTCCGATCCGACAGCGTAGTGACATACACAAGTGCTCAATATATTGTGGCTTAAATTGTATTGAATCTGTATCATACCGGAAGGTGGCAATCAAGCATACCTGGAGCCTTTACCATCAAATTCCCATACTATTTTGCATATAAGATTAAAGTAATACTGATCTAAGAGGTAACAGTAGGTCTCTGCTCGATAATAGCGGTTACCGTATACAGCCTACTTAGTATGTGTAAGGTTTAAAGTCATTTATTCTCATAAAGACATATTTTACATCACTTACATGAGAACATAAATATAAAAACAAATACATACATTCGTTGCCATACTGATTAATTAGATGAAACTAATAATTTTAACAATTTAAAATTACGCACTTGGCTAATCGCTTTTTAAAATACCTACGACGTACGAGTTATGGCTGATTTACACGTATTAAGTAGTTTAGTAGTAAACTAAATTTTAACTAAATTTTAAGTGACTTAAATTTAAGTAGGTGTCCATACGTATTTAAGTAGTTAAGCTCTTTAGTTCACTCAAGATGGACGATCAACAACGTGATAAAGTCGTAAATTCTGTGCTTAAATAATGGCTTTGTATGGTCAGCACATTTAGGCAGTGTCAAGTAAGATATTAAAGTGAATATTTTTTTGCATAAAGTAGATGATAATGAAAATGAGTGATAAATGAACGTTTAATGGTAAATTAACCAAACCCAAAACCCTTCAGACTCAATAAAGCTGTGGGACTTTATTGAGATCTCACACGGACTTCTTGAGAGAATTTGAAAAGTGATGTTGCACAATTTTGTTTTATTTTCCAACACTCATGCACATTCACGAACACATAACAGTTAATAATCCACCATTATTGCATATTAATATTCGACAAAACATAAATTAAAGAAAATAAAACAAAACTGCAGACATAACGCTTCACTTTCCCGCCAAGAAGTCCGAAATATAATGCATTGAACTAAATTGTGCCTGTCCAAACGTGTCAAGTAACAAGCCCCGCCCACCAACTTAACCGAAAAATAGACAGAATTCTAATTTAGCTCTTTAGTTGTTAACTAAATTTTAACTTGCAACTTGCTACTAAATTCTGTGTTTACATGCACTTAATCACTTAAAATTTAGTTAAAAATTTAGTTAACTACTAAATTACTTAATACGTGTAAATCGGGCATTAGTTTTTTTAATGTCCGAGGGTATCTTGTTAAAAAGGCGCGCACCTTCTTAGGTTTCTGTGGTTAGGCCGTACTTTGTGCGTGGCTTAGGCAAGACAATGAAGCTCGCGCGTATTGTTAATGTATTATACTTAGTTCCCGTATTGTATTATTTATTAAGGGCCAAATAGGGCTAAAGCGGTCGTTAGGTTCACAGAGGTTGTCTAAAGGTCTTACCCCTCCTGAGGTGGCCCTTTGTTCAACAGATATAGTACATCTTGAGCATCTAAGATAACCATATCACGAAATTTTGACGGGCCACTGTCTTCCCTTAATTGGAATTACATTATTAGATTTATAGCCTTAATTACACACACTGGTCCCGTGCCAAGCTAGACTAACAATTGAAACTTAGTGGGGTCCTAACTATTATTATTGTAATAATAATTACAGGATGTTTTTAATATTATTGTAATGTAATAATATGTCAACACTTTGACAATATGTCCGAATATATATCCCTCAACTATTCCACTCTATTGCGTAAAGAACAATTATTTGTATAATATACTTAATATTGCGGGTTGTATTAAGTCAAATAATTTATTCAATACCCTGCATGTACAGTCGAACCAACTGAATCATGACCCACTTCGCCGATCATTCCTTTAAAATCATAAATGTAGTTAGGTTTCTTCGCTTTTATTCATGTTGCACTTAGTACGTTTTAAATATGAATAAAAATGCGTCATTACGGGTCAGAGATGTATGCAATTTTAACCTTTGTTATCACTGCACTAGATATGCTTTAGACAAAGCAGTCTTAATTTGAATTTCTATTAAAATGTCATTCATACATAATCCAAACTCTTTTCACTACGGAGAAAAGATATTTTAGTTTTAAAAATAAAGTGACGTTGCGTCTGATGTCAAGTTGTAGTCTGTCTGAAAAAATTGAAACAATAATTAAATTGAATATGATTGAATTAAAACAAATCGTATAATGACAATTTGGAAGAACATAAAGCTCGAATAGTAGTGCTCAGTGAACAAGGCTCCAGCATTCGGGATATATCACGAGAGTTAAATATAAGTCGGCACACAGTCAGAACCTGGATCAGAAGGCACGCTGAAGATGGTACCCTTGAAGACAGACGACGATATAATCATAGCGTTCGTCGGATCACGAACCAACAGAGAACGGAAATGCAACACCATTACGAAGAACATCCTTTAACCTTTTACTGATACCCGGTATTTTGCGACACGTTACGACGTATGTCTACAAACAATAAGAAATAATTTGCACCGCACTGGGCTGCATTACAGGCATTATGCATTATGCTAAGAAAGCTCACTTAACGGATGCACACAAAATTGAGAGATTAAATTTTGCACGTAATTACTTAGACTTCGACTGGACAAACACCATCTTTACAGACGAAAAATCGTTTTGCTCTTCTCAATATCGTAGGGTGACAAGTAAAACTCATTAATTGCATTATGAGCTAACGAGAGATAATGAGAATTTAAACATAATTTGTTATTAAAAATCAGTGTTTGCATCTAAATCTTTGAAATAGTGGTGACTATTAAAATAAAGGATATCTTACTTAACCGAAAATAAATTTTATAAAAAAGTTCACAACTCTTTTTTTTTTTATATATATATATTTGTTCCATGAAGGAACAGGCTAAGGTCTGAGCCATACTGCCTAGTCATTAGTTTTTTATTTGTTTTTTCCCTTGATGATAATGAGTGATGATTAAGATGAATGATAAATGATGTTCCCCAAACCCCTTGAGTCCTCAGTAAAGATGTGGGACTTTACTGAGGTCTCACGCGGACTACTTGAGAGAATTTGAAAAGTGATGTTGCACTGTTTTGTTTCATTTGCCAACACTCATGCACGTTCACAAACACTTAACGGTTAATAATCCACTATTATTTCACATTAATATTCGAAAAAACACAAATTTTAGAAAATAAAACAAAACTGCAGACATGACGCTTCACTTTCCCGCCAAGAAGTCAGTTCACAACTCTATTAGTAATTAATAAAAATGTACTTAAGGAGTTTTACCTGTCTGTAGGTATCTCCTGTACAGATATTTAATGAAACTACAAAATGTTATTAGATTAAAAATGTCTTAAAAAAACAACTATTAATTTCAATTATCATCACTCTCATCATCACTATCATCAAATGAAGCACGCAATCTGAGCCACCACTTGATGATGGCAAACTTTTGTACCATTGAATTAGTTCCTCTGGTATTTGACAAGCATTGCACAGTTTGACAAGGTTTCCTTTTTTGCTGCAGACAAAGGTAGCAAATTGTGACGTGTGACAGACGAATTTTTTTTTATATTAAAGAGGCAGGCAAACGAGCAGGCGGGTCACCTGATGGAGAGTAATCACCGCCGCCCATGGACACCCGCAAAACCAGAGGAATCACAGACGCGTTGCCGGCCTTTAAGGGAGGAATAGGTTTAAGGAAGGAATAGGAATTGGAAAGAGGGGGGTCTCCGGAACCCTCACTGGTCGGACGAAACACAACAGCACCAAGTGCCATTATTTCACGCCGAATATTAGTGAGAGGGTGGTATTACGCCGGGCGAGCCGGCCCAATGCGTGCTGCAACGCAGCGTGGCTCTACCACTCAGTCAGTGTCACTCATTTAGCACCACCCAGGGGTCACGTGTAGGGTCTCAAGGGTAAACCTACGGACGCGAGTAACTTTAACCCCCGAATGATGTCATTCAAAGAATAATGAATGATGGGTGGCCGCGGGTGTTTCCCGGTGCGCTACAACGACAATGATGGGGATGATACTGGGGGCGCCAAGACGCAGGGCAGTGGCCAGGCGAAAAGTACTGCGGACTAGCAAAGTACCCGTGTTCAATGAGGGTAGCCTGTAACCAAAGACCCGACTCCCATCTGCCTACAGCAAAAAGCGGCCACGCTCTGTGGAACAAGAAGACTTGTTGATAAGGTTATTTCGCAACAGTTCGCAGAGGGGCCCGTCCCAAAGCCTTTGGGAGGAGGTATTGGCTGGACGATCAGAACACGGGCAAACATGTCTCGGACATCAGTCTGTACGAGATTGGTATGGCTCTCAAGCAGCTTAGGAACAGCAAGGCATCGCGTGCTGACGGAATTACGGCTGAGCTTCTGAAAGCAGGCGAAATACCGGTACTCGCAGCTCTTCAGAAACTACATAATTCCGTCGTACTCGGAGGTAGAACGCCAGAAGTGTGGCATGAAAGTGTGGTTGTGTTATTCTTTAAGCTTTATAAGCTGTTCTCGAGAGTTTTAACTAATCGTCTCGCACGCAGGTTTGATGACTTTCAGCCAATTGCACAAGCCGA
Organism: Scoparia ambigualis; assembly: GCA_963921215.1. Lineage (NCBI taxonomy): Eukaryota > Metazoa > Arthropoda > Insecta > Lepidoptera > Crambidae > Scoparia > Scoparia ambigualis. The sequence continues at coordinate 3,370,639 of OY992520.1, read as the reverse complement.
TTCCACCTGGATTCCACGCAGGCATCAAAAAGGAATTAATTGACGTTCGTTCCAGTATTTTGTTAATAAGTGGTAGGGAAGCATGGACCGAGGACAAGAACGCTGGGAGGGAAACGTCAGTAGTTTTACGGATACCCAGGCCATCGAATCTAAATATTGGAAATGATGCTTGGGTCCAAGAGCGGTCGTAGAAGTTAATGTTTAAAATGGAAGAGAGTGTAAGTTTTAAGGTGCTATCTAAGCTGGCAAGAAGGTCAGGGAACTTCCACAGCTGACTACACTGCAAGTTAAAGGTACCTACGTGAACTTAAGAACGAAAAGAGAATAGCGTATTAAAGTTAAAAGCCATGTGACTATTAATTTTGAAAAGGCGGACTAATGTATCATTAAAATTTTGTAATTTTGCTGTTATAAAATTTTGGAAGGAATCACACACGTTTATGGTTGCAATAAAACTGACAAACTTTAATTTAATTGACACACTTTATGACTTTAATAGGTACGAGTATTTACAAGTTCATTATTCTGTTTTTGAGCTTAATGATAAATCAACCATTAATTTACCCCTTGAATTATTTTTATTAATAATTCTCTAATAATATTCACTGTTCTCTTATGTATCGAACGAAAAGCCGCGAAACGAATAATACTGACATTGACATTAGTGCCGTGCGGTAGTTGCCAGCTTCACTACGTTGCCAGCACAATGTCATTAAGTACATAATGAATTTTACCTGCCTGTAATTTAGTTCATAGTAGTAGATAATGACTATTTAAATGTTTTAAATGGCAAAAATGTGGAAGTATGTTCTTAGTGACTTTTTCTTGCAAACGGTTAAGCTAAAATAATAAACATAGTGTAAAAAAGTAATTTTCCCAAAAATTGTACTTAGTGAGTTTTTCTTGTCACCCCACGATATGGTCGCTTAACTTTGTGGCGTTACGGTAACACTTGATACACAGAGGATCACATAGTGCCCAACCAATTATCTGGCCGAATTTCAGCTAACATGTAGGCCTGGATGGATGCTGGAAGTGTAGGCGAACTTGTTCAAATTTATCCTCGTCAAAATGCTAAGAACTATGTCGATTTATTGGAAGAATAAATGTTACCGACTTTGCGAACAGTTTACCCGCGTGCAGTGCCAGTATTCTCCTACGTTCATGATAACTGTCCAGTGCATACTGCTAGAATTGTCTCCAATTGGTTTACCCAACATGAAGCTCAAACCCACAATTTATTTATAAAGTTATTTTGTAGTTTTTCAGTTTACCAAGTGAATGCCATTTTTTTAAACTTAATAAAACCTATTGATGATATTAATAAAATAAAGTTTCTAATTCTTCAACTTTACTATTTTATTATATAGTGACCACGACATGTTCCAAATGTGATTTTATAAAGTAACTGGGCCCGTTACAGACTGGGGTTGTAAAGCGGTAAAATTACCCCGCTAAAATACGGTAATATTCGGTAAAAAACGTTTTAAACGTATTCATACCCACCAGGCCACTAACTACTATTACGATTACACTATTATTACGAAAGTGAGTATGTTTGTGTAAATGTCTTTACTCTTTAACAAATAAATGTTTTGAATGAGATTTGACAGATATATGGATGAATTCAAGTCAACTGATCGCCGTTTGTTCAGTCCTCAGAACAATAACTAAATATTGTTCTTAGGTTCAGTCGCTCACCGTCACCGACAGCGGAACGGCAAGAGCGCTTATCGCCGCACAACACAGCACAATATGGTCAATTGCACTAATCGGCAACGTCGCATGATGGTTTTCATATTTGCCTTGTCAGCTGTCAGTGTCTTATAAAATGATAACAGGTTCGTTACATGCGTACCATAATGTATGTTCAAGCTAATTTCAACCTACTCGTATTAGAATGACTGTAGGAAAATGACCTTAAGGTGGGTCATGATTCAATTTGGTCGACTGTACATTTACGAAGTGTGTGTGTTTGTCAAAACTAATCCCGAGTTATTTACAAAGAAAAAAGAACACTGTAATTTTAACACTAGATATCTTTATAGACTAGCTATTCCTTTAAAAACTACGACTCTTTACCATACAAACCGGTATTGTATGACAATAAGTATTTATAATAGATTGCCGGACGATCTCAAGATTTTGCCCATAAATACTTTTAAAAGAAAATTTAAAACTTGGTTGAGAACTGTTTTTACTCCATTGAGGAATTTATGGATTACTGTTAAAAACAACGATAGAGAATTAGGCTTATATAAAATCTATTATAATATGTCTTTCAATTACTGTAATGTTTTAACATTGGTACTATGAAGATGCCTAATTTTCAATATTTAATTGTGTGAAGATATTGTTAAATTTGAATGCCAGCCGTTAGTGAGTGAATAGTGAGCGACTCAACATTAACGTAAGAAATTTTGTACTACTTTTCATGCAAATAAATATATTTGATTTGATTTGAATACTAGCGGCCCGCTCGCGACTACGCCCGCGTGGACCTCATTTATACCCCGTGATGAGTTTCCAAAAAAATTCATTCATGCATACCTTCTCCTGACAATTAATTACAAACACAACAAAAAAAAGAGCTAAATAGGTGCGGCCGTTCCGAAGTGATGCGTGTACAAACATTTCGGCAACTGATTTTTATCAATATAATAACTTTAACTCTAGTTATTTCATCATCAACATCATCAACCTATAAACGTCCCACTGCTGGGCACAGGCCTCCCACGTGGACAATAGCACGTGGGGGTATTGGGCCATAACCCACCACGCTGGCCCAATGCGGGTTGGTGGGTTTTAACGACTGCCATCTTACGACAACAACCGGGACCAACGGCTTAACGTGCCTTCCGAAGCACGGACTAGTTATTTAAAATACTCGTATCTACCTGACTTAAGGCCGCCTTACTTCGTATTAATTTACCATTACGAATGTTACATGTTTTTAAAACAAAAACATGTCTAACAAAGTTTGTTTTTGTTCAGGCTAACAGCGTTATAATTTTGTAAAATTTATCTCAAATCCGAAACACCCCACCTGGCGATGCCGTGCTGTTTGCTTTTAATATAACAATTTATTTGTTTGAACACATGTATGAAATTTGTTGTTGCATTTCGGGCGAGGAAAAATCAAATATTTCAACACCGGTTGTTGTCAGTTAGATGAATGTGCAAAATTGCAATTAATGAAAGTGCATTTCAAAATAAGTTGGTTCAAAGCGTTTTTTCTCTGTTTAGCAAAATTTGGCTAAGGTTTTAACTTCATTTTAAGTATGAGATGTTCTGGAATTTATTGATTTACAAGAATAAACAGAAGTTATAATAGAGGTAAGTTCCATAGATCCTACTCCTACTAATATTATAAACGCGAAAGTTTGTAAGTATGGATGGATGGATGTTTGTTACTCTTTCACATAAAAACTACTGAATGGATTTGGATGAAATTCTGCATACAGATAGTTTATAACCTAGACTAACACATAGAATACTATTTATCCAGACATTCCCACGGAAACGGGAACCGCGCGGGTGAAACCGCGAGCGGCCGTTAGTTAAAAATATTTAAAACTTAAAAAGAAAAAAAAAACTAACTTACAAGGAAAACTACAAATAAAAGAATTGCCCCAGATCATCCCCATCAGGCAGAGTACCAGTACACTAGCCGCATTGCCGCGCTGGATGGCAAGGCTTAGGCGTTGGCCCAGATAGCTGCTGGCTCTGGTGTCTCGTTTCGCTTCCATCAGCTTTTTTGTAATATCTCTAAAGAGCTGGTGGTCACCTAAACCCCTTAGTCCTAACGTCACTACCCCAAACGGCTAAAATATGAGATCTCCAGTCAGATTATATTAGATTAATATACATTGCTGCGACAAAATAGTACCCGGTTTAATATTATATGAACACTGATACTCATATGACATGCGTGCACGTTTGAACAATCAAATTTATTACAGAATAATAGGTATAACTAGAGAGCAGTTTAGTGGTGGCCCATTAATAGCATACTATTTTATTTACCCAACCCTTACCTTGGGTGTCATTAAAGGCGACTAACGGACTAAAGACCACCTATCACGGTGAACACATGTGTAACTGTTATTTGGTGATGACACAACTGCACATGTGCTCAGCATAGTCCACACTGTGGTAGGGGACTGCTTTTACGGTCCTCATTGCCTAGTCTCTGACTCACCCTTTGGGGTTATTAGACGTGAGTATTATGTATGAATATAAACTAAAAACTTTTTTTTAAGGCCGAAGGTGAAAGCGCACTTCACCCGGAATCCTCAACCACTGAGAAACTGGCTATCTTATCTCTAACTGTCGGAACACAACTATGCTATAAACATCGTTGTTATGGCGACAGAATGAGATAAGGTGGTGGTAGCTAGCCAGGCGGACTTAACAGCCTACCACCAATCAAACCGTGCACACAAATATGTGCTCCGCGCTGGAAATCGAACCCGGGATCTCTGGGTCTGAGACCGGTGGCTTAGCCACTAGACGACGAGGCGGTTAAAACCTCACAATCTTCGACCTTTCTCTAAAGGTGGCCGAGTCTGCAAGAGCTCTCACACCGGTGACGTAATAATATAAAGTTACAAAAGAATCTCTGTAATCATCTACAGACTACTATCGGAATACGCAAAAATATGATCATACCTAGAGATGCTTCCAAAATCGTGGTTATGATGAAAGTACTAACGCAGTAGCCAGCCAAGTACACGAACAAGACAACCACCAACCATACTGACATTACCGAGAAGATACCTTAGGGAACTCCCGATAACTAAACACGATAAAAGATATTACCCAAGAATGAACAGAAAAATATATCTAGATGAACTAAGAACAAGACTTAGCACCAATATGTACCCCCATTATAACTCAACACGCGAAAAGATGTCATATTACGTATTCAGAGTTTCTTCCTATATCACGTCGGGCGCAGCGCACGGCGCAAACTTCCGCGCGGAAGTTGGTCCAAGTTGGCACCTGGCCAGCGTGTGGGGGAACTAACGCTATAAATCCAATTATTCAATTCAAATTGCACGAAGACAGTCGCCCGTCAAACTTTCACAATTGGCAGACGTAGACAGTTTAATCTCCACTCGATTTATAGCCGTATCCGCGACTCTGCTAAAGGCTAAAAGTGTTCCCTTTTCATTAGTTCAGCAGTCAGAACAGCTTATCTGTCTGGTTCAGCAGTAGCACTTGCGAAATGTGATTACTAAGTTGCTGCATTTAGAATATGTCACAGTGATATAGACGCCCCGGTGGTTGAGTAGCAAGGCAAAGCTTTCGGCTTCATATATTGTAGAGATTCAATTCCCAAGTCGGACAAAATACACATTTGGAATTTTTACTGCACATACATCCAACTGCATAAAGCGGAGATGAGCTCACCACCTATCACGCTGAGCACATTTGTAGTTGTTATTTGGTGGACTATAGCAGAGGACTGATTTTGCTGTCCTCATTGCCTAGTCTCTGACTGACCCTTTGATTGCCTAGTCTCTGAATGACCCTTTGGGGATAATAGTCGTGAGCGTAGGTATGTATGGAATAAACAGATGTCCAACAGAGCCGCATTAAACTGCGCCTTTCCACATTCCAGGGTAATTTTAAATGCGATCCAAGGACAAATCTGGACACACACACGACAAAGCATGCCGATAATAACGACTTGTGCATTTGTAGTTGCATTCCTATTATTTTTAGAAAGAACTTCCTCTCGCACAGATTAGGGAGTTGCAGATGCATCACTTTAAAAATGTAAGTCAGATCAGAAGAATGGTTTTAAATGATAAAAAAATAATTATTGAGCTATCACGGTAACGATACTAATAACTTTTAACAGGATTATTACCGTGTTTTTGCTTATTTTTGGTACTAGTTGACGGTGGTAATACGTCTAATCTTCATCTTTATTTATTTTAATGAAACGGTAAACGTGCTTACTTTCGGCTTGATGTAAAGCAGCCATGCACGCGTCGCCGACCCTGAAGGTTTATTAGAAGCTTCTTCTTGAGGTGACTAAAATATTTTGTACATATTGCTTAGAACATAAATGGTTTAATATCAACAACATTTAGGTAACGCTCAAATAAACTCGAAGGTAACAAAACTTTAAAAAAAATACTACTTACTAGGTTTGATTCCTACTTGAGGTCATCTCTCTCATAATTAATTTCATTTTTTATTTATTTATTAGGACAATCAACAAGACAAAAACTGATACAAGCAAAAATTGTAGAAACAAACCTAAACTTAAAGCTAAGTGTCATCTTACTTACAGGTTGCCACGGCATGCAAAGTGGACTTTAATTTACAATGTTAAAAAAAACAATTTATTAATGTATAATATCTTTTGTAAAGGAAGCATTATATAAAAGTATTTATTGCTTCCCTTCCAGGGCCAACTAATGCTACAAAAAGACAACATTAATAATGGAGTAAATAAATAACAACGTTTCGTTATCTTCAACATTACGGTTACTGAAATATTTTGTTCCACATTGCTTCTGTTTAGTTCAGCTACTCTTTGGCCGGTCCCGACAGCCGTTCACAAATCAGTCATTAGTGTATCGGCACAAAGAAATATCTTTTAACCGTTATTTATTTAAGTATTCCGGGGCCGCGACGCGGGCTCAATGTTTATGTAGGGCCACTAACTGGTGGCGACTGGGGATTTGTTCATTTTAATTTGTATTTAAATAGGAAGAATGTTCCTTAAGAAGTTTAAGAACCCATAAATACCGTTCCTTTTCCGTATTAACAACTTAATGAACGAAGTAAAGAAAAAACATTTAAGACAACATAATGCTGGTTTGTTTGAATCGATAGTTAAATTTAAATATCGATTCTGATGATAAAATTACCGTAACATCGGAATGTATAATAGCGTATTAAACAAATAATTTATAATTTTATAATTTTATAATTTTTATTTTATTGTGATAAAAACGACATTCATCAATTACATTTACCACACAGTTACAATAACAAATCAAAATAAAAACATACAAATAAAGTCAAATTCAAAATACGATAATTCTACAAAATACTATGTCTAATAAATTATACTAATGTCAATTATTGTACTTACTATAAATTAGAAATTTATAAACAAACAACAATTTGCTAGTCACTATTTTCACTATCAGAGTTACGTGCATTACTCCATTGGTCTCACAAACTTTCACAATATGTCAATAGTGCCGGTTTAATAGTTGACCAGCTGTCAAAGGAAAAATCAAAATCGGTGTTGGCGTCACGGAGTGCATTGAGGTGGCGGAGAGGTCGAATTAGGGGTGACATCGTACGCGATACAGTGCGACCCCGATGTACGTGGAAAAGATCATGCTGGCGAGGAAGGCCACGCCTGCGTGCCGGGGGAGGCTCGGGCCTATCCGGGACGAATAGAACACACAATAGATTGTGTAAGAGGATACAATCCACAGATCCTTTTAATGCTTTAAGGCAGATTGTAAGCTGGTCGACAATTCTTCTCACCTTTAAGGAGTTATAGCTAAGGTGCCCAAGCAAAAACTTAGTCGGGTACCGGAATGGGTAATAACCATAGACTTTTTTGTACAGAACTCTTAGAAAAGCCTTTTGTACCTTTTCAAGCATCCGTGCATATATAACATGATGTGGATTCCAGACACATGCACTCGATTCCAGCTTGCTCCTAACTAACGAGTTATACAGGGTTACAAGAACTTGTGGATTTTGGAAGTCTTTAGCATTTCGCAAGACGAAGCCCAGTCGACGGTAACAATCTTTAGCAAGACAAGATATATGTTCGTGGAACGTTAAACCTCGATCAAACATTATTCCTAAGTCTTTAACACAATTATTTACTCGATTAATAGATAAGTTTTTCATATTATAATTATAATTAATTGGATTTCTTTTGCGATCAAAAGTCATTACATTACATTTATTGTGATTAAATTGCATTTTATTTATTAAACTCCATTCGTAAACTTTATTAATGTCATTTTGCAAGCTTATGCAGTCGCTAGAAGATTTGATTTCGAGGAAAAGCTTTAGATCGTCAGCATATAAGAGACATTCAGCGGTAGCCAGGACATCAGGTAAGTCATGGATCATGATTAGAAAAAGGAGTGGACCGAGCACCGAGCCCTGACTGACGCCAGATCTAGTATGATATTCCTCGGATACATAGGGTCCGTGCTTTACATATTGGCGTCGGTCTCTTAAATAGTCCGAGAAGAAATTTACAAGGTTTGGAGCAAAACCAATGACAGAAAGTTTTTGTAACAGTATGTCGTTATCAATTCTATCAAAGGCCTTCTGAAAGTCAAAATATATGACATCAACTTGCAGCCCACGATCCATGGCATCAGAGATATAATCGACCAAGCATTGTAGGTTCGTGTTCACAGAGCGCCCCGGTCTGAAACCATGCTGCTCGTCGCCTATCAGTTGCTTTACCTGTCCATATATCTCCCGGTGCAGGATGTTCTCAAAAACTTTTGCAGGTGCACATAAAATAGCTGTGGGGCGGTATTCATCGACAAGTGTCCTATGTTTACTTTTAGGTATAGGTGTAACCCTAGACAATTTCCAATGGGTGGGATACTTACCACTTTTAAGAGAGAGGTTCATGATGTGGTAAAGGGGTATAATCACGTGTTTTTTGCAGGTTTTTAAAACAGAACTAGGCACGTTGTCTGGACCCAATGAATTACCTGACTTCAATTTCTTCAAACCGCGTTCTATGTCCTGGGGTAATAGTGAAGGAAGGCTGACGCTGCCAACCTGCAAACCCTGCCCGCGAAAAGTGTTACTATTAAGAAGTGGCGTTTGGTCCAAGAAAACACTGGAAAAGTAATCAGCAAACGCTTTAGCAGCTTCGACACCTGAGAAAGAATTCCCTTTGTAGGAAACACATGGTTCAAAACCACCCTTAGACCTAAGTCTGTGCACGTGGCTCCAAAAATCTTGCGGCCGCAGCTGCAAGTTCTCTTCGATGCGAGTCAAATATTTTTTGTACGCTTTATTTATACGTATCTTTAAATCGGATCGCAAGTTAGAAAACAGCTTATATGATTCAACACATTTTGATGACAGCCAGATCCTATGAAAGCGGGCTTTTCGCTTTATGTCCTTTATTATATCAGCATTAAACCAAACCGGATACCTATTGTTGCTTGTAGCACAGTGTCTGTGTTTTTTTGGTACTGAGAGATAGAATAATCTATACAAAATATCATAAAAGGCATCAGTTGCAGTAGATACATCATAAGTCTCGATAACAGGCTCCCAGGAGACATCTGCGAGCAAAGATAACAAGAGAGCAACGTCTGCTTTTTTAAAATTCCAATCACGCGAGGAGTCTATGTTGCTTGGCTGCAGTCGATCACAGCTATTACCCTGCGATCGGAGAACAACCACTATCTCAAGCGGGGGGTGGTACAGTTTGTCGGGAGAGACAAAACCCTCGGCAGCCGCGCACACCGATACCTCCATAGACCGTGACTCATTGCCCTCGTGCGCCAGCACTACGTCAAGAATGCTTCCATGAGAATTAATTACGTCATTATAGTCAATAAAATTACAATATGTCAAAAAGTAGCAGTAATAATTATTAATATTATTAGACGCACTATTCATATTCAAGTCACCAAGTAAAAAGAAAACAGTGCCATAATTATCTGTCAAAAACGACTCTATGTTACACAATACATTCATATAAACAGAATCAGCAGCCCCTGGTTTGATATACACTATACATACAATAAAAGACGTTCCGCGGTATGAGACAGAGGCCCATAAATCTTCGCCGAGTTCTGACTGGAGGTCCTGTCGGTAGCGAACCGCGACGCTAGGTCTAGCGGCCAGCAGAACTCCTCCGCAGGCAGTCGCACGATCACGCCGCAGCAGCGTCCAGACTGAGCTGTCGAGAAACGTCTCCGTTGCGGCTACGAGCAGGTGATCAGACAGCGACATGCTGGCATACCAGGGGGCTAATTTCGTCTTCAAGCCTCTAACATTCTGATAGAATATGTTAATCTGCGCAGGTGTCGTGGCGTTATTATAGAGCCTGTGTTGCCCTGCTGGAGGGCCGCTCACGAAAGTGCTGAGAACTAGTGGAATGTCTGACTTTGAAGTTATCGCTTGTGTAGTTGTTTGGCCTCTTATAATTTACCCAGGTTTTAATTCGAGCGTTGACCGGCCACACATCTATCGGGTAGCAAGTATCATAGTAAGCGATAGGCACGCCGATTTTGTACGATTTGTAATCGCCTTTTGCAGTAAGCTCCTCCACCGTACAGAAACTGTTAGGACAGAGTTTTAGCACATACTCACGAACCTCTTCTATAGGTGAGGCCATGTTCCAAAGATGTATATGCTTTCGAACTTCAACAGCTTTTAGTGTCGTCAGTGAGGGACCTGCAGTACCGCATTTGGAGATAAGGCGTCGTTTCTTCCCCCTGACCTCATTCCACTGCTGAGTATCGCTGAGTATCGTTTCATCCACTTCGTTTTCAGCTGATCTCTGTTCTGTGTCGTTTTGGAGAGAGTAATCTCTCTTATTCGACACCATAATAAATATAACATTTTCTTTATGGATTCAGTACAAGCAGAAAAAGGTTAGACGTTTTCTGCATGCAATCGGCTCGTTTGCCATAAGCCATTTTAATTTGCTTTGCCTATAATTGAGGTGTCGATTTAAGAATTTAGGGCAGCTGGTATTATACTATAATGGACTATAATGATTTGATCGTATAGGTATAATTGCATATTATAAACAGTTACATCATTGCCAGATTATGAATACAGAAACAGTAGACAATTAGGTGAGATAAAGATAAATATAAAGATAAAATATTCTTTATTGTACACCAAATTAACAACAAAAGGACAAACACAAAGAAACATACAATTGGCGGCCTTATCGCTAAAAAGCAATTTCTTCCAGGCAACCGTGTTGGACTGGATAGAAAGTGAAATTTTAAAGGGCAGTTCTGGTGTTTCAATTTAAATTAATTAGAAATAGATAAACAAATAAAAATAAATAAACATGCTTAATTTTATCAATATCATATAGGTACATATATAGTTACATAAATAAATACTTATAAAGTTTTCTATTTAAATATACTTAAATCATAAAGACGTTGACAGTGAGAGATATTGTTCTCTAGTGAGTATACCACAACAAGAAAATCATTTTCCATCGTCTTCATCAGCCGAAGTACGTCCGCTGTTGGCCCAAGGCCTCCCCTAAGCATCTCTACAACAACTGGTCTTGTGCTGCTCGCACCCAGTCCCAACTCGCGATCTTCACCAGGTCATCAGTCCACCTTGTTGAAGGCCTGCGTACAGTGCATCTTTCGGTACACGGTCGCGACTCAAGAACGTGTAGGAACCTGTATGTTACATAATATATTTATATTTCTATCCATCAACTACCACCTCACACATCTCTCTATAAATCGTTCTGTACGTACGCCGTAAGCTCTACAACAGGTGTAATGCCAGCTTATTAAAAAATCACAAATAAGATATGTGTGTTAAGGTAATGATTATAATGTTACGGCTAAGACTCTTGCATCTGAGCGATTGAACTTCCTTGTCGTAGTTTTAAATGCTTGCTTTTCGGCCGGCTAACTTTCTTGCGAACAGACGTGTCGCTGCTTATTTTTGAATATTTGAAATTATTGTTTAAATTTGTGTCGAAGCCCCGGGTTTCGCCTCCATTGGTGTGAGGACTTCGCCCGACTCCATCCGAAGCCCCCAAACAGTGAAAAAGTGAAAAAAATTTTATGAAGATTTTGCTGGGATCGAACTCCGAACTCCTGGCGTAAGTAGTGAACGTTTATCCGTTCGACCACGATCACTGGGAGCGTGGCGGTCGAAATTAGCTGTCGCCTTCTACGCGTCGTTACGTCCCACGCACTAATACGAGTCTACGACAACGGCCGGCGCAGCGCTACGATCTTCTACGACCGCTAGCTGCTGCGGTGATTATTGTATAGGTGGATTGTTTTATACGTTTAAGTGCCGAGGTAACAGCAACAGCAAGCATTTGATTTTATTGTTACCATACTGTTTCTCCCATATAAGCTGCGCCATGAACTGTGCTGCTTGTTATAGTATTATTGGCGATAAGGAGGAATATTTGTGCTGCAGTGCAAATATCTGTAACAAAAAGTATCATCTATCGTGCACTGGTGGAGTAAAATTTGCAGGGTCGCCTGCAGTACGTGAACTCTGAATTTGCCCTGAATGTTGTTGCGCGTCCAAGAGGGGTGGAGATAATAGCACGACTCCGGTTGGGGCATCGAAAAAAATCCTTGAGCGAGACCCGAATGTGACACATAGGAAAAAGCCAAATGTAATTATCAGTAATGAATCGTCACCAAATCACATTGACCGGGAATTAATTACTGAGTTACGTGAATTGCGTCGAGTAGTAGAAGTGTTAAAGAACCATCTAAACCACACTGTATCTACCATAACCACCTACGAGGCTAGATTAAAGATCTATGATTCTAAACTGACTTTTGTCTGGGTTTTGTCTCTCCCGACAAACTGTACCACCCCCCGCTTGAGATAGTGGTTGTTCTCCGATCGCAGGGTAATAGCTGTGATCGACTGCAGCCAAGCAACATAGACTCCGAGTTCTGACTGGAGGTCCTGTCGGTAGCGAACCGCGACGCTAGGTCTAGCGGCCAGCAGAACTCCTCCGCAGGCAGTCGCACGATCACGCCGCAGCAGCGTCCAGACTGAGCTGTCGAGAAACGTCTCCGTTGCGGCTACGAGCAGGTGATCAGACAGCGACATGCTGGCATACCAGGGGGCTAATTTCGTCTTCAAGCCTCTAACATTCTGATAGAATATGTTAATCTGCGCAGGTGTCGTGGCGTTATTATAGAGCCTGTGTTGCCCTGCTGGAGGGCCGCTCACGAAAGTGCTGAGAACTAGTGGAATGTCTGACTTTGAAGTTATCGCTTGTGTAGTTGTTTGGCCTCTTATAATTTACCCAGGTTTTAATTCGAGCGTTGACCGGCCACACATCTATCGGGTAGCAAGTATCATAGTAAGCGATAGGCACGCCGATTTTGTACGATTTGTAATCGCCTTTTGCAGTAAGCTCCTCCACCGTACAGAAACTGTTAGGACAGAGTTTTAGCACATACTCACGAACCTCTTCTATAGGTGAGGCCATGTTCCAAAGATGTATATGCTTTCGAACTTCAACAGCTTTTAGTGTCGTCACTGAGGGACCTGCAGTACCGCATTTGGAGATAAGGCGTCGTTTCTTCCCCCTGACCTCATTCCACTGCTGAGTATCGCTGAGTATCGTTTCATCCACTTCGTTTTCAGCTGATCTCTGTTCTGTGTCGTTTTTGAGGGAGCAACCTAGACCTGCATGACTCGATTGTATCTCAAGAGTAACTGCAGTAGAAGGTTGGGTGTCCGATTCCATCTTCCTCTGTTTCTGTGCCTGGGAACCTGAGGTTTTGTTCAGCGTCTTTACAGGAGATTGGCGTAATGCTAGTGGTTGCGACTTCGTTGACTGTCGCGCTGAGACTGGCTGCGGGGTGTGAGTCGCTGTAGGTTGATGTGAGTTGGTCTGGTATGTTTCCAGTTTAGCGTGCAGTAATTTAACTTCAGAAGCGTAATTTATGAGTTTCGTTTCGTATTGGGTTAACACGGCTTCATGGTTGGTCAGTTTAGAATCATAGATCTTTAATCTAGCCTCGTAGGTGGTTATGGTAGATACAGTGTGGTTTAGATGGTTCTTTAACACTTCTACTACTCGACGCAATTCACGTAACTCAGTAATTAATTCCCGGTCAATGTGATTTGGTGACGATTCATTACTGATAATTACATTTGGCTTTTTCCTATGTGTCACATTCGGGTCTCGCTCAAGGATTTTTTTCGATGCCCCAACCGGAGTCGTGCTATTATCTCCACCCCTCTTGGACGCGCAACAACATTCAGGGCAAATTCAGAGTTCACGTACTGCAGGCGACCCTGCAAATTTTACTCCACCAGTGCACGATAGATGATACTTTTTGTTACAGATATTTGCACTGCAGCACAAATATTCCTCCTTATCGCCAATAATACTATAACAAGCAGCACAGTTCATGGCGCAGCTTATATGGGAGAAACAGTATGGTAACAATAAAATCAAATGCTTGCTGTTGCTGTTACCTCGGCACTTAAACGTATAAAACAATCCACCTATACAATAATCACCGCAGCAGCTAGCGGTCGTAGAAGATCGTAGCGCTGCGCCGGCCGTTGTCGTAGACTCGTATTAGTGCGTGGGACGTAACGACGCGTAGAAGGCGACAGCTAATTTCGACCGCCACGCTCCCAGTGATCGTGGTCGAACGGATAAACGTTCACTACTTACGCCAGGAGTTCGGAGTTCGATCCCAGCAAAATCTTCATAAAATTTTTTTCACTTTTTCACTGTTTGGGGGCTTCGGATGGAGTCGGGCGAAGTCCTCACACCAATGGAGGCGAAACCCGGGGCTTCGACACAAATTTAAACAATAATTTCAAATATTCAAAAATAAGCAGCGACACGTCTGTTCGCAAGAAAGTTAGCCGGCCGAAAAGCAAGCATTTAAAACTACGACAAGGAAGTTCAATCGCTCAGATGCAAGAGTCTTAGCCGTAACATTATAATCATTACCTTAACACACATATCTTATTTGTGATTTTTTAATAAGCTGGCATTACACCTGTTGTAGAGCTTACGGCGTACGTACAGAACGATTTATAGAGAGATGTGTGAGGTGGTAGTTGATGGATAGAAATATAAATATATTATGTAACATACAGGTTCCTACACGTTCTTGAGTCGCGACCGTGTACCGAAAGATGCACTGTACGCAGGCCTTCAACAAGGTGGACTGATGACCTGGTGAAGATCGCGAGTTGGGACTGGGTGCGAGCAGCACAAGACCAGTTGTTGTAGAGATGCTTAGGGGAGGCCTTGGGCCAACAGCGGACGTACTTCGGCTGATGAAGACGATGGAAAATGATTTTCTTGTTGTGGTATACTCACTAGAGAACAATATCTCTCACTGTCAACGTCTTTATGATTTAAGTATATTTAAATAGAAAACTTTATAAGTATTTATTTATGTAACTATATATGTACCTATATGATATTGATAAAATTAAGCATGTTTATTTATTTTTATTTGTTTATCTATTTCTAATTAATTTAAATTGAAACACCAGAACTGCCCTTTAAAATTTCACTTTCTATCCAGTCCAACACGGTTGCCTGGAAGAAATTGCTTTTTAGCGATAAGGCCGCCAATTGTATGTTTCTTTGTGTTTGTCCTTTTGTTGTTAATTTGGTGTACAATAAAGAATATTTTATCTTTATATTTATCTTTATCTCACCTAATTGTCTACTGTTTCTGTATTCATAATCTGGCAATGATGTAACTGTTTATAATATGCAATTATACCTATACGATCAAATCATTATAGTCCATTATAGTATAATACCAGCTGCCCTAAATTCTTAAATCGACACCTCAATTATAGGCAAAGCAAATTAAAATGGCTTATGGCAAACGAGCCGATTGCATGCAGAAAACGTCTAACCTTTTTCTGCTTGTACTGAATCCATAAAGAAAATGTTATATTTATTATGGTGTCGAATAAGAGAGATTACCGTTTGGGCCACTCGTTGCTCATAAGTTTTGTTAGTAGATTAGGTATATCCAAAAGCATTATGTTAAGGACTCTTTGGAATAATAATCGCTTACAATCAGAAGGTCTTTGATATAAGTAGCAAACGATCTAGCTGGTCACCGTTACCTAAGAAATAACGGGGGAATGTTACCTATTAGCAGACGCATTGCCGACCTGTAAGTAATTGTAATAGTAATATTATCAACAAGGGAATAGCAGAAGCATTGCCGACCTTTGAGTAAATGTAATGGTAATAGGTACTACCAGATGTTAATCACTTTATTCATTTATAATATATGTAAAACACAATAAATTGAAAGAAACAAAACAAAGAGAAGTAACATAATAATATAATAAAAAAGAAAAACAAGTTTAACAAAGTTGCTGCTTATTCCATTATAAAACTTTCCGGGGAAAACCTTTGTTGCGTTTTTGCAGCTTCTTTTCGGTACGAAGTCTCCATTTAAGCGTCATTGAACTACAATTGATTGTGAGGTTTAAAATATATACTCTGTTTGAAGTTCGTTTTAGAAATAATAAAACTATAGTTTATAAAACAAACGTAGTAATATTATATCAGGTAACTATTTATATACTATTTTTAGATAGGACGTTAGAATGCGACGCGGCAGACCAAGCGAAGATGCCGTAACGAGCTGGAAGCATTGCAGACTGATTGGACCACAGTACAGAAAGACAAAGTGGAAAGAATAGTAGATATTTTCAATATCTAAAATCATACAAATAATCATACTTAATAAGAGCTGTTTGATGGCAGCTTATTATTATAGGAGAAATACCAACCCACCTCTTGTCTAAAGACTGCACACACATCTATAAGCAAAGAGCGGCGATGGGCTCGCCACCTATTTGATGCTGAGTTTAGTTGTTATTAGGTGAAACGTGGGCTGTGGTAGTGAACTGCTTTTGCGGCCCTTATTGCCTAGTCTCTGACCAACCATTCGGAGATAAAAAGTCGTGATTGTATAAATGTATTTATTTCAGATGCTTCCACAGGAAAGGAAAGTATACAGCGAGCGGTAGATCTACTTAAGGGGATCCTGCACGAAATTGTGTAAATTTACGTATTTTTCAGTTACATGTACTATGCGCTGAATTAGTTAAATAAATTAAAAGAACTTACGTAAGTTAGCCTGATCATTGCACAAGGTCGTGGCCTCGTTGAAATTTGAATCAAATTCTTTGAACATATCAAACAATACATAAATCTAATGACTTCTAAAAACATTTTTCTTCGACAACTATCTTAATTTTACGCATAAAAACAATAATTCTTACATGAAAATATTTGTATTGATATTGCGCAGGTCACCCCTATCTCAAAAAAGTAAACTTTAATTTTAAACACAAGCGCGTGATGGTTTTGTACATTTCTCAGAATAAAAACATTGCTCTAATCAAATTACTAGGTCTGAATCTTCAAAGCAGAATTGTTTAAATATTAATATGATTGATTTTGCTTTGAAGTTTATTATGAGACTTATGTCAGTTTTTGCGATCGCGCGGCACCGCGCAGCACCCTCTAAATGCAACAAACGGCAAAGGGTTTAAAATATCGGTATAAAAAAGGATAAAAATTATCTCCAGATAAACTGTCTTCATTTTAATATTGTGTTGTGTTCGAGTTGCTACGGAGTAAATTTGTTCTTTTTATTAATTTACGTTTTTCAATATTACATATTTTATTATAAGTTGTTATAATTATATAATCACGACTATTAACCCCGAAGGATTAGTCAGAGACAAGGCAATGAGGCCCGCAAAAGGATAACAAAACACAAAGGAAAGTGAAAAGTGCACTATGACTGCTGCCATAGTGCACTTTTCACTTTCCTTTGTGTTTTGTTGTGTTTCTCCTTCTACTCGCATTTGATTCAGTATGTTTCCTTAATTTCAAGTCTTGATAATTAATTGTACATACGTCTTACGTCACACGTGTCATCATCAGCTGATACGTACGAGTGAAAATAATAAAACTGAGGAACTGTGGATCCAATCGTTCTTAGCAAATAAAGCTGAGTAGAATGATATTAATCCACTAAAGAAACAAAAAGTTAAGACTCATTTTAAGATGCTACTTAACTTACCTTTTACTTTCTTGAAACAATCGAACTAGAACAAACCATTTTTACAAGAAAAAATGTTCGAATTGAAGACACTCTTTTTTATAAAAACCCTATTTATAAATAATATGTTTACAGAAAATGCTGCAATTAACTTTTGAGCTATAATTTTAAAACTTTGCCAACATTTATAATTATGACGCATAACGCACTGATGGCTTCGTCCAACCGTATGTTACAGAGCGAAGGTTTTACAACCGCAGAAAGAAATATGGGTCTTAAACTTACACGTGGCTGAAGTTTATTTTAATTTATGCCAACGTAAAATCAACATTGGCCACGGAACTTCCTTTGTCGAATTATTTAATTTTCCCTTTGTCGGTCCGTGAGCCTATTCGCCGTCTGATTACTCCAACCGAAGGTAGTAACGAAGTTTCTTTTGTACGTACCCAGTAAAAGACAATAAGTACACACGTTACGGACTGCCCAGTTGCGATACCTTGAACCATGTTTGCCTACAATCCCATGTGTATTATCCGTCTGATCGTGTTTATACCACAGAGTTAAGAACTAATAGATATTGATATACCTAATTATTTGACCTCATTAATTTATAGTTCGATGTTTGGTTACGACACGCGGGCTACAAGATAGAGGGCGTATTAACTGACTGATTTTTAGTAGAATTTTCCACTTTACGTTAACACCGAAGCAGTGACGCTTCTTTAGTTATAGAATCTTAAGGTGAGACATACCCAGTCTCACAATAAGATTCTACAACATCGAATGAGAGCAAATACTTACCTGGACCCATTTAAAAAACAATAATTTCGGATACTTTATTAATCTATCAAAAGAGCGGGTTATTGTTTTGGGAACAGATGCAGCGGCGCAGATGGACAACAGAACAAAATTATCCAATAGTACCCAAGTAATTTGTTTTCGGCATCGCTCAATGGCGTTATACCACCTGGTACGAGTAAGTATGACAAATTATTTCTTGATCGAAAATGATGAGGTTACTAGTATGCTTCTTTCATTAATTGTTGCTTAGTAGTGCATTGCTTCTTGGAATTTAATATACTTAGTGATTATTTCCAGAAAACCTGTAAGTATTATTTATACATCTTTCAGGCAACATTGGAATGGACAAGAAATATTTAAGACAAGAATCAATTTCTAACAACTTATTGTCTGTGTCTATTCTTGGAGTGTTTAGGTCTATGCAGTACACAGATACCCTTTACTGGCGCCTGTTAACGGTTCCTACTGATATATCCCCCTGTTTTATGCCAGCCATGTGTGTTATTTGCTCGCCGTGTTTATTTGGAAATCCTGCTGTACACGGATCGGGGAATAAATATGATAGAACTAGCTACGTATATACATTTGTTAGAATTTTCTGTTTTAGATCGTCGGTGATTAGTGGTATTATACGAGTAATTTATAAGTGAATTAGGCGTGTAAAGTATAGCAAACTATAGCTTATATACTTCATGCACAGTCCAACTGCCCACTGCTGGGCAAGAAGCCATTGAAATCAATTTCAAATGAATCTCAACGACCTCCTTGGTCGAATGGTTTGTGCACCGGTTTTCATGGTGTCGCCATCTCTGAGGTCCCGGGTTCGATCCCCGGTCGGATCTACTTAGAAATTATTGTTTTACTAAATTGTCTCGGGTCTGGGTGTTTTCTATGTATAATAAGTATGTATTTAAGTATTTTAAGTATGTTTATCCGTTGTCTAGTAACCATTTAACGAGTTTCATAACAAAGCTTCTCTTGGGCTAGATAATTGGTGTGAGTGTAGGAAAGTTTATTTATTTATAGAAATTTCAAAACATCGAAAAATCCGAAAGCACGCTTCGCTCGACCTGAATATTGACATTCGTATGCCACTATGACTATGCCACTAAGGTCAAGTGAAAATATAGAAAAATTTCATGATGTTATTATAAACGCCTCGGTGGGCGTGTGGTCAAGCGCTCGGGGTCGATATTCGGAGGTCCCGGGTTCTATTCCCAGGTTGGACGAAGTGTGTTTTCGGATTGTTCGATGCATTGCCCAAATTTGTGATGGCCGACCCGCAGCTGGCAAGCGAGGTGATTCATTCAATACCCATATTGTAGCAATGACTTGAATTCAATGATAATTATTTATTAATTTATATTAGGTACGCAGAAAGATAAAAGACAAACTCAAACTGAAATTCAAACTCAAAATATATTTATTCACTAAACTCAATTAATAAGTACTTTGAATCGTCCAAATTTTGAATCTACCACCCATTCAGGATTTTTCATTCACGTCATTTTTTAACTGTGGCAAAGAATAAGAGGGCTCTCGCAGGAGCGGATGCACAAAGAGTCGCGCGGGTAGGGCAGGAGTTGATCTCGCAGCCTACGGGTAGCCGTAGCTATTAGCGGCTCGCTAAGGCCGTGCAGGCCAACTTCTGCTCTCCTTCGTTGCCTCCGTTGAAACATCCAGATGGTTCGTTAGCCTACCAGCCGCTTGAGAAGGCGAACTTGTTGGCTGACCTTTTCGCGGCTAATTCGCGCATCGACGATTGTGGTGCCGCTCCACCTATCATAGCACATTGTGGGGCCACCATGCCTGATATTCGTATCAGGCAGTGTGATGTACGTGCCGTGCTGCGGTCGCTCGATGTGCGGAAGGCTAGCGGGCCGGATGGTGTTCCGGCGATTGTGCTGCTCAGATGCGCGGCTGAGTTGTCTCCTGTGTTGACACGATTGTTTAGGATGACTTACGATACCGTGATTGTGCCGGTGTCTTGGAAGAAAGCGAACATACAACCCATCCCTAAAAAAGGAGATCGCTCGGATCCAGCCAACTATCGACCCATCGCTGTAACTTCTGTGCTGTGCAAGGATCACACCTAGAGGATCACTCGCTGCTCCATGATCGCCAGTATGGGTTCAGACCCAAGCGATCAACTAGTGATCTTCTAGCGTACGTTACTCACGCGTGGGGTAAAGCGATGGATAAGCATGGCGAATCTCTGGCAGTTAGCCTTGATATCGCCAAAGCTTTCGATAGAGTATAACATCGCTCCCTTCTTTCCAAGTTTCCAGCCTTCGGTGAGCCACCCCGTTTGTGCGCCTGGGTTGCAGGCTTTTTAGAAGAGCGGAGGATTCGTGTCCTTTGTGAGGGTAGTTCCTCCGAGTTCTAAAAAGTCAATGCCGGAGTGCCGCAGGGTTCTGTGCTCTCACCTACTGTATTTCTTCTGCATATCAATGACATGTTGTCCTTGGGCAATATTCATTGTTATGTGGATGACAGTACGGTGCATGAGCGGTACAAAGAACATCCTGCGGCAAAGCAAGCTGATATCGTGGTGAAAAGGCAAGACCTGGTTGCCAAACTGAAAATGACTCTCGATCGTGTCTACAAGTGGGGATCTGAAAACCTGGTTGAGTTTAATGTCAGAAAAACCCAGGTTTGTGCATTCTCGTCCAAGATAACTCCCTTCCTTACACCTCCCTCTCCTCAGAGCTCTCCTTTACCCATTTCAGTGGACCTCAGCATTCTTGGCATGGACATCGGTCAGGAACTGAATCCAAAATGCTACATCGAGAGTGTTATTTTAACTACCTCCCGTAAGTTGGGTATTCTCAATAAGGTGAGGCGGTTTTTCACTCCCGAGCAGCGCTGTTTGCTGTACAAGACTCAGGTGCGATTGAGTATGGAGTATTTTTTTTTTACGGGTAACGGGTAAGCGCTTGGCCTTCATCTCACCTGATGGTAAGTGACGATAAGGCCGAAGACGGAAGCGCGCTTCACCTGGAATCCTCAACCACTGTGGAACTGGCTATCTTATCTCTAACTGTCGGAACACAACTATGCTATAAACATCGTTGTTATGGCGACAGACTTAGATAAGATGGTGGTAGCTAGCCAGGCGGACTTAACAGCCCTACAGCCAACCAAACCGAGCACACAAAGATGTACCCCCCGCTGGGAATTGAACCCGGGACCTCCGGGACCCGGGTCTGAAACCGGTGGCTTAACCACTAGACGACGGAGGCGGTTAAAATTAATATTATTATTACAGACTAGGCAATTAGGACTGAAAAAGCATTTCTCTTCCATAGTCCACTTTTTACCAAATAGCGACTGCACATGTGCTTAGCGTGACAGGTGGTGAGCAAATCGCCCCTTTAAGCTATAGGATGTATGTGTGGTCTTTAGTCCGTTAGTCGCATTTTACCACACTCAAGAAAGAGAGGGGGTGGTAGTATTCGTTCACCGCTACGCCACACGGTTATAGTATATGAGAAAACTGTAACAAGGATCAGGAAAACAAAATTTTTTAACAAAGTTATACTTGAAATAAATTTTCATAAACATTCTATTGCGATAAAGTTAATCCAAAAAGCAATGATAATATTTTCTAAAACAAAATTTAATAAGAATCATTTTGCTTTAACGCAGCGAGTTGTACACATTATTTTTCGTTTCAATTTTCATACAGATTCCTGGCAAATTGGAGGCATTTAAGATACAATTTGGATCCATTCACCGCTGACTGAATCGTTCGCGGCGGTCAAAGGCCATGACTACGTGTTCCCCGGGCAGGCGGAGCCACGGCCCGACTTTGGGGCCGTTCTGACTTTGGGGCCGTTCTGACTTTGGGGCCGTTCTGACCTTTTTTAACGTTTTGAAACAATTATTCACCGTGTCGCGTAGCGGTGAAATAATACTACTACCCCCTTTTTTCCTCTGGGTGTCGTAAAAGGCGACTAACGGACTAAAGACTGCACATACATCCAACAGCTTAGAGCGGCGATGGGCTCAGTTTTTGAAACGTGAACTGTAACAGTGCAATACTTTTGCTCTAATCATTTGCTAGTCTCTGATTAACCCTTTGGGGATAATAGTCGTAATTATTATGTATGTATATATGTATGTATGTATGTATATGTTTCATATATTTCGGAGGCGCCAGTAGCCGAACAGATGCCCAAGTTAACGCGAGAATTATAAATAATAAATTTCACAACTGTCACACCAATCATTCAGCCCCAAACTAAGCATAGCCTGAACATGGTGACTGAATAACTGTTAAACATATATCTATGACTCGGTCACAAATGCTCGTGCTCACCACACAAACCTAATGTTTGTGTGGTGAGCCCCAACAGGATTCGAACGCGGGACCGTGGGTTGCGCAGTCAGGGTCGCTGACCACTAGACCATCTGGTCGTCCAACGTTGCTCGATCCCCATATCCCCGCTAGAATACCAGCGCTGTTGCGATACGCCTCATTCGCATCACAAGCACAAGGTAAAGCCAATCCTGATTGACAATTTGTTTGTTATTTTTCTTTTTATTACATACACACATACATAAAATCATGACTATTATCCCCGAAGGGTTAGTCAGTGACTAGGCAATGAGGACCGCAAAAGCAGTCCTCTGCCATAGTCATGAAGTTGTAGGTATTATTACTATTACTACAACTTCATGGCCATAGGTCACTTTTCACCAAATAGCGACTGCACAATGTGCTGTTGGAGATGGATGTACAATCTTTAGTCCGTTAGCCAGTCGCCTTTTACGAGACCCAAGGGAAGAGAGTGGGTGCTAGTATTGTACCAAAGTATGTTTACAAAAGTAATAATATTTCTTTGATCTTCTTCTTTATCGTGTTAAATAAAGGAGGATAGAATAATAATATAACATAGAATATTACCTAATAAAAATCACTTTTGTATTTTTATTGCAGTCAGCCAAAATAAATTAGTTAAACTGTTTTCTCATTCATGATTATTTATTGAACACAAATGCCTATATACATCTTTTTATAAAATAAACTAATCAAGGCAAGAACTGGTTGCCAAACTGAACCTGACTCTCGATCGTGTCTCCAAGTGGGATCTGAAAACTTGGTCGAGTTTAATGTCAGAAAAACTCAGGTTTGTGCATTCTCGTCCTAGATAACACCCTTCCTTACTCCTCCCTCTCTTCAGAGCTCTCCTTTACCCATTTCAGTGGACCTCAGCATTCTTGGCATGGACATCGGCTAGGAACTGAATCCAAAATGCTACATTGTTGAAAGTGTTATTTTAACTGCCTCTCGTAAGTTGGGTATTCTCAATAAGGTGAGGCGGTTTTTCACTCCCGAGCAGCGCTGTTTGCTGTACAAGACTCAGGTGCGATCGAGTATGGAGTATTGTACCCATATATGGGACAGCTCCGCAAAATACCTCCTCGATGCACTTGATAGACTGCAAAGTCGAGCGGTACGGATTATTGGAGATGCTGAGGTACAGCCTCTCTTGAGGACCTCCAGCTGCGTAGAGACATTGCTTCTCTCAGTGTCTTTCACCGAAATTACTACGGAGAGTGTTCTGAAGAACTTTTTTATCTAATCCCGCCCTCTCCTTTCCTGTCCCGGACTACACGTGCTGGTCTTAGGAACCACCATCATACTGTGCAGAATATCAGCACTCTTACCAAAAAATTTCAAGTCGTTTCTCTGTAAGACCATTCGGCTTTGGAATTCTCTGCCGGCGCATGTGTTCCTATAATCCCGGGTCTTTTAAACGGGGCGTGAAACGGCATTTATGCATGCCGTCATGAATGCGGGTGCGCTTGTTACCGTGCTTGTTCCACGGTGGAGAGCGCTTTCATTATTTTGGACTACATCGGCTTCGTACCATCAGGCAGGATGTAGTCACTATGACGTGTCACATAAAAAAAAACATTATTCATACAACACACTCGAAGCTTCAATCATCACAGAAGAATCCACTTCCAGCTGGTGCTGGAGATGGTGGTCCTTGGCTTGTGCCAGGAAGGTTCCAATCACCATACCATTTTGCCAATCTTCCAATCGGGATTACCCTGTGCCATTACTATTTAATTTGGGCAAAGGTTCGCCATTTGTTTGTGGCCCATCGTGTGGCAAGCGACCTTTAGGACCACCAGTGGGCTTTGATAAATCCCAATTGAAATCCACCACCATTACAAATCGCATAGGACTAGTTCTCATCGTTGGACTTAAGATGAAATACAAAACTTCACACAATACACGCTTTTCGTCGTCGTCCCAGACGTTTTGAATTGCTTGCACATGCACATTTAACAATAAATTCACTTGAATTCCACTTGACTCTCCGAGATTTTCGTTTGAGATGTTTGTTTATGTAGTTGCTAGGATACCTACTTTATCTAGTTCTCAGAACAATAATTAGTTATTGTTCTGAGATCTAGTTGACCAACAAAGAGTAGAGTTAGATAATGTGTTTTATTGGACACGATGGCAAATTGCGTACGTTCAGAAACTACTTAGTGGATTAATGCCGAAAAAACAACAAAACACAAATTTATGCCATAAATATTAAGTTTAGCGAAATATTCGGTTCGGTTAGTATGATAGTGAATAAAAATTATTTTTTTTAATAAATATCGTCCTTATGTAGTTTATTTATTTATTTGTAAACCACAATGACCCATATGGATTTGTGAGCCACTTTTTCTGAGTGAGTTTTGTTAAAGTTTTGATAAAGTTTTGCTACCAAAATACTATCGTGAGCGTTATCGAATAGTAAGCAAATACATTTACTATACCATTACGAGAATTGTTCGTGCTAAGGGCGGGTAGTACTGAGAGTTACCGCTGCCATATGTGTCAGGTATTATTATTATTAAAAACATATACATATAAAAAGTAGGTCGAGTAGCCCCAGCACTATTCTTTCTCATGCATTTTGAGCAGCTTGGCGTGAAATTGAGGCTGTGGCGGCGCGGGCGTGGCCCGCTCTGTGATAACGCGTGTAGCTTTTTCGTTTCTGATTTATGGCCTTGTCGGAAAGCGTCCTTTTTCAAATTATACACACGTGTTGAAAAACTGGATAATCAAAATAGGGAAGGATTCTTCAAAGGTAAAATTTGTTGTTAACCTTTGTTATTACAGGTTGAGAAGTCCAAATGGGTCGAAAGGTGGAAACTATATATAACACAGGTATAGGGAAACAAGTTGTAAGAAAGTATGTCTTCGAGATTTTTATTCGTTTTATATATATTCATTTTTATGTACTTATTCTGCTATTACTACAAAATCTAGTGAGTTTTGCCAACATAGAAAGAAAATAAAATGAGATTGTAAATGACGATTTTCGAAGAGATACTACATTTAAAATTGTAAAAATGTGATACCCACCATGTCAACAACCTCTAAATCTCATCTCATCCCTTATTTTTGTAAAATCTAAGGCTCTTCCATCTCAGACTAACGTTATTTCATGTCGACAACGTGAATATAGAATAAGCGTGATCCCGACTCCTTTATGCATAGCAGACGAGAACTCTTCCGAAACTTAATATATGGACCTAAAGATAAACGTCCCAGTTAATTTAATGTGCTCTGACTCGTATCAGTGGAACTTTCGCGCGATTACAGCGTTTAGAATGCACTTTATAGACAAAGTTGCTTCTATAGTTGAAACCAACTGCAACATTAATTTAGCTTAGCCAACTTGTCGTGTTCTCTTTCGTCAAAGTAATAATACAGCACGTTTGCCAGATTGTTATAGACCAAAGTGACGGGTGGAGCGGATGCTTTTGTTGCATTTAGATAATATAAGTTTGTTAATCGAAAATTAACACGTTTTAATTTAAATTTCAATGTGTATCATACTAATGTTTACAGTCTTTCTGTTATCGATCTTAAGTTCAGAAAAATTACTTGTCATTCAATATACGAGGGGCGTTCAAAATATTCTCGGTATTGATACGTTACAACCTCTTTTATATATATATTTGTTACTGGCCGCTAAGATTCATCCATTGACATTAAAAAAAAGTAAAATTGGAACCGAGATGTTCTTTTGTTTTTCTGCAATTGCCGAACAAACATGAACACCATGAGCGAATTAACAATTTTAACGAAATTAGAGCACCGATCCGTCATAAAATTCTTGACAAAACAGGGTAAAAATCAAAAAACCATAAAAGAGGAAATGGATTGTGTTTACCGTGAGTCTGCTCCTTCTTTATCTACTGTTCAAAAATGGTCAAGCGAATTTAAGCGTGGAAGGGAGAGTATTGAAGATGACCCTAGACCTGGCCGGCCTGTAGTGGCTACCTCACAAGAAAATATTGATAAAGTGGAAAAACTTATATTGGAAGACGGCCGAGTGAAGGTAAAATCTATAGCTCAAGTAACCAATCTCTCTATTGGTACCGTACATGACATTATACATGACCATCTTAATATGTCAAAAGTAAGTGCAAGATGGGTTCCGCGAATGCTGACGCTTCTTCAAAAGGATATGCGTGTGGCTTGCTGTTCAGATTTTATCGACCTGTGTGGTGAAAATCCCGATGAGGTGCTGCAAAAAATAGTTACTGGAGATGAAACCTGGGTTCATCATTATGACCCAGAGAGCAAACAGGAGTCCATGCAGTGGCACATTAAGGGTTCAGCTCATCCCAAGAAGTTCAAGGTAATCCCGTCAGCTGGCAAGGTCATGGCCACAATATTTTGGGATTGTGAAGGAGTTTTGCTTATCGATTATAAAGAAAAAGGTGTAAATATCACAGGGCAGTACTACGCTAACGTTATACGTCAATTAAGAGATGCGATCAAAGAAAAAAGGCGAGGAAAGTTAACCAAAGGTGTTCTGCTTCTGCATGACAACGCCCCTGTCCATACTGCTCATATTGCCAAGGCAGCTATTGTTGAATGTGGGTTTGAAACTGTTACTCATCCACCCTATAGTCCGGACTTAGCCCCAAGCGACTTCTTTTTGTTCCCCAATCTTAGAAAGGATCTGCGTGGAAATAAATTTTCTGACGATGAAGCGTTGAAGACGGCCGTGGAGGAGCATTTTTACACCAAAGATAAAAAATATTTTTATGAGGGATTAAAAAAAATAATTGATCGATCTTATAAGTGTATGAACATAGGGGGGGAGTATATTGAAAAATAAAAATATCAAACTTTTCGTACTTGTTTGTTTTTATCCACATACCGAGAATATTTTGAACGCCCCTCGTACATGCTCGTGATTGGTCTAACTGCGGCCAATAAAGGGACTGAATGTAAAAAAATGTCTAGTTCATAGATTTAAAATTTCAATCAATCATTCATTGGTTTTGTCTTCAAGGGCGTGTGGACGCCACTGTAATATTCATAATTATAATATCTGTTATTGTTACCTATTAAACTCAGTCTGACGTAGAAGGCGACTAACTGACTAAAAACTGCACATACATCCAACTGCACATACAGCTGTATTGTTAATTTACGTTTTATTAAATTTTTGGTAATTGTAGTACAATATCATTAATATTTTGTGTATATTTATATCTAGCTAACAAACACAATGCTACTTTTGAGCAGCTGTCAATGTTCTACGAGCGTTTGACCATTCGGCCACCGAGACGTTTACAAGACTCCATTTTTTTATCTCACTGAAACATACAACATTATAATTCAATAGTGTGTACTACATTAAACTGCATTTCTTGCAGTTGTTTTACTACATAATTAATTTATTAGGTTAACGATCGGACTTGAACATAACAGAATTATAAAACAGTCAAAGGTGAACAGTAGTGCATCCCATTTTTTTTAAGGCGAGTCCTTTCGAGCTCTTATCTCTCGCTCTCTCGATGGTACGACGACGGTACGGGACGAGTGTAACAGCGGCGCTATTTATACACATTTTATACACATACGAAAAATTGCTGTTTCTTGAAAATCTGTCATTAATTGTTACATTTTTGGAAAACTAAAAGATACCTAATAAAAAATCTGTTATTTAAACGTTCTGAAAGTTACTCTATTCCTACTTAAAACAGTATACCTACTCAAAATAGGCTACATACAAAACAGTAAAAATATCGAAAATTCATAACAGCCCCAATTTGACGTGGTTGAAGGCGTAGTTGCTAATAAACAACATAAATTCCTACTGTGCATATTTTTACTGCGGCCACAGGGAATCGTGAAAAAATGCGTTACTAAGAAACGCGGTTTAGTGCAATCCTTAGAATAACATGCATTGCACAAGTCCGGACGGTCCGGACGGTTCCGGGAAAAAAATATTTACTAATGCTGTCTGGAGTTGAATTTCATGAGCTTGCAACACACCTGCGTGTTGGTGGCTGGCATTAAGTTTTATTTTAAAAAGGTAAGGATTTATAACTCTAGAAGTAGAAGGTCTCAATGAGATAATGTCGTGATGACCTACGTGATCGAGTACGCCGGTTCTGGCGTCGCTCTATCTCTAAGGTGCCGGGCTCAATTCTCGGTCGGCTCAATTTAGAAAAAAACTGCTTTTAAAATTGAACTCTGGTCTGGGTGTTTTCTAGGTTTATTCGTCATCTAATTAACCATTTAAACAAGTTTTAAAAGAAGCTTAGCTTGGGCTACTTAATGGTGTGAGCGTCGAAAGTTAATATCGTCAATTTGTAAGCCCTTCTTATTACACAAACTACATTTACGAGTATAATCTTTTACCTTCTTATCAGTCCATGTGTCCCACAGCAGAGAATTCCATGTAGAATGTAAGTCCAATTGCTGACATTTTCAGGTTTATGATAAACGTAACAAGTAAGTACCTTATCGGCATAATTCAATAAAAGCCTTACATAAATCCATGATGCCTAACAGTATCGAGGCACATCATTACTGTCAACGCACGGAGATTGCGCCTGATGTATTCCGTTAATCTGTAAATTGAAGCCCATTCGTATACATGTATGATATTTGCATTCCAAATTTGTAGCGAATGTGCTTGAACAATGTTCCTATTACATTGAAACGAGGAATTGAATTAAACCTGGTTCTTACATCATAAACGTCCTAGTACTAGGCAGTTTTTTACATATTATAATCACGACTATTATTCCCGAAGGGTTAGTCAGAGACTAGGCAATGAGGACAGAAAAATTTGTCCTCTGCCATAGTCCACGTTTCACCAAATAGCGACTGCACATGTGCTCAGAGTGACAGGTGGTGATCCCATCGTCGCTTTATGCTGTCGGATGTATGTGCAGTCTTTAGTCCGTTAGTCGCCTTTTACGACACCCAAGGGAAGATAGGGGGTGGTAGTATTATTTTAGTCAGCTGCTACGTGACACGGCTCCAGTTTTTTTTATTTTCAGTCTATAAACGTCCCACTGCTAGGCACTATCCTTACCACATGACAACAGCACATGGAGAGAGGTAGGGCCACAACCTACCATGCTGGCCCTATGTGAGTTAATGGGTTTCAATGACTGCCATCTTTTACGTGCCTTCTGAAGCGCAGAGGAGCTCAAGATGTTTTCTTATAATAATAATAATAAAATATACTTTAATTGCACACAAGAACATACACAGAAAATAACATTTTTACAGAGACAAAGTACAAAACAGGCGGCCTTATTGCTAACAAGCAATCTCTTCCAGGCAAATTGGGTGATAAAAATATAAAATTCTATTCCTTCCTTAAAGGCCGGCAACGCGCCTGCGATTCCTCTGGTTTCGCGGGTGTCCATGGGCGGCGGTGATTACTTTCCATCAGGTGACCCGCTTGCTCGTTTGCCTCCTTCAGCTATAAAAAAAAAAAGATAGAATAATAAAATGGGTGCAAGAATAAGGAAATAAGAAAATAGGAATATAAGATGTGTTTTTTAAAAACTAGATAGACAAAATAAGACATAATAATTAAATAAATGAGATAAAATAGATCATGCAATATTATATAATAGGAAATAAATAAAGCTATGAAGGCATACTTAAGAAATGACTCTGGACCTGACCCTTAAACGAATTCAACGTGCGAGCACTCCTGATGCTCTCTGGTCAATGATATTATATTAATATTGTAACATCATTGTCTCTGGTAGTGCATTTCAAAGCCGGACAGCATGCACAGAAAAGGAGTAGGATAGGAAATCTGTGGAATGAAGAGGAGTTAAAAAGAGCAAGGTTGTAAGCAGAGCGCAGGGTACGGCTAGAGGAAGAGGAACAGAAGGAAAAATAATTTCGTAGATAAGGAGGAGAAGTTGGTAAAAAGAGGACAGAATAATAGAAAAGATAGAACGTGTAAGTCCCTACGCCGTCGTATTGGGAGCCAGTTAAGCTGAGCTCGATAACTTGAAACATGGTCGTATTTCCTTAAATTAAAAATAAATCGAATGCATAGATTCTGCAGACGCTCCAGCTTATTAAGATTTCTATTTATATTTTGTTGACCCATCCAGTTGAAAACACACGAAATGTATTAGGGCCGCGTGGTAAAGTAATCAATATTCTAAGTACCTAAGTGCTAAAGGAACGTTTATAGGCTGATGATGATGATGAACTGGTGCGAGGAGTATTCTTTTGCAAAAGCTACGAAGCTCACAGGCGACAGACGAATATTTAAGTCTCTCTGCTCAAACTTTACCACAATGTTATGATATACAGAGACCACCAAAACGTGATAATGTAATCAAAACGAAAGGAGCCCTTAAAGGCAAATCGCATTAAGTGCATTTTACATTAAACCTAATTATCAAGTCCATTCGGAGGCCTTCGAATTTTGTAGTCCTAAGCGGGCACCCTACTCGCTCTTTGTTTTCTTCCTTTTGTTTCGATTTTTGTGGTTTTCTTTTGTAACGCCCAAAGAAATCTCTTTATTTTCCGTCGACGAAGCTTTTTCTTAGCATTACAAAGTTATTGAGATAGCCCGCAAACTACCCGGCGCATACAGCTCCCGACTGAAGTTTACATTCTCGACGGCAAAAACACTTGGTCGTTAAATGAATCTCAATGTCTTCGCTCACTTTCCTCCACTGGTTCTTATTGCTGATGTGTTAAAGATACTTTTCGATTGGTCCACATGAAGTTGTGCTCGTGATGATATAATAAGGCATTGTTTTTGCTCATTGCTGGTGTTTTTACAAAATTTCCTTTAAGCGCCCGCGAAATGTTTCTTTGGCGTCCCCACTCCCTTTTGATCTATTGTTTCAGATTTTCCGTCGCTTTTTTCACATTAATTAATGCTTATTTTATTTACTGCTCAGGTGTTCATGTTTTGTTTTTGTGTTTTCGCTTATTAGGTTTCTATTGTACTGTACAATAGAGCAATCGACATGGCATTTTCGTTAGCATTCTTGTAAGATATTATGAATAGGAAAGTGTAAACGAATTCAATGCGAGAGAAGCCGTGGGCAAAATACAGCTGTTGTCGAATAAGCTTTCTCCGGTGTCCTAGTTTCGTTCTTAGTATATAAGCTAGAGATACAAGATATTATTATAATGCTTTAAGTTGGTCCTTGCTGATATGTTTAGTTAATTATAATTTCCAATTATTGCGAACTTTCATAAAACGTTCTATCTCGGTCACAATCGTTTTCTGATTTTGTATTAATGTCAAACAAGTTATCAGTCCGATTTCCATTCACCATTTAATATTACAAAAGAACAGTTATTACGTTCGTTTTCTTTGGACACAAAAAGAATTTTCTTTGAGGTTTAAAATTTGAATCGCTTTTGTATGTCGGAATGAAATAGAAATAATGGTATAGGTGATGTTTGCATTAAAACGGTCGGGTAGATAAATGTTTCGCTGAAATCACGGGCTGTAATATTGGGTAGGGTTACCACGTATGATAATGAGTAGGTATATTTTAAATACTGTAAAAATATTATTTTTTCAGTCCACAGTGCTCATGGCCTCCATTTCACTTGATGGAAGTAATAATTTTCACGACTTCCGTGGTTGAGTGATTAGCACGCCAGGTCTGACGTCGCACCATCTCTGAGGTCACGATTTCAATTCCCGGTCGGATCAATTTAGAGAAAAACTGTTTTACTTAATTAATTTCGGGTCTGGGTGTTTTTTTCTATATTTATGTACATTTATCCGTTATTTTACCATATTAACAAGTTTCAAAAGAATACTCATCTTGGTCTAGATCATTGGTGTGAACGTAAACTAATTTAATTTAATTTAATAATAACACAGAACTGCAATGCTGGGCGAAATAATGCTATTACATAGTTGTTATGGCGATGTACATACTTAAAATGTTGGAAACTAGCTAGGCGGACTTAAAAATACCCCACAACTAACCAGAATAATGTAAATCAATTATCTTTGGGGAGTACTTTAAATAGAGAACTAAACAAGGGGCTATTTACATACAAACAAATGTTATCTCTTTATATTATTACCGAAGAAAAGGACTTTGGGGACGCCCCAATAAAGCATTATCTGCAAAGATGAACGCAAAAGTTAAACAAATTTGGAAGTGTCAATATTCGGATGGCATTTCTTTTTTTTTTTTGTGCAATGGTTATGTAATACCGGATGTTGTGAAGATCCTTGGGGGAGGACTATGTTTAACAGTGGACGTCCTTCACTGATGATGATGTACCCAACAGTAAGAAAAGTTGCGTCTTACCATCTAGAGCACATCTAGTTTGCAAGGTGCCTTTTACTAATGCATTGGTGGACAATAAAGATCGTTCTCCATAAACATCTAATGACGCTGTAAAGGCTATTCGCAGACAAATATTACTTCAAGAAAAACTACTTCTCTCTCAGTAAATGTCGTAACATTATTTAAAACCCTATTTCATGATATCCTACATGACAGGTCGTGAGCAAGTGCTTCTTTGGAATGGAATTATATATCTCACTGTCTACCTACATCATTACATAACTAAAGAAAGAGCGGTGGTATAAGGTTTTTCATTCGAGAATTGGGAACCAAACGTACTTACGTCGAAAATTTGTAATTCCGAACACATCCGGCAGCTTGGTGGCACTACACCTAAATATATTCGAGCGTTTTCTTTGAATTAATTATGTGTGTTAGTGTAATGTGTGTGTATGATAATTACTCGGTCCGTACTCAGCGCGAGTGGATCCCGCGCGCTCGCTCATTATCTTAAGGAGGTGCGCGATTGTGTTTTGTTTATGAGCGAGCGAACGCTGTATATGGCCGCCTTGTAGATAGCCCGGCTGAGGAACAACTCCCCGGGAGACTTGATTGTGTTAGCCCATTCTTGTAGGGCTGTCAAACATTCTTTTTTGGAATGAGTTTGCTGTTACTTAACCTTTTTTATGTTCCTTCCAGTTCCTTACGCTTTCATCATCGGTGACTACGACTCCTCGTGTTATTATTCGCACCTTTGCAGGCACGAGTAGTGTCCTCTCCACAGGCCACTGCATCGCCTGGGAAACAGTTGTGACACCACGGACTTACCTGGCATCCTTGGCTTCCTCTCGACCTCGTCGACTTGATCCACAGGAACGACGAGTCGCTACGTGCGGGGTCTAGTTGGTTGCAGGAGTTGCCGACTCTTTCATGTAGGACCTTACTGTCGGCTAAGGTACTCCGAATCCGTTGCAATCTTTAGTGACCATACAATCCTTCGGCCGGCAGAGAGACTCCCGAGAGACTAAATGGTTTTAGCTCATGCTTGTAGGGCTGCCAAGACCCTTTGATCAGATTGACTGTGTTGTAGAGGGAGCGGTAAATTATCAGCCACGTGTCTAAATAGCGCATGTGAACCGGGACTTTTTACAATTCGGCATAAAGTACTGTGTCTTGGACATACGAGTATACTGTTTAGTGTGAGTGATGGGTAGTGTTGAAATTTAAAACAAAAACTAAATATTATAATGTTGGTCAGGACAGGGCCGCACGGACCGAGTCCGCGGGCACAGAGGGGACGCGGGGGGCAACGCGGGCTTAAAGCAGCGCGCCGCTCACCGCGGCGATCACCAGCAATCTTCGCTACGACGTCTTACGAGCCACTCGGGCGCACGTCACACATACCGCGGACGATTACATTGTCGGGTCGAATTTGTACAGTATAGCGAATTACACCAGCCTTTTATACAGTCCACTGGCCTTTTACTGGACAAATATCCCGACCTATCGTAGTTAGGGCTTTGGCCAGTACATTTTGGTACATCTTCGCCATCGTAAAGTATTCGCGTACCGTCTTTTCGAAATTTCGACGAGTCATCCGCGGTCATCTAGAGGTCATCACGACTCCAGCCAAGACTACACACGACTACTTGACGCTGTTGGGACATCATAATTCCGGATGAACATTGCTGAGGACATCGACTTTTGCCACTTAAGCTGACATTCACGGACATCAAACCCAAACTCGCGTCGGTCAAGAATTGGCGGTCGTCAGCATCACCTTCGGACTGAAGATTCAAGAAAAACATCGAGAGGATAGTGCACAAAGACCGTGAGATCGTTCCAATTTTATTCACTCATCACTTTCACTATCCCATCTCTTTTCTTCTCATATTTTCACCTGTTTCATTACATTGTAACATCATCTCAGTTTTATTAGCGTACCTACTGTACCTACTTACTCATCAATTATTATTACCAAACAAATTCATTTCGCTTGAAAAATAAAGTAGGTAATGAAAATAATAATTGTTAAGTACAACATTATTTTAATAACATTTTTAATTTTTTTAACAATTTTAATATTGTATCCGTGCGGTGACGGAAAAAGAATACCAATCGCCGCCCCTCTCTCCGTCCGGTTGGTGTCGTAAGAAGCGACTAACGGACTCTTTCGAGCGATGATCTGCTCCACTGGTGGTAGGGCTTGACCCGTCTGGTTGGTGACCACCGTACGCATGGTGTAAAACCCGTCAAGTGACTGCTTGTCGGTCGCGTTTCGGGATCAGCCAGCGTATAACCAGAGCTCGAGAGGATGATGCTGCGATGTATTTGGTCTGTGGAGGCTTCTGTCAAACCAGTGCCAGGAGGACTTCGTTAACCTGCCGACCAGGGAGACCCGTAGAAACGGTTATCCCGCTGGCCGCCCGTGGCACAGTACAGGGGCCCAAGCGAGCCTAACCAGCTCGTGAGGCTGCCTCACCATGCCACGCATAATCTCGGGGTGGTCCGTCGTGCCGGTTGGTGACCGGAAGGTGGGGTCCCGGCGGCCATTCCCGGGGGGGTTCGGGGGCCCTTCCGTTCGGCAGGTTAATAATACTCGTCTGTGGGCAAATACCTGGGGAAACAGGCCACCACACTTTGACCATTCGCATCGCGGCATCATTTTCTCGATTCACGCCTCTCTCTTTACACTCCTAAAATGACAGCGCCTAACAACAAAACTGGTTCTACAGCGGTGCACACCCCCACCACAACCTTACCGTTTGAGGTGGAGTTCGCTAACATCCGCGGACTCCATGCAAACCTCAATGCCGTCCACCACCATCTTGAGACGGCACGGCCAGCAATGTTGTTCCTGACGGAGACGCAAATAATCCGCCCAGCTGACACCACCTACCTGAACTATCCCGGCTTTGTGCTTGAAGAATCCTTCAAAGCCAAAGCCGGAGTTTGCTTATTCGTTCGGGCGGATGTTTGCTGTCGCCGTCTGCGCTGTCTGGAGGACCCTTCCTTCTCCCTCCTAGTGGTACACGTCGACTTAGGCTCTCATTGCCGTGTCTACGTCTGCGTCTACCGATCCCATAACGGCGACATGGAGACAACTCGACTAATTTAACATCTTAGTCGGGTAGCAGATGATGCGCAGGAGCGGTTTCCATCGGCGGAACTGGTGTTTTTGGGGGACTTCAACGCCCACCATGAGTTGTGGTTAGGTTCCTCCAAAACGACGTAAGCTTTGCTGGTAGAACTGCCCACGCATTCGCTCTCACGCATGACCTGACGCAACTAGTGAACCAGCCCACCAGGATCCCAGACATAGTTGGCCATGCGCCCTCCTTACTCGACCTTCTGCTGACGAGTCGCCCAGCTGGATACCGGGTGGAGATTCGAGCTCCTTTAGGTTCCTCGGATCACTGCTTGATATCCAGCACAGTGCCCTTGGCATCGCGCCCGCCAACAGCGGTTTCGAAACGCCAGATTTGGCACTACGCGTCGGCAGACTGGGACGGGATGCGGGAGTATTTTGCATCCGTCCCTTGGAGGCAGCGATGCTTTAGTGGGAAGGACCCGACCGCTAGCGCCACTGCCGTTGCTGATGAGATAGTATTAGGAATGGAATACTATATTCCACACTCCTATGTCATCAGCAAAGGCAGACGCAACCGCTGGTTCAATCGCGAGTGTGCCAGCGCTGTTGAGAGCAAACAGACGGCATACCGCGCTTGGATCAGAGGTAAAGCTCATGGGGCTCCCGAAACTCGCTCGCTAAAAACAGCCTATAATAATGCCACCAAGTCGTGTAAGAGGGCCTACATTAGAGCGGATGCCCAGCGCGTTGCACGAGTAGGCCAAGAACTCCTGACGCATCCTACGGGCAGCCGTAGCTACTGGCGTCTGGCCAAAGCCGTGCAATCCAACTTCTGCCAACCCTCGCTGCCACCACTGAGATGTCTTGACGGAACTTTAGCTCACAAGCCGCAGGAAAAGGTCGATCTCCTGGCCAAACTCTTTGCGGCTAACTCCCGGATCGATGACTGTGATGCACAGCCACCCTCAATTCCTCACTGTGGCCACACAATGTCTGATATTAAAATCAGGCAGTGTGATGTCCGTGCGGAAATGCAGTCAATCGATGTCCGGAAAGCTAACGGTCCTGATGGCATCCCAGTAATAGTCCTGAAAATGTGTGCAGCGGAGTTGTCCCCTGTGTTAACGCGTCTGTACCGTCTCTCGCTCTCTTCGGGTTGTGTGCCGGTATCTTGGAGAGAAGCTAATGTGCAACCGATCCCTAAAAAAGGAGATCGGTCAGATCCGACTAATTACTGCCCTATAGCCGTAACTTCAGTGTTGTGTAAGATCCTAGAACGAATATTGAACAAACAGCTTATTCGATACCTAAAAGATCACTCCCTAATTCACGATCGTCAATATGGGTTTCGGCCAAAACGGTCAACGGGTGATCTTCTAGCGTACGTCACACATCTCTGGGGTGAGGCTATTGACAAGCGTGGCGAGTCACTGGCAGTTAGCCTTGACATAGCCAAGGCTTTTGATCGGGTCTGGCACAAAGCTCTTCTCTCCAAGCTCACGGCATACGGTTTGCCCGCTCAGTTCTGTACCTGTATTGCCAGCTTCCTGCATGAGCGTAAAATTCGTGTCCTTTCGGATGGATGCGCTTCGCGGTTCATGTCAGTGAACGCTGGTGTTCCTCAAGGCTCCGTTCTATCCCCCACGCTGTTCCTTCTGCATATCAATGACATGCTTCCTCTTGGAAACATTCATTGCTATGCAGATGATAGCACAGTGTGCATGGGGGATATAACGGGCACCCAACGGCTGGGCGGGTAGACACCGAAATGAAGCGAGCAAATCTTGTCATTGAGCTCGATCGGATGTTGGACCTCATTTCTAAATGGGGCTCCGATAATCTGGTGGAGTTCAATGCCAAGAAAACACAGGTGTGCGCGTTCACAGCGAAAAAGTCGCCATTCCTTCCCCTTCCCTCTCTTCAGGGTACATCTCTACGCCTGCAGAGCAATATTAACATGCTCGGTATGGATATCCGCTGCGATTTGAACCAAAAGGACTACATCGAAACCGTGATTAAAAATGCCTCACGTTAACTCGGTGTCCTGAGCAAGGTGCGGCGATTCTTCACGCCTGATCAGTTGTGTCTATTATACAAGACACAGGTGCGGTCTTGCGTGGAGTATTGCTCTCACCTTTGGGACGGCTCCGCAAAGTACCTTCTCGATGCCTTGGACAGATTGCAGCGCCGCGCTGTGCGCATTATCGGCAATGCAGAGGTCACTAAAACTCTCGAGCCTTTGCAATTGCGTAGAGATATTGCGTCACTCAGCGTCTTTTACCGTTTATACCATGGCGAGTGCTCTGAAGAACTCTTTGACCTCATCCCTCCTTCTCCCTTCCTCCATAGGAGTACGCGTGCTGCTCTGCGGAGTCACCAATTTACAGTCTCTAACATTCCATCTCGCACAAAGAAATTTAGTGACTCGTTTCTTTGCCGTACTTCCAAAAGATGGAATAGTCTACCAGCACACGTATTCCCTCCTACCTATGACATAGGGTCCTTCAAACGAGGCGTGAAGAAGCACTTTGGGGCCGGCAGAGTGAGGATGACTGATGCTACGTCTCTTACGCTGCATCAGTTGTCCTCGCGCCTGGACCTCATTTCCACTTAACATCAGGTGGAGTGGGGTCATTTGCCGGGCTTAGTATAAAAAAAAAAAAAAAAACTTAGAGTCTTACAAAATCGTTACATCACTATTACCTTATAATTAAAAATATTAAACATAATTCATTTTTCCAGTTGCATTACAATACTTAGTCACGTAAATCATACTATGCATTTAAAACTGTGAAGTCAATATCAAATCAACAGATTAGTCATATGACATTAAACGTTAATCATTATTCTTTGCTTTATTCCATAAACAACTATCAGTTTTTCTCGTAACAAATTATCATCATTTAATCAAAATCATTACATTTCATAATCCAAACATTTAGAACACATTTCTTTAACATTTTATGCTAAATATTTTTTTATTTTATAGGTCGGTAGCTCGACAATAAGCGGCCAGTGACCGACGACCGAGCGCTCGCTTGCGTTTCGCGATCGCGCGGCACGGCACAACTCAAGGACAGTAACGTTAAAATTATTTTGCGTAGTTAAACTTATTAGATGCTTATTACATAATTAGTCATAACACTTAAACTTTATTTGGTGATGTGATTTTTTAGATAAGTAAAATAGCGCAGTCTTTGTTAGCAGTAGTTAGTGCAAATAAATTGTGTTTTTAGTAGTCACAAGTACATAGTTGCTTTTGGTCTGCCTTTGGTTTTTTTTAGTTTGCGAATTTACGTTGAGAGTGTTTTTAATGTATTTAACGGTTGTTAGTAACTAGATTGGTGATACTGCTAACAATTACTAGTTAGATATTAGCTGGTGGTTGGTTCTAGTAGTACTTAACTTCATATAGCACTATACGATTTAGTGATATTTTCTGCTTTTGCTGTACTAGATTGTTAATAATAATTGTCACTGATTATTATTAAATTATACCAACTATTTGCACGCTGGTAAATACTAGTTTTTATTTTATTTTCCTATTTATTACACTCGATCGTTTTTAGACATTTTCTTAACTTTTAACGTATAAAAAAAAACAAAAGGCACAGTCGAGCAAAAATTATATTTTTTTTTTTCTTTAATGATTATTGAATAAGTTACAACTAATTTAAAACTAGTTAATACTAGTACCTATCCAATACAACTTTTATTCTTTTATTTTAATTCCTAAACTATTTCGATATTTCTAAACTTTAACATAAAAAAACTAGTCGATTGAAAACATTTTAGGCATTGCCTTTTTTAAATAGGTTGTCCTTGTTGATTATCAGCAATTTAACTTTCCAACTAGTTGCATACTAGTTAATACTAGTATATAGTTTTCTTTTCTTCTTTAATTTTGAACCCTTTTTGCAAATTCTCTCAACATGTCTAAGGACTCTAAGGAGTCAATAAAGGATTTAAGAAAGAAACGTGGTGCGATTAAATCAAAGCTTACGTCATTTAATACCTACATGACAAACATTATGGATAGTTCGCAACTTGGTGATTTGAAACTACAAATCGAATTAAAATTACGTTTTGACAAATTTGAAAATTTATACGATGCTTTTGTTGCGTTACAGGCTGAAATGGACAATTTGTTGGACGAGCCCTAGGTGGAGGAACGGGATACTTTCGAGAGTCAATATTTCTCGCTTGCCACTTCTGCTCGTGCTCTTATTGAAACTCACCGGGTCACTGACAGGTCTGAGGTAAGATCTCGCAATGCACATAATGTTGTGAGACTTCCAAAAATTGATTTACCGCACTTTAATGGTTGTTATCAGCACTGGCTCGAGTTTCGAGATACCTTTTTATCGCTAATTCACACAAACCATAGCATTGATCCCATTAACAAATATCACTATTTGCGCGCTTCACTGCAGGGTTCTGCAGCTTTAGTCATTAAGAGCCTTGATTTTAAATCTGATAATTATCAATCAGCTTGGGAGCTTCTGTGCGAAAGGTTTGACAACAAACGCTTGCTTGTCAACAACCATGTACAGGCTTTATTCAATGTCACTTCCATTGCTAAAGAATCTAGCAAAGCATTACGCTACATAGTAGATGTCACTAACAAAAATCTCAGAGCACTTGCTACCTTAGGTCAACCTACCGATCACTGGGACACTTTGGTGATTTATATGATGTCTACTAAACTTGATAGCATCACTAGTCGTGAATGGGAAGAACGTAGG
The DNA here is from genome assembly GCA_963921215.1 of Scoparia ambigualis. Classification (NCBI taxonomy): domain Eukaryota; kingdom Metazoa; phylum Arthropoda; class Insecta; order Lepidoptera; family Crambidae; genus Scoparia; species Scoparia ambigualis. The sequence goes on along the minus strand of OY992520.1, from coordinate 3,329,609 downwards.
AACAGCTTAGATAGTCCCCCTTCTCTAGACATATTTATTAAATTTTTAACCAACAGGGCTGATCTTTTAGAGACTATTGAGGAGTCGAAGCATGTTTTGGCAGGTAAATCAGAGCCAACTCATTAAAAGCAAAAAAGCTTTATTATATCTTCTGGTAGGACACCAAACACAATACGCTGTCCCTTATGTCATAAAGACCACCAGTTATTTAACTGTGAATCATTTCGCCGACTATCTGTGGAAGTTCGCAATCATAAAGCTAAGGAGCTTAAGGTATGCTTAAATTGTCTGCGCTTTGGTCATCCTGAATCTAAATGCAAGCTTGGACATTGCAAATACTGCAAAGTCAAACACAACACTTTGCTTCATTTCGAACAGCCACTAAAATCATCACTTCACGACACTGTTGCTTTATCCGCAAGAAACGACAACCTTTCTTTAACGCCGCATATTCTGCTTTCCACAGCATTGGTCAAGGTGTTTGACAGCAGGGGTACGCCGCATGTGGCTAGGCTTCTACTGGACAATGGGAGTACTGCCAATTTTGTCACACAAGATCTCTGTGGTAAGCTTGGTGTAACTACTTCACCTACAACTTCTAACATAACAGGCATCAATAGTCAGACTTCCCGTAGCTCACGACGTTGTTCTGTTCGAATAGAGTCTTTTACTAGTGACTATGAGGCGGACATTGACTGTTACGTGTTGCCGAACATAACAAATTTGCTACCAAACATTCATATTGACATAAGTAACTTGTCGATACCCTCTGGTATTTGCTTAGCCGATCCTAATTTCCATATCCCGTCAACCATCGACATATTAGTTGGTGCGGACTTATTTTGGAATGTGATAGGCACAAATCGTATCCAGTTAGGGAAACACAAACCAATATTGTTTGAAACCAAACTAGGCTGGCTTATCTCAGGCTGTTTACACAGTACTAACACTGACACGTCTGTGTGTATGTTCACTATGGAAACTACACCACCTTTAGATCTCTCTCGGTTTTGGGAGCTAGACACTATTCTACCTAAGTATGATATGACCCCTGATGAGCAAGCATGCGAGCAAACATTTATAAATACTACAGTTCGAAATTCAGATTGCCGATTTGTAGTAACATTGCCTCTGAAGGAGTCGCCAGAGACACTAGGCGATTCATTTCAATTAGCTAGGCGCAGATTCTTATCTCTAGAACGTCGTTTAGATAGAGAGCCTGCCTTTAAAGATAGGTATGTAGAATTTATGAAGGAGTATATTAGTTTGGGACACATGAGTATTAGCAAAAATAACAATATTAACGTTAACACAAATATGTATTCAAACAATAGCAAACCCAAAACAACACATAGAAAAAAATCAAAACACAACACAAAACATAAACATTGAATGCAATAATCAAGTTTCATATTATTTGCCACATCATGGCGTGTTAAAAGAGTCTAGCTCAACAACGAAGCTACGCGTTGTCTTTGACGCATCAGCCGTCACAACGTCAGGTAGGTCATTCAATGATCTACAGCGTGTTGGACCCAGAGTTCAAGATGATTTACTATCCATACTTTTAAGGTTCCGCCAGCATAGATTTGTAGTTTCAGCGGACATCTTGAAAATGTACAGACAAGCGGAAGTAAACGAATCTCAGCGACCACTACAACAAATTTTGTGGAGGTTCGACCCCTCAGAGAAAATTCAAATATATACATTAAACACATTAACATACGGTACTTCGTCAGCTCCTTATCTCGCAACCAGATGCCTTAAGCAGTTAGGGTTAGAATCAAGGGATAATAACGTCAAACGCGTAATTTGTCATGACTTTTATGTCGATGATTTGTTGACGGGCCACGACGATATTGACAAAATTATCCACTTATGTCACTCTGTAACCAAAACGCTGCGTTCTGCTAAATTGGAGTTACATAAATGGCATGCTAATGACGCTAAAATCTTACGAGCTGTTAGCACTGGCGAACCTATTTCAGATTCTGTAAATCTTAGTGAAAATGAACTCTCCAAGACACTAGGTTTGAATTGGTGTTGTTCCAGATACATGTTAACGTTTGCTATTAATGTGAACACACAAGACAATGTCAACAAGCGTAGCATCTTATCTACAATAGCTCAAGTTTTTGATCCACTGGGTCTAGTTTCACCTTGCATTGTTGAAGCAAACATTCTTATGCAGCTATTGTAGAAACAAAAATGTTCATGGTATGAGGAGGTTCCCCATAATATTAAAAAGGCATGGAATCATTTTGCAGAATCTTTGCCTCATTTAAATAATTTAAACATACCTAGACATGTCATCTGTGTTTCACCAACAGACATTCAACTACACACATTCGCGGATGCTTCGGAGAACGCATATGGCGCATGCATCTATGTGAGATGCGTTGCCAGTGATGGGGCAGTAACTGTACGTCTTTTGGTCTCCAAGAGCAAGGTAGCTCCTATTAAACCAACTACCACTCCTCGCTTGGAGTTATGTGGCGCATTGTTGGCCATAAGGTTATACAGAAAGGTTAAGGAGTCCGTCACGTTCAATACTAATGATAACGTATTCTGGTCAGACTCCACTATCGTTTTGGGTTGGTTATCATCGTCGCCTCATCAGCTCAAGCCGTTTGTCCGCCATCGCGTTTCGGAGATACAGGAAGGTTCGGCTGACCATAGGTGGCGCTATGTTCCGACCAAACAAAATCCCGCAGATTTAGTATCTCGAGGCTTAAGCGCTGATATGTTAGGTGAGTCTACAATATGGTGGGCAGGTCCGACGTTCTTACTATTAGACCAGTCTCAATGGCCAATCAACCCTAACGATACACACACAACAAATTTACCAGAAGTCATACTATCTTTTCATTCAAACGAAGTAATCAACCCAAACTTATTTTCATTAGTCATTCATAATAATTCAAATTTTTCTAAATTGCAACGAGTTATAGCTTATATTCTTCGGTTTATAAATAATTGCCGTAGGCGTAAAAATGTTGATCATCTTACACCATTAGAGGTACAGCATCTAGTAATCTCATTTTTAGGATTGCTCAAGAGGAATCGTTTCCTGATGAGCGACGATTACTTCTTTCTAAAGGAAGTCTACCTCACAAAAATCGATTATTATCATTATCACCCTTCATAGATTCAGAGGAACTAATCCGTGTTGGGGGTAGACTCAATAACTCGGGTTATGATTACAATGTAAAACACCCAATTTTACTTTGTGCCAAGCATCACGTAACGAGATTGATCTTTCAATCAATTCATAAGGCGCAACTTCATTGCGGCCCACAACTATTACTAGCATTAGTCAGACATAATTATTGGCCTTTAGGTGGCACTAACTTAGCTAAGCTGTACGCTCTTGTGTCAAATGCTGCAGGTATAAGGGACAAGCTATTCAGCCAATCATGGGAGACCTCCCCAAGCAACGGGTCCATCATGAATTTCTTTTTCTCGAGACTGGTGTAGATTATGCAGGGCCAGTTATGATAACAAACAGAAAAGGGCGAGGTTCGCAATTAGTCAAATCCTACATTTGTTTATTTGTTTGCCTTGCTCCAAAGGCTGTGCATTTAGAACTTGTCTCAGACCTGACCAAGGAAGGATTCATTGCGGCTTTAAACAGGTTTATTGCTAGACGCGGCAAGCCGCAGAATTTGTTTTCTGATAACGGAACTACCTTTGTGGGTGCGTTCAATGAATTGTCACGCATCATAAAATCATTACAACATAATGTTTGTGAACAGGGCATAAACTTTTCATATATTCCAGCATACACTCCTCACTTCGCTGGTTTGTGGGAATCCGCAGTCAAATCGACCAAGCACCACCTTAGGCGCGTTTTGGACTCCACTCACTTGACGTATGAGGAGATGTCTACATTGTTGGTACAGGTTGAAGGTATCCTCAACTCCAGACCTCTTACGCCTATTTCCGATGACCCTTCCGATTTCTATCCACTGACTCCTGCCCATCTTCTTATTGGACGATCTTTAATCTTTGTGCCTCATCCACAGATCTCGACAGCCAGAATAACATCACTGCAGAGATTCCAGCGCATCGAGTTCCTTAAAAAACAGTTTTGGCATCGGTTTTCTAATGACTATTTTGTGGCTTCAACAGAAAACCAAATGGCGGCAGTCTCAAGGCCACCTCAAGGAAGGAGCTCTGGTCCTTGTAAAAGAAAAGGCTCTTCCGCCGTTGATGTGGTTGCTGGGGCGCATCGTTCGTGTTCTACCTGGACAAGATGGCGTCGTCAGGGTTGCAGACATAAGGACAAAGAAGGGAGTCATTCGTCGGGCCTTCAACAACATATGCCCCCTGCCATTGGAATCTATTGAAGGAACTTCAACGCGGGGAGTATATGGTCAGGACAGGGCCGCACGGACCGAGTCCGCGGGCACAGATGGGACGCGGGGGGCAACGCGGGCTTAAAGCAGCGCGCCGCTCACCGCGGCGATCACCAGCAATCTTCGCTACGACGTCTTACGAGCCACTCGGGCGCACGTCACACATACCGCGGACGATTACATTGTCGGGTCGAATTTGTACAGTATAGCGAATTACACCAGCCTTTTATACAGTCCACTGGCCTTTTACTGGACAAATATCCCGACCTATCGTAGTTAGGGCTTTGGCCAGTACAAATGCCTACAAAATATATTCACAATAAAATAAAATAATTTCTAACCTCTGCCAAAGTAACACCGATGGGACGATTCATTTTAAACCACACTGCGAAAAAAGGGTTGAAAGAAGTTTGAACCCTCTGTCTGTATGTGGCGTCGTCACTGTCAAACGAATGAACTGAATACAAACAAAGCTTCAGCTTTCGAACAAAAAACCACCAAGGTGAACCTTGCAACACGATTTTTAACTGGGTTTTAGGGAAAAGAGTGAATGTATTATTAAAGTATTCACATTTTAATAATTCATTATCAGCCGTTGTTTAGATGGTATATTTATTTTCAGGAATGGACTGACCACGGCTAAAGATATATACATACATATAGTCATGACTATTATCCGCAAAGGGTTAGTCAGAGACTAGGCAACGAGGACCGCAAAAGCAGTCCTCTACCATAGTCCACTTTTCACCAAATAGCGACTGCACATGTACTCAGTTTGCCGCTCTATGCTGATGGATACATGTGCAGCCTTTAGTACTTTAGTCGCCTTTTACAACACCTAAGGGAAGGGAGGGGGTGGTAGTATTATTTCACCGCTACGAGAGAGGAGTTGGCTCAATGATATTATAAACTATAGATATGTTACGTTCATAGTAATTTGCGTTTAAAATCTGTTTTGAGCAATCCAAAACTGCACACGTTGACAAGTTTCACTGTTAAGTAAAACAAAGATACGAAATAGCACGCAAATGAAAGAGATAGAATAATTTTATTGATTGCACTTCAAATGTTTCTTGTTCATAGAGTAACATTTATAGTCGTAGGTGGACACTTCATTGAAAAGTAAGTACATAGGTAAGAAATAAAACATCTTATAAAAGTAAATCATGTTTATTAAAATTTTGAAAAATTAAAGAAACGAAATAAAATACATATTTTAAATACCTTCAAAACATTTTTTTTGTTACTTTGAAAGGTTTTGTATTTCGGGGTTATTTTTATGTGCAGAATGGCGACGAATATTGATCTATTTTTTAATTATGGTTTTAATGAGATGTACTCGATGATTGAAAATGGGTGTCTGATGTTTGGGTGGGTAGCACTCACGAGTGCGTACAAAGTGGACGTGTTGTTACTTTATTACAAAAATCTTAATATCTGTGCTAGTTGAAACTCAGTCTTAATGTGTTAATAATAAAGCAACTTCTTACGCGTACGGGACACTCCAGAAACGACGTTTCTACAATTCGTAGCCAGCGGCAGCCCCACCTAGAGTAAAAGAGACGGACTTCGAACATCTCCGTTCTTCGCTCCCGCGCCACTGTGCACACAAACCTGGTAAGCGACCATACATAGATCAATATGAGTGTTCAACGGTCTCCGACTGGAAGTGGCACCAACATCGAGCGCAGTGGTTCTTATCCAGATATTAAAACCGCAACATCTGATTCTATTGAAAGGACACAAATAACTTTCCGTAATAAAAGAAAATTAGTTGATGATGATGATGAAATTAAATCGGATATTGGAGACATTAAAAATGAGTTCACTGAAATGAGAAAACAAATGTTATCGATGCAAAATCAAATGAGTTAACTAATGTCATGCCTCACTTCTAACAACAATATGCAAATTGAAAACTTTAATAAGTTGAGCATTGATGTATCAGTCATCAAAGAACAAATGAGCAATATAAAATCAACAACAGAGAGTATAAAATTCGAGCAAGATCATTTGAAAAAAGAGATAGCAAATATACAGGATTTTAAAAATAAAACGGTGGCGTAAAGTGGCGGTGAAAATGAACTTAGTATAAAATATATAAAAGGTGTACCTAAAATAACCACCGATGCTTCAAAAAACTCCAACCTCTAGAGTCTAAAGTTGGGGTCCTGCTGTCGCACACCGATAAAAAATCACAGAATTCTTATGAAGTTCTTAGTGATTATGCAGGTCTGACACCAAATAAAAAGTCCCTAAAATGTTTATACGCTAATACAAGAAGTATTATGGCTCCCGGTAAGTTTGATGAACTGGTGTGTATTATCCAGTCCCTTCAAATTATAATACATGTCGTAATACTTTCCGAAACATGGATAAGTTCTGATAATGACGCCAAAAGGTTACACTTGCCGGGGTACACTCATTACTATAACTTTAGAAAAGGTGCGATTGGGGGAGGAGTTTCTATCTTCGCACATAACAGTCTCAAACATAATCTGATTGATGAACAGTCCCTTAATGAAAATCATTACTTGTGGGTTCACATTAATAAGTTAGACCTTGATATTGGCGCAATTTACAAACCGGGGCGTACTAAAAGCAATGAGTTTCTGGATTTTTATTCGACACAACTAGAACAAAGAAAAAGAGCAATTGTGTTTGGTGATTTTAACTACGATCTGCTTAGCTCCGAGAAGACAGTTCAAAATTACAGAGAGAAAATCAAAGAAAGTGGCTACAGCATAATCAATAAAATTGGTCCACGCTACTGTACCAGAGAAACAGATACTACCAGAACCCTATTAGACCACGTTTGTTCAAATATTAAAAAAACTCAATTTCATCTTTCCATTGTAGAATCCAGCATGTCGGACCACAAACAAATATTCCTCAAAGTAAAAAAATATCAAGTTGAACCAATAAGAACTATTAAATATGACGCTATTGATTACGAAAAACTCTGTACTACCTATGAAAACATGGAAAAGAAAGACTGTGAATACAGTACTTTAAAACAAAATCTGGCATGCAGTATCAATGTGAGTAAAACTAAGAAAACTAAAAAGTTGAATCCTCCAAGACAAGAATGGATACAGAAAGAAATTTTAGAAGCAATAAATACAAGAAATGAACACTATAAAGATCATAAACGAAATCCAAAAGACAAAAATATAGAAGAAATATTTAAAGCAAAAAGAAACAGTGTTATCAATCTCATACAAAATTTGAAATCAAAATATTATTATAAGGCCTTTAAAAACTGTAGAAGCAAACCATCAAAAATGTGGTCACTTATAAATGAACTCACTCGAAATAAAGTGAAGGAATTAGCTGCTCCAATTAAATTGCAGAGAGGCTCGGAAATAGTTACTGATGAGAAAGGAATCTGTGAATATTTCAACGACTACTTCTCTACTGTAGGAGAAGTTCTAGCAAATGAAATACCAAAGAAGTATCATCCGAGTAAGAACATGGAAACTAGAACTCACCTACAGGAACTATCACAGCTATTCCCAGCCACTACGGAAGAAGTTATAAAAATTTGTAATCAGTTAGATAGCAACACGTCCTCAGGCATCGATGGTATTAGCACTAAATGTATTAAATGTTTAAAAAATTTGCTTGCTGAAGACCTAACAAACTGTATAAATAAGTGCCTGGAAACGGGAATTTTTCCCGATAGCCTCAAGATTGCAAAGGTCACTCCTATTTTTAAGTCGGGTATGAGAACTAATCCGGGAAACTACCGACCAATATCAGTACTTCCTGTTCTATCCAAAATTTTTGAAAGAATTATGTATAATAGAATAGAAAGGTACCTAAATTCAATAAATTTTTTCTATAGCCAACAGTATGGTTTCAGACCAAAATCAAACACTCTCTCAGCAACAGTAGATCTTATTACTAAACTAAAAACTAATTTAGATAAGAAAAATATAGCATTGGGCATATTTATAGACCTCAAAAAGGCTTTCGATACTGTTAGTCACGTCATATTGTTACATAAATTAAATCAAATTGGCATTACTGGAACAGCTTTTAATATTTTAAAATCATACTTATCAGAACGTAAGCAGGTCGTAAAAATAGAGAATCATCAAAGTCAACCTAAACCTGTAACCTATGGAATTCCTCAAGGATCAATTTTGGGTCCCTTGTTATTTTTAATCTACAACATGTCCCAAAATTCAAGGATAAGCTGGTACCAGAGGATGAACCTTTTCTTGACTATTAAAGAAAAAAAAAGAAAAAAATAAATCTCAACATTCTATGAAAATACAAAAAAAAATTGAAATCCTTAGAAAATTTACACCCCTTAACATATTTTAACTACCATAACCACAACTTTTCTAAAATTTCAGTTTTTTTTTTGTATCGGCAACTTACATAGCACTGCTATACACCACAATCCTTAAAAATCCTAAAACTACAGTAATTTTTATTCAAAAATCAATCATAATATTTTATTTCCCTAAAAATTTGAAAGTTTTATACTTTCAGTCTACTTTCACTCCTCGTAGCGTAAAAAAAACGTATGGTAACTACTATGGCAAGTTTTTTTAAAAATTAACGCAACTAACTATGATTCTAAAATGGTATAAGACTCTACGAAAACTAGCCACGAAAGAAAGTGAGTTCTATTTCTAAAGAAGAACCAAATTTAATGATTTTTTGCTGTTGATAGTAATCATTTTTAGTTAGGCCCAAAATAGGTTTCTAGTTGTTCAAAAATGTTGAATGAATTAAAACAAATAGTAGAAACATTTTTACAATTATTTTATTAATTTATTGTTAACATCAGAGTACATGTTCAAATTGTTTGCCACCGGCATTAATACAGGCACGACATCGCCTTAAAAAGGATCGTTTTATTCGTCGTGCATATCTTCTACCGTTGATATGATCCACAGCCTCAGCGATTTTTTGGCGAAGCTCGTCCAATGTTGCAATGGGTTTTGAGTAGACCCTGTCTTTGAGACAACCCCAATAAAAAAAATCTAGGGGATTTAGATCGGGTGAACGTGGTGGCCATAAGATAGGACCAAGTCGCCCGATCCAACGTCCTGGATACTCTTGGTTTAAGTATTCTCGCACTGAATGAGCGTAGTGAGCTGGGCAACCATCATTTTGAAACCACATGTTTTGTAAATCATTTATGGGCACATCTTCTAATAAATCTGGCAAGTCATTTTTTAAAAAGTTTAAATAACTATTGCCATTTAAGTTTCCTTGTAACTCAAAGGGCCCAATCACTTTTCCATTTAATATGCCCGACCATAGGTTAACTTTAAATTGATATTGGGATTTGTCTTGTCTCATCAGGTGTGGATTCTCATTGCTCCAGCTATGAAAGTTGTGAAGATTTAAATAACCATCTTTCTTGCAGGTTGTTTCATCCGACCATAGAATTTTATCTAAAAATTGGGGATCTTCTCTGTGCTTTTGCAGCATCACACGGCAAAATGCAACACGTAGCGGATAGTCCCGCGGTAATAATGTCTGCACACGCCTGTAGTGATATGGGTGAAGCCTGTGACGTTTTAGAATTCGATGTGCAGAACTTTTGGGAATACCAGTTACCGCTTCTATGGCACGTACCGAGGTAGTTGAATCATCTTCTATTTCATTGAGAACTTCTTCATCGCGTTCCATTCTAGGTCTTCCAGCGTTTCTCCTGTCAGAAGGTAAACGACCCTCCGAAAACGCTTGATGCACATTAGTAAATACTCGGTAACCCGGGTATCTTTGAGCATTCGGGTACCTTTCTCGATACAATCTGCTAGCAGCGCTAGCATTGCATCGGCATTCTCCATAGATGAGGTGCATATTAGCGTATTCCAGCGGTGTGTATGGTAGCGGTATTTTAAACACTAAATAGTCCACAATACGCCAAAAGTCCAATTCACAAAAGACACAATCACAGTCCAAAATAATGCCAGGTCAGTTTAATTAGTGGGTCACTTAATCGGGTCCAAAAAGCCAAGCCAAAAGTCGTTAGTACGAGAGCCACGTCAATTGAATACAGAATGGTGCACAGTAAACAAAGGAGTAAAGCGTACTGACTTTCTCTTGTTATTTAATAAGGAACATACCATCTAACTCTCTCTAACGCATAATCTCTCTCTATCTATCTCTCTCTGACGTCTAAATTTTATTGACACGCACGCGTCATATTCAAATTCCAAGAATTTGCAACAATAAACCTATCTTGGGCCCACACTAAAAATGATTACTAGCAACAACAACAATTTATTAAATTTGGTTATTCTATAGAAATAGAACGCACTTTCTTTCGTAGCTAGTTTTCGTAGAGTCTTATACCATTTTAGAATCATAGTTAGTTGCGTTAATTTTTAAAAAAACTTGCCATAGTAGTTACTATACGTTTTTTTTACGCTACGAGGAGTGAAAGTAGACTGAAAGTATAAAACTTTCAAATTTTTAGGGAAATAAAATATTATGATTGATTTTTGAATAAAAATTACTGTAGTTTTAGGATTTTTAAGGATTGTGGTGTATAGCAGTGCTATGTAAGTTGCCGATACAAAAAAAAAACTGAAATTTTAGAAAAGTTGTGGTTATGGTAGTTAAAAATATGTTAAGGGGTGTAAATTTTCTAAGGATTTCAATTTTTTTTTGTATTTTCATAGAATGTTGAGATTTATTTTTTTCTTTTTTTTTTCTTTAATAGTCAAGAAAAGGTTCATCCTCTGGTACCAGCTTATCCTTGAATTTTGGGACATGTTGTATATTAATAATATCAATGAAATTGGTCTTAAAGGTGACGTAACTCTTTATGCTGATGACACATCCTTGTTTTATTTTGGTATTTCGATTGAAACAATAATCAAAGATGCGCAAAGTGACCTAAACTTACTAAATGAGTGGTTTCAGTACAATTTACTAACTATTAATGTTGCGAAAACAAACTACATAATTTTTAAAACTAAAAACAAAAAGATTTCAGATTATGAATGTTTAATGTTAAATAATTGTAAAATAAACCAAATTGATAATGAAAAATATTTAGGGCTCATTGTTGACAGTAAATTGACGTGGAAGCCTCATATTGATAAAATTAAAGACAAATTATCATCTTTGACCGGAGCTTTGAGAGGTATCAGTAAGTGTCTTCCACGGGAAGTGCGCTACACTATATACAATTCTCTTATTAAGCCCCACATTGACTACTTGATCGAGATCTGGGGTACATCCGCTAAATCACATATAAACTTGATACAAAGAGCACAAAACAAATTAATTAAAATCCTTTCTCACTATAATTACTTTACATCTACGGAAAAAATATACAAAGAAACAAAAATATTTAATATTACACAAACATACACATATTACACTTGTTTACTAATCCGTAAAATAATAACTAAACATATACACATACAAATAAGTTTCACAAAAAAGAGGCAAATACAAAAAATTCAACTAAGAAATGCAAATGATTTAGTGTTACGGCCCCCTAGAACAAATTATAATTTATAACAAGCTTCCCAAGGACATTAAAGAAACCCAATCAATGATTACATTCAAAAAACTTCTAAAACATTACACAAGTTCAATTAGATAAATTAACAATAATAAATAGGTTTTAGCCTTCTTTTCTTTTGAAGTCGGTTAAAAAGTCTCAACATATAGACAAACCATCATTTGTATTTATTTATACGTTTTTGTCTTCAATTTAAAATAATAAAAAAAAAAAATCCAAACAATAATTACATTAAAACAAAATAATAATAATAATAACCCTCCCCCCCCCCTTAAAATAAAGTTCTACCATAAATATTAAATATTTAATTTAAAACAATTCAAAAAGAAAAATTAAATAGTCCTAAAGTCATAATAAATTTTTGTAAGCAAGCCACATCTAGCGTGGCGCTGAGCGTAGTTTGTTTATACATCAATGTTTTGTTATCATTGCGCCCGATGCCTGAGGCTCGTGTATTTGTTGTGACAATGTTTTAAAACTACCGTCCATAAGTACGTATCTCTAAAATATGTATTTTTTGTTTGTTAATTGTGTTGTTCTCATGTAAGTGAATTAACGTGTATTCTTAATGGGAATAAATGTCTTAAACCTTAAACCTTAAACCTTATGTTTTGAATGTTCGGAAAATTAGTCAAAACATTAGAAATCAAAAAGTTTTTTTTCTTTAATTTCTCTACGTCTTCATTGCTAGCAAAATGTAACCCTTTTTCATTTAAATGAGATTTTATGACAAATTCGTTTCTTTGTTCACGAACTGACCTAATCACTCAGAAACCTAATTAATTAAAAGAAAATAACATTGATAATCCTTAATTATCAATATAATGTATTATATATAGTAGAAATACAAATTGGCTACTTGACAGTTTTCGGAAAAGTGTTTTGAAAATTACAAACGCTTATTTTATACCACGCAATGATAATATTATAGTATAAAATCATTGCGTGTAATGATATTATAGTTATTATAATATCATTGATACCACGTACAATAATTTCTCATTCGAAAAAGCTTTATATAATAGAAAAAGACATATTTTTCTTTATTCATTTAAAAATTCTGCGGAAACGGTTGGTCACGTGACATTTGGCTAAATGTCTGTGACGTCACACCACAATAAACATTTATCTTGAACCTAAAAGATAGTTTTTGTTTATTTTGTGAAATGTGGCGTCACACGCACCTCAATCATGGTCACCCGTGTTTCGGGTCTTGTAATAAAATATTTAAAAATTATCTTAAAAAAAAAAATATTGAATAATTGTTAAATTATAAACTACCATCCGACATATTTCATATTTTATTGTTACAACCGTCAAATAGTCAATTCCTACTCCATCCTCAGGGCCGACAACGCATCTGCGACTCCTCTGGTTTTGCGGATGTCCATGGGCGCGGTGATAAATTCCAATCAGGTGATAAGCCGGCTGGTTTTCCACCTTTTTACATAAAAAAATTGTTTTAGTTTGTAATGATAGTCAGTCTAGTTAAAGTAACTAAATTCATTTTGTTCTGAACAAAATAATGTAAATGTTAAATATTTCTTTATTCTTTAACTCATGTTACTACTTATACTGTAGCCAGCCGCCTAGCCGAAGTTGTGGGATATTAACGACATAAGCAAACATTTTCAGTTCGACGTGTACTCTATAGTTAAGTATGCCGCAAACTTGTATGAAGCTGTTTGTCTGCAGATTATCTATTTTGCGAAGCTGTTTCGAGATGAGAGCGTAACTTTATTGCTGTCTTGCCAAAGATATACCATTTCTTTAAAGATTAAGGAAATGAAGAAAGAAAATATTAGTTGTTTCTTTGTTACATGTCGGGTTTTGACACAATGTTTATTGAAACCGTTTTTAGATAATATTAATAGGTAGTATTGCAGCACAATAACTATTTTTATCAAATCAAATACAACTTGCTCGACCGTAATACTAGATTATCGCAATGGTAATATTCGGAGAGCATACTTTCACTGTGTATTATTTAAGACTGGCGGCTGCTAGCGGTTTTACCCGCGTGGTTCCCGTTCCCGTGGGAATATCGATATAAAAAGTATTAAATGTGTAAATTCAGGTTATAAACTATCTGTATGCCGAATTTCATCCAAATCCATTCAGTAGTTTTTACGTGAAAGAGTAACAAACACACACACTCACAAACTTTCGCATTTATAATATTAGTGTGATGTTTTTCTTTATTTTTTCCGCATCGGGGAACGTTTGGTCTTAGATAAGGCCGAAGATGGAAACGCACTTTACCCGGACTCTTATGAGGAATTAACTGCACCACAAAGTAAACAAACCATGTCCATAAATTGCCCCCATAATTGGGACTTGAACCGCGGACCTCTGAGTCTGACCTCGGTTATCTAACCACGAAACCACTACAGTGAGTAGATTTATTGTTTCATTGTTTCATGTTTTAAATCATTTTAAACATATTTTCTACACGTTCTCTCTCTCTGGAAACATAAACAAAGTTACTAGATAAACAAAATATGTTTTAATATGCGTACATACTCTTCAACCACAATCTAAAAGCTAATTATAAAGTTTTACTCGATCTTAAGTGCTGTTATGTAATAAAAGTCTAGACATAGCCAAGGGATCAGTCAACATGCCTACATTTTAATAACTGTAATCATGAAGCTATAAAAGTAAATTACAAAAAGTTACCCTATTTACTATCCCGCACAGATTATTGTCCACCGCTGGTTTCCTAATGATGTTTACCTTCAAGTAAGTGACGGATTACAGACAATCTTGTGGTACTCATTAAGTAATTATTGCGATCTCTGTGTACCTACCTAGAATTTTCTCGCTAGGAGTGTCATGATTACGTCTTGTTGCAAAATGTGAGTTCTCCTTAGGGCCTCTTTAAAGTAATTCTTGCGATAAGTTATGATCAAGCCAAACTCAAGTTAGATCAAGCTTGACATTCGATTTCCATCACTAAAACGGTTATTGTGGAGGTTGGGGCTTAGCCTCTACGCTATCAAGGTGTAAAAAAATCACTATCGTAATTTTAACCCACAGCTTTGGCGATTTAGGCCAGATTCGACACGACACTATTTACTTTTTACGTTAGTAATAATTATCATATTTTTGTCTTACTGAGGCGGCAAATGAGCACGACTCCCACAACCCACTAACCCGCATTGGGCCCAGCATGTACGTTACACCAGATAGGCCGTTCCGAACACGCACTATGTTCTACTCATCTGCGGAGTCGACTCGGCAGCTTGCTTTAGTGTGGCTTTGACGGCGAAAATAATTCTTTATTTTTTTTCAAAGTGTACACCTAGACGTTTACTACAATTCAGTTGTCAAATTAATTAACCGCCTCTGTGGTCTAGTAAGGTTAAGCCACTGGTCTCAGTCCCAGAGGTCCCGGCTTCGATTCCCAGCGGGGGGTACATCTTTATTTATTTTTATTTATTCTTTATTGCAAAATTACAGCAAAAGGCGGACTTAATGCCCTGAGGCATTCTCTGCCAGTCGACCAGTAAGGGTGTCTAGAGAAAAACAAGCTTGCAAAAAAAAAAGACTAGACTAAAACCCTAATTATTTGTAGACAAATATATATATATATAATACATGATTAAGATATAATACTTATAAAACAATAAATAAATATAGAAATAGATAATAATATATAAACTTACTTACAATAATATATATAAAAAAAATACTATATAATGTCAGACTAAGAAATTAATGCAGAGATTTAAAGAAGAGCTCGCGTACTCTTGAACATATTTTTACTGGTAGCTTTTTTAATGTGCAAGGGCAAGGCGTTCCAGAGTCGTATTGCAGTGAGGGTAAACGAGTTGGATACAAATCCAGAATGGTGGGCTGGTGTCTCAAGAAGGAGGTTGCTGAAAGAGCGAAGATTACGTTGGTGAGAGGCACCCAGAAGCTGAAACCTAGACTTCAAGTATTCCGGAGCAAGTGGATTGTGGATGATGTTGTGGAGAAAACCAACAACTCTCACTCTCCTGCGCTCCCGAATAGGAAGCCATTTGAGTTGAAGCCGAAAATCTGAAATGTGGTCGTATTTACGCAGCCCAAAAATAAACCGTATGCAGTTGTTGAGGAGACGATCTAACTTGTTGAGATGAATTTGATTGACATCAGTATAACATACGTCAGCATAGTCAAGGATGGGAAGGACAAGAGCCTGCATTAAGATTATCTTTGTACTAGAAGGAAGGAAATGTTTGAATCTGTACAGAGATCTGAGCGTGTTTGAAACCTTCTGAGATATGTTTCCAATATGCCCATCCCAACTGAGAGTACTGTCAATAACTAAACCTAAATTCTTAACTTTTGACAAGTACGATATCACCTGGCCGTTGTAATTCAATGGGGTCACAGAAGCCACATCCACCTTGGATAGTTGACGGGAACTGCCAATAATTATCGCCAATAATATGACCAGTCGTGAATTTTCTGAAGGTCTTGGTTAATACACACGATGGCTTTGTTTAAGGTGCTAACATCGCCTTGTGCATATAATTGCAGATCGTCAGCATACAGATGAAAAGATGAAGAGAGATGAGTGGAAAGAGTATTTATAAAAAGCGAAAAGAGAAGAGGTGAAAGTATACCACCCTGTGGAACACCAGCAACTAGGTCGCACCAGTTAGAAACGGTTTGGTCTACTCGAACAGCTTGCTGGCGATCACGAAGGTAAGAAGAAAACCACGTCCACACTGAGGAAGAGAATCCAAGTTGTGTCAGAATGGAGAGAAGGATGTCATGGTCGACTGCGTTAAATGCGTTAGAAAAGTCAATAAGAACTAACACAGTCAGCCGCGCATGCTCCATACCATCCCGAATATCCTCCATGACCTTCAAGAGAGCAGTAGAGGTACTATGTCCAGGACGAAATCCGGATTGATATTGGCTAAGAAGGTTGTTCCGGAGAACGAATGATGATAATTGTTTATGGACGGCAGCTTCTAAGATTTTGGATAGGAATGGCAAAATGGAAATAGGTCTGTAGTGACTGAGAATGCTAGGATTGGAATTTTTTGGAAGAGGGATAGCAAAAGCTTTACGCCACGATGATGGAAATACTCCAGAAGATAGGGAAAAATTAAGGATGTAGGTAAGAACGGGGAGTATACATTCTAAAATAAAAATAATCATACCTCTACCAACACCGTCATCTCCTATTGCCTTAGACTTAATAGAGAGAATAATCTTGCGGACCTCTTCCTCGGTTAGCGGAGAGAATGAAAATTGATCGACAGAAAGAGGAGTGTACGAAGTTATGGTAGAAATGGTTGAACGTTTAACGTTTTCAGAAAGTGTGTTAGTAGAGGAGAAATGATTGTTAAGTTCATCCAGTGTAAATAATGGCTTGTGTGAACCCACTGACTTGCCGATGCCAAGCGAACGAAGAAACTTCCAGGTATCAGCAGGTGTGGAATCAAGAACGTTGTTGTGAATGTAGTGACGTTTAGCTTTTCTTACCCACTGATTGCACCGATTTCTGGCAGACTTGTAGGCTTCCCAATTGCAGTCCGTTCGACACCTTTTGAACACTCGGAAGGCCTTGTCCCGCTTCCTCATCGCCATACGAGCACCAGGCGTAATCCATGGCGCGGGTGGTCGCCTCATCTTAACACTTCTCATTGGTGCGTGAGTGTCGAATAGGCTTAAGGTAACACCTTGCAAATACGCTATCATATCGTCAGTGGATGACGCATCCCAGACAGGGGCCCAGTCAATTGCACGCGCGTCATGCTCAAGTTTCTCCACATCCATCCTTGCAAAATTACGCATACGGATAATTTTCGGCCTGGGTTTAGGGGGTTTTATTTTATAGGCGAGGAAAATTAAATCGTGCCTAGAGAAAGCAGATGCTAGAATTTGGCCGTGTTTAATGACATGAGCAACAGAAGATGTGATGATATGGTCGATCCATGTATCAGTGGTTGCAAGATTGCGATGAGTAGCACCAAGAGGGAGAATGCTAAAGTTAACGGACTCAATAATATATCGCAACCTGCGGGAGAGGTTATAGTCCTTCAAAAGGTCTGTATTAAAGTCGCCCATTATAATGTGATGAGTGTAATCAGAAGAGAAGGATTCAAGGAGAGATTCCAAGTCGGAGATATAGTCTATGGAAGGAGGGCAGTATACGACTCCAAGTACGGCCTTGACACCTTTGACATCAATTTCGATAAAGAGATACTCCATGCACCCATACCGAGACGAAGAAGAAGACAGGAGTTTATAACTAATATGAGAGGTGAGGTAAATAGCTACTCCACCACCGCCTTTTCCAACGCGGTCATTGCGAATTAACACAAACCCGGGTAGGCAAAAGGAAGTGGAGCTCAAGCATGGCTTAAACCAACTCTCCGAAACGAGGATAGCATGAACACTATCCGATGAAAAGGTGTCAAGTAGATCAGTATAGTGACATGGAACACTTTGAGCATTGATGTGACATATATTTAAGCTGTTCGGAAGGAGGTCAAGTTCATGTGTGAGGCACGTGCCTGTAGCGTAAGAATGGTCAGAAGAGTTGGCGAGAGAATGGTACGAAGAACCACTGTCACTTGCAGAAAGAAAATCATCATCATCCGACATTAAAAAATTTAAAAAAAGAATATATAAATATAAAAATACTCAATAAAATTAGATAGGTACCTACCAAAAATAATAATATTCCTAAATATAATATTGTGCACAAAGCAATTATTATCTAAGAGTTATAAAAAAACAATCAATAGGCATTAAACCTACTAACTAAAAAAAAACACTTTTTAAATTAAATTAAACTGCACACCTTACCAATCGAAAGGTTTAACAAACCAAAATATAACATAACTTACAGACGTATTAGACATAACTACAGCACATTTTCACAAAATTGATTATAGTAATATCAGTATTAAATTTGAGGTAATGGAACACAGCCTGAAATAGACAGCCAGGTGACAGCGCAGCTGTCAAACAAATCACAAAGCAACTTGCATTTAGAAATGTGTGAAATTCTACCCGATAAAAGTAAATTATTCTATGTTTTATTAAATTTGTGGTATGGTAGGACATTAAAGAAACAACAATGGACTATCTAGTACATACCTACTGACCATACTTTGAAACATCGGCACTGGATTACAGTGAACAAAATTATTGATACAAATTGCTTGCAGTGGTCGAATAAGACTAATACTGACAATGAACAAACTTACATTACAATTAAAAAAAAGTTCGAATCACTTGATGGTCCTGATGGCACGCTTATACCTTGTTGGAGCCGGTTTAGCAGAAACTCCAGGAGTCACACGTTCAGCTGCAACATCAGTGGGTTGAATCGCTGCAGGAAATTTTGTAGTAATGGTCGTCAACTCATCGTACGTGGAAATGCGTTGACGGATTCCATCTGGAGTATCTTTGTGTGCTCGGTTTGGTTGGTGGTAGGGCTGTTAAGCCTGCCTGGCTAGCTACCACCATCTTATCTAAGTCTGTCGCCATAACAACGATGTTTAGAGCATTGTTGTTTCGACAGTATAGAGATAAGATAGCCAGTTCCTCAGTGGTTGAGGATTCCGGATGAAGCGCGCTTTCACCTTCGGCCTTATCGTCACTTACCATCAGGTGAGATGAAGGCCAAGCGCTTACCCGTTGTAGAATTAACAAAAAATGTTAATCAAGTCATTATTATGTAGTTATATCGTAATATAAATATTAAAAAAAAAAAAAAATATTGTTATTCACAATCTATTTGGGACGCCATCTTGATACACACTACGTTGTCTTTGACCGATCTGGCGCTGTGGCGCTGCGGTGTCTGTCTGTTGATTTAGATGACTTTAGGTCTCTCATTCCAGAATTTGAACAAATGGTTTGTATGAACGTTCTTGTCTATACGTCTAAGTCAATGATTGGGCCAGCCTCCCCATGCGATCTTGCCCATATGGGAAGACCTGTGCCCAGCAGTGGCGTTTATAGGCTGATGATGATAATGATGAAATGAGCACGCGACGGTTGGGGTATCACGTTGACGTTGGTGAGCCTAAATCTTCAGATTCTATGCCCTGTAATTTGATTGGATCTTACTGCAGTCGTAATGCAGTCGAATCAGAAACAAAACTGTTATTGATCTATTAATTTAGTAGTAAATGTCGCGAAAAGGAAGCAAGAAACAGCAAAAAGTTTAAAACAATCAAATAAAATTTAAGTTCTCTATAAAGATTTTTATTATATTTTTTTTTCTAACCCTTATTAAAAGGAACAAAACAAAAGAAAATTGGTTGAAATTGGTCAATCAGTTTTTGAGTATAAGCCAGACTAACGAACAGCAATTGATTTTTATTCACATGTATAGATCGTCCCATCAGAAGGATAATGTTTTAACATCACAGGTATTCTCTCAAAGGTGAGACGGTACTTCACCCCGGGACAGCTTCTTACTCTTTACCAAGCTCAGGTCCGATCGTGCATGGAGTACTGTTCTCATCTTTGGGGTGGATCTGCAAAGCACCAGCTGGCTGCCCTGGATTCTATAGAGCGAAGAGCAAAGAGGCTGATTGGTGACGATGAGCTGGTCAATAACAAACTTTTAAGTTTGGAACACTGACGCAAAGTGGCTTGCTTATCAGTCTTCTATACAGGTTACATTTCGGAGAGTGTGCTCAGGAGTTACACAGCCTCATACCTCCTTCCCCGTTCAAGTATCGGACTACTAGACGGAGGGAGGGCTTTCATCCCTATGTTGTCGATATTCCACCCGCTCGGACGGAGCGATTTGCTTCTAGTTTCCTCATTAGGACAGCTAGGATGTGGAATGACCTCCCTGCGTCTGTTTTTCCCGAACGCTACAACTTGGGCGTCTTTAAGGCTAGAGTAAACAGGCATTTACTGACTGCGCGTGCCCTATCTTTGTCCTCATTATCACTTTCCAACAGGTGAAATCGAGGACAAACGCGCAATCGGTCTCCAATTTAAAAAAAAAATCAAAAGTAGTTTTATTACTAAATCGCATTCAAATTAACGTTAGCTATCGATTGATATTTTTTATGAATTTTATGCTAGTATTTTTAAAGTTACAGCACTCGAATAATGTTGTTTCTGCACCGGCTACCTAGAATAATGTCGCGCGATCACATATCTACTTGCATATTCTACGAACTGACGGCCGTATGCTTTAAAATAAATTAGATACTCAAAGACTATCTAATTAAAAATTTACAAAATGAATTATTTAATTAAAAATGATAAAAACACTAATTAATTTTTTGTCATTTTTATCATGTTTACAGCACTCGACCTTACCAGCCCTTGAAGGTTCTTGCGGTTTCTAGCAGTCACCTTATATATTACAGTAAAAACTGATAATGAGTTTTTCCAAATTTTACGTGTTTTTTATGACCTTAAAACATTTTACGTCGCATAATTTCGTTTTTTTCCGTTTTATGCACACATAAAACATTATAGTCTTCCAATCCAATAAGGCATATGACACTTTTTTCTTTTAATTGGTTCTTTTTATGACAATCTTCTTAAATTAAAACTATTTTAACGGGACCTAACAAGGTTTATTTTGTAAGTAACTGACGATTCTTTGCACTATGACAATTTAAGTGAACGTGTGAGGGTGGATGAAGAAACAAATACCCGCCCGAGATTTGTTTCTTCATCTTGCTTGACCCGAAAGAAATATTTTTACAAATATAAGAACATTCGGTTAAGATGAAGCTGCGTATAAAGATTAATTTTTTAATATATTTATATAGCAATGTTGACTAAAAACATAAACATCAAGCACTGACAAATTTCGACGGGTGAAAACCACACCTCGGTAACCAAGTGGCAGTGGCAGCCGCCCGGAATGAGGAAAATGCGTGGTTCGATCCCGCCTGAGGTTGTCGTCTTGTTCCGTGTTTAAAATTTTACCTAAGTATATTTAAGCGTTAATAAAACGCTGAAATATATAAAAAAACTTAATTATTATTTATTTAATTATTTATTTATTATTACAATCACATGCAGGTTATATACACATATTATAAGAGGAGTTTGACGGGCGGTGCCGTGGTAAGCTTAACCGCGATGAGATGGTTGATGTTAAGCAATGTTCAATGGTTCGACATCAGATGGGTGACCAAAACAAATTGTTTCATCGAGTTGCTATATCGGATGGGTGTACAAAAAATAATTGTTGTTTCGATTTGCTCCGTACTTGAATGGGTATTCTTTCACCGCTACACGCCACGGTTACTGATTTTACCTTTTATGTATTTGATTATAAATTAAATATGTGTCAGTGACGTCACACACGTGTTCCCCTCAGCCCCCAAGCGGTCGCATGAGACCGCACCTACAAAAACACACTTGACTTTGTACTGTGTTTTCATAGACTTACAGACTACTTTAGTATGAACAAGTTTGATTATTTCGGTTCTGTGATACATTTTATGTATCGTCATCGCAAAATATCGCATAGTCTATGCTCGATTCTGTCAAATTTGACGTTGACAGTTGCGCTAATTTTTGTGTTAGAAAATTGCCACGAGTGAGTTGTTAAATATTCACATTACTTACCTCATTTAATCATGTAAAACAAAAAAAAAAATATAAATGCTTGTCGCACCCGTGGTTTATGCCTATGTAGAAATTGTTACAAAATAACGCGACAATCTTTTAAATTGAAAATAAAAGCTGGTTTTAAAAGTTTTTTTTTTACTTATAATTTATGTTCTTCTAATTAGTCGAAAATATTTTTCAGTTTTTCCACTTTAAGGTTATAGTGTTAGTCAAAACAAATTAAATGAGCCCAAACAAGACGGGTTTACCAAATGTTGTTTAGGAGTTCCTATAGCATCTTCATCATCAGACCCTGGGCTGGGCACCACACGAGGTAATAGTTTTTGTCAAGGCGAATCATACAAGCCCAAATACGGCGGGGATATCTTGTTTCATTGAAGAGTTTATATAACCACATTCCGATAGCATCATCAGACCAGCTCCATAGTGTTATATTATTGTATTGTCATCAAAGTTACCTACGCAGGTATGCTAAATTTCAGCTTGATCGGTTCACGGGAAGTTCTTTAAATCTTTCTTGCAAGATTCCTCCTAAACACACGTACATACATTTTAAGTTAAATAAAACCATTTCAAAACATTATTATAATCCTGCCATTTGCGTAGAATATTGTTTTACAAACATATGGATCGTGATTGCTTTTGTCAAATAAGGTTTTTTTATGTAACAATCAATGGAACAACTCTTTTTGGTGTATAATGTTTTATGTACACATAGGACCTACTATCTTTTTTCAGGTGGGTTTTTCAACAAGGATATAGCATAATACAAAATTGTACGTACACAACATATGAAATGTCTACGATTCAACAAACTATAGAAACGCAAAATCTTTGTAATTCCACTAATGGAGAACGATTCATAATAAAACAATAACGCTCTCTCTTTACAGCTGAGATAACGGGATCGGGGGTTATTACGGCATAGACGCTGAGTACGACAACAAAGATAGGCAGCGATACTTGAAAGTAGAGGTTTCATCTAATAGCCCACTTAAGTTTAATTTAGTATGGAGTTTGCATATTTTCGTGGCATTCAGTTAATGCTTCATGAGCTAGATGTCTGTAGTGGATGCTAATATTTTTTATAGTACAAAATTAGCGGCATATTTTATATAAGATGGTGGTAGCTAGCCAGGCAGACTTAAACAAGCCCGGCCACCAACCAAACCTAGTACACAAAAATGTTACCCCTGGAATCTAACCCGAGACTTTAACGTCTAAAGCCGATGGCTTAGCCACTAGACCACAGAGGCGATTAACAGAATAAGAGTGAATGCAAAAACAACAATTCAATAACACCCGTTAAACTTACAGTACCCACGTCAAAAATACGAAAATCGAGCCATAACCAATGGAAGATAAAGGGAAAATCAAAAATTCTACAACGAAAACCACTCATTCGGAACTCTTGGCGAGTGTGAACGACGTTAAAGGAATTATTTATGGCGGCCATAGACAAGTTTACTATTGCAGGGCAAACATTACCGCATAAAGGGCCAACTTCGGTTAAGGGCCACGTAAAAAATGGGCCAAGGGGAGTACTTGTTTCTCTGTCGGGTTCCGTATATTTCTGTTACGATGATTGGTCATGTTTTTGTAATTAGAATTGTGCTTTTCATACAAATTTTACCATTTTACCCAAACATACATTAATATGTTAAGGATCTACGATTTAGTGTACGTTATTTAATTTTTATAGGTGTGTGGGATTTTGGCAAAATAACTAATAAGCTAGATTGTCCTTAAATGATGGATAATTTAATTCTAATTGTAAAGTTTTCCATTTTAATTTTGTTCAAACGTAGGATGTCAGCTTTAAACTTTGTTTTATCTTTGTGAATAAAACAAGTATATGCACAGTATAGGTAATGTTCGGAACAAAATGGCCACTTACGGCTGGCAACCTTCTATAAAGTTTTAATTTGTAATTGACAGACGACTGTCAGTGTCAGTGTGACACACTCACGTTGGAAAATTGGAGTTAGGTTAGGAACCTTGAACGTGGGGTCGTGTGAAATTAATTTGTACTTGGTATTGGTGATTTGATGTAGGGCACATAAACAGTAAATTCGGCGGACCGTAATCACAATAAACAGTGTGAACTTTAATAAGTTAAAATCAGTGATTGTTTGGTCGACACGCACACGTGGCGTACAATTGAACGGTGCTATGTGGTATTGTGCGTATCATCACGTATTTGTCTGGGATCAGTACTGAGGGGGTAGCCAACGGGAAGTTAGGGCCTTTCCACCACCATAGCACCAGCCTCGAAGACGCGCGGGAGCGCGATCCAACACAGCAGTCGCCGGAGAGGCGAGCTACCATCACCACCGCAGCCAGCAGCGGCCTGGGCGCGGGCGGACGAGAGGAAGACTAGTACGTAAGTTAGTTTATATTTCTTAGAATTAAACGTTAGTTTTAAGTAAAAAGGTAGCAGAGTTGATGTAGACTATCTATATCAAACAGGTAAGGTTCTTGTTGTTTAATTATCTCTTAACAAACTTTCTGTAAATTATTACAACAGGTGTAAGTGAATACTACTAAAGTTAGTACAGCCGAAACCCTGTCACATAACCAATGTTTCATGAGTATTCTTGACAACTACATTGACTAGAATAATTGACTAGATTGATGAGTGATAGAAACGGCTGGGTGGTCGAGTGGTCAGCGACCCTGACTAGGTAACCCACGGTCACGGGTTCGAATCCCGGTAGGGGCAAATGTTTGTGTGGTGAGCACGAGCATTTGTGACCGAACCATGGATGTTTATAAGTATTTATGTATGTTTATCCGTTATTCAGTCACCATAGTTCGGGCTATCCTCAGTTTGGGGCTGAATTATTGGTGTGACAGTTGTGAAAATTTATTTATTAATTTATTTATTATTAAACTCGATTAAATGTGTCCTTATAAACAAGCGGTTTTGTAAATTTTGTATGGCTGCTGCGTATCAAGATTGTCTTAGTGCAGAGGCCGCTAGAATTAAGGACAATTGTAATACTTGTAAAAATAAATTATTATTATTATTTATTTAATTATATAAATAACGAAAATCGAAGTAACATGAAAATTATGAGACAAACAAAACAATTAGGAGATTCCATCTTGGCCGGAAGAGGCCTAAAAACTTGAGAGATGACCCTCGTAATTTTATATAGTCCGCTTGAACTCGGCTAATTTCGCCGTTTTGCCGGCTTTACGGGTATAATACGGCTGTACCACAATGCCCGTCTGTCAGCATCGGAAGAAAAAATATGTGGATTAAGTCTTGGGCGTGTGTTTTAGCATCTGCACGAAAATAAAAATGATCTCTGTTATATAATGGATTGAAGAAATCGCAGGCTCTTGGTAAAAGTTTGTCGCCATGTTAAATCGTTCTTTGGGAGAAGTTTAAGAATAACAATTGAGACGCTAACATTTAATTTGTCATTGGATTTCGAAAACCTAATGATTAGGTAGCCATTTGTGTGTGTAGGTATGTCGCCTTTTTCCTTTTATGTAGTTTTCAGAGTTTTTGTCGTATGCCTCTATGCTCTTAAATTTTATTATATTTTAAACCGAAAAACAGCCATACAACCAATTCTGCGCAGAATGACGCATCAGGATGGTGGTCAGAAATATGGGGCAGAATTATACCGATAGTAAATATTTCTTTATATATTGAAATTCTTACACACTAATAAGCCGGCGTACAAGTTAGGCACAATGTGCCTACATTGCTTGTTCATTGAAGAGCCCAGAACTAAACGGCGTAGAATCCCTTTATCCATGACACCTATTACTTTGAAAGAGCTAACCTCGCGACCTTATTTGCAAATCATGTATTGTTGAAACAGCTCACTTAAGTGACAAACCAACGGAAGACTCGGTATGTGTAAAGCTACATGTCCACTTGGGTATTATCTTTAACTAGAAGAATATAACACACTGTTACTTTAGACGTCTTCTAGAAGACATCATCTAACACACCAACGCCGCAACGAAAAAAAATAGCAATGGTAGCTATAATAGTCGAAATCGGTCGTTCCAATAGTTTATTATTTCATTTACAGATATTCGTAAGGTGTTCCACTCTTAATAGTAGCTTTATGGTAAGTGGTACTGCTACATGTATCTTAATCTTCTAAGACATCATCGAACACACCAACGCCGTACCGAGAAAAAATAGCAATGGTAGCCATAATAGTCGAAATCGGTCGTTCCAATAGTTTATTATTTCATTTACAGATATTCGTAAGGTGTTCAACTCTTAATAGTAGCTTTATGGTAAGTGGTACTGCTACATGTATCACAAAGGAGTTGCAAAATAAGAAGCTTGTAAGGTCCCTATCCAGCAGCTGATCATTTATGTGAGATGCCCAGGAGTAAGGTAAATAATAATGTATCTTATCTTGAAACCGAATCGCTAAGGGATAACTTTGAATACCTATGGTATAGATGAAGTAGCTTGTTTTGTTGAAATGAGATTAGTAGCTGAATCAAAAGCGCAGCTTGAGCAATATGGTCCGATGAACTTTGACATTGAAAAATATATAAAAATACATTGTATTAGTAGACTGCAAGCCTTACCATACACAATTACTTCTATTTGACGAAACACTCCAGAACCAAGCGGAGATTTTTTAGACTGAAATTTGCATCTCAATAGACATACTACTTGCTTTGTGTAGACCAGGTAAATTGATTCCTACCAACAGATGTGCATTCAAAATACGATTTTCGTGTATCGATATAAGGTCGAAATTGAAGCAGCTGGTTTTATTTTTACGACCAGTCTTTTCGTAGAGTTGGTGCCACAATTGATGACAACAACGATTACGTTCACATACCTTTAGTTTTGGTTTAATTCTTGCATCACGAAGCCAGGACAAATATCTTTATAATTGTTAATACAATAACATAAATTCTCACACTATAATATTACGAGTGCAATAAAGACTACTTTAGTACTGAAAATTCTTTAACGTTAAATACAAACGTCTATAGACTATGGTAACTGTTTACCATTAACGCAGGCCGTATGCTAGATTGCAAGTTTAGTAGCCTATTTAAAGAAAAAGTTTCTACCTAACTAAGTATCTTTATTATTGAAATTTTGTATTCACAATGCTTTTAAGATAAAGGATAAAATGTTTACTAGAAAAAACAACCAGTCTCTGGAAAGCTCGAACGGAAACAAAAGTAAATATTTTTTTTATAGAAATTGTGTATTTTTCTCACTTTTACTTCGTAATCAGTTCTAAGTTAAATATATGGATTTTTTCTTTTATCTACTACGCGCTTCGATCATATAAACAATAGATGCACGGTCTCACACAAAATCAAACTCAAATAAAGTACCCTCAGTACTCAAATAAAAACATACATTATCCATAGATCAACATCAGAAATGAAACGAGATATTTAAATAGATATTATTGTTTTCTGAGGTTTAAGCGAACACTACACATTGAAATGAAACACTTTTTACGGATTAACTCGCGTTTAATTTACTATTACATAGTTTTTACCATTGAAAATGGTTAGCAGATGCGTATTTTTGACGTATTTTTGGCAAAAGCTCCGAGGATTTTAAAAGGGTCGAGATGGAAATAGTACCAAGAGTTGAGGAATTAATCGAGACACGTGTGAGTGTTTGAATTTTGAAAATCGAGTATTTTGGGGGGTGTTTAAGTAAATTGTAAATATTTGGAGAAAAAAAACAGAATTAAGAAAAAACAAAAAAAGCTATTGCTGTGCAGTCCCACAATTATCATTTCATAAGAGAAGGAAATGATTATTTGAGGCCTAAAGAACAAAATAAAATAAAAGGTATACAAGGTTTGACGCCACGGCAACAAAGACAACAAAGAAGAAAGTGGCGGGAAAATAGGCAACGCTATTTAGAAAAGAAAAGCTTTTGTTTTTCTTACACGAGTAAATCTACAAAATATACGGTTGCGGGTTCAAATCCCGCTATGGCTGTAAAGTATTTGGGCGATGGACATGACATTTTTTACATGAATCAATAATGTTTATAGTTTGGTTATTCGTTATCGTTGTTATTTGTTTACTGTACAAGTTCTGCTCAGTTTGAGATTGAGAATTTGTTATTGAAGTATTTTTAAGGCTACTAACCGACTCAAGACTGCACATACATCCAACAGCATAGAGCGGCGATGGGCTCACCACCTGTCACGCTGACCATACCTGAAGGGATGTTCAGAGAATTGGCAATGATTGGACCGCAAAAGCAGTCCACTGCCACAGTCCACAAATTACGAAATGATAGCTGTACATGTGCTCAGCGTGACAGGTGGTGAGTCCATCGCCGCACTATGCTGTTGGATGTATGTGCAGTCTTTGGTCCGTTAGTCGTCTTTTACGACACTCTAGGAAAGAGATTGGATAGTAGTATTCTATTAATGAGCCGCTACCTGCAGAGCAATACAGATATATTAACAAATTAAATCATCATCAGCCTATAAACGTCCCACTGCTGGGCACAAACCTTCCCACATTGACAACATCACATTTAACCACTACCATCAGTTTGAAGCCATTACCTTCAGTTTAAAAGCTGATGGTAAATGAAGGTAATGATACTGAGAGTAATGATGTCTTAGCACTTTTTGGCCTTTAGTCGTCTATTCATAGGTGTAATATTTATGACATTGATAAGTAGGTTATTGGATCTTTAAAGCCTTTATTATTCATGATAATGTAAGGAGAAATCTTATTACTTAGGCCTACATAAAAATATAGATGATGGTAAAGACACAAACTTCGTGACCAACGACGACTTCGAGCATAAAAACAATCAAAATTTTTTTTAACTAGCCCAAGGGTTTCTCTTACGATGCCGTGCGGCTGACTGACCGACGCATGAGCGCGGGGAGACGGGGAGTGGAGGAGTAGGATGACCGCTCGCAGGACATTTTGTCGTTTCAATTTCTGTTGAAGGTTATGACAAAATTGTGATGACAAAACTTTAAACATTAAAAAAAAATGTATTACGTTCGTACGTGCCAAAATGCGGATAACGTTTACTTACTACCAGTATAATAATATGAATAAAATTTAGATTTATCAAACAAACTCTTCTTCAAATTATAAGTAGTTGTTCTACAAAATGTGAGTTTGGGACACTGAGGGTAGTGACATTTTAACATATATTTATGTTATTTTTCTTTAAAACCTTTAAACTTAGCAGTTCGTATTTAAGTAGATATTGTAGCTTACTGTATAGTAGTTCGTTCAAACAAACCATATGACTTGAAAGTAAAATACATATTTTTATACAGCCATGCACATAGAACGTGCACGAAATCTGATAATCACCCACCTAAATAAGGTTGATAAGAATATGGTAATTATTTGAATTTGATTTAGTTATTATTAAAATAAATAGGGATCTCTCTACAAAATTGGGTCTGAAAAGGGCGTCTTGCTTGTTAAGTTCGATTTGCTTTGTTTTGTATTTATCATCATCATCATGATGATAACAATTTTTATTTTGTAAGCGGATTAGTTTAGAAATATTCTATGCTAGACTCATGGCTTTCCAAATGAATATTAAACAAAAATCACATAAAGAAATCGGATCAAAACTTTTGGTCAACCAAAGCGACTAACAACCAAGACCAAGCCACCATGTCAACCTCTGTTTAATTGACTGACTGACCCATTGCTACATTGACCCGACTACAATCAATGAATATCGCCTTTATCACCACCCTTTCCAGAGGCGGATTGTTGACCACAAATCTAAGTTTCCACCCAAAAAAAGTCTAATCTCGCTTAATCCCGTCTATTCACGTTCATCGACACTCCAACCCCAATCGCGACACAGCTGGGAGTCAGTCGGCATGTCGGCATGCAATTTATTTATAGAGAACGTCTCACGCGCTCAAAATCATGAATTAGTGGAAACTGTAGTTTGCCGTGGCGAGGCGGCGCGCGCGCTCGTACTAACTGATCGGCCGGCTTTTGTTTCGATCGAGCGTATTTTTTTCGAAAGACGGTGATGATACTGTTTTAGTTTTTATGAATTATTTCGATTATGTGCCAGTACTGTGTGTTTTGGGATGATGTGTTATCTGGTGATTATGGATTGTGATTTTGCGACAGTTTTAAAGTAAGTTCTAAGGTTGTGCTACCTATTTGCATATTTACCTGTAAGATGTCATTATAGTTTATAAAGTTAGTTAGGTTATGAAAGTGTTTGAGTTTTAAAATTGAGATGAATTCGGTCTATCACAAAAGTATATGCTTAAAGGAAGATTGATAGGTATTTGACCGGCAAATAGTCCTTTGCGATTTTTGTAAAAATACATTGTTACTAATTTTATCTCTTGTCTTAAACTCTTTATCTGATAGATGTAATTGGTTTAATACGCGTTATTTCTCTTTAAGATAATATATTATTATTATGTATCCTTCTTTCATTTTTAATAATTAATATTTCATATTCAAAGGTTTTGTATCATAACTAACTAGTAATTGTATCAACAAACTGAAAACATTGCAGAGAACTTCATGTAACCATTATTAAGAGCGTCTAGAACAAAAATTAAATTATTCGTCTAGAACAAAAATTAAATTATTAAATCTATAGACTCAACGAAATAGATTTCAAACAACTAACGAAAACAATGCTTCAAAAGTAGTAGACGAGCGCTTGACCTTCATAGAGTTTTGGTAAAAGTAATTTTATTTTTGATACGAGCAAACCGTTATAATTTCACTGTAAACCGTGGGCAAGAGAAATATCGTCCTTAAAATTGTTATTCAGAATAAATTATTTTAAATTATAAAATTTTAATACTTTTTACGGGTCTCTAATTAGTTTTAAACTATTTCAAAGGTATTCACTTTGTCCCATGAATGATCCAGTTCTTTAATTTCGAAGAATACCAAAGCAGCGAAAATAACTTCAATATTAATACAAAAATACATACAATATAGTATAATCAAGACTATTATCCACAGGACCACAAAAGCAGTCCTATGCCATAGTCCACTTTTCACCAAATAGCGACTTCGCGACTGCACATGTGCTCAGCATGACAGGTGGTGAGCTCATCGCCGCTCTATGCTGTTGGATGTATGTGAAGTCTTTACAAAAAACTAATAAAATTAAAACCCAAAAAAGGGTTGAAGGACAATTTATTATAAAAGTGACTACAATTTACCATCAGCTAAACAGTTCATTGACGTTATGTACAACTTCTTTTAATTTGGTCACCATTGTGAACTTACTCAACTTGCTAAATCTACAACAGACGGGAGATCGACCTAACCCACTACGCTGGCTTAATACTAACGATTGCTGTCTTACGACAACGACTGGAACCTTCACATACCTCTCGAAATACGGAGGAGCTCGAGTTGACTTTAATTTGGTCACCCATCCAGTTGCGAAAGTTGCTTTACTGATAAGATCTCAATCCGAAAACCTTAACCACGCCATCGAGCTTCTCGAGTATCATCGTCAGACTAAAAACGTCCCACTGCTGGGCACAGGCCTACCCAGACGGACCACAGTGCATATGGAGATTAGGCCACTATCCACTACGCTGGCCCAATGAGGGTTGGTGGGTATAATAGCGATGACATATGGAAAAACAACGTGGAAACAGAAAGGAACAGGCATCCCAATTTGTCAGCGGAGGTCGCACAATATGATCACGGCCGATTTATTAACCGTGTTCATAATAAACATAGGGCGGGTCGACTATGCATCCGTGAATTTATGAGATAATGAATTATTGCAACCTGTGACAGCATTTGCAACATCGTTTTATAATTAGTAGAACCATGTCATTACGGTGCCTTAAAATACTTACCAGTTGAAGTTAGTGTTAGCTTGACCAATGACTTTATTATGGTGCACGTTATTTCTTCCGTGTGGGAGGCCGAAATTGGTGTTGGATTATTCTCCACGCTTGACAAATGGGGTGTGGTGATCACAAACCGTACTATGTATCGAAAAATCAGAAATACACTTTGCCCGAGCTGCGAATCGAACCCTGAACTTCCGGTTATCGGGACGCCATTCGTGGACACACAATCGAGTTCACATCGGACCCCGGAGAATTCTCCGGAGTAGTGACTCACCCTAGTACTTATTACTCGTTTTTTTCAACGTTTTTGTTATATTTAAGTCTTCGATAACCGTGTCGCGGAGCGGTGATAGAATACTACCACCCCCTCTCTTCCCTTGGGTGTCGTAAAAGGCGACTAACGGACTAAAGACTGCACCTACACTAACAGCATAGAGCGGCGATGGGCTCACCACCTGTCACGCTGAGCACATTTGCATTCGCTATTTGGTGAAAAGTGGGCTATGGCAGAGAACTGCTTTTGCTGTCCTCATTGCCTAGTCCCTGACTAACCCTTCGGGGATAACAGTCATGATTATATGTATGTATTTAAGTCTTCGATCACGGTTTTATATGTAGTCAAACCTTACCCCTCATGGAAAATCCACACGTTAAGTATATTTGATCGCTTTGAACGCAAAAGCTACCAAAATAGATACAATAATACGGGACGCCATAGGTTAAGAAAAAGGAATCCTGAAAAAACATTTTCACTTCTATCTATTTAAAATGTTTAATCACTGAAAAAAGACGACAACCTCAGGCGGGAATCGAACCACGCACCTACCTAAAATTTGATAAGGCAATGTTGACTAAAAACATTAGCATCATCAAGCACTGACAAATTTCGACGGTTGAAAACCAGACCTCGGTAGCCAAGTGGTTAAGGCAGCCGCCCGGAATGCGGAAGGTGCGTGGTTCGATTTCCGCCTAAGGTTGTCGACTTTTTTCAGTGTTTTAAATTTTACTTATGTTTATTTAAGCGTTAATAAAGACGCTAAAATATATAAAAAAACATTAATTATATCTATTTATCTTATACAGCCGGTATAACCCACTGCGAGGCTTCTCCTATTAAACGCAACTCCTAGCGGCCTTGTACAAGCGTGATTCACTGTCCTCCCACCTCTATTTTCACTTATAGAAAAAAACAAAACAACTTGTTGCACAGCATCGGTCTGAATCACGTCGGTAGGTTGAAACGGAGGAAGTATCAAATTGAGCAGGTAATGGGCGCTGCGCGTGCGACCGGGCCGCGTTCGGCTAAATTGGCGCGTCTATCGGCATGCCAATGGCAAGCTATAATAGTTGGATTACCGCTCCTTATTTCAAAATAAATTAAAAATGTTTCTCCTTGAAAAATGCTATTACTCCGTCAGTGAATACTTAAAAGATACCCTTTAAATAACATCAGAATGAAACGAACTACCGAATGTTGTCTTTTGTTTTATTTTTTGTTTTTACTGTGTATGTCTATTATTTTGTAATAATTATTAAACTAATGCTAATTTATTAAGTACCCACCAAATGTCTTCTTTTTATATATTTTAGTTTTATTATTTTATTATTTTAATTAATTTGTGATAATAATACTAATTATGTAATTGTTATAATAATAATACTAATTATTTAATTGTAATAATAATAATAATACAATTCCCTTTTTTTTAAATGGGAAAATTGCGATACTTTAACAGGGTTCATGTTTAAGTTACTAAAATTATATATGTCCTACCATCTTTATACTACATGAGTGCAATAAATGATTTGATTTCATTTGATTTGTAGGGGTGAAAACACAGTCTCAGACCTAGGGGTTACGGATTCGATAGATTTGAGCCCGCATTGCTTCAATCATCTGATGACGGAAGCCGCATTGCCGTCTTGTACGGATCTGTTACTATTACAAAAATGTTAGTAGCATTTATAATTTGATTGGTAAGCAAGTAAGTAAATATATCGTCGAATCGTTGAAGAAAAATTTCGTCAGGTCTAACCAATACCTTGGTGGCGGAATGGTAATGCAGCCGCCCGCATTACGGAGGACGCGGGTTCGATTCCCGCCTGAGGTAGACATTTTTTTCAACATTTCGTTATCTTTGAGTTTATTTAAGCGTTTTTTAACGCGAATAACCAAGTGTTACGAAGTTAAATAGTTTGATAACTGTCTCTGTAGTCTAGTGGTGAAAACAGTGTCGAGACCTCGAAGTTATGGGTGAAACTATTTTGTTTTTAAAAGTGTTAAATTAAGAGGAGTCTTAAAAAAATGACAATTTTGGGTATCACATTTACAATCTCGCTATACGCGTTACACATTCTAGTAATAGGAAAATGTAAGCCCAGGAATAAGGAAATATTAATCCAGATTCGTTCTGTGGTATATACTAAATAACATCCGTATAACTAGGCCTAGATTCATAAGAACTGAGGCTTCAGTGTCAGTATCGCGTGCCTGATGCCCTCGGTGTCGCGTGCGTTAATAGCCGGCAGCCTCGATGTATGGCTCGCGAGCATGGCTTCGCGAGGCAGACTCGAGATGCACCCTCGAAACACAGAGGCGAGCCTCGCGAGGCAGGCCGAGACATCAGAAGTTCCCGAGAACCACCGTCCACTCCGAACGCACAGCGCACCCTGAGGCACCTTTGAGCGCGTCCCGTTTACCGACAGCCGACAGCTCGACCCCGAGGCACGCTCGGCCGAGGCAACGTGTGCCCGAGGCAGCCCGAGCCGCGACCACACCGGCCACGACATCGAGGCTGCCTCGCAAACCAGGCTCGGTCGGTGTGGACGCGGCTAATGGTCTGCGTGCCAACGTACCATCAGACAGGCCGTTTGCTCGTCTACCGGCATTGTAACATTTCATCATCATCATCATCAGCCAACAGACGTCCGCATTGTTAAACAAAGGTCTTGCTGAAGAATCTCCATCACGTCCGGTCGTGTGCTGCTCGCATACAACTTCTACCCGCGAACTTTACGAGATCGTCGATAGTAACGTTTAAATAGTAATGTAAAAGTGCCTATTCGCCATGGATAGAACGCACGCGTCGACATTGAGGCCTTGGTTAATATGCCCCTTTGCCCTTGTACCCAATAAACTGGAACGCGCAATGTAGGACCCTACACCTACTCGTTTCAGCAACTATTGCCAATTTCCTACTTGTATCATCGAAATCATTCGCGTCCGTTTATATTGTTATATTATTATTTTGAAACGTTGCAGGTAATTTAACATATTATTTTAAGGTGTTATGGCTAATTAGTTTACTATAACGCCAGTTAATAAATTGCATGAAAGTTTTTTATAGATTTACTCGCGTTTATTCTACATAATATAATTCTAGTAGAGCTACGAACAGGACCATGGACATCTAAGAGTTTTAAAAATAAAAAATAAAAAAAATAAAACATTATGCATAACCATAGACCTGGAAATATAAGCCTGTTTTGTGATTACCACTACATTGAGATATTTTGTAACCCACCGACCCATTTAGACAGACGTGGTGGGTTATGATCCTACCTCCCCATGGGTAGGCCTCCCAATGTGCCCAGCAGTGGGACGTTTATTATCAAATGATGATTTTGTAACTGATATAATATTAAAATTCTTATGCCAAAAGCAACTGTTATAAGAGCTGCTGAAATTCATATATCCGATGCTACATTGTACATAGACGTTACAAAGTACCTAACTAAACTAGAGCATAGTTTCAGTTTTCTTTGACGACGCAATATATTCCTAATAAGTCAGGAAGATATTATCATAAAAGCGGGATTTCAGAATCTATTGGAAACCACGTAGAAGCTAGTTGAAGCAAATTGCTCTTAGTTTGTCGTTCCACGGTTAAAAGGGAATTGGTATTTATTATAACATAAACTTTATCATAAATCAAGGTTCTAAATTTGCTAAACTCCTACATCATTATGGATAACATTATATAACAAGAAGTTTTCAATGTGCATGTTCGAATTGTGGAAAGATTACAATAAACATTAAGGAACATTTTCTTTAAAAATACAACCAAAGAATTCGTCAAAACCATATTTAGCATTTTTTATGTTCGTGCTACCTTTAATTATGTTTGTATTGTAGCAGTGTACTGAAATTATTGTAGTGAACGAACAATATCATCATTTACTCAGTATACTCTACTACTCTTTCTTATGTGTGGAGTTGTGCAGTATCACGAATTTTGCAGAGAGTTCGAAACTTCAGGACATTTTCGTTTATATAAAAATTTTTTTTACGTATTTTATAAAAATATACAGTGTTTCATAGCAACGTGTAGTGATCGCGAAAATTAAACAAAAACTTGTACATAAAATAATGTAATACCTAGTTCTAAGACTTAAGTAACATTTTGTTAACAAGGTATATAAATAAATAAACTTAACTTAAAATTGTCTAGCCCAAGAGATGCTTCGTTATGAAACTCGTTAAATGGTTACTAGACAACGGATAAACATACTTAAAATACTTAAATACATACTTGTTATACATAGAAAACACCCAGTCCGGAGACAATTTAGAAAATCAATAACTTCTAAATTGACCCGACTGGGGATCGAACCCGGGACCTCGGAGATGGCGACACCATGAAAACCGGTGTACAAACCACTCGACCAAGGAGGTCGTCAATCTATTGAGTTCAGATTCTACAACTTACCCAGACAGGTCAAGTACTAATCGGTAGCAGGAGGAAGAGCATCCGGCTTCAGTTGAGACCAGTTCTGGTTTAAACGTTGGCCATTTAGTCTGATTTGATACATACTCGTACATACAACACGCCTACGTGCGTTGCAGCAACCGCTAGTCCAATTGCCTCTGTAGTCTAGTTGTTACACCGACGTTCAGAGTTCTCGGGTTTGATCTCTAGAGAGGTACCGACATATTATTGTATTTAGTTTTAAACTGAGTAAAACAAGCCATACTAACCAAAGTTGACGAATTAAAAAAAAATAAGACTTCTATTATTATTATTATATTATTTATCGCGTTGCATTGCATTAAAACTATTTTAACGGGACCTAACACGACCCTAACAAACCAGTAAGTACTTACTTACAAAATTAATCGTGTTAGATCCCGTTAAAATAGGTTTAATAAAAAAAAATACACAACAGAAAGATGAAAAAGATAATACAACACGTAGTAGATACAATTGGCAGCCTTATTAAAAATAGCAATAAGTACTTCAATAATAAATAGGTAGCAATTTCCTCCGGGCAACCATAGGTATAGATTTGCATAGAAACAAATAATAGAAATGGCAGTCATAGTACATATTTCATTAAATTAACAAAATGTATATTACAAGCCCACCTGGCTAGCACTATATCTTAATAATGGCGACAGCGCTATAAAAACTACGTCGTCGTTAGCTTTGTTAAGTTTCATTAGATATTAAGAGAAAAGTTGAGTCGACGATTCTAGATGAATTTGACCTCAGACTTTATGGTCACTTACCATCAGGTAAAAGCCAAGCGCATTGCCGTTATAAAAAAACTTTCTATGATTTTTGCCAATAAAATTCCAAGTAGCGTACAATTGACACAAAAAAGTAATCATATCTCTAGTTACACAAAAGCATTTATGTTAAGGCATCGAATAAACCGACGAGTTTAAAAATACTGAAGCGTGAATCCTACTTCTTTGCGATTCTTAAACAGAATTTGTAAGAGTACAGAGGGCTAATTCTGTGTCTCAGTCAGCGCTGACACAGCGCTGAGAATCGACTCTGTCTCTTTCCAATTCTATGAATATGAAAGAGACAGAGTCAATTCTCAGTGTTGGACAGCGCTAACTGAGACACAGAATAGCCTTGTAAGTACAAGTGCGCCGGCGAGTAGGCTGCGACTTTTAATTCGGACACTCCATTACTGCGAAGTTTAATAGAGAAATGAACAAAAAAGGTTTTATATTAAGTGCACAAAATCCAGCTTAGTGTCCGCGAAGATTTGCTTCACTTAACGCACCGCTTGAGATGGGACTTGGGAAATTGCATGAGTTAGATAAAAAGTAACATTTGAGGGGCGACGGGCTGGTGACGACTTTGCCCAACAGTGGACGTCCCACGGCTCGTACCGATGATGATGATAATGAAATAATAATATTATTAATATAATATCTTTATTTGCTCTTCACAAATTTACTTAAGGCTAAGATTTAACAGGAGAAGTATTGAAATATGGTTGACGGGCCCACGGAATAGATAAAAAAGGTTTTGTTCCGTGGCCGGGCCTATATTTCCAGCCCGGTAGAAGAAATTTAGTCGGAGGTTCATCTCAAATTACAACTCTACTCGTTTTAATATTTCTGTGCCTTAAAAAGTGGAATGTATTAATGTTTTTTTTTAAATATATATTTCAGCGTTTTATTAACGCTTACATATTACTTTCTTAAGTAAAATTTTACTTGAGTATATTTAAGACTTAATAAAACGCTAAAATATATATAAAAAAACCGAATGTTGAAATATTTGTAAAAATATTTCTTTCGGATCTCAGAAGTGAAAACTTCTAAGATTTGTTGAAGCATAAGCATCAAGCACTAACAAATTTTGAAGGGTGAAAACCAGACCTCGGTAGCCAAGTGGTTAAGGCAGCCGCACGGAATGCGGAAGGTGCGCGGTTCGATTTCCGCCGGAGGTTGTCGTCTTTTTTCACTGTTTAAAATTTTACTTAAGTGGAATGTAACTTACTATTGGACTCCATTGCCTGGTTGGTGGCAACAATAGCCCGCAATGGCTCTTCAGATTAGCTACCCATCATGAATGTGATAGACAGTGCCAAAAGATGTGCCATTCTGGTCTGTAAATAAATCAGTGGTTGACAGACTTGTTGCTGTTTGACTGGATAAAAAGAAAAAGTTGCTGGGCGGGTTTGAAAACCTATGCAGCCCGTGTAGTACCGCGTTTCATTTGTAAAACAATTGAAACGGATCGTCTTGTTTATTTTTATTCATATTATATTGTACATTGCCTCGTAGCAACGAAGTGATCGAGTACCGAAGCGTTCAGCACGCTATCCAGATGTCCTGGGTTCAATTTCTAAATCATTCGTCGTATTTTTCGATGATGCCTGGGCTTAAGATTACTTAATGTTGACTTCAAACCCAAGACTTACATTCCACAATCCACGTAATCGGCTTTTACATTTGACTACTACGACGACTACGATATCAGCGTTCATGCTAAACTTAATTGTTTTTTGTCCATCGTTTTCTACACTGACATCAGTGAAAAATTTAATGAAATAACATTACTTTACAGTTGCATAGTCTCTGAACTACGGTATAAATTAAATTCGAAGCTCACAAGTCCAATTTACGTTACTGCGGTACAAAATGAGGCCCCTAAGGTATGTTTTCGTTTAAATTCAATAACACATAAAGCTACATACTTTTAGAATAATTAACGGTTTCCGCAGGCAAAGCAGTTTAATTTCCTACGAGGATTCTCAAATTGTTGAAATTAACAGAGTACATTAAAATCATATTAAATATGGAACACTAACAGAGGCGATGCAAAGATTTTGTATAAACTGAAACATTTGAAATTAATTATTATCATATAAAACTTAACTAACGAAAACCGTTTCAACTAAAAGATTTGATAAACTGTATGATTCAAATACAAAGTGATGGGTTTCCACCACAAACCTAAATAAAAACAAAATAAAAATTACATCAATATCATCCTTAGCTCACAAACCTTTGAACTACAGCCTTTTCCTATAAATAGCAAGTTGGGATATCGGGCTATAACATCATGTTGGCCCAATATTGATTGCAACAATTTATAAGTAAATTATGGCAGCTTAGTCTATTTTTAACGACTGTCATCTTACGACAGCAGCTAAACTCTATATTTTAGATGTATGGATGGATTTGAAGAACCTTTCGAAGGCTTTTGATTATGGGTCAATGCAAAAGAGAAAAGTTTGCATGTTTTTTAATTTCAATACACTTGCGTATCGACCTAAAGATTAAAGTTATGTCGAAAGATTTGACAAAAGATAAATATGTTTAACTGATATCACCGCCCATAAGCATAATTTAAACGCAATTACTATTAACCAGAACCCTAAT
This sequence comes from Scoparia ambigualis, assembly GCA_963921215.1. Lineage (NCBI taxonomy): Eukaryota > Metazoa > Arthropoda > Insecta > Lepidoptera > Crambidae > Scoparia > Scoparia ambigualis. The sequence continues at coordinate 3,289,214 of OY992520.1, read as the reverse complement.
CGAATAGCTGAAACACTCAATAAAACGATCGACGATGGACCAACAACTGCAGGAGGTAAGTTTGTCAAACATAAAGCAATAACAAATACATTGACCGCACATCATTAATCATTCGTTTAGCGGTCGCGAGCCACTCCACGCATGGGGTGCGGGAGAATAATGGAATAACGTAGTATTAACATTATGGCATGCGCCACGATGTGTATTAATGTGTTGTTAGTATTATTGATCATCATTGACTATAGAAACGACCTCTAGGTTCAGATCTTTCCAAAATAGTAATGAAAATAATAATATTTTGTTGAACAAGAAGTTACAATTGCCAATGTTTTACGTACAATGCAGGGAACATCGGCAATCGGGCTAATCGGGACTTAACTTCGCAGAAGCATCCGGTGCTTGAGGTATTTTATTTTGATTTTGTCGGTGACCCGGTATTGCGAAGTTGTATAAAAGAAATATTACTTTGTGTTTTCAGCACAGGTTTTTTAGTATTAGAACAAAATAACTAGGATATAACTGGCGATACAACTAAACTGATCAAACACATTAATAACTTTTCATTTTTTTCCTTTAAACTGATATCATACTTCTGATGTAGACCATTTAACAACCTTCCGTATCCAGAGACCATCTGGACACTTGTTTAGAACACATTATTATATAAATCTACTCTAATTTGTTCTCAGGGATTTAACCATGAAACTAGCAAAGCGTTCGAAACCGTCCGAAAACAGGCTAAAATAATTATGTCCGGATGAAGCGTTTCGATTCAATTCTACGTACATACTTATCTGCTTTAGGGATGAAATATATTAGACCGGACCGTGAACGGGGCGTGCCGTGTGCGTGGCTCGGATGGGGCACTGATTTGAGACGTTGCATACATTTTGTAGGAAGCAGTTCATATTACACAGGGCATGATCCGTGTCCCGTGTCTAATGTCCGGGTCTAATATAAATACAAAATGTCTAATATAATTCATCCCTTAAGGGAACGAAAATGACGGAAGATTGCGCTGCGATACCAATGCCAGGAATGATCCTGCACAAGTGATATTGTGTAGTCGACAAACAGTTGAACCAGCTAAATGGCCAATAACCATCATACCGCATCAGTAAGATAATCCTCAGCTATGTCGTTCCCTATTAGGGGTAATTGGCGCAGCGCATGCGACGCCTGAGGCCACTCTATTAGTGGACATTTCTATTGATATCATCATTAATGCCGTAACAAATTGAGTTGCTACTGTTTCACGGGGATCAAAAGGTCGAGCGATCGTCACGTTCAGCAGGTTTCTGTTGTTATCTGGTGTTACTTTATGATAAGCATTTACATGATCCAGTGCAAGATCAAACTTTCTTATTACCTAGCACACTTTAACTTAGAATTATGTTTTGCTGCTAATTGTGTGGTCTTGTAGGTTCAGGGAAACTGCAATATTGTTATTATTTTAGACTTATTAATAGACTACGAAAATTAAAATAGTTACGAGGCGGTAATACAAAGGGAAAGAGAACAAGTTAGATTTAAAACGTGTATTTTTTTAAATTTGATTTAAAAATCTCTTTGAAATGACCTTGATGTTTTTACTTGTCTATACTAATATTTTAAAGCTGAAGAGTTTGTTTGCTTGAACGCGCTAATCTCAGGAACTACTGGTCCGATTTGAAAAATTCTTTCAGTGTTAAATAGCCCATTTATCGAGGAAGGCCATAGGCTATAATATGTATAGGTACAGGTACGGGTAGTAACCCGTGCGAAGCCGGGGCGTGTCGCTAGTGTGCTAGATAAAACTGTGTGTATTTATTAAAATTTTGTACTCAACTCTTCGATTACATGTATAATGTGGCCGAAGACTCAACCACATTAGATAATTCCAGTACATTTACGCTTTTCAGTAATTTTTCTTATTTATGACCAAATATTTAAAAAAACTTATGCTTGTTATGCGATCAGCAGCTTAATTAAAAATGTTTTGACGTTGTTAATACTATGTTGCCACAAGACGACGCAACTGTAGGCCATTACCAAGTTCTAGACTCGTTGCAAGTTGGCTGAGCACTATTAGCCCTGGACGCAAATTCCGGGGATCTAATGAAGCGAGTGAGCACACAGCTTCATATGAGTTTGTGCATTGTGATGTCCTTTCATATTAACGTCATAACGTTGCATTTCTAGATTTTGTTAACAAACTTATGAGCAACATTGAGTTTGGCTATTTATTTTGTTTACATTTCACGTAGGTTTTTATTCGGCATAGGCTTAAAATGCGTTTAAAATTTTCATCTCTTTGAAATTTGGTTGAAAAATGCAATGATAAATATAAAGAATAAATTTATAACAAGAAGAGTACTTTTTCATATTTTCATTGTTGATTTTTAGAGTTCGCAATTGTGAGGACTAGGTTGGGGTAAAATATATTTTTTTAATTTGTCACGGGACGTTTGCGTGACGTTGACAAAACAAAGGAGAACGCGTACTGGCGTACGACCCCACAGTTTTCATGTTTTGGTACCATTTTTGCATAGTTGGTTCCTTAATTTTTCTCATTATTTTCCAGTAAATGTTATATTTTTAGAAGTCCGGGGAAAAGAAAAATCGTAAAGCGAAATAATAATGCTAAAACTAATAACGAAACGCATTTCAACTAGCAGATACTATACGCAAAACGAAAATCTGCTGTCAGAGTTGCCTGGCATAAAAATATCGATTTATCGATTTTGAAATCGATTCTCAAATAGCTAATTAGGTCTTATTTGTTAATCTAGTTTCGATTAAAAACTTATTTCTAAAACTATTTTCGAGCTTAAACCTATACAATTACACACTTTTTTATCTTAAAATGGTTGATTATTTACTATTGATATTTATAATTTATATTTATAAGATTGATTTTCTTATCGATTTGTTTCTCGTAAAAAGACGAATGAAACTACTTGCAACACTGTCAATGTCAATCATTGAGCTTTTGGTCAACGTAATAAAAAAAATGTGTGTTTTTAAAAGTTCCTTTCTATTCTTACTTATTTTGCGAAAAGCCGCTTTGTTTTGTGAATGTGATAATGAAATGAACACAAACAATATTGTATTGTGCTTGCGCAGTACTTATAACTGCACTTTCGTGATAGCTTTATTGTCTGATTAGGTGATACATTACCATCACAATGTCGAGTATGCAATGCATTTCGATTGGATCGCATCAGGCGACATTTACTGACGAACGAGAGTCAAGCCTTACTATTCGTTTTTGGTCATATCCCTGAGAGGTAAGTCGTACATAGTACGAAATATGTCGTCAACCGTTTTAGACATCTAAACCGAGAACACATGGTACCTACATACTGAGTGCAGCAATGCACCTCTGTGTCTGTTACTACTAATGTTCTATTATTTTGCTGATCAATTAATAAACTTCATCCATGCTCTTATTGTTTTAGGCAACACCTTCTGATTATATTTGTCATGCTTCCTGGGAATTAGCAACACATTCTATTGCATCTGAAAGTAAAACTACAAGGCATGTTGGCCATCGCCATGACGTGTTGTATGTGGATGTTCTATTTTAAGAACGAGCAGACGAAGAGTGTCTTTCAAGAGCCAAATGAAGAGGAATAAAGGATTACTAACATAATTTCGAATTGGATTAGACCACGAGAGGTAACACCTTACATATATTTACTTATTGAGTACCTCCGTGGTGGAGTAATATGTACACTGGTTTTCGTGGTGATGCCTACTCTGAGTTCCTGGGTTTGAATCCCAGTAGGGGCAAATGTATCTATGACGAATACGAGCATTTGTACCTGACGTCATGACTATTTACCGAATAATAATTCTACTAAATACATATATATATACCATACATTCCGATTCCCATCGGCTTCCCTATAAGAAATCCCATTTCAGGGATCCACCATGCAGGTCTTAATAATTATGTCAGTAATTAGTGCCACCAATGAGTTAAACATTCCATGTTTTTTATTGTCTGATTTGTAAATTATTGGCCTTTGACCTACTTAAACTATCAATTTGTTACCTGAGACACCCAAGATACTAAATATTTAGGTCATCATTCTTGTATTATAGAGAGGTCAGCGGGCTAGGCTAATCATTGTAAGATTAAAAAATATTTACTTTACACTCTGTTACTTTTGTAATTTAATTGTAATTGTTTATTTCAGCTTTCTTCAAAAAATGAAGCTTGTGTTCCTTGCTGGCTCCGAGCTCAAAGAGCTTCACGTAAAAGTGGACAGCCAGAGTTTAAACTGCATTGTGGGGCTACGAACTGTTGGGTGCTGCTCACAGATTTGCTCGCCATGAAGGCATGACTAGACCTGCTCCACTTTTCGATGATGTTATTTTAAGAGTGCCCTTAATTACTTTATAATTTAATATTAAATATGTGACCAAACTAAATAACTGTTTATTTCCTGAGCAAATGCTAATATGGAAAAACATTACTCGTCTGTGTGTATGTACAATTGTGAAACTTCCCTGTAGAAAGACCAGTCGAGTTTCTGATTTATTTAAAATGTTTTCATCATATTTTTTAGTATTATATTATATTGTTTGCCTTTGATGAAGTAATTTATTAGTAGTATCTACTGGAAGGATCCTCGATTGTACTGTAAATATAAGTAAGTATGCATTCTGAGCAGTACCTAGTAGACTAACATTCCTATCTCAGAGACAATTATTTTAACCACTAGCTTCCGCCCGCGGTTTCACCCGCGTGATTCGCGTTCCTATATGAATATCGGCATAAAAAGTCTATGTTACTTTTCGTTCTTTCAAAATCTATAAGCCAAAAATCAAGTCAATTGGTTGCTTAGTTAGGGCGTAAAGGAAGGACAAACAAGTCACTTTTGCATTTTTAATAATAAATATGTAGGATAGGAGATGATTTCCACTTAATGTTGGTATAGGTAGGTAGGTAGTCTAAAGTTGCGACTACTAAAGTGGGAACGTGTATACCTACTATTGTTTACATCTATGACTTTCATCATGTTAAAGTATTTTGCTGTTATTTATCAAAACACAGATGGGTAGTTTCTTTTTGTGTTTTAAATAATCAAGCACAAAGATCTGAATAATCCAAGTCGCAGCAGTTCCTGATAGGTACTTAACGTATATTCCTATCCTATCTATCTATCTTCTAGAATCTATAACTCGGGCTTAACAATACATAGGTACTTATATAATTAATATTGAAATGCACTACTTAATTACCTACCTATTTTAGTTCGATTCACGATTGATTTATAGATCAATCAATCAAGGCGCGAACGTACATTTTTTCAGATTAATTATTTAATTTGTTACTGTCAGAATCATTGTCCGTCCCTCCCTGACACTCAACTGTCAATGTCAATCAAATACAGGAAAAAACATAACCTTAAAAAATTATCGAAATACAAGTATAACTTTTAAACCCCAACATTTAAAATTCTGTTAATTTATATAGTAATTCTCAATAATATAATCTACCTAATGTGTAAGCCTCATTGCCAAACATGAAAATTGTAGGCCTGTACAAAATCTCCATAGTACCCTGCCATTGTCCTTTAAGTAATAATGCTGTAAATAATATTGTTTATAACACATTTGCTCGTAAAGTGGCTCTTATTACACCGATTTCAGCATCGTAATGTAGCTTATTACACACTAGTGCGGTAATGTAAAATTAGTAATAACGCACTAGTGCGGTAATGTAAAATTAGTAATAATTTGAATCTATGGACAACACAGACCACGCCCACACAATCCACGCTTCAGCAAGAAACAACTGCACAGTCTGCACAAGTGCTTAGATGGTGAGCCTTTAGTCCGTTAGTCGCTTTTACGACACCTAAGAGAAGAGAGGGGTTGGTACCTATTATTATTTTAAAGATCCCATCACCGCTCTAAGCTGTTGAATGTATGTGCAGTCTTTAGTCCGTTAGTCGCCTTTTACGGCACCGAAGGGAAGAAAGGGGTTGGAAGTATTATTTTGATGAGCCCATCGCCGTTCTATGTTGTTAAATGAATGTGCAGTCTTTAGTCCGTTAGTCGCCTTTTACGTCACCGAAGAGAAGAGAGGGGTTGGTAGTATTATTTTGCAGAGCCCATCGCCGTTATATGCTGTTGAATGTATGTGCAGTCTTTAGTCCGTTAGTCGCCTTTTACGACACCGAAGGGAAGAAACGGGTTGGTAGTATTATTTTGATGAGCCCAACGCCGTTCTATGCTGTTAAATGAATGTGCAGTCTTTAGTCCGTTAGTCGCCTTTTACGACACCCAAGGGAAGAAAGGGGTTGGTAGTATTATTTTGATGAGCCCATCGCCGTTCTATGCTGTTGAATGAATGTGCAGTCTTTAGTCCGTTAGTCGCCTTTTACGACACCGAAGGGAAGAGAGGGTTGGTAGTATTATTTTGATGAGCCCATCGCCGCTCTATGCTGTTGGATGTATGTGCAGTCTTTAGTCCGTTAGTCACCTTTTACGACACCCAAGGGAAAAAAAGGGTTGATAGTATTATTTTGATGAGCCCATCGCCGCTCTATGTTGTAGGATGTATGTGCAGTCTTTAATCCGTTAGTCGATTTACGACACCCAAGGGATTGGATGGAAAGACTTCCTACCTTTCACATACCTTTATTTTGTCGATTCAAATAGCGGCTTCGTGTTCAATAATTACTTTGAAAGTTTAAAAATAAATATGTCTAGTTTTAGTAATGAAGAACTGAACTTACAGTCTACACCACCGGGAAATAATAAGTGAAGCACAAAATGTTATTGACAGCCTATTACCACCTAAGTCCAAAGAAAAATACATGTTGGCTTACCAAAAATTATACACTAGAAAAGCAACAAAAACACGCAGTCATTTTCAGAAAATATGTTTTCCTCGCAAATATGTTATAAAACGTCGTATGACATACGTGCGCTTTGATAATTACAGCCTCTGCTTTCTTGTAGCCCTCGCCTACGGCTTGGGCTAGCAATATCGCCTCTGCTGTAATTTTCAACTTACCGCACTAATATCATAATGTACTATTACAAGTTAGGCCGTGTGACAATAAGTAATAGGGAAACAAATGCTAAGGTTTATTATTCAAGATTGATCTTTTGAGTGGTTTTAAAATAAACCGATAGAAACTACAAATAATTTAAGACACCAGAGTTTTAAATATTTTTTTTTTAATTGAAGTTAGTAGAACAAGATAAAGCTAAGACACAAAAATAAATATAAAAAATAAGGAAATGTTGGTATTTGGTCTAAAGTATGATTAACAACTAATGTTTGCTCAAACACGCGTTTCGTAATTAGCCAAACTGTAAACGTTATCTTAATTTACATTTCAAAAAGGATACTCGCAGTGGGTATTTAAAGTCTTTGGAACTTGAAAATCCATATTATATTAAGGCTTTTGTTTGCTGTTCACAGAAGCAAATATTTTTTGTTTGGAATGTCTTTACTTTAAAGGCTGTTTGTTATATAAGGCTGTCGTTATGATTATAGATAACAATTCCAAAGAAAAATACGGTAAATTTAAAAAGGGTTAAAAAGTATGTAATAACCTATTAAAAATTGTTTTCGAAGCCACCCTGTTGTGCTATAGCTTATTTATAGTTACATTAAGTGATTTAATAGTCAATTAGTTTATGTCCAAATGTAGCATTCAAATGCTATAAAATGAAAATAGCTTCCCTAAAGAACCCTGATTGCCAACAGACGTCAAGCGATTTCCAAACAACGTCTCATTAGGGAATACATTTGACGGCGGGATCTAAGTTTGTCATCGAGTTAAAAAAAGATAATATAAATCTCCGTAGACTGCACGTTTAAAGTAATTTAAACGGTGCTCCAACCAAAAACGAACTTAGTGTAGAAGCTATAAGTCAGGGTGTTGAAGCAGATGAAACTGGCGTGGTAGTAAAAGTCGCGTTTGATGTAATCCCCTTTGATGTAAGTGACATTTCGTAAACTATAGATGATTTGCTTCAGTTGGTAGCACTTTCCGTGGTCGAGAATGACGTACGGCGCATTGTTAGGGTTATTATTGTTCTTATTATAGAAATAATTTTAGAAGTCAGCGTGATTTATGGTGTGTGAAATGACGAGGGTGGCATACATTATAGATGGGTTACGCAGGAAGAACTAAAATATAAAACGTGTGTGACTGATCTTCTTACATCTAGAAGTATACTAATTATTACAGTCATGTACGAAACACGTAGGTAAGTTAAGTTATGGACCCAAAAAGGTATTTAAATGTAATATGCCTAAATGAAATTTGTAATTTGTTTATAATTAATAACTTAATTCTGACTAATTAATCACTTTCAAAGTTGGAAATAATAAATTACTGATATTTTAATCAAAACATAGCAGAGTCTTACAGGGTTTAAGTGCTGGAAAATAATTAACATTGTATAACTGTTTCATTCTCATAAATCAATAATTAATATTTAGTTAGCTACATTCATAGGTATCTGATTCACCACAAACTTTATCCATATTTAAATAAGCAAACTAAACATAAACTTACCTCATTAAAGACCATGTTGAAATTAATAACATCTTTGAACAAGACAAAGTTCTTTGAAGTGTTATGGAGATATGAAAAATATTCAACATTTGTTTGTGCAACTTTAAATTATTTACGACAAGTCAAACGTACAAGCCGTTTAGTGCCAAGCCAATTAGTGACACTCGCTTCTATTAGAGAAAACGCATTAGATCAGCCTCTTAGGCTAAGAATGTTACGTTACGACGCGACGTACAAAATGTTGTTTAAGTGTAAGATACAAACAGTTGAATTGAGGGTAAGTTATCTAACTAAAATATCATACATCATGCCAGTTTCGTTCCGTTGTCAGAGTAAATAAAAAGTTATTATTTTTGCCCTCCTTATTGAGACAACCGTAACTTTAAAAGTACAATGTGGAGATATTGGTGCCGAAATATAGGAAGCTAATTATACTTTAACGAACATAAGGCTACCTTAGCTTCATTAGTGTAAGTGTTATCAAAAACCTCAGAAAGAAAAGACTGTACACTGCACTAGTACGAGTATATCTCATCGTCATCACGCCCAACATTTTTCATGAAAATTCTCAACGTGCAAATACATTTGGTTAGGAGGACTGATCTTCTGACTGATATAATAACATAATTATGTACAACCACTTCCATCAGTGTCTATAACTCTACACATAGTGTAAATCTTATATATAAATAAAAATCAATTGCCACGAACGTTTGTGCGGGCATCATTTGAGAACGGCTGAACCTATTTGGCAAATTTTTTGTTTGTTTTTTTCGTACTTGTCAGGAAAAGGTTTGTGTTACGGGTATTCACACAGAGAAAGTCGCAGTCGGGCATAGTATGACATAAATGAATATGATATTGCCTTTAAACTGTTAGCAAAACAGTTACTTAAGGTAATAATTTTTTTTTTTTCTGTTTTATTAAATGAGTACAGTCAAACGAAAGTGAAAAGTATCATATTGAAGCGCCTGCACGCATCCTCGTAATGAACAATTACGAAACCTCCTTTTCAGAAGCCATCTTAAAACGATGACAGGCTAACTTTAACTGAGGGCTTCTATAAAGCATGATCTTGATTGCTTTGTCACAATGTAAGCTTGTCCAGTTTTTACTTTGTTGTTTAGTGACATATTAACTTAGCTTAAGAAACGGTTTCTTTGAGTCGATGAAGACGTTTAATTAAGCACACACCAACGAACTATAAAATTATTCATATAAAATGATAAAAAAATTTGTAAAGCACAATAGCATAGTAAAAAAATGAATTGCCATTCTCGATGATGCGTATGATTATGTTTTTTTTTATGAACTGCAGTTATAGCTAATATTTATTTACTTGAACCGGCAAAGTACAAATTTTCGCCAGAAAACTTTTTACATAACTTATAAATACTTATACTTTTTAAGTATATATTAAGATCATGAATAATTCCCTTGCACCAAGGATTTAAATAAAACTAGCATAAAGACTGTTAGACTGTTCTTAATTAGGACTGAAGTTTCTTATTCGTCGATCTATCAAGGCGTTTCTCGGAATATTCAGTGACTGGGTGTTTTTAACATTCTGCCTCCGCGGCGCCAGCGCAATTAGTAAAGGGTAGGGCTATTACACGGAGGAACTGGAAACGTTAGTTAAGATTACACCGCGTTGGTCTAGTGGCACTATGTAGTTAATGGGCATCTATTTTCCATGTATAAAAAAAGTTTACTAGAAAAAAACAACCAGTCTCAGGAAAGCTCGAATGGGAATCGAACCCTCATGGGTTCGATCAAATGTCGTCCTTTGGATTGCCGGTCCACTGCTCTAACCGCTAAGCTACTTAGACCCCAGAAGACTCGTTGAATTTTTTCTAGAAGTTTGTGATACGCTGCAAGCCACCTGACTGAGATTGGTTGTTTTTTCTAGTAAATATTTTATCCTATATATAAATATATAGCATTGTGAATGCAAACAATTCAATAATAAAGAGATACTTTCCATTTGCTTAGATTTTTATATAATGATTTTTGTATCTTCACTGAGCCGGCTAACATACTGACCGTCTAATAGAAAGTGATCATATCCCATGGACGATTACGACACCTGATAGTAACGCGCGCTTTTTCAGATTCTCAAGATTCATCAGTTCTTATGTTTCTATGTCCTATTACTCGTATAAAGTCAAGTTAATGATGGTCTAGTACCCTTAAGGTAATAAGTCATCATCAGCCTATAAACGTCCCACTGCTGGGCACAGGCCTCCCACGTGAACAATAGCACGTGGGGATATTGGGACATAACCCACCACGCTGGCCCAATGCGAGTTGGTGAGTTAAGGTAATAAGTGAATAATGTCATTTAGAGAGTTTATTATAATCACGACTATTATCCCCAAAGGGTTTCCTCTGCCATAGTCCACTTTTCACTAAATAGCGACTGCACATGTGCTCAGCGTGACATGTGGTGAGCCCATCGCCGCTCTATGCTGTTGCATGTATGTGCAGTCTTTAGTCCGTTAGTCTCCGTTTACAACACCCAAGGGGATAGAGGGGGTGGTAGAATTATTTCACCGCTACACGACACGGTTACGAAGAGTTTATTGATATTTTTCCTGAAATTATTCTTCGGAAAGGGACACTTCATTTAGATAGATAGATAGATAGATAATACTTTTATTGTAACATAATAACACAAACATTTACAGTGCATTTACATAAAAAGAAATGGATGGATAAAAAAACCATTTAACTGTAGTTAGTTATAAGGTGTTTTGGAGTTAAATTGAAGAATTTGTGAAGTTAAGTGGACTAATTTAATCTAGCCAATCAATCTATTTATGTAGAATGGTAAAACAAGCTAACGGCATCCCTAGCCCTATATTCACACATGACGTGTCTGGATGGAATGTCGGTTTTAATGTCACACACAACAGTTGTGGGATGTTTGAGCAGTTCTGAGTGGATTTGATTGATATATGCTGATTTCTTTCTTTCTTTGATGAGCTGTTTCGCGGCAAAGGACGTGGCGCAAGCTATTTATGGCTAACTCAACTTTTTATTTTTATTCCGCAGCGAGAAAGCGTTTGTCCTTTATCTCATCTAATTTAAAGTAACGATAATGCAGAAGGTAAAGCGCAGTTATCCAAGGCGCTTTAACTACTGTCGATAACAGAAGACAAGAAAACGATAACTTAAGAGTAAATTAAAGCAGAAGAATTGTGTCAGGATTAGAGATTGGCGGTGGGAAAAAAAACCAGGGTTTTTCCCGCTTTTGGGTTTTTACCGGGTAAAATTGCATCACTAGTCAGGATCTAACTAAGACTATGAAGAATATTGTTTCCCCAGCTGAGAATAAAAGCGATTCTCTTACCACAATACTACATAAAAGGTTATTAAACTAAAAAAAAAACATAAAATAGAATTTTAGTTTGAAGACTATTAATATTAATAAATTTACTACAAAAACATGTTACCCCAAGTAGCTCTAATATTACAACTTCCCTTGTTTAAAGACCATAAAACAAATGTCTCAATTTGGGGTAACTTAAAATTACATTGGAACATAAATCACAATGAACGCTACATCCTCCGTTGTCTATGAATGCACCCCTATGCTGATCTTTATCTGCGTTTGGGCGACAAAATGTTGCGTGACCGAAGCGTTTTGTCGCTGTGTCATCGATAAGGGAAAGGTCAGTATCGTGCCGGTGTTTTGACGCGGATTATATCTTTGGTTTTTTGTGTTGGGTTTTGATAAGATCTGAACATCAGTGGACTTAGCTTTTTGAACTATCATAATAGAGCTCTCTCTCTCTCTCTCTCTCTCGCGAGGTCTCTACCCGCCGACCCGCATTGGGCCAGCGTGGTGGTAATAGGTCCAATTTTGTCATGTGCTGTCGTTCACGTGGGAAGGCTTGAGCCTAGCAGAGGGACGAATAAAGGCTGATGTTAAAGAATATAGAGAGACTCACCACCCCATATTGGGCAAGCGTAGTGGGTTATGGTTCAATCTCACCACCGACCCGAGTTAAATAATGCACAAGTGAGTTTATTACGCTTTCACGCTTAAATCGCTGAACAGAGTTTATTAACGCTTAACCACTCACTCGTGGCACTTTTCTAACAAAAAAATTGGCGCAACAGTCAAAGTTAAATTTGACAGAATCGAGCATAGACTATGCAATATTTTGCTATCACGATACATAAGATGTACCACAGAACCGAAATAATCAAACTTGTTCATACTAAAGTAGTCTGTAAGTCTATGAAAACACGGTACAAAGTCCAATGTGTTTTTGTAGGTGCGGTCTCATGCGACCGCTTGAGGCCTGAGGGGTATCGTAGAACAGAAATAAATGTCTTTAACCATAGATTTTGGATAATTTTGGTACAGAGATAAATGGTACCCTGAAGACAGTTTGTAGGCTATTATTTCCTGCGAAAAATCAACGCCACCGAAGCCGCGTGCTTAAGGTTGTCTTTAATAAATCCAAATTGGCCGTCAAAGGTGTGCACTAAACCTGTCAATTTGATGCATTCCCCTTGGAGGGTGCGTACTCCGACGCCCTCACACTGTTGATTGATAGAGGGCCTTATTAAAGGTAGGATAGGGCTATGGTGCGGTGACAAGCGTGCAACGGTACGGGATATATGAAGATATATTACAATATTTTAAGGTGCTCAATAGCACAGCGAATTACGTGTTTGGTTTGATATTTTCTACACATATAAATACATACATACATGTAATCAAGACTATTATCCCCGAAGAGTGGGACCCATCGTGGTGGGTTATGGCCCAATCTCCCTATGTGATGTGAGAAGACCTGTGCCCAGTAGTGTACACAACAATATAACTCATATTGTTTATTGTAACAGACTTAGATACCATTGTGCCACAATTGTGCCATGGCTTTAGCGAGCCAAGCAAACATAAAACAAGCCCTATCACCAATCTACTCAATTACAATACTTTATATACATACCAGGGATTTACTTTTATACTTTACTTACCTAATTACTTTATATACCTACCAATTGTTCGGCTTGATTCCTGCCGCTGATTTCCTTCACCGCACTACACGCAGTCGACTGTCATTCCATCCACTACTGTGAGTTTTTCACGAATTTTCTTGCCTCGAACTACAGTGTTGTGGAACCAGCTCTCGGTGGCGGTATTTCCGGACCGTTACGACTTAGTGATCTTCAAGAAACGAGCCTATTCCTTCCTTAAAAGCCGGCAACGCGTCTGCGATTCCTCTGGTTTTGTGGGTGTCCATGGGCGGCGATGATTGCTCTCCATCAGGTGACCCGCCTGCTCTTGCCTCTTTCTTTTATAAAAAATGGAAATCGGAGCCTAAAACCTCTAGGTCTGACACTGCAGATTTAACCATCAGACAATAGAGGCGGTTAATGAAAGACCCATCTAACAAAACAAAAAACGTAACTAAAACAAAAAACTCGCAATCTCAGTTTCATATTAGACTGCATGTACGTAAAGTGGTGACATCGCGCCTCATGCGTGTCAGTTGATTGATTAAGAGCGCTATGTGTACCAGCAACAATGCCTAAGGCACCCAGACAACCAACACTGAACAAGGCCCTCGTTACAGAGCTAGTCTTTTAAAGGGAAGAGGAATAATTAGCATCTCCGACAGCTACAAGGGTTATTATAGAGCTGGGGGTTTGTTCAAACCTCTTTTGTTTGTTAATTATGTAAAAAATATCTACTTAATATAAAAACTTGTTTCATAAAAGCATATTTTGTTGAATATTTTCCTTTTCGTCTCTAATTTCTAAAGAAACTATGTAATGATCAACTGAAGCTACTCCAAGACAATAAGTAATTACCTATTTACTCGTAGAGTATAATTTTGGATCAGATTTAAGAGGCCTATTACATCTCGAATGTGATTTTTGCGTAAAATGCCTATTTTCGCATTTTGTAGTAATTTTGCAGTTAAATTTATCGTTTTTATCGAAATTAAATAATAAATTTATGCATAATTTTACAAATCTCTATTCTGTGAGCATAAGTTGAATTCGGAGGGCCGGCGCATCGCATATTGTAGTAATTTTGCAGTTGTATTTATCGTTTTTATCGAAATAGGATAATAAATTCATTAAAAAATCTTTATTCCTCATGAAGTATCATTGATTTTATGTTTCCTACATAAAATCAATGATATCTAAAAATTCCGAGGCCGCTAAGCACTATTCGACTATATAAGAGATAACATTATAATTTTTTTATGTCACTTGTTTAGAACAGTAGTTCAATCGATGAGCTCAAAAAAGTGCCTTCGCGCGCTTTATGAAAATCTTTCTCTGCAATTTTGGGTTTAATTTAAAAGTTAAGCAAAATTTCCAAAAAGCGAGGCCGCTGCGCACTATTCCAATAGCTATTCTACACTATTCAATAAATCATAATTGTTAATGTATTTTTGTTTCTGAGATCCATAACGCCAAAATTGGCCATTTTACGCAAAAATCACAGCCGAGATGTATTAGGCGTCTTAAGAACACTTTTTATCCTTAAAAATCATGTTATCAGCTTTGAAAATGGAACACTCTTTACGATTACTTCGTATTGAATGACTACATAGGTAATATTTTATAAATTATTTTCTAAGGTCTAAGCGAGCACTACACATTGAAATGAAACATTTTTTAAGGATTAACTTGATTGACCACGGACCCTGTAAAGGTTCCGATACGTCAGGAAACAAAAAACAATATTTTATCCTAAAAGGTAATATTTTATCCTAAAGTTTTCTAACTCTTTACGAATTAATTCGTAAAAAGTGTTTTCTTAAACTTCTAGTGTTTGAGTAAACTTTAGAGAATAATGTCTTAATAGGTGTAGTGTTTGCCCGTTTTGTCATGAGTGTCATTACGCAATACTGATGAGCGAAGTTCTATTACAAATGCAGTCCCCCCTGGTTTGTCTTTCGTCACATTTATAAGCCACTTGAAGGGCGCATCCGACGCCCCTGTCTGTCAACTTCAAACCCTCGGAGTTATCACATGACGCGAGTCCCGATGATACTTCAGACCACACACTTAGAAGTACCAAATTAGAACAAAAGTTAATTGTATAGGTTTTTGACGAAATACTTATACGGAAATATTCGCATTATGCAACGGGTTCAAAACGGTAGAACAAAATAAATAAATAAATACTACCACATACGTACAATAATCACATCCGTTTCCCTATTAACCCCTCAAGCCCCAAGCGGCCATATTTGGCCGCACCTAAAAAGCTCGCTATTCCGTCAGACCCCAAGCGGCCATATATGGCCGCGCTGGCCGCGCTCTCCACTTGAATTTGTACCGTGTTATGATTTTTTTTTATTTTTTTTTATACTAAGCCTGACAAGTGACCCCACTCCACCTCATGTTAAGTGGAAATGAGGGCCAGGCGCGAGGACAACTGGTGCAGCGTAAGAGACGTAGCATCAGTCATCCTCACTCTGCCGGCCCACAAAGTGCTTCTTCACGCCTCGTTTGAAGGACCCTGTCATAGGTAGGAGGGAATACGTGTGCTGGTAGACTATTCCATCTTTTGGAAGTGCGGCAAAGAAACGAGTCACCAAATTTCTTTGTGCGTGATGGAATGTTAGAGACTGTAAATTAGTGACTCCAGAGAGCAGCACGCGTACTCCTATGGAGGAAGGGAGAAGGAGGGTTGAGGTCAAAGAGTTCTTCAGAGCACTCGCCATGGTATAAACGGTAAAAGACGCTGAGTGACGCAATATCTCTACGCAATTGCAAAGGCTCGAGAGTTTTAGTGACCTCCGCATTGCCGGTAATGCGCACAGCGCGGCGCTGCAATCTGTCCAAGGCATCGAGAAGGTACTTTGCGGAGCCGTCCCAAAGGTGAGAGCAATACTCCACGCAAGACCGCACCTGTGTCTTGTATAATAGACACAACTGATCAGGCGTGAAGAATCGCCGCACCTTGTTCAGGACACCGAGTTTACGTGAGGCGTTTTTAATCACGGTTTCGATGTAGTCCTTTTGGTTCAGATCGCAGCGGATATCCATACCGAGCATGTTAATACTGCTCTGCAGGCCTAGAGATGTACCCTGAAGAGAGGGAAGGGGAAGGAATGGCGACTTTTTCGCTGTGAACGCGCACACCTGTGTTTTCTTGGCATTGAACTCCACCAGGTTATCGGAGCCCCATTTAGAAATGAGGTCCAGCACCCGATCGAGCTCAATGACAAGATTTACTCGCTTCATTTCGGTGTCTACCCGCCCAGCCGTTGGGTGCCCGTTATATCCCCCATGCACTGTGCTATCATCTGCATAGCAATGAATGTTTCCAAGAGGAAGCATGTCATTGATATGCAGAAGGAACAGCGTGGGGGATAGAACGGAGCCTTAGGGAACACCAGCGTTCACTGACATGAACCGCGAAGCGCATCCATCCGATGGACACGGATTCTACGCTCATGCAGGAAGCTAGCTATCCAGGTACAGAACTGAGCGGGCAAACCGTATGCCGGGAGCTTGGAGAGAAGAGCTTTGTGCCAGACCCGATCAAAAGCCTTGGCTATATTAAGGCTAACTGCCAGTGACTCGCCACGCTTGTCAATAGCCTCACCCCAGAGATGTGTGACGTACGCTAGAAGATCACCTGTTGACCGTTTTGGCTGAAACCCATATTGACGATCGTGAATTAGGGAGTGATCTTCTAGGTATCGAATAAGCTGTTTGTTCAATATTCGTTCTACAATCTTACACAACACTGAAGTTACGGCTATAGGGCGGTAATTAGTCGGATCTGACCGATCTCCTTTTTTAGGGATCGGTTGCACGTTAGCTTCTCTCCAAGATTCCGGCACACAACCCGAAGAGAGCGAGAGACGGTACGGTACACTTAGAGACTACTTTAGGATGAACAAGGTCGTTTATTTCGGTTCTGTGGTACATTTTATGCATCTATTATGAATGCAAAATTTAACATGAACTGCGTTCGATTTTTTTTTTAATTATACCTTTTCATTTCCGCAAATTAAAATTCCCGCCAAATCGCACCTGCTGTCAAAATTTTTTGACATTTCGTTGCCAAGACTGAGAGGTTAATGGGTAGGCAGAGTTAAACATTTTCTGTTTACTATTTTCATTTACTTTCATTATATTCTTCATTCACGCATCGTCGGTTTACGGTACACTTCATCATCATCAGACAGTACAAATGTCCCACTGCTGTGCAAAGGTTTTCCCACAGGGACATTAAGCACATGCGAAGATTGGGTCATAATTCATAACCCACGACGCCAGCCCAATGCAAGTTGGTGGGTTACGTCATTCCTCAATATTCACTCTCAATGCACAATAACTTCGCTAAATACATAAACAAAAACAAAAAAGTGTCAAAGTTGCATTTCCCAGTAACAATGCAAAAAAAAACAAAACAACCACTTCAAGTTGAGACTTCAAGAATGTCTTTTCACGAACGCTAATTAAAAATGTGCATGAGCTTGAAATAAAACGGCTCTTAATCAAAACGCGAGACGTGGTTGAGTCACAATTAACGAGGTCCGTGTGTGAGCAAGACCGATTTGTGGCCATTAATTGACATGACGGAGCGTACTTCTGAGGAATTTTTAAATGCAACAAGTTGATATTAAAATTGTAACTTATTTTCAAGTTTGAAAACGAAAGATAATAACATAACCGGAGAAATAGCAAGCGAGGGCAAATTAGTCCAGAAGGTTCTGTTTGAAAACGAAAGATTATAACATAACCGGAGAAATAGCAAGCGAGGGCAAATTAGTCCAGAAGGTTCTGTTCCAATACATAATTATTTTCAAAATGTCAATGATAAAGTCAAGGCACTGGATATCTTGGACGTCCTGAACGTACAAACGTTGTCCTCAGCTGATTATGAGGAAGTTTCATTAGTCAGCATGCTGCGTCCGAATTTGGATAATTGTTCAGTTTTAAGACCGACCGAGATTTGGTTTGATAATTTTTATAAAAAAAATATATTTATATAATTCACATGTTTCTTTAGTCATCATCAGCCTATAAACGTCCCACTGCTGGGCACAGGCCTCCTACGTGAACAATAGCACGTGGGGATATTGGGCCATAACCCACCACGCTGGCCCAATGCGGGTTGGTGGTTTTAACGACTGCCATCTTACGACAACAACCGGGACCAACGGCTTAACGTGCCTTCCGAAGCACGGAGGCGCTCAAGATCTTTTTATTGGTCACCCATCAGGCGACCTGGCATTGCGAAAGTTGCTTAGCGGGCAAGATCGCAAGCCGAACGCGCTAGCCGCTGCGCCATCGAGCTCCTCAAGTTTCTTTAGTAATAAGTAGTAATAAAAATATAGTAGTATATAATAGTAGTAATAAAAATCAATTGCCGAAATGTTTATACGCTCAACTCTTTAAAAAGGGCTTAACCTATTTATACAATTCTTTTTTTGTTGTTTTTGTAATTGTCTGGACAGGGTTTGTATGAAATATTTTTTTTTTGAAATTGATTTAATTGAACTAACCATAAAACTTAAAGCTAAAGAAAACTTTATAGTTGATTCAAATTTGATAAATAACAAAATCACTCAATAATTTGGTATAACTCTCATAAAGTTTCAAGGTTGGTAGTACTAAATTGTATTCTGTGGTAAAAATCACGATCTTTAAGAGTAGGCACGCTTGCAATGGTCCATAATATTGGTATCGTAACTGGGCGGAAGTACAACCTTAGCTGCATATTTTAATTGAAGCTTAGGAGCAGTTTACTGTCATAAGCCAAATGACTAACGCACTGCATAAATTAATAATATTGCGAACATATAACTGGTTTGGCCGGTTAGGAATTGCCTTAGTCATTCTAGTGTTCACGAGCATGTTAGTTTAAAAAGTTACATTGAAAATAGATTTTTGGAAAATTATTAACATACAAAACTTTAATCATTTGTATAAATGATCGAAGCTTACTTTTGATTGTAAAGCTACTAAGGCAGTAACACCTACTGCTGAGTAAAGGCCTCTTTTCTTTTACGCCATTCCAAACCATCTAGTGCCAGCCAGAACCTTATTTAAAAAAAAAATAGCCAATGTGTAATTTAAAAATAATGCGATGCAAAATGCAATTCTGATTGACTGTTTTACTAAAGAACTTTCAACATCGCTTAGTCCGAAAATTTTACAGGCAGTCCCTTTAATGACGTTGTCAGAAAAGAAGGCACAGCCTGCTAATGTTTTTGAAATGTCGTGGGCGATCACTAGCTTCCATAACATGATAAATAATAAATTTATCATCATCATCATTTCAGTTCCACTTACATAGGCACTAAATTATTATTAAAGCCACTGCAGGTAAAATAAACAAAAGTGAATAAACTTACTCTTTATCACTCCAAGATAGTCTGTCTTATCTATATGGGAGTCTTCACTGCCTTCCGTTTACTCTGATGATGTCGTCTGTTTTTGCTTCCTGTATTTAATATTTTAAAAAATAATTTATAAACGATTTTCCAGTAATTATAATTTGCGTTTAATGTAAAACGACAAAATTAACGATTTGCACTTTATGAAAATATGAAAGACTTGAGACCGTTGATTTTGTGTTTTCATAATTTTTTTGTAAATGCTTTTTATCCCAATGTACTCGTAAATACCTCGTTTCTTGTGACCGCAGATCGTCAGGCGATTCGAAATGTCACGCTTTAATAACGCTAAATGATACTCGCACGTACGAGTAACCACGAAGTGTATACAGAAATTGTGTTCGCGTAAACTTCGGGGCGAAAAAGCATTAAGTTTTTATTTACTCTAGAACGACCAATAATACTAAAAATATAGTACGCCATACCGTAAAACGCGCATCAGACGTACGTTATAAAAATTAACTCCGTTTAATATCCCGCATTTGGGTGTTAACAGCATAAGTTAATTAACAATTTGGTGAAGGAAGCTCGCATCCGCAGGGTTAATAATAATATTTGAGCGGAAGTGTGACGCATACTTACAGAATGCTGACGTCATTCTTCAGAATTAATAGGTACTGTTAGGTAGTCTTCAGCTTTTTTAATAATACAATTTGAGCGGATCCAAGTGTTATCCAATATTTTCCAGATCATTCCGGATGTGCACTGCGTGTATGTTATTAAAATTCTGGTTAAACATAAAGTTTTTGATAAAAATAATGCGTAAATAACCTCATTGGTAAAGTACTGTACTATGATACAAAATAAATTAAAAGTGAAAAACCTTTTTAAAAAGCAGGCTTTTATTTAAATACGCTAAAAAGAAAAAAAATCCTTTTACTTTAAAACTTTTACTATCAACTTATATCGTCATTACACAATTTATAAAATATAAAAGGTTGTCGCGAGAATTAAGTAAGTATCGTATTTTCTTAGATTGAAAATTTTAATACTTAGTTAAAATCAATCACATCAAGTTATTTAATTTACTTATTTATTTACACATAATAGTACATAGTAAATCTAGTGACAACCTTTTATATCACATAAATTGTGTAATGACGATATAAGTTGATAGTAAAAATTTTAAAGTAAAAGTTATTTTGTTCAATTTAGCGCATTTAAATAAAAGCTTGTTTTTTAAAAAGGTTTTTTACTTTTAATTTATTTTTTCTTTTTAGTTATCCCTGGGCACGTTTTTCATCTGTTCATCTCACTGAATACAAATATTTATGTATACAAAACTTAATCACGTCCACCAAATTACCACCACTCACTACCCATCAAAAACGGTCCACCCATTAAGACGAAACGAACAAACTCGACGCGGTTGTGTCGCTTAATTACCTACTGAGTTCCTATGGTCACCTTCCAGCTCCATCATCAGACCCTGGTTACCATCTAGCACCAAAGTACTCGTTAAGACGAATCAAACGAGCCCATACTCGTTGGGGTTATCTTGTTTAATTACTGAGTTCCTATGGCCATCTTCCAACTCCATCATCCAACCCTGCTTACCATCTAGCACCAAAGTACTCGTCAAGACAAATCAAACGAGCTGAGACTCGATGGGGTTGCGTCGTTTCTTTACTGAGTTCCTAGGACCACCTTCCAGCTCTATCATCAGATCAGACCCTGATAACCATCTAAAACCAAAGTACGCGTCAAGACGAATGAAACTAACCGTAACTCGATGGGGTTGCGTCGTTTCGTTACAGAGTTCCTATGACCACCTTCCACCTCCATCATCAGATCAGCACCATGTCATTATAATATTGCATTGTCACGCGATTTACATAATGTATGCACAATTTCAGCTCAATCGGTAACCAGGAAGTTGGTCAAAATTGAGTTGCAAAATTCCACCCGAACAAGACATACATACATACATACATAGCAAGTTAAATAAAAGCTTGTAAAATAGCCCTTACAGACGAGGGCTCTCCACAAGGAACATAAGACTGGGTTGGATAAATAGTAAGTCAAATTTCTTCTGGGCTGGCTTTAACAATTACAGTTTCCGTACATCATTATTTAATTAACATTAACAACTGCTCAAAGGTATGATTCCGAATTCCGCTGCACGCAGCAGTTCTGCCGCAACCGTGGTGCCGCAGCACTGCTTGTCCCCATATATTCTCTATAAATTTATATGAGATTACATTCCGAGCTACGCAGCAATGTCGCGGCAGCAATGCTGTGGCAGCACTGCTACATGCAGCGGAGTTTGGAATCATACCTTAGTCTAGCTGTTGTATAAAATACCTAAGCTGATCAGCTTAAATATTTCATGATACATAATGTTATAATATACCTACACTAACGATAATTACTTAACATAAGTATTTCGGATCCACCGTGGTGGTTTATGGTATGGCCCACTTTCTCCACGTGACCAGAAGTAGGATGTTTATAGGCTGATGATGACGATGACATAATCCGAACCTATCACAGCGCTCACAGAGTTCCTCTGCACTGCGTATTACGTTATTCCGAATGTAATGGCTGACATAACACTGCCACCGGACCGCAACCTACATAGATACTTCAGGAGCCATCTTCTAAAGCACTATAACTGTCGGCAGGTGCCCAGTTTATCACGATACAGCGTTGTTTATTACCCCACAATACCACTAAATTTACCTACTGAATGTGTATTGAGTAATATGTTGTAACGCAGGTACAACTATTCAGATAATTTTAAGATTTGTAGCACACCGACAATTTTAATTGTGTTTATTACATAACCAAACAGTTGTTTGGTTTTGTAATCAAATCGACTCAGGACGCTCTTCATGGAACGCAATTTTTATGTTACATTTTTCGTCGTAGACGAGGTGGATGAAATTAATTTTTCACACCACCTGCTCGACAACGTCAAATTATATGTCATGCAAACCTAACCAGAAGACCTGAGGTCTAGCAGGGCAATAATATTGTACTGAATTTCATTATGCCCCGCTTGTCAATAATGTGATTTGAATTTGGAACATAAAATAGAAATCGCATACGAACATTTACGATAGGTAGGTAGGTACATCCATGCATTCACCAAATTGTTTGGAAATCGAACTGGCCACAACGAGTAGAAAATAAAAGAAAAATAGAACACAACAAAGAGGCGCGAACACTGCAAATCTCTTTGTTTTACTAGTGCTTTTTATTGTCTCGTAGATGGTGTGAAAAGTAGAGTATGCTCTTCGGGGATAAAGGTGCCTTCGTCTTGGGCGAACTTGAATCCCACGCTTCACTCAGGATTCTTGTCTTAACTCCCTCGCTTTGCTCGGGAGTTAACTCTAAACACCCTCGCTGCGCTCGGGAGTTAACACTAGAATCCTTCGTTTTGATCGTGATTCAATACGGGGCGCCCGCTACATAAGACACTACTTTATCCCCTTAGTGCATAATCTACTATTCTTGGAGCAACTATAGATGCTCATTTAAACTGGAAAGCACGCGTATCTGAAACTAATAAAAAATATCTAGTTATTGTTTTCTGAGGTTTAAACGAGCACTACACATTGAAATGAAACACTTTTTACGGATTAACTCGCGTTTAATTTACAGGGTCACAGGGAGACTGGTACCCCGTAAAGGGTAAACGTCAGGATAATATAAAAAAAACTATGTAAATAGTAAATTAAACGCGAGTTAATCCGTAAAAAAGTGTTTCATTTAAATATCTACTTATTGTTATGCTCTTTCTATACTGGGTGAGACAACTTCAGTAGATGTAACTAAATCTGCTTATTTTGGACAAGTTTATCCACTATTAACTTATAACATTATATTTTGGGGAAACTGTTAATGTCCAGTCAACTTTCATTCTGCAAAAGAGATGCTTGCGTATTATATACAGCATGTATTCAGATGAATTTCTTAGAAGTGTTTTTAATAAAAAAGTTTTTCTGACTCTGGCTAACATTTACATCTTAGAAATATCAATTTTTGTTAAAAAAAGTTCGGAATAATACGAAAGCAACAATATGCGTCAAAATGTCCGCAATATATTTAAGCTAAATCTAAGTATTCCAAAGATAAATAATCATATGTTTTATAAGAGTGCTTTCAGTACCAACATAAAAAAATTTTCATCCCCCCATCTCGGAAAGAGTATTTTTACTCTTCGATATCTGAGTGCAAAAGCCGTTTTTACCCGAGAGGACAAAGTAAATTTTCATCCCCCCATCTCGGAAAGAGTATTTTTACTCTTCGATATCTGAGTGCGAAAGCCGTTTTTACCCGCTAGAGGACAAAGTAAATTGAATTTATAACATCGTGTGCACTTAGTATGTGTATTCCAAACATCATTAAACCTATTTTCTTCTTCCTCCATGGTGCCGATTTATCATACGACCTTTTTAAATTGTTAAAAACTCAGACTCGGAACGTTTTTGGTGTACCTACTTTTTTAATTTGGTTGGTAATTTCCTCGTTGAGGTGGGATGAAAAGTTACGTGTTGCACTCGAGTGCAAAAATTTTTTACCTCGTGCTCTTTTGATTCCCTCGGTAACGCTCAGGATTCTAATTTTTGAATCACTCGCTGCGCTCGTGATTCAATTTTAGAACCCCTCGCTTGCTCGGTCATCAAAATTGAGCACGCGGTTAAAAAACAAGTTTGCACTCTTGTTTAACAAATAACTATTAACCATCTGCAATCTAATATCAAAGCCCTTGATCTACTAAACTTTAAGAACTTTATCTTTAAAAACCTGACTTGTAAAGAATGTGTTTTACACTTTAGATGAATACTTTCATACTAAAAATAATTAAGTTAAGTTGCTATTTTGCGTAATAATGTTGCATGCTCGTAATGGGCATTACTGTTGATTCCCAAGTATCACCAGCAAATTGTACACAGTATCAGCAATAAATATATTTCTATTTTTATTGTTAATAGGTCAAGGATCATAAGACCGCCGGCGGTCGCGAAACAATTAATTTTCAATTGTGTCTGGTTTTACAAACCTCAAATGGTTAAATAAATTCAATTATATTTGTTTATTATTTCATGT
The DNA here is from genome assembly GCA_963921215.1 of Scoparia ambigualis. NCBI lineage: Eukaryota > Metazoa > Arthropoda > Insecta > Lepidoptera > Crambidae > Scoparia > Scoparia ambigualis. The sequence continues at coordinate 3,264,226 of OY992520.1, read as the reverse complement.
CAATACAATATAAAAACTATAACATTACATACTATATTAAGATGTGTGATGTGATATGCTTGTTTATATTGCTAAACATTACTTGTATGTTAACATTAAGAAATATTTTTTGATTATGTGGTAGACAGATATTGTTTATTTTGAAAAAAAAAGGTTAAGTAAAATAAAGACAGCTTTTTTGACTCATCTTGATTAATTGTTAACTAAAATACTCATAATTTTTATTATTGTATGTGGTTCAGTTGCATGTAAGTATATGAATGTCTGAAAATTTGTAGAAACAAATATGTAGCAATTAGTTTATACAAAATAAACATTCGTCACTATTACGACACCGCAATTTGAGTCATTTAACGTTATTTATGACGAGGTAGGCAGACCGCCTCATAAAAATAGGAAACTTTGTGAATATAAAACAGCTGCATTTACACAACATTTATTTCGAGATATACACGAACCAAACATACGCGGTATATTTAGAGTTTCTACAAATTAATTAACTCCCACTGTTTATATTCTTGCGTTCATAAAAAATAATGTTTACAGCTCTTTGCATCTCTATTTGTGTAAATATAGGTACTTTCAACAATTTTATTTTAAACGTGCTTCAACATTTTTATTCTATTATGATTTTATGATTTTTATCTTGTTCCAGATCAGTTCCGGATGTCTAAGAACATTTTTCTACAATTGAAAAAGAACTTGGATAACATCCAAATATTATGAGTAAGCAACGTAAAAACACGACCCGCGCTTAAAAATGTGAAGAGCCTATAACAACAATTCGTAAAGCGCTCAAATGTGGTCGAATTATCGTCGGGCATTCGAAGAAGTTATCGGCTATCGGACGTACAAATGCTGTAGTAAAAATGCGGGATACCAAAGTGAGTGCGTGGGTGATTGTGGTGATACTGACAATGGTGAAAAGGAGCCTGGAAATCGTGGATTCACGTGAGTATCTTAATATTTCTTATTTTAAAACAACTTCTTCAGCGTCCAATGCTAGACGTAAGCCTCTCCACTCGCCAGCGTTGTGTATCTGATCCTGTTCGGCCCTGCGACTGCCTGTAGTTGGAGCAACGAGCAGAAGCTTTGCTTAAGCTCCGCTTTCTCGTTCTTGGTCTAGAAATAGAAATAGTTTTTTTTAAATATGTTTTAGCGTTTTATTAACGCTTAAATATACTTAAGTAAAATTTTGAAACACTGAAAAATGACGACAACCTCAGACGGGAATCTCACCACGCACCTTCCGCATTCCGGGCAAATTTCGACGGGTCAAAACCAGACCTCGGTAGCGATGTGGTTAATTAAGAGGCCTGTTACCTACATCTCGACTGTGATTTTTGCGTAAAATCTCCAATTTTGGCGTTATGGATCTCAGAAACGAAAATACATTAACAATGATGACTTATTGAATAGTGTAGAATAGCTATTGAAATAGTGCGTAGCGGCCTCGCTTTTTGTAAATTTTGCTTAACTTTTTAATTAAACCCAAAATTGCAGAGAAAGATTTTCATAAAGCGCGCGAAGGCACTTTTTTGAGCTCATGGATTGGACTACTGTTTTAAATATGTGAAATAATAAAATTATAATGTTATCTCTTATAATATAGTCGAATAGTGCATAGCGGCCTCGGAATTTTTAGATACCATTTATTTTATATAGAATTTTTTTTTAATTATAAACCAAAAAACTTCGAAAATTGCTTTAAGTTAACTGTGAATATCTCCTATCTACGATAATATTATTGAGCAAAATTTATACCATAGTAATTGTTACTTCATGACGAATAAAGATTTTATAATGAAATTATTATCCTATTTCGATAAAAACGATAAATACAACTGCAAAATTACTACAAAATGCGATGCGCCGGCCGTCCGAATTCAACATAAGCTCACAGAATAGAGATTTGTAATAATATGCACAAATGTCAACATGGGTGTGTGTCATACTTTTTTCGAAGTTTATTTTGAACTTAAAAATCATGTACTTTAGGGTATAATTTCTAACTCTCTGCGTAAACAAATTAAAATGAGGATTATAATTGTCTGAAAACAAAGTGTTTTACGCAATATTGTCCATTAAATCATTAGTTTTTAATGTCTATTATAAAGTGCTATGGTAGACACACTTCCCCAACAAAGTGAGGCAAGTGTGACTATATTATTGAAGTACAATAGACAGTTATTTTTTACTCAAAAATGCAAAGTCTCTTCTACTTGATCGTGGGATCCAATAATTTGTCGACAACATTACTTAATAAACTTTGTGAGAATAGTCTAAGGGAGCAAAAATTATGAGGTAAGTGTGTCAAACTACATTGCGCAGGGATATAAAATATTTTTAAGTAAAAATCTTAATTCGCTAAATGAAAGCTTTTCTGTGCTTGTGTGTAGAAGAAGATTTTATACTATGACAACAATCATGAAATGCACCGAAATACGGAAATGGAGGCCATTGAATGTTAAAAATTTCAATAGTAATTAACAACACTAGGATATTAAAAATAGTTTAAGTGCATGAAGTTTTTATTATAGAGGAAGGTAGTATTCATCAATACGAACAACTTTTACTATGTAGCCAACAACAAAATCGCGAAAAACAAAACAGCTGTTCCATACATTTTCATCCAGTGGGTGTCGGTACTTTTTATGGACAACTATTATTTTTCCGCGGTTTTGCTGTTGGCTACGTACATAAACATACCTTCTAATTTTTAAAACAGAAAAAGTGAGAAAAAAAGTAGTATAATTACCGAATTAATAATCGTGTTTTATTTCACTTTGGTAATTTACAAGCAAACCCGGGGGTATAAAGTAGTTATATACGATAAAATCGTTTCTAGTAATAAGTCCTAACTATCGATGGGAGTAACATTTCTGTTGGTTTTACGCCCAGATTTCATAGAAAATTGCTCATCATCCAGCAATCAGCAAGTAGAAATTACCTATATCACTAATTTCAAAATAAAAGGTTTGTAACCCTTGATTTGAGGCAAGTGTAACATACACATACACTTGCCTCAAGCAAAGTAGGCACACTTCCCCAGCCATTTAATTTTTAGGTAAAAAATTTTAAGTGGACATAATTCTCTTGTTATCAACGATTCCAACGAAATTACAAGAGTAATAATATGTTTGGTTAGTGTAAAAACTACTCATTGGCAAAAAATATACAAATTCTTCAAAATCACCAAAATTTTTTCGATTGAAAAAGCACGTGCTAACTCGAGTTCGTCTTAAAAATGTGTCAGATTTTAAAATGGCAATCACATTCGAGATGTAATAGGCCTCTTAAAGCAGCCACCCGAAATGCGGAAGGTGCGTGGTTCGATTCCCGGTTGAGGTTGTCGTCTTTTTTCAGTGTTTAAAAATTTTACTTATGAAATAGTCGTTTCCACCATGTAATTTAAAGATTATAATTTTAGCACAAACAATTCGTTCGGTTCGTCGACCCTGAATCATACGAGTATCGTTTAAATATAGAAAAAGAATTATAAAAATACCTAAGAAGTACCTCAAATTTTAATCCTCTATTTGTGATGAAGTGACTGATCTATTTTCATATAATTACTCTTCAATCATCTAATGATTGATGTTGTTGTACCGTTGGTATTTACGAATTAAGAGTTTTAAACATTATTGCAAAGATTTAAAACGTTTTAATACTCGTACATACATCACACTTTCCGAAGTGGAAGGCTGACCACACAGCTTTCCATTTGCTGCGATCCTGACACCCTTGTTTGCTGAAATAATCACCGCCACCACCCATGGACACCCTCAAAACCAGAAAAGTCGCAGATGCGTTGGTGGCCTTGAGGAAGGAGTAGGAATTGTGGAAGGGAGCGCGGAGAGATGAGCTGTTGTGTTTCGTCCGGTGCGTGAAAGTACCGGATACTTTCACTCACCGGACGAAACAAAACAGCAAAGAGTGCCATTGTTTCATGCCGATATGATATCTTGTGAGAGGGTTGTATAACGCCGGGTGTGCTGGCCCAATTTGTGCTGCAACGCAGCGCGGCTCTACCACTCAGAAAATTGGTAGAGCCACTAGCATTAGCCACTTCATTAGCAAAAATCTGTGTAGTCAAAATTCAACACAATATGGATCATAGACGACAAAAGCGACATAAGCGATAATTCAAATAGTCCAAATTGCCTTACTGAAAGAGGTTTAAATTCAAGGTTTCACGCGGCAACATTTCCGAAACACTGTCACGGTTTAGTAAATAAACTATTTAGTGGCACGATGCTCGTTTTAAACTAGTAAACACACCATGAACTTTTAGTTTATTTCGACGGCAGAAGTGTCGTGTGGCCTGATTCTGTAATTCTGGCTGCGGGCCAAATTGAACGGACATATCGGAGCGATTGTCAGTTGGGAAACAGTAAGTCGGTTCCGGAGGTCTTGTTTGTATTTAGTACTAGCTGTTGTTCGCGACTTCTTTCTAAAGGACTATCCCACAGGAACAGGATCCTGTTTCCTATTATACAAAATCTGACTGATCATCATGACCGGTCATAGGATATGGTATGGTGATACATAGGATATGTCCGGTCATGATGACCAGTCTACGTTCAGATTTGTTCTGCCGTTCTCAAGTGATGGACCAATGGTTAGTGTATTTAAATTCTATTTGTATATACTTATGACTTAGGACGTGCGTTATGAAAATGTACTGTTAAAGTACAAGTAAAATAGCAATTGTTTACATGTCAGTCAGCTCAGAGTCGGATGAATTTTTAAATAGTATGCTTCGGAATGCAATCAATCAATAAAAACAAAGATAAAGATAAAATATTCTTCATTGTAAACCATATTAACAACAAAAGGACAAACATAAAGTAACATAAAATTGGCGGAATTATCGCTGAAAACAATTTCTTCTAGGCAACCGTGTTGGACTGGATAGAAAGGATGGAATCGTTTGCGCTATTTCTAGCACGTTTGGGTTGCGATCATGCTAATTGAGGGCTTATACTCGTAAATCGCGGATGGATAATGTTTTAACAAAAAAATATTAAGTTACTTAGTAAAAAAAGTCTCTTTTGTCTTAAAAAGTATGTGGTAATTCAGCAAACTATCACGTAGCAAGGTGGTTTGCAAGGTTACAACTGGATCTATCTATCATGGAGTGGCGGAAAAAAGAAGAGTCCTTTACAACTGGATTGTTTAAAAAAAAAGTTGACTTTCTAGATTTACGAATTGACTGTTCAGAAGTGCACCAACGATTTTGTCATACGTGCACTGTCAATGCGCGGCAGTAAATTTTAACTGAAACCGGCTTCACGTGGAAAAATTGGTCGATAGCTAATCCTACGACGTTTCTGCTGTTGATTAGTTCTTTGAGGTAGAGTTACAACATACAACTACTGCTATCAGTATATTTTGAAAAGTGTTAATTGTATGTATCCTTTAACTATTTAAAGGATACATACAATTTACACTTTTCAAAATATACGATTAGTGATTGTTTCGCTGGATTCCTGATTTGACGGATTCTTGTTTCACCGGATTTAGAATAAGTGATTCTACCTTACTATCTATTTTGTCAACTGTAATGGGGCGTGTTGGTAAGTATAACGACTGCCAACTTACAAAAACGGGACCAACGACTTGACTTGTCTAACGCGGTATCTATTGCAAAGAAATAGAAGGTTTTTATTAGTATACCTATCTCTTTAAAACTGTTTTAACGGGACCTAACACGATGAATTTTTGTAAGTAAGTACATATCTACTTATACCTATCTCCTTTTTAGGGTTCCGTACACAAAGGGTAAACGGGACCCTAATACTAAGACTTCGCTGTCAGTCCGTCTGTCCGTCTGTCACCAGGCTGTAAGTATCTCATGAACCTCCGAGTCATGAACCGTGATAGTTAGACAGTTGAAATTTTAACAGATGATGTATTTCTGTCGCTGCTATAACAATAAATACTAAAAAAAATAATAAAATAAATATTTAATGGGGCTCCCATACAACAAACGTGATTTTTTTTGCTCGTTTTTGCTTGATATTGATAACGTCAACAGGTGGACGCTTGAAATATTTACAGAATACTTAGTTATATATTCACTTTAAAAGTTAATAATTAAATTGAAATAGAATAATTATTTTATAGGCAAATCTCTGTAGTCGACTAAAGCAAAAACATTTATATCACATCCAGACAATAGAAACATTATAAAAAACAAATTATAATAAAAAGTGTAAAAACATAGACTTCTCAAAAGTATGTACGCAACTTTCTCCACTCTTTAGCAAGCACTATCTTTTTTAGCAAGCGGTATAATCTTGATGAGGGTACGACGCAGCGTACCTGCCGCAGTAGATACATCCACCACCCTCGTCATGTCGTCGTGACGTTGTGCTTCCGATGATGCAGCCCCGGCAAAGACCACATCATCCTTTGAGTTCCCAAATTGCTTTTGGAGACCTGGTCCTTGTAGTTGACAGCAATTTTCCGAGAGGAGTCTGGCCAAGGGGAATAGTCACGGCAACATACCTGGGGGCGGGATGACGTGGTAAGGGAGGTCGTAATCTACTGCGACGGGTACTCTGCGTCGTCCCATCATTAAGATTATGCCGCTTGCTAATAAAGAAAGTGCTTGTTAAAGAGGGAAGAATGTTGCGTACTTACTTTTAAGAAGTCTATGTTTTTATACTTTTTTATTATAATTTATTTTTTTAAAAATTTATATTGTGTGGATGCATTATGTTTTTGCTTTAGTTGATTACAGAGTTTTGCCAACCAAACCAGTGCCTATATTGCTCATTCTATTTTCCTGTTGAACAGTTGCCTTGTTCATAAGGTAAGAAGAATACCTGTGTATCTTTAAATAAAATACAATGTAATTTCTTTTGTCAGATAATTATCTATTCATGAAATGCTAATCAAGAAATTAGTAATTTTCTTTCTTGGTAAAATTTGTGAACAAAGGATATAGACATTAAAAAAAAAACAAAATTTCTACGAAGAATTGAAAGGTAACTTTTCGAGCTTTTTATCCTAGTTATCGACGTCATTAATCTGTCAAATATATAATACCAAAATTATTATTTTGATGTCACTACTAAGTAACGCTTAGCCTTTATCTCGCCCGTGTGTAAGTTGAAAGCACATCTTAGCCAGAACACTGAACTACCGAGGAACTATCTGCAACACAACAATAATATTCACATTATTGATATGGGGTAGAATTAGATAAGTTGGTGGTAAGAGCCATCCCCTCTCCTTATTTCACTAAGTTCTTTCGAGACCAACCGTTAATATGAAAGGAGTGCCAGACGTCCCTGCGCCAGTAAACTACTCGCGCAGGAGACCGTCTGCGTTAGGTCTTGACGCCAAATCAGTGCCCGCCGAAGCGCGCTCTTCATTTAGTACTCATAAGACTCACTGCCTATTGTCCAGATAGGTAACCGAGCTGTCAAGCTCGCTCACTTCTCGTTGTACGAAGGGCACAACTCGCAGTTGACACTGCTTGGGTCGTCGACTTTAAAGTCAACTCCTAAGTGTCCACCTTGGTCGCGGAGTAGTAAGCACACTCACTTCTCGGGACCCGTCCGGGAGCCTAGGCAGTTCCCACGTCCTACGCGGCTTGCTGGACCGGAGGATACGGCACCTAGGGGGCCGCCTCTACTAGTACTCCAGACTAGTACTGGGGATCAACATCAATGTCCAATGAGACCCACCGGACAAAGCTGCCAACATATAGGGAAACTCACGTTCCCCGCAAGACTTTTCGCTTCTGGCCCCACTAAGACCGCTACTAAGCCCCGCTCGCTGTGCACGAGTTTGGAAGCCCTGGCACACAATGCCAGGACAAACGAACATTCCCAAGCACTACAGCTCACCACAAGCCACTACGAGTCCAACCCACTTCCGGAATCCCGCCGAGGCGCCGGTGAAGGCACAACCAGCGGGGGGCATGGAACCGGAACCCCGTGTACCCCTGAGCAACACAGCCGGACCCGTGGTTCTAGCTGCGATACCCTATCTATAGGGGTGAGTAGATAGGGACCTGGACTGGACTGGGTGGGTAGCCAGTCGGATTTAAAACAATCCTTACTTCCACCACCCAAACCAACCAAACTGAGCACAATAAAATATGTACTCTTGGCTACAAATCGAGCCCGAGAAAAAATTATAAAGGTATGCCGCTATTTTAGTTTTGACGTTTAAAAGAATTAAATTTGGTGATTGATTGGGGTTTTCAGTTTTTCTATAAGGAAAGCTTAAAGATCTAACCCATACCTTTTGCCAAATCTTCATATTCTTGTACCTGATTTAGATAATAATGAACTCGACCAGGACCGCTTTATTTGACACTGGTAATTTTATAACTAGACTATTTAGGTAGTTCAACTCAGTTCATATTGTTTCCTTTTATATTTTCCGTCATTACTACTTTAGGCTTGTAGCTCAAGGTACATGAACATAACACATTCAAATTAGTTTCGTAACACACTGGTGCACAATTAATATGTTATTTGTTACCAGAAACACTGGCTTGTAATACCGCGGTGTTACTATTTAAAATACACACTCTTCTGAGCTGTAGGTTATTATTCGAAGTGTATCTCATAATCTAGCAAAGAACAATGCTTCCGTGCAGCAAGCCAAATGGTAACACTTTATTCGGTTGGATTATACAAGAGGCGAGTCCCGAACAGGGCTGGATTTCGGGCCAAAAATTATAATTAGGATTTCACCTGGCAATAATTTGTGGTGTATACAATTTGTACATTTTGGCGCGAATTATCATTATTATTATGTATCTCTGCTATGAGAGAAGGGCGGTAACTTTTCAACTAAATCGCAAACCTTTATTTGCAAATGAAGTTCAACTTTACTATAAACGTCCCATTGCTGAGCAGGCCTCCGACATGCACGACAGCACTAATGATTGGGCCATTACCCTCCACGCTGGCCCAATGCGGGTTGGTGGGTAACAAACGGTAACCTAAGTTAGTTAAATATTATTTTAAATCTATAATAGCCTTTCAACTTTTTAACAGTCACTAAAACTGATTTTTTACACCAGGCGGGAGCTAACTCCAAAGGTATAGGCTGCTTCGCACCTGTCCTAGTAAGATAGTCGGGTAAAAGTACATTGAATTTTAGTTTGTTTATTTAAATCTAATTTAAATGGTATAGCGGCTAATTAAAAAGCCATATGTGACGCAGACAACATGGTGTCATGCAGGCCATTATTTAAAATCCTGAATCTACTAACTGTCCCTTGTTTATACATTCTAGAAATATGTATTTTGTTAAAAGTCATCCTGACGTATTCAAAAGAAATGACGAATTTATTAGAAAATTTCCTACAATACCTTGTATCCATCTAAACTGAGATTACCAAAGATGAGAACGGAACTCAGGTCAAGGAGTTATTATGGTATGGCTATTAAAATACTCAATTGTATTCCTAACGACATTAAAGATCTGTCTCTCAGTCAATTTAAAACCAAATTAAAGTCATGGCTAGCGAAAAATTGTTTCTATAATCTTAATGATTTTTTTAATTTCAAATGTATAATAATTAAAATATTTAATGTTTGGTATGTCGTATGAAATTAATTTATTAAAATTATCAATTTAATATTATTACGAGTATGTCGGATTCTGACATGTAATGGTACCTAATTAGGTTGACATAGTAGGTATATCTGTATTATGTTCTGCTTTATGCTTTGCATGCCAGCTCCTGGTGAATGTGATGTGACTTTCATAATTTAAGATTTATATGTACCGCATTCTAGCAAATAAAATAAATTCTAAATTCTAAAGGAATACTACCAGGCCCTCTCTTTCCTTGGGTGTCCTGAAAGGCGTCTAGCGGACTTAAGACTGCTTATATACATCCAACAGCATAGAGCTGCGATGAGCTCACCACCTATCACGCTGAGCACATGTGCAGTTGTAATTAAATGAAACATGGACTTTAGCAGAGGACTGCTTCTGCGGTCATCATTGCCCAGTCTCACCATCAAACCAGCGAACAAAGTACTTCTACTTGACTATATTACTAGTACTGGTGCGAACTAGGCTTATAACTTTGAAAAGTATTATGATAGGTTATTACCCCCAAATGAACTTTTTGACAAACCACAAGTACATATAACATAATCAAACAAGTTAAATTTTAATAAATGTATAATTGGCAAAAGGACTAGGACTAAAATGTAAGTACTAACCGTTCGTAAATTGTTCTGGTACAAACGTATAAGAACTAGTGACTAGTCAGAAATAACTAGCTTTAGAACTATTCCACAGTTACTTATCACAAATTTTGTTGGCTATATAGTTAATGGTTCCTATTTCACGGACATTATCGTCACTAATTGCCATCGGTGCAATTCCTGTGAAGTTGGGGCTTCTGGTGTAATAAGGAAATGTATGTCGGAAACAGTATTTAGTAGGCTACATACATACATAAATAATCACGAATATTATCCCCGAATGGTTAGTCTGAGACTAGTCTTAGGAATGAGGACAGCAAAGGCAGTTCTCTACCATAGTCCACTTTTACCAAATAGCGACTGCACATGTGCTCAGCGTGGCAGGTGTTGAGCCCATCGCCGCTCTATGCTATTGGATGTATGTGCAGTCTTTAACCCTTTATAATTCAACAACGTTTATTTCTTTAAAAAGTTAATTTTTTAATAGGTTTTAATAAATAAAAAAAACACCTTTTTTTTTTTTTTTTTTTTTTTTAAATAGGATACTCAGAAAATGAAAAAATGGGGAGTGTGACAGATATGTTACACTGTGTCATAATGTTCCTTTATGATGTATGAAATGCTTTAAAACAATTATTTTGTTTATTATAGCACAATGCTACGCCACACTTCTCACAGATCGTTTGTGATACACCAGCACAGTTAGGATACTTGCAGCGAATTCTCTTCTCTGCCCAAACAGGCCAATGCCCAATTTGGTCCTGTCGCACAGCTACCGGAGGGACGTATTGGGCTGGACCTTTACGTTTTTTGGCCTGAATTTCAGATTCAATGGTTCGCCGTGTTAGGTTTGTTTTGATCCCAATTTTACACAATACCGAAGCAATCTCTTCACGAAAATCTGCTGACGACAACAACTGCGTATCTTGTGGGTTCTTGGTCTTACGTACTCTTTTGTATAACAGCCAGGCGTTGGACATGGCAAGATCCAAAAAATGGTAAAAAATGCGCACCTGCCATCTCTTGCTTCGTAGTTTTATTTTGTATCGGCCCATGATACTGTCAATCAAATCGACACCGCCCATATGCCGATTGTATTCTCCCACGATGTTTGGTCGGTCAATGGTCACATACCTTTTGTTTACCTTGTCATATCTTGAGACTTGTGACTTGGGCAGCTCACCCACAAAACTTGAAGCGAGTGTGACAACTTTATTGTCTTTCCAGGCAACTATAGATATCTCTGTTCCTTCAACACAGCCAACATACTCAACAGAGTAGCCACGCTCATTTTTGGAGATCTCTTTATCTGTGGGTAGTTTACAGTCCGGTATGCGATTGCGTCGGATAGTACCAAGACTTAGAATGCCTTGTTTGGCCAGATATTCTAGGAGTGGCAAAGACGTAAAATAGTTGTCGAAATACAACCGGTAATTTTGATTACGCGATATTTCTCGGGAAAGTCTGACAACAACATTTGATGCAGCACCCAAGTCCGGCTCACTAAACCTAACTATATTTTCTGCTCCTGTTTCGGGCTCAAATTTGTATGCAAATCCACTCACACCACTTAGGACATAGATTTTGTAACCCCATTTATTTGGCTTTTTAGGGTTATACCTTTTCAAATTGTGTCTTGCTTTGGTAGAACAAATTTGCTCATCAACGCAAAGATACTTTTCATAGGGCACATTCTGGAAGGTTTCGTTTAGCTTTTTCACGACTGGTCTAATCTTGAAAATTCGGTCGTGGTCAGGATGATCGCGGGGAACGTTTTTCGAATTATCATTGAAATGAATAAATCGCCTGATCTTTTCAAATTTATTTACTGGCATCGTATTTTGTACCAGGTGTGTTCCTATATTACTGTTCCAATGCTTTGTCACTCTTGGAAGATGTACCAATGACATAATATAAATTAGTCCAATGAATTGTTGGATATCCGTCTCTGTAACCCGAAAATTCATACTCGGATCTTTCTGAACTATGTAAAGGTTTGTTTGATTGGCAACATCTTCAATCAATTCTTTGGGAAATAATTTAAAAAAGAACTGGATAGGGTTATCGAGATCTAAAAACTCCGTTGACAAGGTTTCATTGCCCGTAAAATGGAGCTGTTGCTCATTTAGTACAAGGTTCTTCTTCTTCCAGCGTACATTTAGTTTAGGCTTGCTTTGACGACGTGCCGACGGTCCTGGCTGAAAACAAGATTCCGTAGTGGCTGCATGCTCGGAAGTACTCACATTAAGTTCTAAGTCCTCAATAATGTCGTCGATATCCAATCCTTCAACCGCTTCCTCTTCAATAGGGAGCTCCAAATCTGGAATAAAGTCTGGGTCCGCAACGCTGTCGTCGTCATCTTCAAATCCATCCTCGCTGGCCTCATAATCAAAAAGATGTTGCTCAATTTCTTCTTCTCGTAGATTTCGGGAAGCCATTCTATGAAATAATCAAACAAAGGTCAATGTACTGCACTAAGGGAACGTTATAACGCAATGTAACAGAAATGTCACAAACAATAATTCAATGAATTTTATCATGAATTACATAAAAATATGCGTAACTAACAATAAATAGTCAAAATCACAGACTTACCTACTAGAATTACAGTACAGAATCGTGGTTTACTTAGTTTTTATATTTTTTTCGATTTTTGAAACCGTCACTCGCGAAATATTCTTACAAACTACCGACAAGTGACTTTCGTACAACTTTTGATACAAGTAACGCCATCTAGTATGTAAAGAATGCACTAAGATGCATTGAACGGTATGTAACCATCGTGGGACAATGACTTAAAACGGAATAAAAATTCTGTTTGAAATTTTGTGAGGAATTGATTGGTATGTTACAGTTATGTCACATGGTGATATAAAGGGTTAATCCGTTAGTCACCTTTCACAACACCCAAGGGAAGATAGGGGTTGTTAGTATTCTTTCACAGCTACGCGACCTAGATAGTACGTTACGTTTTTTATTAAATGAGTTTCGGATGTACTTATGTCATTGCAGGTACATATATGTACATACATACATAGATTTACGATATACCCCAAGGGTTAATCAGGGACTAGGCAATGAGGGCGGCAGAAGCAGTCAACTGTCATAGACCACGTTCACCTGATGGAGAGTCATCACCGCCGCCCATGGACACCCGCAAAACCAGAGGAATCGCCCGGCCTTTAAAGAATGAATATGAATTGTGAGGGGGGGGGGGGGGGGGGCTCCGGAACCGTCACTGGCCGTACGAAACACAACAGCACTAGGTGCTATTATTTTACGCCGAATATTCGTGAGAGGGTGGTATTACGCCGGGCGAGCCCAACGCGTGTTGCAACGCATCGTGGCTCTACCACTCAGTCAGTGTCACTTATTTAGCACCACCCAGGGGTCACGTGTAGGGTCTCAATGACACTCTCAAGGGTAAACCTACGGACGCGAGTACCTTTGACCCCCAGAAAGGTAAGTACCCCAGGTAGTAAGTATTCTTTAAGGAAGCTGCTACTACTACACAGGCTACATAACGGGTACAAATAAGTAGAAAATAATCACACCCCCTATCACATGTGCTATTTTTATTTGGCAGGACGTAGCAGTGGACTGCTTTTGCGGTCCTCAATGCCTAGTTGAACCACCAACCCGCAGTGAGCCAGCGTGGTGGGTTATGGCCCAATATCCCTACGTGTTATTTATCCATGTGGGAGGCCTGTGCCCAATAGTGGGATGTTTATAGGTTGATCATGATGATGATGATAGCCTACTTACTGACCCTTCTGCTACTAACCTTTTGGAGATCATAGTTGAATTTGTTGATTATGACTTAGAGGGAGAAAAAAGAAAAGTTTCTTGCCAGCATTTTCTCAGTCAAAGGCTCTCCCAAAATCCGACTGGTGGTAGATTACTCGTAGTTAGGTAGGTAGAGTAGGTAGGTAGGTGGATTAGTTAGTAAGATTAGCTTTAATGATTTAACTACACGTTAATTAACTGTTATTTTTGAGTCAATAAGTGCCTGTAAAGGTTTATGTTGAATACATGATTTTGATTCAGAGTTGTGAGAGTAAGTATAGTAATAATTAAACAATGTTAACGACCATAAAAGTACTGTACTCAACTTAAAGATTACAAGTACCAATGATAGAAATAAAATTGCGAATATCACTTTGCTGACCATCTCTTCTCAGCTATCGTCACTCTATATTAACGTTTGCTTCCTATATTATAACAGTGTGACAAAATACTCTAATTATAAGAAGAGGTAGTTAACCAAATGCGGATCTGGTTGTTACGCCCAGGGTACCTTTATCTGGGACATTAAAATAGTTTATTGGCACTTAGGCCACCGCCGAATGTAATATTGGCATACATTATGTGATATCGCGCCTCGCAAATATTTCTATACGTTACGGAATACATCTTTGAAGCTTTACTTACTTTAATTACGTTGTATTCCAAGAAGAAAACAATTTGAAAAAGGGCATGTAAAGAGAATACTGGCGAAAGAAGACTAACGAAAAAACTGTATGAGATGAATGTTCTCCGACCAGATCGAAGACGTTCTTTTGAAAGTCCGCTCATAATTACCCTTTTTCTAACTAGGTAAAATACTGTCTTCTGCATTTACCGAGTTAGAATAGCTTGATGAAAGGAATGACCTACACATTGAAAATCCTAATATCATCCCTTCTATGCCACGAGGATGGCTCGGGACGACGAATAGAAAGCACCGGCGATTTAGTATCAGGAGCCGTGGTCAGGAGTACCTTAAGTCAACGAACATGTATAGGTATATGTTTCAGGACTCAGGAGAAAATGGAAAACTGTTTCCTCTCCCTCCCCTCCAGGAACAAGCGTAAATTGGCTGATTTTTTTCTTAGAATATAATTATGTGTATTCCATGGAGAAAAGAATTCGTTTAAACACACGGATATAATTTTTGTAACCGTTTGTTGTACTTAACATTTACAGATTAAATATAAATGATCTTTTTATTTCCGTGAAATTTCGTGTTTTAATTATTTTTACGGAATTTTAATTTCAAACATTAATTTGAAATTTTTAATGAATCTTTATATTCTTATAAGACTAATATCAATTAGCCTTCTGATATTCCACTTTGAATTATGTTGACAATAAAATTATTATACTTAAATGAAACGATTAATATTTTTAAAATGTTTTTTTGATAGAAAGATTAAAATAATAGAATATAAACCGTTTCCTCAACCACTAAGGAACTGATAATCTTACATCTTACTGTCGGCACAAAGCAACACTGACTAACTTTGTTGTTAGACTTTGTTGTTAGACTTTGTATATAACAACGGTTGTAGTTTGTCAGGTAGACTTGCTTTTTAGATGTTTAAAGATCTGCATGAACTTAGAAATTGCTGGTGATCCACCATTTTAAAGGCATCTGCTGCATACTTTGATACATTTATCGAATGCTACAATACAATGCTGTGTTGACACACGTTTTTTTGGCTTATACGAAATCTGGAGCATAGGCTTATTGGTATTAAGTAATACATACGTACATATAATCACGACTATTATCCCCGAAGAGTTAGTCAGAGACTAGGCAATGAGGACCACAGAAGCAGTTCGCTGCACATGCGCTCAGCATAAGTGGTGAGCTCATCGTCGCTCTATGCTGTTGAAAGTACCTATGTGCAATTTTAATCCGTTAGTCGCCTTTACGATACCCAAGGGAGGAAATGAGTTCTTAATATTCTATCGCTGAGCCGTCACAGCTCACAGGTGTGGAAAGGTTTTAACCGCCTCTGTGGTCTAGCGGCTAAGCCACCGGTCTCAGACCCAGAGGTCCCGGGTTCGATTCCCAGCGGGGTGTGTAAGCTGTAGCTTTGTGTGCTCGGTTTGGTTGGTGGTAGGGCTGTTAAGTCCGCCTGGCTAGCTACCACCATTTTATCTAAGTCTGTCGTCATAACAACGATGTGTAAAGCATTGTTGTGTTCCGACAGTTAGAGATAAGAATAGCAGTGGTTGAGGATTCCGGGTGAAGCGTGCTTCCACCTTCGGCCTTATCGTCACTTTCCATCAGGTGAGATGAAAGCCAAGCGCTTACCCGTTGTAGAATAAAAAAAAAGATACATTTATAACTCTGTGAAGTGAGAACTGCAGCAAATCATAAAGCTACATCCGCCGTAAGTTCAGCTCTGTCGCAAGTCGCAACGCACGTTAGCAGGTGTCGGCCTTTCGAATATATTCCAGGTCATAAACCTTTGCTAATTCAGATACTATTGGCAACACCCGGTCTATAACTAATTTGTCAAGCCGGGCGAGCTATTTTCAAGATGGCTGGACGGTGGCATTTATAATTAGAATACAGTTTATTTTTATGTACTATGCATTTTGTTCCATCCATTAGTAACTTATGTAGATTGGAGGAAATATGACATGGTGATTTGAACAGCCAGCCAGCAATTGGTATAATGCGGAAATACATTAAACTTTAGACTATATTATTTGCTCAGTCTAAATAAAACAAAGGTACAAAAGAAAATAAGAGACACTTGCTTATTTTAACTAGTTAAAGAAATACTCAAGAAAACCCAAGCTTGTCAATATTTTAATTGAAAAGTTTAGGTAGGTAACTGTGCCGCGTAGCGTTGAATGAATACACCACCTCTCTTTCCTTGGGTGTCGTAAAAGGCGACTAACGGACTAAAGACTGCACATCACCATCTCACCACCTTTCACGCTGAGCACTTGTGCAGTCGCTATTTGGTGAAAAGTAGACTATTGCAGAGGACTGCTTTTGTCGTCCTCATTGCCTAGTCTCTGACTAACCCTTCGGGGATAGCAGTCGTGATAATTTATGTATGTATGTTTAGGTTGGTCGTTCTACATATTATTTATATTATGTATATATTTTTCTTTCCACCATTATAGAATACGGAGTAAGCAATATTTTATATTGAACAGTTATGAATTTGATCATCGAGAAAGTAATACCGTTGCTTGTTTAACTGTATTGCTTGAGTATAATTTGTGAAGCGTAATATAAGCAAAGCATCCAGCGATAAATCGAAGATTTAATAAAAGCGTGAATACAACATAAAATATATCCTATCATTTTTTTCTAAGCTTGCTTAACATTCCAACACATCTAAAATATTTATTTTTAAGCTTAAATCCCGTTTTCCAATTACTGGCTCGTCAACGCACATGTCACATGTCAAACACCAAAGTACAGTTTTACTGTACATCTATCTCGTTCACTCTCGCACGTGTTCTGAACATAGTAAAAAAAAGAGAGTAGGATGTCTTATAGTTGTCACGTGTTATACAATTAATGGTATTGTAAAAATGGTAACTGTATTTAACAACAAGTAAAATGTTAACATGAAGGGTTAATTTAGTTATCTTTATACGATTCGCTCAATACAGCACATAGTTATCCCACTATAAGCTAAGATCATTCTTTGCTATTCAATTATAATTCTTAACAAATGACTTTATACAGTTCTAGAGCCTTGACCGAATCGGATACACTTTTTATACTCGTACTTAATACTTAGTGTTTGTTAGTTTCTTAAGTAGTTATGTTAAAGAGGTGTCATTTGCGAGGTCTCATCAGTAACGTGTTACCTATATCTCAGAAGATGGGGAGAATAAGTTATACATTTGTGAAGAAGAATCTAGAGCAAAACCTTAAAATGGAAGTACAGTTATAACATCTAAGCTTACAAAACATTTAAGCTCATTAGAAATCCAAAAAATAGAAAGCTTTCCCCGGTATTTCCTTAACGATGTTTCAAGTCTGATTCAGCCACTGCCACATTATTCCTATCTCCTTTCTACACTACGTATCTCCAAGAGTCTATATTCGTGCATGTCTGGCGTCCAGCCAACATCTACTTATCTAAACGCTTCCTTTCTAGTTTTCCAAAACAGTGTCGATGACTTTTATTTTGATATACGTCTTGGCATTGGCTGTGACTGTGAGTGCTGTGTGCGTGTTTCACGTAGTAGTAAAATGCCATGCCGCAGATGTAGATGAAAGTGTTGTGAGATAGTAAAGTGTTTCAAATTTCGTTAATATTTATCTGAAAGGCGGTGCAAGGTAAGATGAGATAGATCTTGGCTGCCTCAGTTAAATAGTTTGACCACCAGTCTTGGACTCACAGAAGAAAGAGACTTGACAATCTTTAGTTCCAATCCCAGTGTTTGATTTTCATCTAAATCAATCTCAAGTTTCATTAGCACTTGATGGCACTTGTTGCTGACTCTTATCGTAGGTTAGGCTCTGTTCTCCGGAATACCGGTAAATTCCACGATGCTGGCGCCATAAAGCTAGTTTATACTGCTCTTGTAAAAAGTAAGATTGAAGCGGGATCAATTGTACGTCATCCATATAAGAGTAGTTACGCTTTGCGACTAGAGAAGATCCAAAAAGCTTTCTTATGAATCTTTTACAAGAAACTTTATGGACATTATCCTTTTCTTACCCCACAGAATTTTTAATTGGTGCGCTTGGTTTCAACTCTTTGGAGGCAAGGCGTAACTTTTTTTTTTTTTTTTTTTATTGGCAACGGGTATGCGCTTGGCCTTCATCTCACCTGATGGTAAGTGACGATAAGGCCGAAGGTGGAAGCGCGCTACACCCGGAATCCTCAACCACTGAGGAACTGGCTATCTTATCTCAAACTGCCGGAACACAACAATGCTATAAACATCGTTGTTATGGCGACAGACTTAGATAAGATGGTGGTAGCTAGCCAGGCGGACTTAACAGCCCTACCACCAACCAAACCGAGCACACAAAGATGTACTCCCCGCTGGGAATCGAACCCGGGACCTCTGGGTCTGAAACAGGTAGCTTAGCCACTAGACCACAGAGGCGGTTAAAACTACCTTCTACCAACGACCGCTTGCCATATATTGCGCAGTGTATCTGACTGGCCGTTGCCAGATTTTGCGCGGTGTATCTGACTGCCCGGAATTAGTGGCTCAAGTGGTAAGACTATCCGTACCTGGAGTACCCAAACACTAACTAAGTCACGCATTACTAGCCGTGCCTTGTACGCGCACTGTCAATGTATACCCTACGGTAAAGACTTTGTACCAAAAAAAAGTAACTCGGCAAGGGCTATTTCTGTCTACGACTCAGTTTATAAATGTAGAATATCATTATGACAGTGTAATATCTTTACGAACCACAGCGCTGTCAACCTCATCAGGTTCGCAAACTTGGTAATAAAACAACTACAAAGCCGATTCCAGTGAACTGCGATGCGTTGAAATACTACTATTTTGATACAACATGACCGATGCTTAGTACCAACTTTTTTCTTTGGTGGCGCTTAGGGCAGAGTTTAATTTCGTCATACTGATCTTTGGCCTGTCTCCAACAAATGCCGATCCCTAAATATGCTATGTCGCCGAGTGCAATTCTGTATTTAGGACAGTTTTGATGGGGGAGCTTGTATATAAATAGATTGGGGGGGGGGGGGGGGGGAGAGCAAAGACTAGTATCGTCTTATTGGTCTTATTGGGAAGCGTTTTATTGCGCTCTGCTGTGTCGGCAAGTTTTCTGCAACGTGGAATAGTGTTAGTTTCGTACAAATCTGACGGGAACGGAACGTAACAATCTAGATTTTGCACCTGCCGCGTTTTGTTAGGAAGCGTAGCGCTTGAATTCTGTTGACTGTCTCTGTTTCAACTTTAAGTGCGCGATTACGGAAGTTAACGTATCTTTGCAATATGTGCTGTGTGCATAATTTAAACGTTATCCCTCTGCGTTAGAGTTGGCTGTGAGAGATCTCTTTTGGAAATAAGCTCGATAAAACCTTAATTAGGTGTCATTTTTGTTTAATACTAAATCATAGAATTTAAATTAACAATATGTCCAAGAATACCTTTATCTCGGCCAAATAGTCTCTTTCCAGGCGCGACAACATATGGAAGTTGCCAGACGCACCGAAAACGCCTGGTAGAGCTGTTGGTCGATGAAAGACCTATTGAAGAGTGAACTACCGCTTTCACTAAAGAAAAAGCTAATGGAAATATGCATTCTCCCTATCTCCACCTACGGTGCACAGACTTGGTCTTTGACTGCTCAGCAAAAGTCCAGGCTCGGGGTGTGCCAGCGAGCGATGGAGCGCAGTATTCTGGGAGTCAGATTGTCAGACAGCGTCAAAAACACAATACTGCGCTCCAAAACACAAATCGCTGATGTTGGACAAAAAGCCGCTATCTGTCGAATGTCGGACGAGATGTGGGCGAAAACCACGACTCTGTGGATGCCACGCGATGCCAGGAAACGACGCGGCAGGCTCAGAAGTAGATAGCGGGACGAGCTAGAATCCTACTGCAAAGACTGGCCATCAAGAGCCCTTAATCGCGAAGATTGGAAAAAGGGTAGGGGTGCCTTTGCCCTGCAGTGGGACGACCACAGAAGAAATAATAATAATAATAATAACCTTACGATTACTAGTTTTAATCAACCTAAATATGATATTTGAATTTTATTAAAAAAACAAACTACTTAATATTTAGCTGATTTGTGAAAATGGTTATACGTTTACGAAATTCATTTATAATTATGCAATAATTCTATGGTTCGATAATACAGCTGGTGGCGTAATTAGTTAGTGAAAAAGGAGCAGCTGAGGAACTAGCTCAGCAGCAAGCATAGGAAAAAGTCTATTTCCAGCAGTGGACTTACAAGGGCTGATTGCGATTATGATAAAAATACGACTTAAAATAATAGAAAAATAAATATCTTCGCTAACGTTCGCAGCACATTCTGTTCTCTTCTTTGAAAAACACACACGAGCCATCATAACTCTGTAACCCTCGATATTCGTTACCCGCCGGTCGATATTGTTCATGCATATTCAACGCGCGGACACAATTAGAACCCTCCATAGTTTTGAGCCGGTCCGCCAATTATGGCCGCAATCGCTTTTTGCGAGGAGATTGGTAATTCCAATGGCTGAGTGCCCTGATAGTTATTCTGGTGGCACTGCCGATTATGAAGTTTGTCTAACTGGAAATTATTTCAATAAATTTTCGACTCAGTTTCGTAGTTTATTGAATGTCAGGTGTTCCTCAGGGCTCTGTTTTGGGACCACTTTCATAAATAGTCTTATATTTAGTTAATACCATCTTATTATACTTTGTCTCCTTAGCAATCGTGTTTGAAGCACTTTGTGTCGTCACAGATAAAGATAGTCAGTTCTTTAATAGTCCTCCAATAGGACTCTAAGTGAAGTGCTCTTCTAATCTCGGTCTTATTGTCACTTACCATCAGGAGATAAAACGCCAAGCGCTATCAGTAGAAGAATAAAAGAAATACTGATTTTAAAAACAATATTTTTATCTACGCATTCACACATCAATTTTCAACATCACACCCTACAAACCTTTCACATACACTCTATATGGCTAATCAGGATCCCTTTTATTGGACATTTTTTTTTGTCGTTATTTAATTTGGCATAATGAGTAAAGCAAGTTATTTTGTCATTGTAATATTTTGATATAATTGTTTTTTGGCATACTATTTCAGTAAGCATAAATATGGTATAGGCTAATGTTTTTTCCTTAATTTTGTGTAAAGTTATAAGGCATATTGTTCATTCATCTAATAGTTATTAGGCGTAAAGATAGTCTGGTAGATTAGACAAAAAAGAAGGTGAGGTTATAGTTTCAAAATCCGATATAATTTGGATTGGTTTTTATCAGGATTTTTCTTTGCAACATTTTTTATTTTATTGATAGCTATTTAAATCTGAAAAACAAAAAGTAGTAGCTACTTATATAAAATATAACTTGGGTACCATAGTGTAATAATAGATTAGGGTGTGGCGTATGTCGCCAATATGTTTTTTTGTATACGAAAAGTATTTTATTAAACGCAAACATAAAAACTCTAAAACTTACTTTTCCCTATATAATTATTATGCTTCTAAAAATTATGCTTAAATACCATTATGAGAAAGCAAATTTAGGCTTTAGAATAGTATGCTTAACAATTATTATACTTATGCTTCAAACTGTGCCGAAAAAGTTATGCTAAATTGATATCGTGCGTAACTATTATTAGGATAAGTAAAAGTATGCTACGTTAAATTACGTCATAAAATTTTATGCAAAAAAAAATAGGGAACCAGCCAACCATCATCGATTTATTTTTTATTAAAAGTATAGAAGCATTATAAATTAATTCGTATAGTTAAAACCACAAATATAAACACGTACTTACTTAAAAATCAATATGTACGAAAAATCTATCGTTACAGACTAGATTTTATTAACTTCTGCTAAGTTAAGCAAAAGAAACAGCACAAACTGAACAATCCAAATATTTTCAAGCGTAAAACTAATAAACTTATCCACAATTAGTCTGTTTTAATAATTGAGCGCAATTTAACGCCTGATATGGCTGCTCCATTATTTATGGAAATTAGAGTGGTACCTACAGTACAACAACAACACCCTCATAAACAATCATAGCTACGGTAATAGTGTGACGTGTCTGGATACATCAGCCCCTCATAATTTCCGGACAGGGAGAGGAACAGATGAGTTTTTCGTGACAGTACCGAAAGCACATACGATGCTGACAAATCGATCCACATTTGACATTGGTTAGGTTCTTAAATATAAATTGCTGAGATTCCCGTTGGCGTAACAGCTGGCGGATTCATGTTGCGGTAGTGACCGTTAAGTAATATTTGCGATGATGGGTCCCCGGATTGGTGATCAAATTAAAATGTCTTGAGGACGTAGGTAGTAGTAAATTATACAGTGGGTAGCTTGCAGATATTTTTTTATTTTTTATTATCAACTTAACTTTAACGACTACATTCTTACTGTAGATAGATTTAAAACTACAGATTCCATTCTGTTTGTGACAAATATGTTTATTTTTCGAAATCTTTTTATTTTATTTTATTGGCAACGGGTAAGCGCTTGGCCTTTATCTCACCTGATGGTAAGTGACGATAAGGCCGAAGGTGGAAGCGCGCTTCACCCGGAATCCTCAACCACTGAGGAACTGGCTGTCTTATCTCAAACTGCCGGAACACAACAATGCTATAAACATCGTTGTTATGGCGACAGACTTAGAAAAGATGGTGGTAGCTAGCCAGGCGGACTTAACAGCCCTACCACCAACCAAACCGACCACACAAAGATGTGCCCCCCGCTGGGAATCGAACCCGGGACCTCTGGGTCTGAAACCGGTGGCTTAGCCACTAGACCACAGAGGCGGTTAAGTAGTGTAGTATGACTCCACTCCACCTGTTGTGGCCCTGCCTGCCCACAGAGTGTCGCATCATTTGAAGGACCCCCTAACAAAGGAGGAGCAAAGATTTTCTGGAGATAAAATGTTTCTACGTGCTGATAAGAAACTATTGTCGGTCAGCTGTGTGGCCGGCCGGAACAACGTGCTTTAAAATGCACGTTGATTGCTCCCGGTTGTATTGTAGGTGGAAGTCGTTTACGCCCACCAACCCGCATTGGGTCAGCCGCAAGCGTGAAGGCCTTTTTTGCATATACTTGCATATATGTTATACTAGCCTCTGCCAGCGGCTCCGCACGCGTTAATGTTAAATTTTAATCGCTTTAAAATTATCTGTACAACCCCATTTCATTCCTGTTTAGGGGTAGTTTAAAAAAAACATATTATTATGCAGTATGGATTAGGATATTCGGAGTGAACGGAGATACCAATGCCGCTGAATTCTTTTACCTTGCAAAAAACTAGACCAAATATGCAGAGCTGACTGCAAACCTTCACTAGTCGGAGAGGCAACCCTAAGAAGAAGAAGATTTTATACATCGTGCGAGTTAAACCGTAAAAAGTTTTAATTTTAATTGTATTTCAAAGTCAAACAATTTATTCTTTTTAAAGGGTTTTTTGTCTCTTGACTTGTTAATTCCAAAGCATTTATTCGAAGTAGCACAAACAGACAAGTTTACAGACAGGTATCTAGAATATTTAAAAAAATATAACATAACTCAATTGAAACATTTACGCACCACCAGAGAGATAACGCAAAACGTAATCCCAACGCAAATTTATAATCGTATCAAAAACATAATTGCTTTGTTCAGACCCGAAGCACCAAACAGGATTCGGTTTCAACCCTCCACTATGTAGGCACTAAATCATTATATTACCACAAAATACCATACGTCGGACCGTCGTTTCGCGTTATCTCGTTAAGTTGCGCCAGTTAGCCCGTCAAGTAGAAAATTACAAGGGCCTCAACGACCCAGATGCAGCTTAATTACGTTTGCCTGTGTCTTTGGGACGTAACGTAACTACGTTTCGAATCGCACCGGAATAGGTATAATACATGGCACTGTGTCAAGCATTGTAAATGTACCAGTTAGTGGGCATACGTTTAGAGCGATTACATTGGTTAAGGAGTGATGATTGTAGTTTAACTGAATGGTTATATGCAATCTTTAAAACTCACCAACCCGTGCCTTAGGCGTTTAAAGTACTTACTTAGATAAAAAGAAATTTTTATTTAAAAATCTAATATTTACTTAATGCTAAAGTTAATGTTAAAGTAAATATCTTTATTATTGAAGTTTTGCAGTCACAATGCTATATAGATATAGGATAAAATGTTTACTAGAAAAAAAATCAACCAGTCTATCATTCGAGCTTCCTGACACTGGTTGATTTTTTAATTTTTTTAAAAGTAAATAGCTTATGCTGTCTTACTTAATGGGAGTAGGCTTAATCACCACGCCTGCCAAATGTTGAAATTCAAAAATTCAAAATTTAAATTTTTTATTCAATTTAGGCTACAATAATTGAGCACTTATGAATGTCGCTATGCCATCGGTTCGTAAGTCCTAACTACGGGGCGTCCGGGAGTCCTAACAACTAACCTTGTACTGAGAAGAACTGGCAAGAAACTCAGCAAGTGCATTTCTTTTCTCCCTTTATTTTACAGCGTCAATACAAATTGGAAAATGCCCTCCATATCATACAAGTACATTTATTTAGTACGATTACAAGACAAACAAAACAACATACAAAATAATATCTAATAAAAAACAGGTATTGCTCAATTTTATAATAAAATAAACAACGTCTTACAGTATCTTTGAAAAAAAAGAAAAAAGAAAAACTATTAAATACTACTAATAAAAATATGATTGCAAGAGCTGACCAGCCTCCACAGGCGGCACCCGTTCACGAGTATGACATTTGAATCAGCTGTTTTAAGGAACGTAACGACCCGACGCACTTGCCACCACCGCAGAGACACTTCTCAGAGAGCATGACACACTCGAGCAACTCCAACGAAAGCAAGAAAACATTTAGACAACGTTATATAAATTTTGAGTAGGCACATATTGTCTGTTGTAAGACACTGCTGATAAAGGCTGTCATGCCAGCGTAAAATTAATTAGATATAAAGAAAATATACTAAGAAAATATAATGTGAATATTTTATTATAACCAGGCTGTTGTGTCTTCTAAATATTCCTTGACTGTATTATAACCTTTCTTAAGTAAACAAGACTTTACATGATTTTTAAACTTATCTAAAGGTAAATCTGGTACAGTACTTGGTATTTTATTATAATAGGGTATACCTTGCCCCAAGAAAGAGCCAAGAACCTCTTGTAACCTAAAAAGTAGGCTTACTAGTTTTGACTTACTTCTAATATTGAAATTGTGTACATCACCGTGTTTAGAAAATGAGTTAATATTGCAACGCACAAAACGTATAGAATAATAAATATATTGAGATGCAACAGTAAGAACACCAACTTCCTTAAAAATATTTCGTAAGTGATCACATACCCGAGTTATGTATCTGAATCCGAAACACAATGCCGGATGTAGAATGCGCTTCGGCGGGTTGGTCACAAAAGTCTCATCATTACCATCCAGAAAGTGACTCAACCGCTACAACGCCATCTGTGATCAATCTTAGTACTTCTAGTACTACTAAGTTCAGAATACGAAGCTGACCAGATAAAATCTTTCATTTGTTTCTTTATCAAACTACATTAATGCATCAGGCACCTCTCCAGCACGACTGCCACAAAAGAGCATCGTGACATACAGATGGACAGCTGTAATCTGCATAGCACATATCGCATCTAAGTTATTATACTTGCCAATGAGAACACTCATTTACCGAGATAGCATTGAAAGTTACTCAGCCGTCGTTATCTTTGTTCACGATGTTTTGCAGAATTAGAAATGTACGCGAATGGCTCATTACAATTAATAAGAAAAACCAAAGCCAAACGCAAAATCGATTAGACCTTTTGTCGCAGTAGTTTTGACTTTGTTTTCAATTTAATGTAGGAAATTAAACATAGTTATTTAGACAAGTGCTTTAGACTAGTGGCAAAATCTCCCTGTCTATTTCTTAGCGTTTTTCAATAGTCAATAGGTCGAAGTTAGCACATACTTGGTGAACGCAAACTACAGTTAATCGCTACCATGGAATCTATAACACTTTTGTTCATGCAAAAATTGGCCGAAAGTGATCACTTTAGTACGTCCTCTTTTTTATGTTTCTTTGTTACAATTTTTTTGCGGTGCAAAGTATTTTGTACATATCTATTTTATCCTATATCAGAATATTTTGGAGTAATCATTATGTTTCAAGAAAACCTCATCGCTTCCAATTTCTATCATCATTGGCGAATAGCCACAGCTGGGCACAAGCTTTATAGCACATGCTAAAGATTGGGGCCATTACCCACCGCTCTGTCCTAATGCAAGATTAACATTTTCATGTTTAATAATGTCCTTTGGAAGATTAATATTTTCATGACTATGACTCAACCCAATCACGCTATTAAAAGTACATTAGTTGTTTAACGTGTCTCATGAAGATGGTTAGCTAAATGTCAATAAACAGATGAAAACTCATCTATTTTAGTACCAAATGTGATATTTAAAGAGCGTTGTAAATGTCGAGTGCTTCGCTGACACCATGTGTTATTTCTGTCCTGTGATAATACTCGTAAATATTGTAATATTTTCAGCTTTTTAGCGGTTCGGCTTGGTGTTTACGGATGGAATAGATTGGTTTGAATCTCAATTATACATTATACTAATACAATTACAATACAATAGGTTTTAACTCGCAGCTGCACTTTATTAAATGTCTTCATTTTTAGCCTCGCAGCTTTAGCAGCTTTACAATAGGTTTCAACTCGCTGCTTCACTTTATTAAATGTCTTCATCATCAGCCCAAAAAACGTCTAACTGCTGGGCAAAAGTTTCCAACAAGAATAACAGCACATTGTGAAGATAGAGTTAAATAATGTGTTAGTACATAACGTTAAAACATTTTTTTTTACAAAATTCTAGCATTTTGTTATTTTCCGTTGTGGACTTTAGTCGCATTAATAATGTCGAGTAAACTTTTTATTTTAATGTTGTCTATTAACTAACTTTCCATCTCTGTATTTTCGTTAAGTTAATAAGTTCTATTCGAATTAACTTGTTGCTACAACAATATAATGATTTCTGAAATTAGTATGAAATATTAAGGTATATTTATACATTTAGACATTGGAGATCGTATAGGCCTGTTCCTTTCTTCAGTTTCGTGTTACAACAAAACCAATAAATGTACCTACAGTAGCTTTAAAATGACCGATGTTTAAACTAACATACAGAAAACGCTAAACGTCATAAAAATGAGTAGATACGATACGTTTAGCGAAATGTTCTACGCCCGGTCGAGCCCTGGGGGGTCACTAGGAATTTATGTGTCTCAGGTGTAATTTCCAGGACAAATGTTGGTCTAGTTTCTAGTGCGGCACGGAAATAATACCATGATGCTATGTTAGCTTCAAATGGATTTGATTCCACAATTAGGTAATGTTAGTAGAATGTTTCAACAACATAAACTTTCATCTATGAGAAAACCTTAAATCGGTTAATAACAATTGAATTTCTAATGTGTTTGGTTTTACGGCAGCTGACAACTTAATGGGTGTGTAATGTTTGATATAAATACTTATGGTCTAACGTTCAGATAATATAATTTCATTTCATATAATTTCATTTGATATAACGATTAACTTAATATAATAAACATTTAATATAATTTTAGATTCTATAATTTCATTTGATATAATGTACTTTTGATATAATAATCAAATGATATAAAACATTACTCATGTAATAAGCAAGCAGTATGCAAGCAAGCAAGCAGCATGCAAGCAAGCATGCAGCATGCAAGCAGGCATGCAGCATGCAGCATGCAAACAGACATGCAGCATGCAAGCAGGATTGTATTCTGTCACGGCTCCGGCGCTGCGGGACTCCGGCGGACCCACACGAGCTTATCGTCGCAGATGGCTTTCGCTCACCGCCGCGGCTGAGGCTGGCCGGCGAAGCCGGCCAGCAAGCCGAAGCTGCGGTTAAACCCACCTGCTCCTCAGCTCGTGGGCCGCCTCGTCCCTCCGCGCCTACGCGGGATTAAATTACACTCTAGCGTAGGGCAGACAAGTCTACGTGGAGTCGGTTTTGCCGCGATTCGTTTCTGTCACTGACATTTTTAGCACAACCATAACGAAAACACAACGTATTAACTTTTTAAGACAATATTTGAAATCAATTTAGGGATAAAATGGTATTCTTATTTTTACGCAAAAATTATATCAAATGAAGTTATAGAATATGATTATTCTACCAATATAGCTTTATAGCATAAGTTGTTAGAGAATATGAGTATTATATCAAATGAATAATATACGTAATGTTGTTATAGAAAGTGTATTTAGATCAAGTAAAAATTATATCCAATGAACGTTATGTTCTTTGAAATTAGTTCATTTGTCATTATATGAAATGATACGCACCCTAACTTAATATCATAAGTTTAGTAAAAGAAATCGATACTATTTTGTCAACCTTTGTTTTTAATACTGTATTAATACATCAATATTGTCTAATAGCACAATTAAGAAATAAAAAAGTTTACGTCATTAGACTAACACAGCTATATGGGAACTAAACCATGATTTTTCACGTACAACTCGAACACGCAATTCGGCTAACGATGCGTCGCGATGCTTTGAAAATGTCTAATAAAGTAAGATAATGAAAAAGTACTATTATTTTATAGTGGTCTCACCATACGAAAATGTGAGCAATATCAACATAACTGTAACAAAAAAAAACCAATAAAATGGTAAAGTTAATGATATAAGTAATGAAATGCTTTTTTCTTCAATAGCCAAAAAAAACATTATAATAGTTAATGATTAAATGAAATGCTTTTTTATTTAATTAATGTTGACCGTTCTACACGCTCCTAGGTCTGCGGCCGCTCCGATACGATTGTCCCAGCACTTTCAAGTTGTGCATTCAATTTGCATTCAACGCTGCAACACTCATTTTTGCTGAAGTGGGACACTTGACTGTGGAGGGGCCGTATCGACTGACGCTGGTACCGTAGCGACCCTTTTGTTTATGCCAGCAATGACGAGAGGGTTTATAGTTCACTCGTACTGTAAACTCTGGAGCTGAAACGCTCAATCGAATTGGCAAATGTTAATTTTTATTTGATTTTATGTGAAGTTCCTACAACAATAAAAAAGTACCTATCAGATTAAATATGAAGAGTTAGTCAGAGACTAAGCAATGAGGGCCGCAGAAGCAGTCCACTGCCATAGTCCACCTCTCACCTAATTACAACAGCACATGTGTTCAACGACGAATATTAATTTATAGACTAGTATTTTGAATTCTGTCTATAAAGATGTAACAACTCTAGCCGGAGATTAAAAAAAAACTAATCAATACAATCTAATAAATTAATAAGGATTATTGCTTTTATAACATTTTAGCTTTTGTAAACAAAAATATTTCCCATAAAGCGTATTCGAGATTTAACGTAACGGAGATGCTTACCGAGCAAACCACTTAATATTTTCTCTAAATCCTGGATTACGCTTAGACAAATTAATAAAATTATTGCTTTAGCTACCGTGTGCATTTCAACCGCAAAGGTGCTCCGTTTATAAACGAAATTTAGAAATTCGAGAACTTAATAAAATTCATTTAATTTTGGTGTGTGAAAGTCTACTTTAAAAGAGACAAACGGTATATGAACTCGGACGATAAACAACATTACGGCAAGCGTCGGTCCGCAGACGCGTCTGACACAAAAGTCTATCCATCTATACCTGGTTACATTAAATTCACATGAATAAAAATTACTATGATGACTATTTGGTGCCCAATATCTTTGTGGCGAAAATGTAGTCGATCCGCTTCTTTAAGTATAAGACGTGATGAAAGGACCAGTAAACACAATATTGCTGCATTGAATATTTTTATAGTATATAAATTTGAATGTGGTGAAATTTATAAAGGTGTATTTGGTAGCACGTTGTGGTTTTGGGGGTTAAAGTTACCCGCGTCCGTAGGTTTACCCTTGAAACCCTACACGTGACCCCTGGGTGGTGCTAAATGAGTGACACTGACTGAGTGGTAGAGCCACGCTGCGTTGCAGCACGCATTTGGCCGGCTCGCCCGGCGTAATACCACCCTCTCACGAATATCAGGCGTGAAATAATGGCACTTGATGCTGTTGTGTTTCATCCGGCCAGTGAGGGTTCCGGAGGCCCATCCCCCCATCCCTTTCACAATTCCTATTCCTTCCTTAACCCTATTCCTTCCTTAAAGGATGGCAACGCACCTGCGATTCCCCTGGTTTTGCGGGTGTCCATGGGCGGCGGTGATTACTCTTCAACAGGTGACCCGGCTGCTCGTTTGCCTCCTGCTTTTATAAAAAAAAACATGGACTTTGGCAGAGGACTGATTTTGCGATCCTCATTGCCTTGTCTTTGACTATTTTTTACGGGAGAAACTAAGATAATTAAACTGTTGAATGTCACGGTTGGATATTTTCGACAAATGAAAACGTTCCCAACACGCATATTTTCTTGTCGGCTATATACGACGGTGGCGTATTAGACACGTTTTCACTTATCGGCCATATCCGACCGTGGCGTCTAAAAGGTTAAAGCTCTAAGGGGATAAATAGTCATGAGTATATGTATGTACGTTTGAGAAATTTATAAAAAAAAACTTGCTAAGGATGCTTGTTCGCGCATCACTTGAGAGGCTGCACCGATCTTGATAATTCTTTATTTGTTGTGTTTGCAATAGTTAGGATAAGGTTTGTCTTCAAGACGTTTTTGGAGATTCTTGCGGGGTACGAAGCCACGGGGCGGGCCGCGATAAAATCACTAAGCTTAACTGAAAATAATTATTATCCATAAAGATTTGCCACACCGCCGTAGCTATACTGTGTCCTGCGGTCCCCCCGCATGCGGCGCCGCTGCGGAAATTGCGAGAGCGTCTCACTATTCTCTATTAACTTGAGAAATTAATTTCTCTGTCTGAGTGTATTATTCGGAAAATATTTGGTATGCACCCGTGTTTTTGTTCTAACTAATTTAATAATATGATCGTTGTAGACGATGTGTAGACGTATGTTGACGAAGTGAACGTCGTTGTCGTGAAGCTAATATCTCTGGTATGTTCTCACATACACTTTTAAGATATTGTAAGAACAATTTAAGGCGACGATTTACTAGTACTTGCATACAAGCTACACTACTAACTGCTCTTTATATTTTTTTAAGCGAGTTGGTTCGGCGTGTATCAAAATATTCATAATAGCACATTGATGTATGGGAGCAACATGAAAATGAAAAAAAAAATCACCAAAGAAACAAAATGGTCTATTTGCTTTATCTGGTTGCTTCCTTACAAATAGTTGCTCTTTGCACTTGGTATGATGGCCCAGTTGCACGATTAAATTCTAATTACCAAACACCCTGTAAATTATAGTCACGCAGAATATGTTGTGAAAATACACTCGAGCGCAATGAATTCGGCTCACTTAAACAAACCTA
Organism: Scoparia ambigualis; assembly: GCA_963921215.1. Lineage (NCBI taxonomy): Eukaryota > Metazoa > Arthropoda > Insecta > Lepidoptera > Crambidae > Scoparia > Scoparia ambigualis. Next base: position 3,232,130 of record OY992520.1, on the reverse strand, counting down.
TCAAAGAAACCAATACATCTCGGAAACTGAGAATGCTAGCTTAATGAAATAAATTGTGTTTAATAGACAATTAAATACTCCTTAAATAAAGGTGTTAAAACTTCTTAGTTATTGTAAAGTTATGTCATAAAAATCAAATTTTAAAAAGGGAGACTCTTGGAAACTTGGTGTACAGCATGCCAAACCGCGTGAACGCAGTGATGGAAGCACGAGGAGGCAATAAATATTAATAAAATTATAATGTTGTTCAAAAAATTGTCATGTTTATGTTTTTTTTGTTTTAAGGCGAGATCAGCATTTTTTTTTCTTTATGTAATTTTTTGTAAATAAAATGTAGCGACTCTTCATTTTTATTACTTTCATTTAAGGAGTATTTAATTGTCTATTAAACACCATTTTTTAAAATTAAGCTAGCATTCTTAGTTTCCGAGATTTAAAGGTTTCTTTAAATGACCCGGATTCATTGCTCTCGAGTGTAATTTACGGAGCCACGTTATAATAGCTTGGTAGTTAGCCTTTTTATAGTGTACTCCCAACTATGTGAGAAAGGTGTAGGATCGAACCTGCTCGCTATTTTTTTTACATTTTCTGAATTGTGCATTCTTTACTATGGTCCCTAATAGTAAAGTAAAGAAGGCAAAGATTGTTAGAAAGGATATTTTTATATTTTCGCTTGCCTTTAAAGCCACCATCAGACAAAGAGGAGGAAGCACGCTGAGACAACGACATTTCCTAGCTGCAAAGGGCTGGAAATGAATATAGTTAATGTCTCGGTCGTGATGCACGGGCGGACTGACGTCGTCGCCGGATATTACAGACAACTGCATTCCTCCCCATTGGAATTTTAAACGTGGAGATGGGCAGTCGGGCTTTGGATGAGGCCTTTCTCATTTTAAACGCTTATAGATTTTATAGCTAGCACAGGACTGAGGCCTTATAATCGCCTGTGGTCTGATCGCTAAGCCACCAGACCCAGAGGTAACGGGTACGATACCTGTGCTACTGAAAGAATTTCAATTAAAAACCTTATTGAATTTTTAATTATTGGGGGCGCATCGATGTGTACTCGGTTTGGTTGGTGGAAGGGCTTGCTAAGTTGCCTGGCTGGCTACCACCTAGTTACACCAAGATACTAGCTAGCTACTATAATAGCCATACTAGCTTTAAGATTTTGTCATGTGGAACTGTTTCAATCTATTTTAATAGGTTTACTTTAATCAAACCACTTACCTACCTAGAAAAATAACGAAATACCTCTTTATCAAGGACTATCGCTTCACCCCCATGTATTATATGTTGATCGATTATATTATAACATAATAGTTTGAGAGCAATAGGAGTCCCTTGCCACAGTCCACTTTTCACCGAATAGCGACTGCATGTACTCATCGTGACAGGTGGTAAGCCTATCGCCGCTCTATGCTGTGGGATGTATGTGCAGTCTTTAGTCCGTTAGTCGCCTTTCAAGCAACCGTTGCGTTTCGTCGCGGTCGTTCAGCTGGTGATCTTTTAGTGTACTTTACTCACCGATGGGCGGAGGCAGTCGAGAGTAAAGGGGAACTGGCAGTTAGCTTGGACGTAGCGAAAACCTTTGACAGGGTATGGCACAGGGCTCTTCTCTCTAAACTTCCATCATACCAGCTTCCTGAGAAATTGTGTTCGTGGTTCGCCAGCTTTTTTTCTAGGCGTAGCATCAAAGTCGCAGTCGAGGGTTCGTGCTCTGACATGAAGCCCGTGAATGCTAGAGTCCCGCAGGGGTATGTGTTGTCCCCTTCTCTGTTTCTTTTGCATATCAATGACATGTTGCACAACAACAGCATTCATTGCTATGCGGACGACAGTACTGGGGATACGCTCTACACCGGACGAGCTAATATTTCTCTGGAAAGCGTCATCGAAAGCCGGAATAAACTTGTGACTGACACCGAGAACATGTTAAGTCATGTCTCGAATTGGGGCCGACAGAACCTAGTCCACTCTAACCCCTCCAAAACACAAGTTTGCGCATTTACCACGAAAAAATCTCCCCTACGAGGTCATTTGGAAGGTAAAGCTAAATTATCTGGAACTGTCAGTATTTTTCGCCGGCCCACAGCTTACAGCTGGACAAAGCACAGGTCAGGCCACATATGGAATACTGCTTCCATCTTTGGGCTGGAGCACCCCAGTATGAACTCCTTCCATTTGACCGCATTCAACGCAGAGCTGTTCGAATTGTCGACGACGTGTTATTTCAGCTCGCAGCTCGATCCACTGGCTCTACGGAGAGACTTTGCGTCTCTCTGTATAATGTACCGCATTTATCATGGGGAGTGTTCTGAGGAATTGTTCGGCTTGATCCCTGCCGTTGATTTCCTTCACCGCACTACACGCAATTGACTGTCATTCGATCTACATCACCTCGATGGATGGCGGTCTACTACTGTGCGTTTTTCACGAAATTTCTTGCCTCGAACTATAGTGTTGTGGAACCAGCTCTCGGCGATGGTATTTTCGGACCGTTACGACTTAGAAATCTTCAAGAAACGAGCCTATTCCCTTCTTAAAGGCCGGCAACGCATCTGCGATTCCTCTGAATTTGCGGGTGTTTATGGGCGGCGGTGATTACTTTTCATCAGGCGACCCGCTTGATCGTTTGCCTCCATATTTTACTAAAAAAAACTGAAGGGAAGAAAAGGTGTGGTAGTTATCTTTCACCGCGATGCGACAAGGTTAATTATTTATAATTTAAAAAATGTTGTACAAGGTTAGGCATAAAATCTCGCAACTGGGCCATCCTATTAAGAAGCCTATTACATCTCGACTGTGATTTTTGCGTAAAATGGCCAATAATGGCGTTCTCGATCTCAGAAACAAAAATACATTAACAATTTTGACTTATTGAATAGTGAAGAATAGCTATTAGATTAGTGCGTAGCCGCCTCGCTTTATGTAAATTTTGCTTAACTTTTTAATTAACCCCAAAATTGCGGAGAAAGATTTTCATAAAATGCGCAGAGACACTTTTCTGAGCTTCTAGATTGAACAACAAATAAAATTTTAAAAAGATAGAATGTTAGGTCTTCTTTTTATTTTTATTTTTTTTAATTTATGTAAAAACAAAAGGATTACAATTTAGGTACATAAAGACCGCACCACGAAAACCTCGTAGGGTTTATCTGGGTGTCGGTGAGTCGCTAGTATAAATTATTAATTAGCAGGAGATGTTAACGATAATCTAAGTTGATAAAATCAACCCAGACCTCCGCTCACATCCCTCGCCGTTATGTAATGCTTTTTTAACTTAGATCTAAGAAATTTAACATTGTTAATATACATTGATTGGAAATCTATTGGAAGTTTATTTAAATATAAGGGTACAAGATAATTACTGACTCTAGTTCCATACACATTTAAATTCTAAAAATCCTATTTTTAAAAATGTGTCGATAGTTCCTTACTTTACCATTGTTCCTTTTGTTCAATTTATCTCTAAGCTCTGGGGTGATGCCTGAGATGTGGAAACGTTCATACGTTGTTCCCATATTTAAGTCTGGAGATAAACATAATATACTGAACTATAGACCAATCTCTAAATTAAGCATATTACTAAAGCTTTTTGAGAAAATAATTTATGAGAAAATATATCCTTTGTGCCTCTCATACGAGTAGTAGACGAACAACATGGTTTCGTAGATAAAAAATCTACTGAAACTAATATGTGTGAGTTTATTCACAAAATTGCTTCTGCAATGGATCAAGGGTATCAAATTGATGTTATTTACACTAATTATTCCAAGGTCTTCGACAAGATTTCACATTGCTTACTTTTGGAAAGACTTGAACAAATTGGCATCCACGGAAACTTGTTGCGATGGCTAGCTTCGTACTTAATAGATCGTAGCCAGGCTGTCACAATAAAGTGATATTGCTCAACGTTTATACCTGTCACTTCGAGAGTCCCCCAGGGCTCGCACCTCGAACCTCTTCTATTTAATATTTTTATGAAAAACATCGCTTTTATTTTTCAAAAGCAATCATCAGTGTTGCTATTTGCTGATGATATGAAAATATATAGAGTTATTAAATCTCCTCTAACCTGTGTATTATTACAGAATGACCTTAATAAGTTATCTACTTACTGTAATAATAAATAATTATATTTAAATATTTTAAAGTGTCATGTAATTTCATTTTAAGAGGGAGGAGGGAGGGAGGAGAGGGAGAGGTCAGAGAGAGAGAGACCTGGGATTGTATCTTGATCGTAAATTGACAGTTTTATAATTAGAACTGGAAAGGACTACAAAAAGTGTTCTACTTTAATATTTTTGTATAACTCATATGTAAGATCCATTCTGGAGTACGCATTACCTTTTTGGAACCCTCAGTATAAGATAAACATCAAGAGCATTGAACGTTTCCAGAGAAAATTCTTAAAACATCTGTCTTATAAGTATGAGCATTCTGTTTATCCCAATCTTGCACCGCTTGTAGAACGCCGTGCTTAACGAGATTTAGTGTTTCTGTTTAAGCTACTTAACAATTTCATAGATTCGCCCTTGCTTTTAAGTTGCGTAAATTAAAGATGGCCCCGAACAAGTTCGCGCAATAAAAAAATATTTAGTGTCCCCTTTACTAGCACCAAACATTTGTCTAACACGTTCTTGTATTGGTTGTGCTCATGTTGTAATGAACTTCATATAGACACGGATATGTTTAATAATACGATCGCTACCATCAAACGTAATATTAGGGAATGTAAGTATCCATAATGTTTATATTTAATTTTAATTTAATTTTGTACCTTTAATTTAGTACTCAAAATTGAATGGAAAATTTATAAATTATATTATATTGTATGTTTCCCAAATATAGTAAGAATTTTATTCTAAAATTTACTCTGACTTACTCTTCGGGGTTTATAGTCGTTATTATATGTTGGTAATACTTAATATAACTGTGTCAGTATCGTTGCAAATGAAAAGCTGCGGTCACTGAACGTATGTATGTATGTGGCGTGCCCAATCCTTGGACAGCTTTAAACGACTGGTTAGAGAACACTAGCTGTCACTGTCAACGACTTTTTGATTTTCGTTTATTTATATAGAAAACTTTATATTTATGTAGCTATAATATATGTGTGATATTGATAAACTTGAGCATGTTGCAAATTCTAATTTATTTAAATTAAAACACCATAACTGCCCTTTAAAGTTTCACTTTCTGACTAGTCCAACACGGTTGCCTGGAAGAAATTGCTTTTTAGCGATAAGGCCGCCAATTGTATGTTACTTTGTGTATGTCCTTTTGTTGCTTATTTGGTGTACAATGAAAAATATTTTATTTTATCTTATACTATATACTAGGGGCCTGCCCGCGATATCGTCCGCGTAGACACCCCGCTCCGTACCCCGCGACAAAATTTCCAGAATGTTCTTACTTATAACGCACAAAAACCTTTTGCTGACAATTACGAACACAACAAAAAAAGAATCAGCGAAATCGCTCGAGCCATTTTGATGTGTGTGAAGTAGCAATTGATTTTTATTAATATAACTGATAAGGTATGTATTATAGGTATAAAAATTCTCAATTGACATGACGTGCGGGTATGAAATGAACTGCGATAAATTAAAACGTCAACTCTCCGACTAGGAGGGGAGGTTCCTGTTTACATTTATGTTTATATATTCAGTCTGCGAGGGGTGACTTCCCTTCGGATATTACCAAATAAATACGACAGTTGTACGACACACATATCGATAAGTTACGGGAGTATTGATTTATCGTCATCGTGAAATATAGCCAAAGATAATGTCTTGCCATTGTAGGCTATTCGCTGCAATATAACAATGCTATAGTAGTCAAATTAGAGCTGGAAATGGTAAATGCTGATGTACTCACGGTTATTATCCCCAAAAGATATCAATAGAACACTGAAACACTATGATGAGAGGTTGTCCAAATTCAAGACGATATTGCTGGAGACACGACGAAAGCGATAAATTAATTCATTCTAAGATTGAGACACCAAATCTTCTTTCTTCCATTAACCTAAATACACACACCAGAACCCCTTCACCAATTATATATTTGCACTAAAGGTATTCAAAAATAACACATCTTTTTATAACCCCATATCTAGAATATGTCGGACCTACAACGAACTTATACGCAGTGGCAAAGAGGTAGACATATTTAATGACCGATTCCCTTTATACAAAAGAAATGATCCGCACATATTCGGGGCCGAAGCATCCTCGGCTCATAAGTAGTAAATTGGATGTACTAAAAAAAAAATTTCGCGGATGGCAGTGCGGGGCGCTGGGTAATTTTGAGTCACTCTATTTATTCAGCGCTTTGCATTGTTTTCTATACATTTTCATAGATATTTTAAGAATTTCTTACTTTTATGTTTAATATTATTGTTTAAACAATTTGAATGCCAATTTTGTCGAGAACGAATTCTGCTTGTGGTAATTTTTTCACTTTTTCAGTTTGTATTGTTTGCTTTTGTTTTGTATTCGCTGTAATATTATCACTACACAGAATGTTTGTTAGGTAATTGTCTAGCTCAATCTGAAATGCCAAATATGTTATCATATATAACTGTAACCTGTATGTACCTAAACTAAATATATAAATAAATAAAAGGTTAGTCAGAGACCAGGTTATGAGGACCGCAAAAGCAGTCCCGTGCCACAGTCTACGTTTCACAAATTTTAATAATCAACTGCACATACTGTCTTTACTCCGTTAGTCGCCTTTTACTACACCCAAGGGAAAAGATGGTTTGACAGTATTCCATTAATGAACCACCACCACACAGCCCACACACCAGCAGTAATAGTTAACAGTATTAGTGAATTAGTCTACGAGTTTTCAAATATGACTACAAGTTTACGTTGTACAAGCCCTTGTATTATTCTTGGGCAAAATTCGATAAAGAGGTTTATAAACTGTTGTAGGATCTGCATGATTGTGTGTGGGTGCGTGTGTGCGTACGTGTGTGTGTGTGTGTGTGTGTGTGTGTGTGTGTGTGTGTGTGTGTGTGTGTGTGTGTGTGTGTGTGTGTGTAAGTGAGTGTGTGTGAGTGTGTGTGTGTTATACTTGGAACATAAATATTTTTCCTCAGCAGTTCTAAAAGACTCTTAGATTGCCATTCAACAGTGACTCTGTGAGTTGGTTTCTCCCCTCCCGAACAGAGCTATGCTTAAAGTTGCAAATATTAACATGTTTATTGTAAATATATGGGTAAAGGAAAATACCGAAACGTTGCGCAAAGGAACCTTGTTGTCTTATTTGTAATGTTATATAACAATAGAGCGGCGATGGGCTCACCACCTGTCACGCTGAGCACATGTGCAGTCGCTATTTGGTAAAAAGTGGAGTATTGGCAGAGGACTGCTTTTGCGGTCCTCATTGCCTAGTCTCTGACTAACCCTTCGGGGATAATAGTCGTGATTACTTTTATTATTGTGTATGTATGTAGAGTCCGTAATTTTATTAAAATTGTAATGGATTACGGGCGGGGAGTCGAACCCCGGACTCTCGCGGTGGGAGCGCGCCGAGAGTGAATCCTACATTTCCTTCCGCCGGAGGGGCTTGGAAGGTTTCCTAGCTAGCTCAGCGTTAGAAGGGTTAGCCACGGGTATGCGACAAACAAACACAGGTATATATTTATCGGACGGGCGGGTCTTTTACGCCCCTTTATTTAACTTAAGTCTTAAGCTACGTCTACGGGAGGCGTGATGATAGTGATCGTGGGGTTTCTACTGAAACGGCATACGGCCCTACATGAACAGTTCCAGGGGAACGGAGGTCTCAGACGAGCGAGTGCGGGGCGTGCCCGCACGGTCACAGCTACGGTAAGAGAACACTCCACTAATCTACAGACAGGGAAATCCAGGCGAGCAGCCTTCGGTGGTACCCGCACTGCTCCAACCTGAGGATACCTGTCTACACCGATACTACGTACCCACAACCACTAACTCACGCCCGTCTACGGGATCTATAACTATCGCGGATCGACTCAAACGTCCCTAAGGACAGAGGCCAGGTGAGCTGAGATACGGTGAAAGCCCGTACCGCTACAACCCGAGGTCCCTATCGGCACAGACGCGCACATACGGTGGAAGCCCGTACCGCGCAGCCTAGGTCGGGTCAGGCGATGCGTCGACGACGGCGTCGAGGCAACGACTGCTCGCGAGTAGACTCAAACGTCCCTGAGGACGGAGGCCGGGTGAGCTGAGATACGGTGAAAGCCCGTACCGCTACAACCCGAGATCCCTATCGGCCCAGACGCGCACATACGGTGAAAGCCCGTACCGCGCAGCCTAGGTCGGCTCAGGCGATGCTTCGGCGACGGCGCCGAGGCAGCGACTGATCGCGAGCTACGTGCGCGGCCGCTTTTTATACGGCTCGCGGCTGTGACGTCACGCAGCTGTCCGGCATCTCCGTGTTCCTTGCGCGGCGCGCGGCGTGGCGTCGCAAAATTATAAAAATTGAAATTAAAATATTAATAAAAATTATTTTTAGTAACATCTCATTTTATAATAACTGTTACTTCTCATTGCTGCCCTATGCCATAATAACCAGCATACATAAATGGCATAATGACCACTAAATATAATAGCTGACGAGCAAATTTTGTTTGATTCGTCTAAACTGAAAATAATTAAACACTTTTTTAGCTAGGAAGGCTTTTAGAACCGGGACCATGGTACCGAACACCGTCTAACAAAATATCCTTAGAAAAATTAAATTAAATCATTATCCTAAATTCTCAGGCACATAAGAAAACTTATCAGTACCTATACCAATCTGACACTTATCAGGAAGTTTATCAGCTTGCTAACGCGTAGTATTTTTAAACATTCGTGACTCTACCACGCAATAAAATCGGGAAGGCAACAAAATTACTATCAATATCAGTGATCCGCAACCCGTTTAATGCAACGATCTATGTGGCAGCGAGTACATAAAACGAGACGTTCCACACACGCTGTCATCTGCCGAGGAAATTGCCAGTATGTGTGGATGAGCACATTGAAGTATTATTACTTGAGAGGATACCGCCAAGCAATTTTTGGCGCACTGAGTTGCGGCCCATGGGCTACTTACGCACCGCAAACTCTTAAGCAGGGTACTCACCTAACCGTGTAGCATGTAACGTATGTGATACTGTAACAAGTGAGTACGTAAACGCGAGCCTGCTGCGAGCCGCTCTCGTGTGGAGCGCAAGGAGCTCGCAGCGACCCGCTGAGAGGCGGTATCACTGCAAACACAAAGGCGGCTCGCAGTATGCGCGTTTACGGCGACACGGCCGCTTACGTAATGAGTACGTAGGCGCGAGCTTCTCGAAGGTACTCATCATGGAGTGGACTGATGTAAAAGCTTTATATTTAATCGAGCTGTACCAAAACGCACCGATTTTAAGGGACCCTAAGAATAGTAATTATTATAATCAAAATCTTAAAACGGATGCCAAAATCGACTTGGGCTTTTATAATTTTTAAGGATATTGCAAATCGATTTGAACGCTGCACTAGTTACCATTTGAGACATGTTGTCGGTGTGATTTCGTTCCGAGCACTGCGAATCCGGGTGCTCGTAGCTGGATACGCTATGACTGTGGACGAGCCGTACCCACTTGTAGGTTGATACAGTATCAGATACGTTACATGCTACACGGCGAGGTGAGTGACCGTTTGCAGCCGTATGAGCCCACATGAGCCGCAACTGAGGGCGTATAAGATTACTTCGCGATGTAGCTTCTAGTTATAATACCTGAATGGATGAGCACCGCCATATTGCGACGCCGTTTTCTATTCCAATTTCATGATTCTCTTGAATAACGACGGTTATGAGTGCCGGGGACGCTCTGATTATGCCAGAGTTTTATTTGATTAAAAACTTCTCTATCCGTTTATTGCTCGGTTGAGGATGTTTTGGTCGTATTCAGTGGTTTTATTACCACCTAACAAGTGTCAGATTTGGAATTCAGTGTGATATCATAATAAATAATAATATATAGGTACCATGATCCTTAAAGTATGAAATACTCTAATTATGAACCTATTAAAGTTTCGTGATCTTAGTTCATGATAATAGTCAAGTTCGTAGACTCCTTGATAGAAAAGTGAAGAGTTTCGTATAGTTGTGTTTTGTCGAATGTTAAATGTGGTGAAATAATGGTGGATTATAAACCGTAAGTGTTCATGACCGTGCATGAGTGTTGGCAAATAAAACAAAACAGTGCGACATGATATTTCAAATTCTCTCAAGAAGTTCGTGTGAGATCTTAGTAAAGTCCCACATCTTTAAGAAGTATTAATGTTATTAATTCTTACTTACTTACATACAAAAAAAACTTAATATCACTCATTATTATCTACTTTACGCTGAGAAAATATTTACTATTATCTCTTTTACTTGACACTGTTTTAATATGTTAACCGCACCAAGCCATTTTATAAGAAAAGAAAATTCAGGATGAGCTCAGTTACACTTACTGAACGTTATGAAACCCAAGTACAGCTAAATAGGGATTTAATAAATTCTATATCATTAATTTCTAAGTTTTATAAGAATTACAATAAATGAGATTAACGCATCAACAAAATCTTGTTTAGTTAGAAACCAGGAAGTTAAAACGCTTGTGTTTCGCAGGATGAGATTTGAAATTTGATTTCTTACACATAGCCCTAGCATCTGTTTATTCATCAACGTATTTACTTCATACCCTAAATAGACTTACTTCTCAACAAAGACTTATGAAACCACCGTTTTACCAAAAATACACCGTTTTTTACAAAACAAATTCGATTATTTATGTAGGTAGGTACACAAGTACAGTACGAGAAGTTCCTGATAGACCATTTTCCGGCGACATTTGCTTGCACGCCATTCTGACAGCGCTTACGTATACAGCAGTGCGATTCTCTAAGTTAAAGCCGGCAGGTAGCAGCGGCTGCGCAGCGCTGAGAATTCACTCTGTCTCTTTCATATTCATAGAATTGGAAAGAGACAGCAGGTCACAGCAATGCGCGCAGCGTCTATGTGACTCGCATAGCTGTAGCGTGCGCATAGATCGTGTGCAAGTAGGATTACTATCAGTCCGGCTTAGTCCGGACATGTCCGGATTTTTAGACTTTGGTCCGGAACTTGTCCGGCTCTTTAATTTTTCCGGATTTTGGAATATGAGTAACAAAACTACATTTTAAGTAATATCATATAAGTTTTTTATCTTTAACTTGTCATTTATCTAAAATTCTACAGAATACAATCAAGTGTTTACATCTAAAACAATTAAGTTTTCACAAAAACTTAAGTTCTGTGACTGGGCCACGACTGGTATTTATAAAAGTAGAAATAAACTGTATGAGTTATATAATTTAAGACAATATAATCAAAATTTAAATTTTACAGAATATGTAAAAAATTACTCTAAATTGTTTAAGAAAGTGTGCACACTAGCAAAATCTAACTTCATTAAAGATAAAATTAAAAAATCTAATAATAAAATAAAAGCCACTTGGGATATCATCAACCGTGAAACTGGTAAATTAAAACCACGGGACAACACTTTTACTCTAAAAGTTAAAGATAACCTTATCAATTCAGATGCACAAATTGCTAACATTTTTGATGATTTCTTTATAAATATACCTGTGGTAACAACCTCAAATTTAAATTCATCACCAGTGGCGGCACAAGCCTTTCTCGAACAACATGTACCCAAATGTAATGTTTCTTTTAATTTTCAATATATTGACTCTAAAAATATTATTAAAACTTTTAAATTACTAAAAATGAAAAACACAGGTGATTTGTGGGGCATGTCTATAAAGATAATTAAAAATATTATATATTCTATTGCACCCTATCTTGCTGACATATTTAATAAGTGTGTTGATAAGGGAATCTTTCCTGATCTTATGAAGTTTAGTAAGGTTATACCTATATTTAAATCGGGAAATAAAGAAGACCCCAGTAACTATCGACCAATTTCAATACTACCAGCACTTAGTAAAATTTATGAAAAAATTATTCTCGAACAGTTAGTGGAATACTTTAACTTAAATAATCTTTTACATAGTAAGCAATTCGGTTTTACTAAGGGTCGTTCCACTACTGACGCAGGTGTAGCTCTAATAAAACATATATTTGATGCCTGGGAGAAGTCTCAGAACGCTCTTGGAGTTTTTTGCGACTTGTCCAAGGCTTTCGATTGCGTTGAGCACCGGACACTGGTGATGAAGTTAAATCACTATGGTCTCAAAGGTCTTGCGCGTAATTTGATACAGTCGTATCTTAGTTCTAGAACACAAACTGTCGACATTAATGGAACTAAGTCATCCGGTTCTCATGTAAAAATGGGAGTTCCACAAGGGTCAAATCTTGGCCCTTTTTTATTTTTGATTTATATCAATGACTTGCCATTCTTTGTAGAAAACTTCTGTGATATTGTATTGTTGCAGATGATACTTCACTCATTTTTAATGTGACTAGATGTAAGAATAATTATGACGATGTTAACAATGCTCTCTCAGAGGTTCTCAGTTGGTTTAGTGCGAATAATTTACAGCTAAACGCTAAAAAAACGAAATGTATTAAATTTATATTACCAAATGTCAAGACCGAACAAACCGATGTTAGAATGAATGGTGTTAAATTAGATTTGGTAGACTCTACAGTTTTCCTAGGGATAACCCTTGACTCAAAACTCCAATGGAATCCGCATATATCGAATTTGGCCGGCAAACTCAGTTTAGCAGCATATGCGATTAGAAAGATTAGACAACTAACAGATGTAGAAACTGCTAGGACTGTTTACTTTAGTTATTTTCATAGTGTCATGTCGTATGGCGTCCTTCTGTGGGGAACAGCGGCTGATGTTAAAACTATATTTATTTTGCAGAAACGAGCAATAAGAACCATTTATAGACTGGGATCGCGAACTTCTTTGAGAAATATTTTTAAGGAAGTTGGTGTTCTTACTGTTGCATCGCAGTATATTTATAATTGTATTGTTTTTGTGCGTTGCAATATTAACACTTTTTCTAAACACGGTGATGTACACAATTTCAATACTAGAAATAAGTCAAAACTAGTAATGCCACTGTTTAGGTTACAAAAGGTTCTCGGCTCTTTCTTGGGGCAAGGTATACACTATTATAATAAAATACCAAGTACTATACTAGATTTACCTTTAGATAAGTTTAAGAATCATGTAAAATCTTGTTTACTTAGGAAAGGTTATTACACAGTCAAGGAATATTTAGAAGACAAAATAGCCTGGTTATAATAATATATTTACATTGTTTTTTTTCTTAATCCATTGTCTTTTATGACATTACATAACTGATTGTATAATTTGGTAACGACATGTTGTTTTGTAAATGTCGTTACTTCTATATTATTTTAAAGCTGTGGAGTTTCTTGTGCCCGTTCTTCTCCACAGCTAAAAGACTTCCTGAATGGGTGGGGTGGGTGAGCGGGTTCCTATGCCTATCCATCCATCCATAAAAAAATAAATTTAGACGATTCAAAATGCTTAATTTAAGCTTACTGAATAAAGATATATTGATTTTGATTGAAACAAAATATACAAGTAGTTAAAACTATTTTAACGGGACCTAACACGATTTATTTTGTAAGTAAGTAGGTACACATCTACTTACTGCTTATGCTTAGGGTGTTAGGTCCCGTTAAAATATGTAGTTTTAATGCAATGCAACGCGATAGTTTAAAGTCTTAATAAAAGGTAAGTAATGTAGGATAAAATGTTTACTAGAGAAAAACAACCAGACTCAGGAGAGCTCGTACGGGATTCGAACCCGTGACCTTTTTTTTCTAGTAAACATTTTATCCTATATTTATATACCTAGCATTGTGAATGCAAAAATTTCAAAATAAAGTAAGTAATGTCAGATTTTTTGTTAGGACTTTTAAAATTTCATTTCAAAAAGTGGTCGACCGGCAGCTTCCTTGACTGTACGATAAGTATAAAAAAATACTTTAAAACGTTTTAAATAATACTTTTAAAATAAATAGGGAATTGGAAAATGGACTGTGTCAAAGGTAGTACAAGGAAAATGAAATGAGGAAGTCTACAAATCAATTTTATTGTGATGTTATACGACACGAATAAGAAAGACGACACGATTGAATATAAATATATAGGAAAGTATTTTTTTACACTTTTTATTCTAGTTCATATAATAATATTATGATTATATGAACCGTGTTGCGTAGCGATGAAAAAATACTGCCACCCCCTCTCTTCCCTTGGTTGTCGTAACAATCATAACAAAATTATTTTTATTTTTTAAATTAACTCTTACTGCCGTACTCAGAGACGTCAATTAAGTTTTAATGACAAATATGTCTCTTGCTGTCACTTTCTTATGTATAGCGCTAAATAGAGTAGGATAGACATTTAATTGTCATTAAAACCTAATTGATTGAGTACGGCAGTTAATTGCTTATTTAATAGCCGTCTTATTGATTTAGCTGAATTACAAAAAAGATCATAACAAGAAAAATGATCTTTCTATCTAATTATCCTAGCTTTTGCTGAGGATGTGTACGAAGTGAGAAACTGGTAATTTAGCTAATCAGACGAATTGCGATTTAGGGAATCCGCGCCCGACCCGTAGGTATAAGCCTCCTTTCTTTCACACCATTTTTCTCAGTCCTGTGCCAGCTTGATCCATTGCTTTACGACAAGTCAGACTATGTCGCCTTCTTGAAATTGCATACATAAGTACATACACTCTTGACCATTATCCCTAAATGCGTGAGTCAAAGACTAGGCCATGAGGATCACAAAAGCTGTCCTGCAACAGTCCACGTTTATTTTTTTACTAGCAGCCGCTCGCGGTTTCACCCGCGTGGTTCCCGTTCCCGTAGGAATATCGGGATAAAAAGTAAACCTATATGTTAATCCAGGTTATAAACTATCTGTATGCCAAATTTCATACAAATCCATTTAGTAGTTTTTTAATACTTAATTTAATTTATTTCAATAATAATATTATGACAGGCTTCATTTAATTCAATATATTATATAATGTATGTACTAACATAGCTCTTAAGTCCATTTGTTACTAACCGTATGAGTCCTTGTTGCTTGAATAATTAAATTATATTATTATTTTACGTGAAAGAGTAATAATAAACATACACACTCACAAACTTTCGCCGTTATAATATTAGTGTGATTTATTTGCTGCTTTACTTTGGCCGTTGCTCGCCTTTCACGACACCTAAGGGAAGAGATGGGCTGGTATTATTCTTTTAATAATTAGCCGCTTGATATTGATTAACAAATAACACTCATTCACGTAATGTAAAATGTAAACCTTTATGTGTTATGTGGCATCACATAACTCATTCGACCAATCAAGAGGATTTTCAGTTTTGTGACAATGGTCAGAATTTACGACAGACAAATTGTGACAAATTGGGCAAGAATCGAATGATTAATCGCCCAAAAACTGTGACGTCCCGATAATTGAAGCAAATTCGGGCTCCATCGCGGAGTCTATTCATAGGATTAGTCGAATGTCGAGTCATGGAACGTGGAATTGATGTGTAGCGTCTCTATTACTCGTATGTGTTTTACACGAATGTATTAGTCAATGCGACTCAATTCACCTATTTATATCATCTCCTTTAACGGGTAGGTACTGTGATGTTTGTGATCATCAACCCGAATCGGAAAACGTAGTGAATACGAGGAGAGGGATGTAACGTCTGTTACTATAAGAGTGATGAATGTAAGTGTTGATGGATGGAGAGGTAGAGGGAGACCAATGAAGGGATGGTTGGATTTTGTACAGTATATACTAAACACATAATCACGACTATTATCCCCGAAGGGTTAGTTAGAGACTAGGCAATGAGGGCAGGAAAAGCAATCCTCTACCTAGTCCACCTTTCACCGAATAGCGACTGCACATGTGCTGCGTGACAGGTGGTGAGCCCATTACCCCTTTATGCTGTTGGATGTATGTACAGACTTTAGTCCGTTAATCGCCTTTTACGACACCCAAGGAAAGAGAGGGGGTGGTAGTTTTCTTCCACTGCTACGCGTCTCGGTTAAGATTTTGGATTTTGTACCGACTTTTTGCAACGATTTGGATTATCATGGGACCAGGGCAGGAAGAAGAAGAAGAAAAAGAAAAGATTAAGCTAACACCGATCTGTTGTAGTGATGACTTGATTTCTATGATGGAGGCCATTGCTCAGCTGTGGGACAGTAAACAATCCTACTAATATTATAAACGTGAAAGTTTGTAAGTATGGATGGATGTTTGTTACTCTTTCACGTTAAAACTTCTAAATAGATTTGGATGAAATTCGGCGTACAGATAGTTTATAACCTGGATTAACACGTAGGATACTTTTTATTTCGATATTCCCACGGGAACGGGAACCATGCGGCTGAAACCGCGAGCGGCCGCTAGTATGCTATAAATTCCGACTTGCTTGTCAATACTTCGTAATAACACTCACGTCACTCACTCGCTTAGCAAAAATTACAAATTAATAACACCAACGTAACATACGAGCATATACATAATTTTGAGCAGCGAAATAGCTATTACACCTCTGCCGAGTTAGACAATTCCACTTTCCGCTGAACTGCAGAGCAAACTTATGCATACGAGTGTGCCCGCAGATATTTATACATGCAGTTTGCCAGCGCTCCTTAGGTACTGTGAGCATCAAGAGGTGAGTGAACACTTAAGAACATTGTCACTACAATAACACTTACGTACGTCAATAACGTGAAAAATTTTCAAAACCTTTTGATGTTGATTGTACACCCTTTACCTATACATGCAGTTTGCATGCACACTGACATTCGTTTTCAATTTTATGTAATAACATTTACCCAAGTTATTCCCGTTTCTGCCTTTGAAATATTGTTATGGTTCATTGTAAATTCCTGCGGGTTCCTATGTGTCAAAATGAATTCTTGCAGTTTTACTTATGTGTTTTATTCGACGAACGATGCTTCAAGTAAACTCGTAAGGATCCTAAAATCCAGCAAAGCCAGACATATTCTAGGGGTTCTTTCATTACTAAGTAGGAGTGTTACCGCGTCTTACTGAATTCTCATAAGCGCCCCTGACGAGTAATAAAAGCGGTGGACCCGAGGGTGTCATCTCTCGGCTAGGATCTCAGTTAGAGTTAACCGTGTCGTGTGGTAGTAAATGTCTCTATTATGTATGATAACGCAGATAAATGTAATTTTCTCGATGAGGATTGAAGCAAAAACAATGAGGTAGAGAGCATTATCTGCATAATCATTATAGGAACAGTGTTTTGTAAGGCTTAGTCGACAGTGGGGACTGTCCACTGATCACGCACGTTACTCGTTCTGTTCTAGTTATCAAGTACTCACATAGGAGTTAAGCTTTTGATATACTACCACATTAGGGATCTTTGTTGTGCGATAAATAAACATGTTTTTTTTTATTTATTATGAAAAACATGGATAGTTAGTAGAATTCCTCATAAAATTATAGAAGGGATGTGAAATGTACGACTATATTATTATGTATACAATATATTGGACTTTTAGGTAAAGAATATGCATAATTATAACGATGGTGTATATTTAAAAAAAAGTCAGGTAAGAAGTTTCTACTATTAATAGTACGCTTATGAAAAGCCCTTTGGTAAAAAGGACATTGTTGAAGTTAGCCTAAGAACCAACACAAACATGACATACATGATAATTCTTAGCTTATTTATTACGACAGATAACAGTATTTAGATTTTGGCGGACACTTTTAGATAAGTAACCCTTATTAAAAAAGAACTTTTTGGACATTAATATTGAGTATCATTTTTTTATTATGGGTTGGATATTGAGAGTTCAGTGCATTCAGCCAGTGAATTAAAGGTGAATTATTAGATTTGTGACCAAAATATTTATAATATGTACAAACAATAACCTAATGATGTGCTTTGACCTCCTTGGTCGAGTGGTTTGTACACCGGTTTTCATGGTGTCGCCATCTCTGAGGTCCCGGGTTCGATCCCCGGTCGGGTCAATTTAGAAATTATTGTTTTTCTAAATTGTCTCGGGTCTGGGTGTTTTCTATGTATAATAAGTATGTATTTAAGTATTTTAAGTATGTTTATCCGTTGTCTAGTAACCATTTAACGAGTTTCTTCGAAGCTTCTCTTGGGCTAGATAATTGGTGTGAGTGTAGGAAACATTTATTATTATTTATTATTATTATTAATAGAGCGGGTCAGTATTTCACGCCGGCCCACCGTTTACAACTGTATAAAGCACAGGTCAGGCCGCATATGGAATACTGCTCCCATCTCTGGGCTGGAGCACCCCAATACCAACTCCTTCCATTTGACCGCATTCAACGCAGAGCTACTCGAATTGTCGGCGACGTGGTTATTTCAGGTCGGCTCGATCCACTGGCTCTTCGGAGAGACGTTGCGTCTCTCTGTATATTGTACCGTATATATCATGGGGAGTGTTCTGAGGAATTGTTCGACTTGATCCCTGCCGCTAATTTCCTTCACCGCACTACACGCAATCGACTGTCATTCCATCCACATCACCTTGATGGATGGCGATCTACTACTGTGCGATTTTCAAAAAATTTCTTGCCTCGAACTACAGTGTTGTGGAACCAGCTCTCGGCGGCGGTATTTCCGGACCGTTACGACTTAGGGATCTTCAAGAAACGAGCCTATTCCTTCCTTAAAGGCCGGCAACGCGCCTGCGATTCCTCTGGTTTTGCGGGTGTCCATGGGCGGCGGTGATTACTTTCCATCAGGTGACCCGCTTGCTCGTTTGCCTCCTTCTGCTATAAAAAAAATAAATAAAAAAAATAATAATATTATGCATACATGGCTGACTAGATATACTTAGTGCCAAATACTCAAGCATCATTAGAATACGATACATCGCATTTTATTCCAAACTGTAAACGTTAGTCGACTTAAGATTATTTTGCTTTTCCAATGAGGAGAATTTTACTAATCTGCGGTGCTGTGTCACTCACTGACTGACGTTACTGTAGTCTGCTGTATTGTGCAGTTGACGTTTTTAGGCAAATAAAACAAAATAGTGTAACATCACTTTTGAAATTCTCTCAAGAAGTCCGTGCGAGATCTCAGCAAAGTCCCACATCTTTAATGGAACTCAAGAGGTTTGGGGGAATATCATTAGCATTAAACGTTCATAATATTATCATCACATCACTCATCATTATCATCAGTTTAAGCATAATCAATGAACTGTAATAATACGACTGAAGGACTAGTATCCATGGTAAAGAAAAAAAAGTTGACATTCTGGACTTCTTGGCGGGAAAGTGAAGTCATGTTTGCAGTTTAGTTTTATTTTCTATAATGTGTTATGTTGAATATTAATGTGAAATAATGATGCATTATTTAAGTGTTAGTGAACGTTCATGAGTGTTGGCAAATAAAACAAAAGAGTGCAACATTGAAGTGACTTCTCAAATTCTGTAATTAAACATAACCTCAAGTTTTCCTGATATTTAGGTTCTCAGGAGTGTCCGTCAAAAATCTTTGTTTTTACAGTAATTTACTTGCAATTTCGAACCTAGAAAAGAATATTTCATAATTGTTGGTTCTTAGGCTAACAATGTATGGGCGCAGAACATTGTCCTTTAACGGACTGACGCTATTAAAACATACATTGTAACAGTCTTGACATAATTAAAACAGTATTTAACAATAAACCTTACAAAACCTCCGTTAGCGTTAAATAATAAAGTTTTTTTTAAATATTACCGTGTATTAACCGTGTGTGTGAATAATCACCGTGCCTTTAAAAACATAAAAGAGTTTGTGATTTACTAATTTGGTCGATTTGGACACAACAGCGTTGCGTAAATTGTATAAGTAGCAAGATAACAACCACTCATTTGTTTTTCACACACTTCGTAACAGTATTGAGTAATAAACAATGATGTGACAGAATGTGTTTACTTGTCCCGTAATCGTCATTACAGCTCGTCAGTAATTACATCTCGGCGCGAATTGGTCCCGTCAGCACTTCGGCTAATCAAAAATAATTAATCCAGCGAGCAGACGGGTCGCCAGGCCGTTGTACGAGAGGCTCTTGGATGTGTAATGATCCTGATGGGCTTTCATGGATTAGTAAGTGTGCTAGCGGGCCATTTTACGAATAATTTTTGTTTGTTTTAAACATAGTAAGGCGGTGCATTTCAAATTATCGTGGTGGTTGCGGCACATCGTACATACTTTACATTTCGTTTCTTTGAACCTGGCAGATCAAATATTGTATACAAGGTGTCTTTAGAAAAATAAATAAAGTTTTAAATTTTACAAAGGTCTAGATTCTCCAAATTGATAAGCCGAAACACTAAAATACAGGTCTACAAAACCGTCATCAGACCAATTTTAATGTACGGGTGTGAAACATGGACACTTACGCTAAAGGAAGAAAATAAGCTCTTAGTAGCAGAGCGAAAGATTCTACGAAGGATTCTGGGACCAACAAGAGGAGAGGACGGGGAGTGGAGGCAAAGACACAACCTGGAGATAGAAGAGCTGGTAGCCGAACCAAACATCATCGGAGAAACAAAAGCTGCTCGACTTCGCTGGCTTGGTCACGTTGAAAGGATGGGTTAGGATCGTGCTGCAAAAATAGGCATATCTTGGGCGACCAACTGGACGTCGCCCGGTGGGTCGCCCGAGGTATCGCTGAAAAGACGAGGTCGCCAAAGATCTGATAGAGCTTGACGTGCCCAACTGGTCCAACCTGGCACAAAATAGGAAAGAATGGCGCACTTTGTTGTCGGAGGCCAAGATCCACTTCGGGTCGCTGAGCCAGCAAAGTAAATATCTAGATTCTAAGCTCCTACACTGAAAGAACAAAAAGGTTGATTTTGCACGGGTTGGCGACACATTAGTTGAATTAACAAAGTGATGGGTTAAAGCAACATGAACAAATTGTTGTTTTCACAGAAAAGTTTTTGTTGATATGAAAACAGTTGTTTTTACCTATTTGTACATGTTGGCGTAACAATTCATGCATAATTCAATAGGTAATTGTTGATTTTACTGTTCAAGTTGTTGAAATAACCATTTTTAAAGTTAAATTAACAAAATAAATACGTTAAAACAACTAAAGATATATGTAATAAGTTCAAATTACCGTAACTGATCAACAATACAGTTTTTGTTCATTCAACAAAACTCAAGAGTAGATGCTATATTAACCCTAAAATTTTGTTGAAATATGGTAAACCCAACTAATTATTTCTTTCCGTGTAGGTATATAATATTTAAACAGTACAAAAAATAGCACTTTTGGGCTATCATGATTAATGTGTAAAATTTCGACGCTCGCTCTTATTCCTCTCGTGTGTGAGGTGGCAGAATTCAGCCAGAAATTACCTTAAACTGATTATTAAAAAAAATCCTTAAACAGCTCATGAAATTAAGAAGAATGACGATTGAAAACTAACATTCGCATTTTAATAATTATACTACTTAGGAAAATTTATAATACGAACGTAAAGTATTGTTTCTATCTTAGATAAAAAAGAAACTTAAAAAACGTTGAGGTTCTAAAATGATGCACCGACTATTGCCACATACAAACCAGTGCCTTTTTTAAAAAGACTTATGTTTGATCTGCGAAGAACATACTTTTTGGACTTCCGAGATCGCAAGCGTGCTATCATAATCATAAAATAAACGCGAGTGGAGTGTTTTAATGCTATGTTTGGTCATGACAATTATGTACATACATCTCCATCTCCATTTAATATCTGAGTACTCTCGCTAATTAAAAATAATTAATCCTGTGAGCAATGTGACGTAGGCATTAGCAGAGTGTTCGACGCCGCGCCGCGCCAAAGATCCTTAGCAAAAGACAGCGTTACATCAAAAGACTCGAGCGCTGCGAATTGAGTTAGAGATAACGGGTGCCCGTTGTCTTCAGACAAATTATTGTGAGCGTTTTTTTGTGTCAATCGTTGGGGTGTCAAAAGCGTACGTAATTGGCATTACTTTACATGTAGGTACTTTTATTAGTTTTTATTTTTATTTAAAACACTTTATGCACGTCTGTACAGCAAGCGGTTTTTTTATTGATCTATTCTTTCGTTATTAGCAGTAACTTTTTTCACTTTTGATCGATTCCCGGCAGGAGGTACACATTGGTGCACTTTTTCAGATACCACCAGCCTTTTCTAAGCCTGATAACGTAACATTCTGTTCATCTCCTCCATGATAGATGAAGGTGATTAAGCCATTTCTCATCAATTGTATAGTACCTACCTATTAGGTAACATAATTTCAATGATAATTGGAATTTGCCTTTGCCTAGCAATGCAAGTTGGATAGTAAGGCTAATTCATTTTCTTTAAAAGTAAAAAAGTAGTAAGCGCTTGGATCAATGTCCAGAGGTCCTGGAATAAATAACCAGTTCGGAAAAAGTGTGCTTCGGATTTCAATGCATAGCTCGTGTTCGTGATCACTAACCCGCATTTGGCAAGTGTGGTGATTAGCCAAATCCATCAGTTGTAGCAATGCCTTGATTTCAATGATGGCTTTTGCCCAGCAGTCAAGAACTACATTTATACTCTATTACTTCATACAAAAATACATAGGTTCCTTCACAACTATTTTATCTACTAGACTAGGCAATGAGGACCGCAGAAGCTGTCTAACTTACTGCACATGTGCTCAGCGTAATAGATGGCGAGCCCATCGCTGCTCTATGCTGTTGAATTAAGTACAGTATTAAGTCCGTTACTCGCCTTTTACGCCACCCAAGAGAAGAGCCCTCTCTTTCCTTGGTTATTAGCAATATTTTAGTGAGCCGATACACACACGGATTTTTTAAAAAGTAATTTTTATTCACATTTGCCGTGTCGTGCGACAACGGAGGCGTTTCTCGCTACGCTACACGTTATTAGATCATAGCCGGCGCCACGCGGTAAAGGGCGCAATGTATTATGTATGCGACGTTCGCGCGCGCACGCCGACTGGCTGCTGCCGACTATTGTAATTGTACCTATGGTACCTGCGCCTAGGAGATATTGGCTATCATAAAAAGTCGTTGGTGATCATATATTCTCCTCTCTCTCTATGTACAACATTAAACTAATTCTGTGGAAATCTATTACTTACTATAGAGTTAGTCTAAAATGCACACAGGATATTATGTCGCACAGGATGAAGAGGCCTCTTACATCTCGACTGTGATTTTTGCGTGAAATGGCCAATTTTAGCGTTACGGATCTCAGAAACAAAAATACATTAACAATTATGACTTATTGAATAGTGTAGAATAGCTATTGGAATAGTGCGTAGCAACCTCGTTTTTAGTAAATTTTGCTTAACTTTTTAATTAATCCCAAAATTGCAGATAAAGATATTCATAAAGTGCGCGAAGGCATTTATTTGAGCTCATCGATTGAACTACTGTTCTAAACAAGTGAAATAAAAAAATATAATGTTATCTTTTATATAGTCGATTAGTGCGTAGCGGCCTCGGAATTTTTAGATATCATTGATTTTATATAGGAAAAAAATCTTATTCTAAACCAAAAAACTTCAAAAATCGCTATAAGTTAACTATGAATATCTCCTATCTACGATAATATTATTGAGCAAAATTTATACCAGAGTAATTGTTACTTTATGAGGAATAAAGATTTTATAATTAATTTATTATCCTATTTCGATAAAAACGATAAATACAACTGCAAAATTACTACAAAATGCGATGCGCCGGCCGTCCGAGTTCAAATTATGCTCACAGAATGGAGATTTTAATATTATGCACAAATTTATTATCCTATTTCGATAAAAACGATAAATACAATTGCAAAATTACTACAAAATGTGAAAATGGGCATTTTACGCAAAAATCACATTCGAGATGTAATAGGCCTCTTAAATTAGATTACCTACTCCATTAAGTTTTGCATTAAAATTATATGTTTACGCATTTCGGTTTTGGTGTAGTCCAGCTTTTCTCATAAAATAACAGGCGTTCAACATTGTTCTACTCATAGTAGGTACCAACTATTTTTTTGCCTCGGTAGCTAAGTGGTAAAGCTGATACCTAAAGGTCCTAAGTCACATTCCCGTTACTGTAATATGAATTGGTCAATTTTATTCTAGTTACATTTCAAGCTTTTTTTTACATAATCTGTTTTTATAAAATAATCTTTTTAATGTGTGACAACGTATAAAACCACATTTCTAACACATATAAAACAAAAATAAAAGTTAAACATTTATAAGATCGAAGCTCAAAGCTTTTCTGTAGTCAAACAATACCTCGGAGGCACTTAAGCCTTCAGTCATGACGAAGCTATAACAAAACTATTTGTGTGGAAAACATTTTCTAGATTGTTCTTGCGGTTAATGTCGATTTAAAGGCAATAAGTATTGTTTTGCTAGACTTTGTCGTCATCGTACACAAACATAATGCTGTGAACGACTTTTAATTCTCATGAAGGTATAAGAGGTTCTTAAAAACAGTCTTAAAAGTTAAAGACATTTTGAAGCCTTACATAATTGGGCAAGATTTTATATAAGTACATTAGTCACCACGCTGGCTATTACTTACCTAATACTTTATACCGTCGAAATGTAAGTAACCAATTAGGAAGAAACAAATATAATGGAGGCGTAGGAAAACTAAGAGTAGACAGTATTAAGGAAAAAGAAAAGCGGAAAAACAAAAGAGCGTTGACAGACATTAAAAAGTAAAATTTAAAAAGGAATGAATTATCAAAAGAGTATTTTACTCCGTAATATTCTACCTACACGCCGAAAAGGGGAAAACATAGTTGGCAAGTTGCGTGACAGTATTTATTTCGAATAATCACTATCAACGTTCACGGAGCATTAGCTCACTAAATGGATGTAATTCTAAATAATTGTATGAGGCTCTGTCACGAAGACACCGCCATTGTAGATCACGGTGATAGTGGTACGCAGAAGCGTCGCTCCTATAACTAGCTCGATCCCTATTAAGGACTACATAAACATGGTCTAAGTCATAAACGATGAGCAGATTTGGAGCTTATCAATAAATCGTTTCTTAACTATTCATGCTGTTAAGTTTCTTCTTCTTCTTTTCGTGTCAGTGACAATGATTCAGTCCTCCTCGACCTGAATTCTGCCACGTTAGTATTCTAGGTAGACCTGGACCAAAATGTCGTCTGTAATGCAAGAAATTGGTCACAAAGCCATTCTCTTAAGCAGGAGTGTTGCATCGAATCTCTCCCAAACCTTTATCGACCTTTAAACCTGAAATGGTGGCCAACCATTTTGTACCATGGGCGCGGTGGTACTCAGATAATATAACTTTTCCAAAATACACGATACACCTACTCACACGGACAGGTACCTACACGCCTCTTCTCATCATCATCCTCGGCATCTTCAGTCTGTGATGACCTCACTAACCAACAGAGCTCAGAACCTGTGTGACCCTGAACATCTTCAAGCTGAGCTTGCTCACGTTCAGGAGGTACTAAAACGCAACGGATACAAGGTGTCACAGAAGAGAAAAAAGCAGAATGGAAAGAAAAATCGTCTAGAAGTGAGTCGCCAGGCAGCGTTTTTACCTTACATAAAAGGCGTAACGGACAAAATTGGAACAGTACAAAGAAACTTCTCCATTAAAACTGTATATACTCCGTTATGCCAAATATCTAACAAATTGCGGTCGCCTAAAGACGCCATACCTTTCCAAACACCGGGAGTTTATAAACTCGATTGTAGCTGTGGTAGTTCGTATATTGGACAGACTAAGCGGACTATCGCAGAACGTGTCAAGGAACACATCGCAGCTGTCAAAAATCGACAAATAGACAAATCGGCGGTAGCTGAACACCTGCTGGAAGCTGGAGTAATCACTGGATGGAGTTACATGATCCTAAAATCCTCTCCACCGATCGTTATTATCATAGCAGGATAGTACGTGAAGCGATTGAGATCAAGAAGTATAAAAAAAAATTTCAATCGGGAAGACGGGTTTAAATTATCATCAGCATGGAATCCAGTGATTGGCAATTGCAAACCGCAACGTCAGTTTATAACAAGAAACTCCGATACTGTTAGTGTAGTGTGCCGGAGTCGTATTACTGAAGATTCATTGCACTGTGACAATTTAAGTGAACATATGAGGGTGGATGAAGAAACAAATACCCGCCCGAGCCGACGACGCCGCGCACCGCCAGTTCGCTTGTGACCACGGCCGCAGCATCGCGGCCGAAACGTCAAGCAGTAAGTAGATATGTACTTACTTACAAAATTATTCGTGTTTAGTCCCGTTAAAACAGTTTTAATAAAATAAGGTGTTGCTTCGAAAAAATAGTTACAAATTCACTCATAAAACATGTTGTTTTTATCAATATAAAAATATTAAAGTATATAGATAAGTAATAATACAATTATCAAAGTAAAGACCGAATTTAAAAGCGCACTACAACCGAAATCATCAACCACTGAGGGTCAAGAAGAAGCAGTATTACAAATTTGATAAATACTGAAGTTGAGCATCTACTTACATACTATCCAAAAACAAAAGTAACTTCTGATGTTAAGTAAATTAGAAGATAGGTGCCTGGTTATTACAACATTTCATTTCTTTACCGGTAATAGGTCTTGAGCCATCAAAGATGCCAACGCTACAAAGTGTAACAAAACACCAGTCATCAACTGCTTATGGCTTGGACATCAAAACGCAGCACTCTCTCCAATTTGTATTACGACCATTAATGTGAAAACACGAGCAAAAACTCAGCATCAGCTGTTGAGTCCTTATAGTTATTTAGTATGAGAAATTCACTGGCCAATAAGGAAAAAGCAGCTATTTTATCACAGTTGTTTTTACTCGTAGTTCTAGTGTGTTCCTTTTTGGTGATGCGCAAAACCTTTGATGTTGAAGATTCATCTTACACCAATATTGATGCCTCAGTAGCAGAGTGGCTAAACGCACAGCTAGAGATGTAGTTCCAGGGTTCAATTCTTAGGTCAGGCAAACCGTGTACCGGATTGTTCGTTGCAAAACCCGGATTTGTAAATACCAACTCTCATCTGACAAGCGTGTTTATTAAACCAATACCCTTGTAGGGATGACTTGATTTAAATTATGGAAGAATTTGCCCAGAAGAGAGGCGGCCAGCATAGGATTTTCTTAATGTTTCACTCTTATATTGTGTTACGTTAATACACTTACAATAAATAAACGTCACATTCATTAAATTCGTTTAAATGCATATACTCGTAGCCCCAAGATCTCTCAGAAGCTCGAGTGAATAGGCTGCTTCTGGGCAAGCTATCTGGGCAAGGTATATCGTCGGCTTCTTCATAATCCTAGGGATAAGAATGTGGCAAGAGAAAGCCCATTTCTTATTAAAAAAATATGCGTTACTCAGTATAATTTGTGCTAAAGAGTCACCACTCCGCACTATGTCAGGGATGCTTGTCATCGCAACAATTACCAATCGGGGTTTATGTTGCCACCAGATAATGGAGAGAGAAAGGCACCAATTATGAACACTATTATTATCATCTCAGCCAACTCAGCCAATTGAGGTACACTGCTGTGCTACAGACTTGCACAAAACAACCGATGGTGCGCCATTGTCAGCCTGAGTTTACCAGGCTGTTAGCCCACTTCGTCGGATAGGCTCCGGATATTGCGTCTTCTGGATCTTTCCATTCAAAAACTTCATTTCTTAAACATTTGAAACAAAATTGTATTTAAAATCAATGTATTTTGTTGGCAAATAGCAAATATGTACGAGCTATCCAATGATCTGTCCAAGTGTGCAAAAACCTTTTATCTCTTCCATAATAATCCATAAATTTTATCTTTATCTGTAACATCAGTAAAGGCTTTATAACAAAGCATTACTTTTAACTTTGAAGACACCGTTGACAAAATTGTAACTGTTAAAAAGTTATTTGCAACAAAACTGCTGCACTTGCAGCTCCACAAAACTGCAGAATAACAAATAGAAAATCCAAATAACAAAATTGGTTTCTTGAAAGACTCTAAAAGAGGTTTTCGTTTGAGTGGAGTTTATGATCGGGTAGTTATCTCGCTATCATAAAAGACCTCTAAATCCGACAATAAAATTGTTGGACGACATATAAATAGGGTTTGAAACTAAAGAAGCCAGGATAAGTGCGGAACACAGAGTAACAACAAAATGTACAGGGTTTGAACAGCAAAATGAGAAAAAATCACTGATGAAAACAATCACTCTCACTTCGTTTGCTATTACGAGATGTTGAGAGAAATATTTTTTATCAATGGAATTGGTTTTTGATGAAGCATCATTTGCTCGAGACAATGTTATATAGTACAATTTGGACAATGAATACTACTCTCATACCTTTTGCTGCTGCCAAAAAGCGGTGTCCTGCATGTATTCCAGATATGAGATGAAGTAAAATGTCGAAGCACGAAAACTGGAGCGACTCTCCGTGTTAGATAAAGATAATAACTTTGTTTTATAGCTATTCAATTTTATATCGAAAAAGCGTCGTGGGAAGCAAATGTATAGATAGTTGAATGCGCGAAGTCACGATTCCATCCTTAAAGCTCCGTTATATTACTGACGTAAACACATACCTAGAGCTAGCTTACCTCTCCGGGCGGATTTAAAGGACTATATTTTTACTAGTTTCAAACACATTTTCCACAAATACATTTCAAAGTTTCGTTTTCCCACAAGCCACACCCATTAAAACGTTTCATAGGCTTTGACAGCTTGTACACTGCTTTTTGCTCTCTAATAAAAGTCACCGTTGAAATTCAGGGCCATCGTACGCCCAAAGGCGGCTCGCGAGATCAAAGGTTTTGGCGGAACGTGTGAATTGAGTTAGCGCCGGTTGATACGATTTGATGACTTTTAACCGAAAACGAGGGTTGGTGACCAAGAACCTGTGTCGGCACGATCATTGACGTAAAAAAAGCGATGTATATAGATGGATAACCATTTGCAGATTTATTTCGAATACTATTTCGTTACTGGCATAATATGGTCAAAGAAACGCATTTAAATAATATTTAGCGAAGCGCAAGTGACTTCGTCCTAATTTTTAGCCCAGTAAATCTTCCTATTGATACCCCACCTCTAGAGGGGAGGCAGGGTTATGTGGGGCTCCGTCCGTCCACCTTTCACATAAAGTGTAAGAGGGAAGGAAGTTTACCCACTAAACACTGGGGAACAGCAATTCGAGATAAAGTGGCCGTGGGACCTGTCCACTAGGGAATTAAACCACGGAATCCACCCTGACGCCCATGCGCCCGCCTATGGATAGCTGCACACACTCGTACAAGTTTGTACAAAACCATCCACGCACCAGCACACGGACGTGACTCGCGACGCAACGGACATTTTGACACTTGGCCCAACATACCCCCCTGGAGTCCAAACAAACACCCACCTCCTAGGTGTGTAAGAAACTTCGCAAAGATTGATAAAGATGACTTCGTATAGTGATCACCCGTATCCCTTAATGGTTTATCTAACATATCTTTTAATTGTAAAAAATGTATACTCGAAAGATCGATTCTAAATTAAATTGGTGATATAATTTTAGAAGTGGACGAGTTATGCTTTTACATATAAATTTAATAATTCTCCAATAACTTAAAACTGAAACACAGCATTTGCAATGACAAAATAGTAATGCTTGGCGGAAGAAAAAGGTTAGGACTAACCTTGGCGACTTGCCATCCACCATCAACCCACCAAGTAAAAAATTGGCAGTAGGTACAAAAGGATCGGGTTGTTAGAAGGCGTTCAACTCGGCAGTGATGCTTCTGGTGTCCATAAGCTACAGTGACTGTATACCATCATGCCATATGCCTAAGGTATGATTCCAAACTCCGCTGCACGCAGCAGTGCCGCCGCAACTCTACATTGTATTACATTGCTGCCGCTACATTACAGCGTAGCTCGGAATATAATAATAATAACAATAACAATAAATTTATTCATAACACAAGTCGCCTTTACAGAGTTAGGTATAGATCTCACCCTTTTAAGCTTAAAATCCTTTAGTAAGGTGAGACCGCTCTTCCTAAAAACAAGAAGTCATCACTAAGACTTCTTGAAATAAATCGGTGTAATCGTCCTTGGTGTAATGTAATGAATTTTTAAATTTAATAGTAACACAAACATATATGCTTTACTCTATATATATATATATATATATATATAGGTACTATATGTTTGATATTAATAACTAACAAAGACAAAATAAAAAATGGAATGAAACTATACAATACATATAGGTATACTTACGTGTTTAGCGAAATAAAATAAAATAATAATAAACTAATAACATAAAATATTGCAATGTGATCTCATATAAACATAAAGAGAATATATGGGGACCAGTAGTGTTGCGGCAACGCTGCTGCGTGCAGCGGAGTTCGGAATCATACCTTGATAACCTCAGGAAGATAAATAAACAACTGTCAAAAATGTCTCGTTACACACATCGCTCGTTGCTAATGTCAGTCCCTCTGCGAGGCGTCATTAAGCCCGCATCCGCGTTAACGGCCGGACAATACAAGCGATTCCCTTTCACGCAACTTGACTCCCAGTTTTCGATGATTTCAGTGAAAATCTTTTATCTTTTCAATGAGATTTGGAAAATAATGAGGGCCCTCGTTTGTCGTGTGGGCTCCGTCGACAAAGCTCTTGCTCCATGTTAAGTTTCGCGTCGACTCGGAGTTGACGCAGCGATTATTTGTGCCAGAGCTGTCTGTGTAATGTACAATACTATTAGTTATACGGAACTCTCATTATTTAACGCCGAAAGATATTTACCTTCCTAAATATAAAAAAAAACCTAAACAAAACGACTTAAACGTTGCTAGAGTAACCCTACCCACCTATGTAAATTATGAAATACTATAGCGCACCGCCGGCGTCTTCGTTCGCGTGGACCCCGTATACCGTGACAAATTTAAAAAATGACTTCCCTCCCAAGAACATTTATTGTGACGTAACTAAAATAGTTAGACTTATGCTATCGTGACACTTTTTGTAGATAATGGTGTGTTCTGCAAAGCCATAGTACATTATTTTATTCTATCATCAATAGTTTTCTTACCGCATGCGATTGGGAATATATTTGAGTTTTAGTAAGGATCCCTAATTTTTTTGAAAATATAATATAGCCTATGTCACCCGGAGATAGTGTGAACGGTGAATAAAATTTATAAATCGGTGTAGTAGTTTCGGAGCCTATTCAATACAAACAAACAATCATTTGTTTCCTCTTTATAATGTTAGTATAGATAAAATAAGGACGTTGTAAGATCAAATAAGTTTTTAGGTGTGACACTCAGGTTGGTTGCAGCATTGAATAAGACGAAATTATTTTTTGTGGAAATATTTTTTATGAAACTCTATATTCCCTTGTCTGTCACGAATACTCCTAGATGTTTCTAACAATTCTAATTTGTCTGATATTACGACAGCTGAGCAGCTCATAACTATGCCTGCTTGTTTACACATTCATTAAATTACTTAAATAAAAAAGAACACACGTCTTTACATCCATATTTTATTAGTGTGTTATTAACAATTTTCTAAAGTAAGTATATTACGTAATTAGTGTTGATAATTATTATTTTTATAGTTTTCATCCAATATTTTTGTAATTGGCTGTATAGATTAAGAAGCCACAAAAAAAATGTTTAAACGAACATTTACGTAGAACAAAATAAGGAAGGAAGACACAGCAGTCTACGTCTAGTAAGAACTTTTTATACGTTCAAGTGTGAAAAGACTATCTCGAGTGGCGTTTTAATAAACTTGAGATTTCTCACTTTTATAGCAACTTGCCAAAGGGCAGGGAGCCGTCAAACACGAAAGGGATCTAAATATATGCTCAACCCTTTAGACAGATTTGTCGCACTTTGTAAGTAGAAATCCTTCTTGAAATAGTGTCGTAATAACTTTTGCGGACCGCACTTTCGGGGTCGCGAGAATTTGTCAGTGAATGATATAGATTATCGTCTAGCGATTCACGCTTGGACATGCTTAAAACGAAACTATTTTTGCGGTATTTTTTCTTGTACTGTAATTAATTTTATCAAACAAACCAACGGTTTTTAGTTACATCCAAATAATACATAGTACGTACATAGACTCACGAGGAGGACTCTTGAGGAGCTCGATGGCGCAGCGGCTAGCGCGTTCGGCTTGCGATCGTGCCCGCTAAGCAACTTTCATGATGCCGGGTCGCCTGATGGGTGACCAATTAAAACATCTCGAGCTCCTTCGTGCTTCGGAAGGCACGTTAAGCCGTTGGTCCCGGTTGTTGTCGTAAGATGGCAGTCGATAAAACCCACCCACCCGCATTGGGCCAGCGCGGTGGATTATGGCCCAATATCCCCACGTGCTATTGTTCACGTGGGAGACCTGTGCCCAGCAGTGGGACGTTTATAGGCTGATGATGATAATGATGACATAGACTACTATCCCAAAAGAGTTATGCTTTTGAAGTTCCGACAATTTATTTTTTAATTCTATTTTTTATTTCATATTTGCTTGTTTCTGGTGCACTGCTTGTCGTTCTTTTTCTGTTGTCCTATACCGCAAAGGTTGTCTGGAAGAGATCGCTTTAAGCGATAAGACCGCCTTTGCCCAAATTAGTTTTAATATGCTTATTTTATGTTTTCTGTATTTTTGTGTGTGCAATAAAGCGTTTTATCTATCTATCTATCTATCTATCCGACGCCGGACTTCCGTTGCGGGACGCCAATACATGTTATTGTATATAAATGACTAAGAACAGACACACTACGCGGAAAATCGGTCGCTCGGATGGTATTGGCTTTTGAAATTAGGCGTCGGAATTTCCGTCAAGTGTGGCGTAGGCCTTAGTCAGAGGGACTGCAGCAGCAGTCCACTGCCACAGCCAACGTTTCACGAAGTTACAACTCCACATGTGCTCAGCGTGACAGGTGGTGAGCCCATCGCCGCTCTATGCTGTTGGAAGTATGTGCAGTATTTAATCCGTTAGTCGCCTTTTACGACACCCAAGGGAAGAGAGGGGGTGGTAGTATTAGTCAATGAGCCTCTTTAAGGGTTCCGAGAGTTTATAAAAAACAGTTTTCTAAATTGATTTCGGGTCTAGGTGTTTTCTATGGTTACGTAAGTTTATAATTACGTTATCTAGTTTATCATGTAGACAAGTACTTCTTACTTGTGTAAATGTGAATAGTTGATAAGTTAATTGGTTTATATTAGTGGTAAGGTTAAATGTAAGCAACTGTCGCATTGGAGTAGTCTGTAAGGATAATTGTGCAGAACAGTAAAAAATAATTTTTGGAGAAGCATTATGAGGGTTTACGCATTCGGTTTCCCGTAGAAACTTCCAAGTCTACATTTTTAAAATTAATAAGCCAAATTTATTTAAACTTAATTTGCACAATAAAGTAAAATACAGGCATCTTAGTAGTTTAAGGAAAACATTTTTAGATAACTTTTTTTAACTGAATCATTGCGATTTAAAGTCCACTATAAAAAGTTAAAAATTGCAATAACTCAGTTAAATAAACGTTTATTAAAAATGTTTACAACAAACTATTTCGATCCCTGTATTTTACTTAAGAATGCCAAGTTTCTTTATGGCTTACTGTTTTTCAAAAATTTCAACGAAAATTATTTTTTACGTAAGTACATACTTTATTCACGACTATTATCCCCGGTTAGTCAGACAATAGTCAGAGACCAGGCAATAAAGACACGCACTTCCACAGTCCACATTTCACCAAATGACAACTGTACCTGGGCTCAGCGTGACAGGTGGAGAGCCCGTCACCGCTCAATGCTGGTGGTTGTTTGTGCAGTTTTTAGTCCGTTAGTCGCCTTTTACGACACCCAAGTGAAGAGATGGGGTTGAGCCGCTAGCACCTAATACATAGTATTTTTTATTTTATATTTATTTAACACAGTGTCTCCATTCCAGATGTAATCCAGGTGTGGTCGGCGCCTGGCAGCATGACCCGCCTGCCGTGCGACCTGGCCGCACCCGCAAGGGACGTCGCCATGATGCTGTGGTTCAAAGATGGCGACCGGATGCCAATATACACGTGAGTATTGAAAACGGATGTGATTTTTACCATTCAAGTCTTCGATCATCTGAACTCACTAAAATCGACTGTCATTCCACCCACATCACCTTGATGGATGGCGGTCTACTACTGTGCGTTTTTCACGAAATTTCTTGCCTCGAACTACAGTATTGTGGAACCAGCTCTCGGCGGCGGTATTTCCGGACCGTTACGACTTAGCGATCTTCAAGAAACGAGCCTATTCCTTCCTTAAAGGCCGGCAACGCGTCTGCGATTCATCTGGTTTTGCGGGTGTCCGTGGGCGGCGGTGATTACTTTCCATCAGGTGACCCACTTGCTCGTTTGCCTCCTTCTGCTATAAAAAAGTACACAGCTTGTACACGGCACATGCGGCATCTATTGTGTGAATGTGACTCTTTTGCCAAAAAAAGAATAAGTTTCCCGGGATCTTTTAATCTCTCCGCCCACAAAAACTTTGCCAAGCTTATAGTATAGAGCCTTTGGCCTTCATCTCAACCGATGGTAAGTGCACTTCACCCAGAATCTTCAACCACTGAGGAACTGGCTATAATATCTCTAAACTGTCGAAACACTATACAATGCTATTTACAATGTTGTTATGGCGCCAGACTTTACATATCATGATGGTAGTTAGTCAAGCGGACTTAACAGGTCCTATCACCAACCAAACTAGTCCCTCTTGGTCTAATATCGGTGGCTTAGCCACGATATCAAAGAGGTGGTTAATATGTCATGAATCTGTCAAAATAGTAGTCTGTTCTGTACCTGCTGTATTACTTTGTATCGAAGAATATTATCTTTTTTTACTAGTTTGTTTACTAGGTTCCATACTGTCTTTATCAAACCTTGTGAGCAGAAGATTATTTCGTTCACCTCATTTGCCTCAAACAAATAAAATGTTATACTATTCGATATGATTTTGTCAAACTGTTGGTCTATCTGAGAGTTAAAATAAAAAATGCACTTGAGTGTTATTAAAGATAATATAATTTTATTAACATTGATTTACATGTCAATCTCATCTGACATGTTAGGTTATCTCCATGGGTTATACAGAACATAAAATCCAAATTCTGACATCTGAAAACAGGAAATAAAACCTTAAACTAAGCCGCTGCTTGACAAAATATAGTTTTTTAAATGCGTATAAACGTTATAAACCAAGACTATTTCATCAATGTTCATTTTTTTTAAATATGACAAGTTTTACTCACATTATATTGGTGACGTTCATATTTATCCGTTTCCCAACCTAGGCAACGTTCGTTCAACGTATAATACACACATATTTTTTCTCCCTATTGAAAAATGATTAAATTCTGGTTATAGTTATGTACAAAGAAACAAACAAAATTAATTAACGACTGCTATTTTGTTCCACTGCAGGGCAAGGCCTCCCTTCCTTCTTACAACCTTTTTCTATCCGCCGCCGCATCCAAACAAAATTTTATATTTTAAATGCCTGCATGGCATGTTTCCAACATTTTAATAACTAAGATTTACTATAAAGAAAAAATCGGCTTAATCAATTTGTGCTATGTTTACTTACGTTACGTTGGCGTGTAGATTTGGAGTGGCGACTATTCTGAAATATATTTTTTTAAGAGTCAGAT
This sequence comes from Scoparia ambigualis, assembly GCA_963921215.1. Lineage (NCBI taxonomy): Eukaryota > Metazoa > Arthropoda > Insecta > Lepidoptera > Crambidae > Scoparia > Scoparia ambigualis. Next base: position 3,196,385 of record OY992520.1, on the reverse strand, counting down.
CTTTATTTACTTATATTTTATCATTATCATCATTATTTGTCGATGACCATGCGGTCGTTGAAAAACATAGGTATTATTATTTTCTACAACAGTAATTTCTTAATTCTTTATTTATGTTATTTTGTAAAGGTTAGGATACGATTTTTTTTATTTAATAGCATGTTAATTGCATTTACATAATTTAATTTAGAACTTTACTTGAGCATGAAATCGAACTAACTTAAAATGCAAAAAATACACACTTTGTTTTATTATGCCTAACGTGGATAAAACTATAAAATTTGGACAGCACAGTCTATAGTGTCGGCTAGTGTCACGCACTTATGTTGCACGGATCGAGTGCCGATTGAGGTACACGGCCTTATATCATATTCTTCCTGAAATAAACTTGAACCGAACTCAATATTTTGATAAACTCAAATATCGACGACGTTTCTTTGTCGCGGGTCCATATTGGGTCACCTAAAGTTCTTTACCCCACATTGTTCTTTCTATCGATTTGTAATCCGAATGATCACTCTTCCTAAAATTATTTTCCTAAAGGTTTCATTAAGACTATGTGTAGTACTACCGACGTTGTTCATAACACTCATATTTCCGAAAATTGTAATTAAAAATATCACTAATGTAAATACATTTAAATTCCTATTTTTGTTTTTAATAACGCTTTATCGTTAAACAAAATTTCATGTTAAAAAATATACATAAACAAATCCAAATAAAAAATATATGACTTTAAATAATAGTGTAAAAGACGGTTATGTTGAAAAAATATAGAAAAAAAAAATAGTTTAATAGATGTTTATTGCTACTGACATTATGAGTTGTGATTGTTAGGTTGAAAAATGTTAGGAGAACATTTTCGGAGTTCCCACTATCGAAGTTTAAAATTTAAATGAACTTTGGCGCACACCTTTGTCGCACCTCCTAAAGATGGAATAGTCTACCCTGTCCAGCACACGTATTCCCTCCTACCTATGACTAAGGGTCCTTCAAACGAGGCGTGAAGAAGCACTTTGTGCCGGCAGGGTGAGGCTGACTGATGCTACGTCTCTTACGCTGCACCAGTTGTCCTCGCGCCTGGACTCCACTTCCGCTTAACATCAGGTGAAGTGAGGTATTTTACCGGCTTTATGTAAAAAACGACCGTAACTGTTATCCGTGTTGCGTAGCGGTGAAAAAATACTACCACCCCATCTCTTACCTTAGGTGTCGTAAAATGCGACTAACGGACTAAAGACCGCACATACTTCCAACAACATACGGCGGCGTGCAGTCGCTATTTGGTGAAAAGTGGACTATGGCAGAGGACTGCTTTTGCGGTCCTAGTTTCTGACTAAATCTTTTGGGATAATAGTATTATATGTATGTATGTTTAAAAAACGACCTTAAATGCAGAGTGAATAACCTATTTAAAAAAATAAACTTTTGACTATGGCCGATATTTTAGTAAGAGTGCGATTTTCGTGGACCTGCGCAGCATGGCGTGTTGTGCGCCTTCTTGCTCGCCTTCCGTGCGTGGACAGCTAGTTAATAATATATATAACTTACAACTGAGTAGAGACAGAATACTACGGTTAAAATAGTTAGTATAAGGAATCTCATTTTCACGAGCTAAGCTATTTTTACTAAGACGGACCACACAAAACTGAAATCGATGAAATGAAGCTACCGCTACCGATACTTAAGCGGAAAGTCATGATTATGATACCGTGACATCAATTCGATTCCATTACAAATATTGATTATGATTGTGTTTGGTTTATTGTTTTTAAACAGCGTAATTTTACACTAGGTACGGGTTATTACAAGGCCTCTAAATATTTATTGAAATTGCTTCCACGAGTTCAACTTAATTTTAATTAAGATATAATTGAATAAATCAATCAATAAATCAAAATTTATTTTTTCAGTAAGCTTAAAATAAGCATTTTGAATCGTCTTAATTTAATTTTACTTCTATGGATGGATGGACAGGCATAGGAACCCACCCACCCACTCCTCCCATTCAGGACGTCTTTTAGCTGTGGAGAAGAACGGGCGCAAGAAACTCCACAGCTTTTAAATAATATAGAAGTAACGACATTTACAAAACAATAATGTCGTCGAAGAATCATACAATAAACAATTCATTATTTGTTGCTTGCATCAGAAGTAAGGTATTTTGGAATCTAGGCATCCATCCCTCTGGGGCATCTATCCGGTTTCACCCTAATTGTTAACAACAAATAGTTGTTCTTTACACTTAGTGGGATGACCCAGTTGTGGAACTACATACTTATCGCCAAACACTCTGCATTGCAAACTTAGTATTTAAAATGCAATCCGCTTATTAGTTGTTAAGCCTTACTAAGCTATCTTCGAATACAGGGCCACGTATAGGCGGTCCATTGTCGCAGACTGATTAAGCTATTCAGCGTTGGGACAATAGGCTTATTAACGACGTCACGATGCCAAGGCCCTATCTCCGAGCTGGGATTCTAAGCGGAGTAGGACAATTTAAAGAGCTGATCCGAATTTACAGATATTCCGTTGTAGACTCGAGATTTGAGTATCGATATTCGCTTTGTTAGTTATTGCCAGCTTTTAGACGAAATTCGGATTGTTTAATACTATTTGTTTACCGGGGTAGTAGCTTTTATGATGTGGCTCTCGTGTTACGTCTATTGTTTAGTTCATGATTAGTATTTAGCTTAGTTTCAGAGTACTACGGAATTAGTGGGTAACTATCAGCCGTCACCGTCTGCATGTTATGTTTTTACCATTCGAAATATATTAAAATTATTATAAGAAGAAAAGGTGACTATAGTTGTTTTATAGTAATAATATACTCAAAAACAAACTCAAAATTTCTTTATTTAACAAACTTAAAATAAGCATTTTGAATCGTCTAAATTTATTTGGATGGATAGGCGCCCGCCCACCCACCCCACCCATTCAGGAAGTCTTTTAGCTGTGGACAAGAACGGGCGCAAGAAACTCCACAGGGTTAAATAATATAGAAGTAACGATATTTACAAAACAACATGTCGTTACCAAATTATACAATCAGTTATAAAGTTAATGGATTAAGGAAAAAATATGTTTATTTTTATTTAATTTAGGCTACATAATGCGATAAAAGCTATGTTGGACTTTAAACTGTCCTACAACTAGACAATGCCTTCATCATTAAAATCGCAATATCACTATAGTAATTGTTGTGTACTTTCTTAATCACCAATCTTGCCCAATGCAGATGATCTCAAAACTAGGTTAAGGATCAAAAAATCCAAAACACATTTTGCCCTACTTTTTAGCAGTAAAACAATTTCCGCGTCGAGTAGCGGTGAAATAATTCTACCACCTCTTACCTTGGTTGTCGTAAAAGGCGACTAACGGACTAAAGACTTCACATACATCCAACAGCATAGAGCGGCGATGGGCTCGCCACCTGTCTGAGCACATGTGCAGTCCCTCTTTGGTAAAAAGTGGACTATGGTAAAGGACTAGTCTCTGACTAACCCTTCGGGGATAATAGTCGTGTCTATGTTTAAATGTAAACATACATTCATACATAGTCATGTAAAACAATTTAATTTAAAAAATGATTCAGGGAACACTGTTCTATTAAAAAGAGTATCTGCTTATTCGACGAACTTCATATAAAAACTATTACTATATTTCATCTCGTATTGTCAGTGACGTCAGTTCGAGTGGAAAAATTGGTAACCAAGCTAACCTAGAAAATTATTTCACCATGTATAAAAAAAGGTAGCGTTTACATTTGTTAAAATCAGAGTCGACGCAAGTTTTATTTCTATCTGAGCGGATCCATGGACTAACCCCAGACTGGTATTAGAACAAAATGACAAATGCCTTGCTGATGTTGCTTCACAAATGAAACCTCGCGATATTTCCCACGACTATCTCACAGTACAGTGTACAAACGGTAAAGTGAGTGCACGATTTAGTGCATTACCTGTTCGGTGTAAGGAAAAATATTATCTCCAAAAATAACCACTAATATATCTATAGTATTGATAGTGTATAAAAAGTTAGTAAATTTATTTATACTTTATTTAAAAAAATCTGTATTTTAATCCAAACGAACAAAAAGATATATTTTTTATATAATATAAGAAGGAGGCAAACGAGCAGGCGGGTCACCGGTAACTGGCAAGATCACTAACTCGTACAGTTTGTGATCTTGCCTTAGCACCATAAAGCTTCTTAAATAAAACATATAAGGTCACATTTTTATCAACTGCAAATAATTTGGCATAACATCTAATCATATCAGAGAAATAAGGCCATAGCATTTTTAAAATTTATTTATTTATTTATTCATTTACTTAAGATACAAAAGCAGCTTACAAACTAAAAAAAATACATATTATTACAGTTGAACAGAAAGTTTAGTGTAAATCTGAAAGCCTTATATTGTATACAACTTACAATTAAAAATTAGTATATTAAAAAGAAAAACAAAAAATAAAAAGAACAAGTACTAAGAATGTAATACTGTTTGAGTTATACCTAAGTATTTCGGGAAAGAGCATATTTAAATTGGTTTATGTTTTGATGGAAAATATCAAAAGACAAGTCAAGATCATTGTACAATTTACACATTCTATTGATGGGACCATTCCGAGTTACATTATTGTTTGTCAGTGGAATGCTGAAAAGCCGGGAGTTCCTTTGGGATCGTATGGGTGTATTAATAAACAACATGCTTAACAGACGCTCATTTAACAGTCCATTGGCCAGTTTATGTAATAGGCACAGGTCAGAAACTTTTCTTCTACTCTCGAGGCTTTTTACACCAAAGTAACATGTTCTGTTATTGTATTCGGGTAGAGTACGCCTTTTTCCTGTTCTTATTGCAAGGGATCGCAAGAAACAAGCTTGCACTGATTCTATCCTATTGATGTCGACATTATACACAGGCGCCCATACTGACGAACAGTACTCAAGTTGAGATCGCACAAGAGTATTGTACAACAACAAAAAGGTTGAAATTCGTTTAAATGGTTTGGAAATTCGAGAGATAAACGCAAGCATCCTCTTTGTTTTGCCTATTATATGATCATAATGGGTTTTAAATGTCAGCTTAGTATCGAACCAGACACCAAGATCCTTCACAACAGACACTCGTTGCAATGCCAATCCATCGACGCGATAATCAAATAGAAAGACATTCTGTCTTTTAGTGAAAGTAATATATTGACACTTATTAGCATTAAGATGTAACATATTTATTTTGCACCAGTCGCTTAAAATGTCTAAATTTTTTTGTCAGAAAGAGCAAAGGTCCCAGGTTTGACCCCTGAGGCACACCAGAAGGTAAAATAAAAGGACGGGACTCATAACCATACACAGCAACTAGCTGCGTTCTATTACGCAAATATGACTCTAACCATCTATGAAGACTACCATGAATGCCAAGATGATGAGCTTTGATTAGTAGTATGTGGTGGTAAACGCGGTCGAAAGCTTTTGAGAAATCAGTATACATGCTGTCAATTTGCATTTTATTATTAAGGTCTAGAAAGGTAATCTATGTAATTAATTAAGTTTTAGCTAGTTGATTTACCACTAATAAAAACCATGCTGTTTATCACTTACTATATGTTTAAAATGATTATATAAGCGGTCGTATACCAGACTTTCAAACAACTTTGCAAAACAGTTCAATACACTGATTGGAAGACAGTCGGAGGCGTTGCTTTTATCGCCAGATTTAAAAATGGGTGTTATTTTTGCCATTTTCCATAAGTCAGGGAAAATACCCTCCCGCATAGACTTGTTAAATACAATAGTCACAGGTGCGGCTAATGCTGAAGCACAATTTTTGATAAAAATGGGAGGGATTTCCTCAAGACCCGCGCCCTTATTTACTTGAAGCCCTCTCATATGACGAAGAACTTCTTCTTCAGTAAATGAAATATTGACCAGCGAGTAGTTTGAGGGGGGGAAATTAGGTGTATATGAAACAGCAGAAGCAGGGCCGTATAAGGAAGAGAAATATTCAGCAAAATATTTGGAACATCCGCGGCGTTATTGGCTCGTAGGTCATTGTAATATATGGTTTTAGGAATATTGTTTGTTGTTTTTTTAGATTTTAGATTTATAAGCCCAAAACGCTTTAATGTTTTGGGTCATATTATCTTCTATTTGGTCGATGTACTTTCTGTAACACTTTTTAATTTCCTTTTTAGACCATCTGCGCAACATTGAATAAGTATCATAGTCGCGAGGATTATGGTACTTTACATATAAGCGATGATATTTATTTTGTTCATTAAGATTATGAATGAGACCTTTAGAAAAACAACTAGGGTGTTGAGATTTTGCGTTATGACGTAATGGTGTATATTTCTCTATTATTTTTCAGATACAATTATAAAGATGATGTAGTATTTCGTTACAGTTCATTTCACCAGCCAACGCAATCCACGGTATACTTTTTAAATCAGAAATACACTTTTCGTAATCGGTCTTGCGAAAATTAAACTTACCTGAACTTACTTAAACTATACCCTGTTTCAAACATAAACTCAAAGGGCGGGTGGTACAATTATCCACAACACTAAGTGGTGTCGTAGAATACGTATAAGAAGAAATGGAATTATTCATTAAAACCAAATCTAGTACCTACGTGATTGGCCTGATTGTTAATTTTATTGCATTGGTTAAAACCATTCGATTCTATAAAATGTATCAAAAGCGTAGATTTAGGCGAATTCGTAATAAACGTGGAATCCAAGGTATGCCAGTTAATATCCGGTAAATTGAAATCACCAAGTATTAAAGTGGTACTGTCTTTTGTATTGGAAATTTCAGAACATTTAGTAAAAAAAGCCTCAAGAACTCTACTAGGTATGTAAGAGGGTATATATACAGTGCAAATATTAACCGTTTTTGATCCAAATGAAACGCGAATCCATATATCCTCTATTGAGCTCTGCCAAGCAACACGATGTTCCGCATTGAACTTTTTGGATATAGCGATCAGCACTCCACCTCCATGTGCCTTATCATATGTACTTTTGAAAACAGAATCACGATCACGTCTTACAACCATGTATCTATCATCAAAGAATTCTGTTAAGGTTAAGGCAGCCGCCCGGAATGCGGAAGGTGCGTGGTTCGATTCCCGCCTGAGGTTGTCGTCTTTTTTCAGTGTTTAAAATTTTTACTGAAGTATATTTAAGCGTTAATAAAACGCTAAAATATAAAACATTAATCAAAGAATTCTGATGACGAAACAGATTCCTCTAACCAAGTTTCACACAGGCAAATGACATCGTAATTACTACTCATAACAGAATTATAAATATCGTGCGATTTTGATTTCATACTTCTTATATTTTGATAGTAAATTTTTAACGCCATTAATAACAGAACAACAAACAATCAAATATAGTAGCCGTTCGACTTAAAAACTAAATTATTGCATAAGGTCTAGACTATTATTATTCTTAATGAATATATAGCGCGAGCTTTCATCTTTGCGTACGTAAACTCGACCAGAGCGAACCCAGACAAATTTAAATTCCTTTTCTTTGGCCTTCAATCGCGCGGCGGCATGTAGCGCTTTATTCGACGGTGAGAGGTGCTCCGAGATGTACACAGGTTGGGCATCGCCTGCAAGACCAATCAGTCTAGTATTAATCTTTGCACTTGGATGTTTCCTGTTGTAACGTGAAACAGATGAGATCAGTTCATCCCGCTGGCGTGGACTTTTCATTTTGGCAACAATTATAGTGCAGGGCACTTTACTCTCTTTGTTGAACTTCGCGACTCTAGTGACGTTTAAAATATCACTGTCTTCAGTTTTGAGGGAAGCGACATGCGCGATCTTAAGCACGATGTTGAATAATATTTCCGACTTGCTCTCCGTAACTCCATGTATTTCTACATTTGACTCTCTAAGTTGTTGTTCTAAGGTATTTATCATGTCATTTAATTTTTCAACATTAACTTGAGTATGTCGAAGTTCCGTTTCAAATCTTTGAGAGTCAACCATAATCTTATCAAGTTTGGGGCCAAATTCGTCGTACTGTTCACTTAGGAAGGTAACCGATTTCTGCAAACTCTGCAGCTATTCCTTGACTGGGGATAGTTTCAATTTCAGCTCCTGGCGTATGAGCGCGGGAAGTTCAGACTTTATTGCCGATATAATCTCGTGTCGCAGAAGGTCGATGGTATGGTGGCTGAGTCCTGCAACAGCTTCAATATTTCTTCCAGCCTCGGTCTCTATACTCTGACTCTCACAAGCTGAAAGAGAGAGAGGCTTCACTGGTGTTGTTGCTGAGTTGTTACCACCGCGCTTAGACTTTACGACGCAATCTGGGCACAACCATCCCTCTGCTATCTTCGATGTTGGTAGTGGTTTAGAGCTTTGAAAAGCCACGCACTTTTAATGGTATTTGCATAAGCATTTTGGGCATTTCACACGATTTCTTGAGATTTCATCATTGCAGCTACCACAGATATTAGGCATATTGATGAACTACTAGGAGTGCTATTTGTTATTATTTACCTAACTCAAGAATTATATTTAAGATGTGGCCACCCTAAATGTCTATGGTCCAGTGTCAATATTACATAAGATCCTGTCAATTGAGTTTGACAGGTAAAAATGTAAATTTTTGGGCGGTAGTATCAAGAGTGACACCCATAAAAATTTTATAATTATGGTGGTGGTAGCACTTTTATTAGCATAAAGAGGCGATTAGTTTTTACGGAAAATCCACTAAAACTTAGTTTCACATGAAGAAAACGCCAGATGCGGTGAATTAGACTACACTCAGTACTTATCACACACTTTCACTTTGTTTAAAAAGACTCAAACAGATTAATTCAAAGAAATTTATACAGGTTGATTGGACAGTTGTTTCTCTTTTTTTTATATATATTCAGGCTAGTTTTTATTTTTACTTTTCATTACAAAAATTCCTTTAATCAAATCAAAAAAAGGCTCCTTTTAATGAAACTACGGGCACGTGTAAGCGGTGTAGGCATTGCGGCCTCTCTGTTTCGGCTCCTTTGAATTGAAACTACCGAAAGTGCGTAAGGGGTGTATGTATTATTTTACATTTAATTGAAATGTCTTTAGGCGTTTTTCTTGAAAACGAGCTTATAAAAATTTAAGGCTTTTTCATAAAATAGTTTATTTATGTTGTCGAATTTATCCTTAAAATATTTGCGGTTGATAAAATGTGACCTTATATATTTAGTATATAACAAAAAACTGCAATGTCATGTAGAAAAAGAGAAGAACAAAGGGCTAAGTTACCTATATCTTATGATCAGATTATAGGTTTAATAATTAAAAAACTGTTTCCAATATTTCTCTTGCAAACCGAAGGGCGGAGCATGTCCAATTATTATTAGGTAATGTTGATTAAATTAAGACATGCTTATTTTAACTTATCTAATTTCTCAGTGATTGACGATTTCAATACCAATCCGCATTGAGCCAGCCTCCCCATCAGTTGATAGGCTGATGATGACGATGAAGAGTATTTCAAGTAACAACTTCACTTCGGTGAAAAATACTACCTTATTGTTTTACTGTTACTGCCACTCTCCGTTAACTGTCCCCTAGTTTTCTGAACCCGCATTATTTTCTTTTCTCCCTGCTTCATTTGTTTAATGGAAGAACATTCCACTGATTGAAGGTCTTTGCAAATAGAACTATGAGGGCCCGTAAAAATGCAAGATCCTCATATTTCAACCACCGAGACTATTCTTTCAGGCTTCCATTGGTATTGAATAGATTTCTATTAGCTATTAGCATTTCTACTGTTAATAAAAACTAAATGTATGGTATTGTTAAACTGATGCGATGATGGAGGCGCTGATAAAATCGGCACTCTGTGCCAAACGTTCAGTATAACAAATTGGATATTTATCAGTAAGTGGTCAAACTGCAGACAGTGTGTATGATTGATTACTAATACGAAGAATAAGTGTATATGAATATATGTACATACACATGTGTATAAATGTAATAAGTAGAATGATGACTCGATCTTTTCTTAAATAATAATATACATACATATAATCACGACTATTAACCCCGAAGGGTTAGTCAGAGACTAGGCAATGAGCAAAAGAAGTCCTCTGCTATAATCCACGTTTCGTATCGCCGCTCTGTGATGTTGAATGTATGTGCAGTCCTTAGTCCGTTAGGTGCCTTTTTCAACACCCCATGGAAGAGAGGGGATGGTAGTATTCTTTTACACGGCTTTATTAATAACTTTTTTATATACAGGACGACCCACATCTATGCCACACGGAGGTAAAGTACCTACCATAAATATTTTAGATACAACATTTTACTAAAAGAAGTCTTCATTTTGATTTTCAAAAAGCGATTTGAACAGCATATATTTTTTTAAATTATAACCTTGAATCGAAACTGTACCCTGAGCTTGTAAATAAAAAAACAAACACCTGTATTTTTGCTACAATATTGTATCTACAAAATTTAAGGTACTCCCCTCCGTGTGTGTACGTCCTGTATTAAAAAAAGTTTAATAGTTTCAGCTAGTCAACTCTAGCAATTCAGCTTGATAGTCAATAGTTCACGACATAATCGTCGCTGCTGTCGTATGCGCCATAGAATTCGGTGATGGCTTACTATTGGGCTGCAAACAAACGGCACACAATTATTTTGTACCTACCTATGTTTGTTGTTGTATTGTTAAAAATTTACACAAGCATCACACACTTTTATTTTATTTTACACTAGTGATTTTATATACAGACTGTCTGTCAAAATATCCGAAACACACTCTGCATACCTGTAGGCCTAGCATGCTCAAAATTTGATATGTCGCGGACGAAAGACGACAAATCATTTTAAGTTGTCATGTTAAGGTTTGTAGACAAAACTACCACAGTTTATGCATCATCATCATCATCATCAGCCTATAAACGTCCCACTGCTGGGCACAGGCCTCCTACGTGAACAATAGCACGTGGGGATATTGGGCCATCCATAACCCACCACGCTGGCCCAATGCGGGTTGGTGGGTTTTAACGACTGCCATCTTACGACAACAACCGGGACCAACGGCTTAACGTGCCTTCTGAAGCACGGAGGAGCTCGAGATGTTTTTTAATTTGGTCACCCATCCAGCGACCCTCCATTGCGAAGGTTGCTTAGCGGGCAAGATCGCGAGCCGAACGCGCTAGCCGCTGCGCCATCGAGCTCCTCGATGTTGCAGTTTATGCAAAAACTACTATTAGGTCTATTTTTGACATATTATGCAGAGTTCTAAGCGCATCCATGTGTCGTTAGTGCCGATAGACATTAGAGATAAATGAATAAAACGCGAGAAAAGGGGTCGAGAAGATTTCTCGTGTTGCCATGCTAGGCCGGCTGGGAATTAAACAGGTCTTTCGGATACCGGACCGAATGCCTTGCCCCTAGCCAACCGAGGCGTAAACCACTACACATACCTATGATAGTATAGTCACGAGCACAAATATGTAAACAATTGTAGCTCTTAATACAATGGAATAAGAGTCAAAGTGTATACATATTGGTGCTCGTGTACATACATAGATTCATAACTAATATCACTAAAGGGTTAGTCAGAGACTAGGCAATGAAGCCCGCAGAAGCAGTCCCCTGCCATAGTCCACTTTTTATTCTTTTTTTTTTCTTTATTTATGGTACCAACAGTCATTACAAAGAAAATAATTATAATATTTCTTACCTAATAGACAAATAGGACCGAGAAATACATTCGAGCTATTAAAAGATAACAAGCTTGTAATCAGCGGGAGCTAAGCCCAAAATATAAAGTAAAAAGAGAAGTGATAATATTCCAAATACAGAACAAACGCTTACAAACAAAACAAACTTAATGCTTTCAGAAAATAAAATAAAACTTAATAGGTAATCAAATTTTTAAATATAAAACATAAAAATAGGTAATTAATTTCCCACACCAAAAGACATTTGTAAAGACTGCAATGTTACTAGTACAAATTATAGTAAGATTCAAGATTCAAGATTCAATATCATTTATTCAGGTTAGGCCATGTTTAGGTTACAGCACTTATGAATGTCTATTATGCCATCGGTTCGTAAGTCTAGCTATGGGGCGGGAGCCTTGTACTGAGAAGAACCGGCAACAAACTCAGCAAGGGCATTTCTTTTCTCCCTTTCTTTTACAGCGTCAATTAGAATTGAAAAAGTAAGTAAAATTCAGTAAATGCATCTACAAGATATAATAGTAGTAAGTATAGGTATAGGACACACTTTTCACTAAATTACAACAGTTCTGCACTTGTGCTCCAGCATGACAGGTGGTGAGCCCATCGCCGCTCTATGCTGGTGGATGTATGTGCAGTCTTAAGTCTGTTAAGCCTTTTACGACACCCAAGGGAAGAGAGGGGTTGGTCTTATTCTTTAGTGGGCCGCTACCCCCCAGACTTGGAATTGAAACACGTTTTCAATGCTCAAACCCTGTTATTAATAAACGCTGATTATACACTTAGGACTAAATTGTTGCTGTCTCTATCTGTCTTCTTCAACAAAAACGAGACATTTGGCATTTTTTATTAAGAAGAGTGTTTTAGGTTAGTGTTATTCCGAGTATAGCGCATTGAAAGACAAAGACTTTTTATTTCGCTTGAATATGGTAGGTACATAAGTGCTATAGCTATAAATTAAGTTTACGTATTTGACCAGAAGCTAGTACGCAAAAATTAATTAAGCTATTCTTAAGCTTCAAACCTTCATCAGGTCAAAGAACAGGCTTGATTTTATGTGAACCTAATATAAAAGTCGCAAGATGCGGAACTAGGTAAGCGATGCGACGCAATAGATCATCTTGAGGTCTTGATGCCTTTTATAAGTGCAGACATTAATATAAAGTAAGCTCGTCAAACTTCACACTTAACCCTGACAAGGAAAAATTGTCTTTTGAAGACTAGGGCTGTCGCCAACTGCGAAAAATCGGATTCAATTCTATACAAAATAAGTACCTAGCTCTTCGATGTTGTAAAAGTCAGTCGTGTATGGGAGTATCATGAGATTGATTAGTATTTTTAAAATATAACATCAATTTAAGACATTTACGTACTTAATGGTTTAAGATTTTCCGGTTTGTGATAGCAATATTAGGTATTTTCAGGTCTAAATAATAAAAAAAAAAGTTTTGTCAATAACAAGTAGAAAGTATATGTGGAGAGAGAGAACTGGAAGGAAGTGGGGGAGATCTTTGCCCAGCAGTGGTACACTATAGGTTAATTTAAAAAAAGTAGAACGTCTAAGTTAATCCTAATGTTATAAACGCGAAAGTTTGTATGTATGGATATTTGTTACTCTTTCACGTAAAAACTACGATTAGGATGAAATTTGGCATACAGATAGTTTATAAGCTGGATTAACACATAGGATACTTTTTATTCAGATATTCCCACGGGAACGGGAACCACGCGTGTGAAACCGCAAACGGCCGCTAGTTACAAATAAACGTCTCGGTTGCAAAGTGGTAAAGCGCTTGGCCTGAATGTCTGAAGCTTTCGGGTTGAACTCCTAGTTAGGGCAAAATGTGTTTCATATTAATTGATGCATAGCCCGTACTTGTGATCGCCAACCCAATGAAATAAAATAAATCCGCAAATGCCAAACATAGTGATTACGACAATATGAATCATTTGTAGGGATGACTTGGGCCTTAGCTCAGCAGTAGGAACATTTATAGGCTGTACTGTAATTTAGTTATTACACAAAACAAAAGTTATAACCCAAAAGTCTCAGCTTACCTGGTTGATTAGATATTGGAATACATTTACGTTTAGAACACACGCTCACGACTTAGCCTATATTGACTACTAGCTTCTGCCCGCGACTTCGTCCGCGTGGAATAGTTACTTTGTGCTCCGCTCCAATAGGAGACTCCAAAACCAAAAGGTCTTAGCGTTATGATAATACATATATATAATATATATGATAATAGCCTATATCCTACCTCGATAAATGGGCTATCTAACACTGAAAGAATTTTTCAAATCGGACCAGTTGTTCCTTAGATTAGCGCGTTCAAGCAAACAAACAAACTCTTCAGCTTTATAATATTAGTAATGAAAGTGATAACTCTTTGTGCGCTCTGGAAACAAACGTCATTATGCGACGCGTACGGAAATTGTCAGAATTTAGAATTAGAAATACAAGCCCGGGACACTTTTTAGTAGGGCCAATATAGCTGTTCAGTTCGGTCTCTATGTGTTTTCCTTTCGCTGCATTGGAATGATACATTTTAAAGACCTACTACTACTCGCGTTTTATTTACATTTTACCTGACGTCGGACGCGTAACGATCGCATACTTCTGTCTTCTTCTATCTAAAAAAACGTTTGAAAACATGCTTTATCGCGACGCCCCTGCCACAAAAATTACATGATTAATCGTCGAATCATAGCATGAAATACAGTCTCCCAAGACTGACATTTCCATATTTGATGCGAGCCAGATGTGTTACTAGACAGTTACTAATTAACTGCGCGGGCATAGATCAAACGTCGCGCGTCGTCGCCCGATGACGGGGAACGTTTGATTGAGTATAAATCAGGGGAGCGGTTTTGTATCAGACTTTCGACGGTTTCAATGCTTTCCAATAAGAGATTGTGTTTATACTCGCTGTGGTAAATAAATAAATAATGAAATCTTGAAGAAAATAAAACGTTGAAAAAATGACCTCAGATGGGAATCGAATCCATGTCCTCCACATTCCAGGCGGCTGCGTTGACCACTCCGATACCGAAGTATTTAGACCTGTCCAAATTTTTCAACGCTTTGTACATAATGAAACCAGTTTAGTTTAGACAAATGCCATTTATAATGGATGAATAACAAAAGTTCCTAACAGCTAAGATATTACTAACCTAACTATTTAGTATTACTAACCTGAGGAACTATGTTCATTTGTTAGCACTATTTTGCTAAGTGCAAGAATTAAGTTTTTTTCTCCTTTAAAGAGACTGCTATCAAGGTAGAATATACACCGTGACTGGCTAGACGACGGACGCGTTAAAAGAGGTGTATAAGAAACCACTACCTGTTCCATTAAAAATGAAAAAACACCACCTTAACTTTTTACTTTTTTCCTAACTGAAATGGTTTATCTGCTTATTTACAATTTACTACGCGCGCGAAATTACCTACACTACACACGCACAGCCAACGCCGCCGCGCGAACAACGCCTCCCTTACTCGTGCGTGTAGTACATGCGAAATGCAAAAAGTTTAATTTTTTAAAAATGCATAATAACTCGCGTGTTTTAAAATGTGCTAGAACCTTTTTTAACTAAAAGGGATGTAGATAAATTACTAGTTTACCTCCTTAAACGCGTCCGTCGTCTTCCTTGTCACGGTGTACAGGTTTGTTCCCGTGATTGTACTCGTACCTATGTGTGATGAAATTGTAAACGTGATTAATGTTTCTTATATTAGAAAAAAGGTATTTACAGCAATGACGAGGTTTATACTCAGAAGTAGGTAGATAGGTAGGCTAGCTAACCAGCCTTGTAACGTATTTGTCAACAAGAGATTCTAAACAATCCAAAAATTAATAACTCTAATATACTTCCCTGTAAAACATAGAAATAATCTAAGCTAAACTGATTATATCGAAATCTAATGTTTGCACATAATATATTCGTTTTAGATATATAAACTATTATTTCCGATAGTTCTTTTATCTGACCGTGCCGCGTAGCGGTAGAAGAATACTACCACCCCCTCTCTTCCCTTGGGTGTCGTAAAAAGCGTCTAACGGACTAAAAACTGCACATACATCCACCAGCATAGAGCGGCGATGGGCTCACCACCTGTAGTCTTTATTATTATGTATGTATGTATGTTCTTTTATCGTATAGATTAGCCATTGTTTCTCTGGCGACCCTTTATTATCATAAGTGAAAGCCTGCCCGCGCCTTCGTCCAGGCTAACTTGGAAACACCGACACACTATAGCCATTTTGTACAAAATGTCTACAAATTATAAACAAAAACCATCCTTAGTAATCGCTCTATCTGTTGGTGAAATTTGCTTAAAAATCCATTTAGTGGTTTAGAAGAATAAAGCGGAGCCACAGACACAGGAAAACGGCACCGGCAAATATTTTGAGGATAAATTCAACAACATAAATAAACTATTTTTAAGAAACAAATAAATAAAATTTGTTTATTTCATACAAATTCAGTACAAACAATAATCTAAGGTTGGGACCAACCTAGTAAGTATAATAATAATACTTGTTGGAGGAGGCCCCGCTCTTCCATAGCAATATATGAAAAAACCTTAATTTTTTGTACGTTTAAATACGAAAAACGCCAAAAGACATTTCGATTAAAGTGAAATAAAACACCCCTTAAGCACTTTAGGTAGTTTAAATTCAAAGGAGCCGAAACAGAGAAGCCGCAATGCCTACACCGCGTACACGTGCCAGTAGTTTCATAAAAAGGAGACTTTTTTTTATTTGATCAGTGGATTTATTGTTAGGAAAAATAAAAAACAGCCTGATTTTTTTTTAAATGCTAGGGCCTTGTTTCTTTGATCTAATTAGATGTTTTGTCAAAATATTTGCAGTTGATAAAATGTGACCTTATATAATATGTAGTTCGGTTCGGTAGTTCATGAAATAACACTATTTCGGAATAACGTTTTACTACAATTTTTATTGTATGTTATTTACAGCACAAATATTAAAATAATATACCTAGATATTGTGTTGGGACAGCCCCAGGTAGTAATGCAATACGCGAGTTTAAAATGGTTCGCTCTTTTCCAAGATTTTAAATTAAATAAATATTTAAACTTGTTTATAATTAGTTAAAGGACAGTGAACTACATTAATTTTTTTGGTATGTATAACATTGTATTTGATTTTGGATATATTGTAGTTATTTATATTTATAGTTATTGTAGATAATATATTTAACTATTTTCAATTAATTATTGTCTGTTTCTTTGACTAGGCCTTTTTGAGATAACGGAAGCAGGGGCCGTACGTAACGCGTTACTCTCGTCTTCCGATGCGGGTCGGCGCTTGGTGAAGAGGACAGAAATATTATTTCTTTGGTGAAAAGGCTTTCTTTGGAGATTACATTAATTTCGCTAAAAACAGATTTTACTTTGTATTAAATTGTAATTGTTAAATATGTAGCTACAATCATCTGTTCTAATTACATTAAACATTTTGAGACAATCCTTTTAGAAATTTACTAAATGAATAAATTTATCATATTCTTAATATCTTATATTTTAGCGTTTTATTAACGCTTAAATATACTTAAGTAAAATTTAAAAACCGGGCGGAATGCGGAAGGTGCGTGGTTCGATTCCCGACTGAGGTTGTCGTCTTTTTTCAGTGATTAAAATTTTACCTGATCATATTCTTCTTTTTAAGTATTATGAATGAATCTCGTAAATTGTTCTGATTAATATCTTCAATAACTATACACGACAAGATGACATAACTTGTCGTTATGTCGCTGGCATCCTGTTTCGAAATGATGCAGGAACACATCGGAACACATAATCAATTACCAACGTGAAAGGTTTTGACGTATGCCAAATGACAAATAATTGTGTCTGACGGAGTGCTTGGCAACTTCACTGCAAGAACAGTGACTTTTTCTATATACATACATATAATCACGACTATTATCCCCGAAGGGTTAGTCAGAGACTAGGCGATGAAGGCAGCAAAAGCAGTCCTCTACCATAGTCCACTTTTAACCAAATAGCGACTGCACATGTGCTAAGCGTGTAATCCTATCGCCGCTCTAAGCTGTTGGATGTATGTGCAGTCGTTAGTCCGTTAGTCGCCTTTTACGACACCCAAGGGAAGTGAGGGGATTGTAGTATTTTTTCACCGCCACGCGACACGGTTATTTTTTTAGACAATATAAATAATAATGACATGCAAATTCATCAATTACATCTGTTTTCCAAAAGGGTATTTAGAGACCACAGCTTTCCGTTTGCTATGCTGCTTTCAATTTACTCTCATATAAAATGCTCATCCGTTTTGGATAACTTTGACCTCACTTGTCATATGAACGTTTCTGTGTTCTACACAAAAATACCAAAACTTAATAAGTTATAAGCACGAAACACAAAGAAATGGGACAATAGACAAAAAAACGGCATTTTTTATAAAAAACTTCAAAGTACTAAAACTTGAGAACGATAAAGTTCAGTAGTGTTCAGTAGTCAAATCAGTCAGAAATGATTTTTTTTTTATATAAGAAGGAGGCAAACGAGCGCCGCCCATGGACACCCGCAAAACCAGAGGAGTCGCAGATGCGTTGCCGACCTTGAAGAAAGGAATAGGGTTAAGGAAGGAATAGGAATTGTGAGGGGGGAGGGGCCTCCGCAACTCTCACTGGCCGGACGTAGCACAACAGCAAAAAGTGCCATGTATTTCACGCCGGATATTCGTGGGTGGTATTACACCGGGCGAACCGGCCCAATGCGTGCTGCAACGCAGCGTGGCTCTACCACTCAGTATATAGAGAGTGATGGAAACTACATCCCCCTATAGGACATAGGTCGACTTAACCTTTAACGGTGCATATTTTATAAAGAAACAGCTTTCCAATTGCAGTACTTTAATTTAATTTACTATCATTCTTCAAAATACATTTACATGTAGAATAGACGTTCACATTTTTATTATGTTCATCATATAACTGGATGTAGAAATAAATTAGTGATACACAACGAAGTGAGACACAATTCTCATTAAATGTAAACGGATCCGTTCAATTGGCGCTCTAATGAAACCCTTTTTATCATTGCTCACTCGATCCTCTTCGGCCTTTCGCAGTCACAATTAAACCTAAAGGACTGAAATGAAGCATAAAATCGTCGGACACACAATTTTGCCAAAGTAACAGGAATTGGGTCAAACTCCTCGAGTTGCTTCTGCTAAGCTGATTTGACATTCGAATATGAAAACCGATGGACTCGCCCTGAAGGATTACCTTTTGCTCTTGCGGAGTCGGAGAATGTTTTCGTTAATCGCACATTTTGAGAAATCTTCTTACTGCGACATGATTTAGCCTATTTGTAGTACCTATACTTTGTAATGAAATATCGAACTCTTTAATAATTTTTTAAAAGACATTTATCCTGCACTTAACGGGCTAGGAACTGCCACTTTTATATGTCATCACTTACAACCTATCTGTAACATCTTTTTAAACCTGTTTTTTGCAATGAACCTTTTATTTGCATTAAGTGTGTTTAATGAGTGTGTTGTAATAAAAGTGACCCTCTTAGATAAAATAGTAGTAGGTATCGAAGGCGACTTATATAAGCTGTTCTATCCATCTATCTATCTAATACCATGTTTATATCGAAAGGAGTCCAACCCAGGACATCTGGGTCTGACACTTAGTGGTCCAACCACTACCTGCACAGACCGGTGGTAAAATGTTCTCTTTTATTCTCACAAACGTAGTTTGAGGGCAAGCCACGCAACTAAGCCCCGCCAAGAGTACCGATTCAATATTTTATTTAAGTACTTGCTTACAAGTTACACAAAAAGCACTTTTTACCGGACTGTACTTACACAAAGTTTGCCATTCACCTCACGTCCAAGAAAACATTGCAATTTTTATAACACAACCCTCTAATGCTAGGGGAAATTTTGCAGGTAGTCAACTATAAAAGTACACGTATGGGCGATACGGTCCATAATTGAATTGTAAGCTTTATTATGAAAGGCTTTGCGAAACTTACATAGGAATTTGTTAGTTTCAGGCATTTCATGTTGCCGTAATAAATAGAGAGCGTTATCAGAATGTTTCTCGTTTTTAGTGACATAAAAATAAATTTGGTAATTTGGAGAATAACATTACATCATACGACTAGTATTCCCGAGAGGTAAGTCAGAGGCTAGGCAACGCGAACCGCAAAAGCAGGCGACTACCATAGTCCACGTTTCACCAAATAACAACTGCACATGTGCTCAGCGAGATAGGTGGTGATGAGCCCATCGCTCTACGCTGTAGGATGCATGTGCAGTATTTTGTCCGTTAGTCGCGTTTTACGACACCCAAGGGAAGAGATGAGTAGGTAGAATTCTATTGATGAGCCGCCACTACTTACACACAGCTGAATATAATTAGAGTTACATTTACTAGGGCTCAGGGTCAGCAAAGAATGTATTATACCCATCCTATAATGTATTATACCCATCCTATAATGTATTATACCCATCCTATAATGTATTATACCCATCCTATAATTAAGACTACGCGACACGATATGACTTTGTGATGTCACAGTACGACTTGACTAATTATGTGTGTTCTAAATAAATAAATATAAGATTCCTCTTTTGTCAGAAAAAGACAGCCGACATTTTAATCTGACAAAAGCGGAATCCGACCAAAAGTCCGTTTTTGTCAGAAAAAAGAGACTGTAATTTATTCGGACCAAAAAGGAATCTGAGGATAGTGTCCTAGATCAAGAATACTATCACCCCCTCTCTTCTCTTAGGTGTCGTAAAAGGCGACTTACGGACTAAACACGGCCTGCACATACATCCAACAGCATAGAGTGGCGATGGGCTCATCGCCTGTCACGCTGAGCACATGTGCAGTCGCTATTTGGTGAAAAGTGGACTATGGTAGAGGACAGCTTTTGTGGTCCTCATTGCCTAGTCTCTGACTATCCCTTCGGGGATAATAGTCGTGATTATGTATGTATGTATACTTAACAAAGTACAATAGCATTTGCCGTTAAGTTAACCAATTTTATCATGAAGGATAAAAATATGTACACAAAGACGAAAATTAAAACGATCATTATCCTCGCGAACGGTTTTCGCATAAACTCTCAGCTCGATCCATCTAGTCTGCCGATACGTTGTTCCACGAAACAACTTACAAAGTAATCGCATGCACTTAGCTGATTAACAAACATCCTTTCGGCTGCGGTTTTTGTTGGCGGTAAAGGAATTAATGCAATTGGATGGCGCGGAAAAGTTTGTAGGAGAGGATTGGCAGCCTCAGCGTATACGAGCATAAGAAGCGTTTGGCATGGTAGCTGTAATCAACCGTTGTCTCGAAACATGAAGGAATTGCTGGAAAAAATGTTATATTCGTATAATAAACAACGCAAGAGAAGTGTGTTACGATCGTAAGAAATAGAAAGTAGCGGTGAACGAATACGGTAGTATTCCCCTTTCTTCCCTTGGGTGTCGTAAAAGGCGACTAACGGACTAAAGACTGCACATACATCCAACATCATTAAGCGGCGATAGAATCACCATCTGGCACGCTAAGCACATGCAGTCGCTATTTGGTGTAAAGTGGACTATGACAGAGGACTGCTTTTGCTGTCATTGCCTAGCTCATTGCCTAGCTCTGGCTTACCCTTCGGGGATAATAGTCGTAATTGCTATACGTATGTGTTTATAAGTATATGTGAGATCTTATGTAATTATGTGTGTCTTCTTCGATAAAGTCTACACTGAAAGAACAAAAAGGTTGATTTTGCACGGGTTGGCGACACATTAGTTGAATTAACAAAGTGATGGGTTAAAGCAACATGAACAAATTGTTGTTTTCACAGAAAAGTTTTTGTTGATATGAAAACAGTTGTTTTTACTTATTTGTACATGTTGGCGTAACAATTCATGCATAATTCAATAGGTAATTGTTGATTTTACTGTTCAAGTTGTTGAAATAACCACTTTTAAAGTTAAATTTACAAAATAAATACGTTAAAACAACAAAAGATATATGTAATAAGTTCAAATTACCGTAACTGATCAACAATACAGTTTTCGTTCATTCAACAAAACTCAAGAGTAGGTGCAATATTAACCCTAAAATTTTGTTGAAATATGGTAAACCCAACTAATAATTTCTTTCCGTGTACTAAGATAACATGGTTATTTATTTTATAACATTTTGTATTTGAAAAGCACAGAGGATCTAAAACAAATGACGCACAACAGTATTAAAACTTCAAAATTAGAGAAAAAAAACGTAAAATGTCAAAATTAAAGAAAAAAAAAGTCAACAACCCCAAACGAGTTAAACGGCAAAAATAACGCGGACCTCTTCAGTCTCCTCTGCAAGAACCTCAAGTGGTTGGAACGAGCATTTATTGCTGTAATGAGTCGCCATCCGGATTCATTTCGGCAAGAGCGTGGCTATCGTCGCGATTGGTCGTATCCGGGTAAGCTTGGAGCCGGGCCAGCAGCGCTCCCGGGTTAGCCTTTAAAAGTTTTTGTGTATAACTACTTAACGGTTTATGTAGGACTTTTATAATTACAGGTACAAACAGGGTTTACAAGGAAAGACCTCGGCGAAGGTATTTCGACCAGCCCCCTTACTCTCGAAACCGATGGCTATTGGATCGGATTGGTATTGTGAAATTTCGTACTTTTAAGTTACGAAACCAGCGCTAATTTGCATTCTTATTGGGTGAACGAAATGGCGTTGAGTTTTGTATTTTTTTCACTCAATATCCGCGCAATATGAATCCATATTCCGTAACTTATGAGTACGAAACTTCACAATACTAATCTCGATCGATTGGGATCGGTTTCAAGAGTAATGGGGCTGACCAGTTCTAGTTAAAAGTCAGGTCAAAAGTACCCTAAATCGACGAGAATATATGAAGGACTTTAGGAGCTTAAATAAAGCAAATGCGGGTTGATGGGTTTATTTACATACGAGATGTCGAGATTTTTATACATGTATGTCAGCATTACATAGTATACCATTAACCTTTAGTGTAGCAAGTGACTTGTGTCAAGAAAAAAAACAAATAATAATAATTTGTGTATCATTACAATAACATCTGTTATCCTCTTAATCTAATTACAATTAACAATGTAGTCTAGAGTATGAGGTTTACGTTAACAGTTGTACTGCAGTGCGATTCTCTAAGTTAAAGCATAGTAGAATAAAAGAAGTATGTTAACTTCATACATACGCACCGAGCGCGGCTTGTATGTGAGCGCGGCCGAGTTTATTGATGTTAACGATACCAGTCGCGCGCGGCCGTACGTAATGGGTATTTAGGCTGGTTTCACAGTCACGCGTTTGACCAGCGCCGGCCACACGCGCGCGCTACACTACATAGTAGTTGCGCGTTTGAACTGCGTGATGACTATGAAACGCAACTACAATCTAGTGTAATTGTAAGCGCGCGCGTGTGGCCGGCGCTGGTCAAACGCGTGACTGTGAAAGCAGCCTTACTCATGTGGTAATGGCGCGCGCGCCTGCGTGTTTCGTCGCTGCGCCCGCCGCTGCCGCTCGCAAAGCGACAGCCCTAAATGTTTAGGCATTTATCGCTCGCTCGGGGGCCAAGTCAGCGTGCTTGATTTATTCTACTATGGTTAAAGCCTTGGTAGCAGCGGCTGCCGCAGCTCTGAGAATTGACTCTGTCTCTTTCATATTCATGGAATTGGAAAGAGGCAGCAGATCATAGCCATGCGTGCAGCGTCTGTATCGCTTAGAGAATCACATAGCTGGTATAGACCGGGTCACGCACAACTGCCAAAAAGAAAGCTGTGGCCTATTACTCAGGGAAGCGGGCGATCTATTAAAACTCTTGAACAAATTCACTTCCGATCCTCTGTTTATATAGAAGGAACTGAGACTTCATTATGCAAAGTCGTATGCGATATCGGTTTAATCTAAACAACTCGGTGCCTTACTTAGGCGAGTCCCGGGCAACTAACCTGATTGGTGTCGCCAAGTTGGCTGGAGCCGCGCCAGCCCCGGATTAACTTCTGAAGAATTCCCTGTCTACTTAGCCAGCTAGCTGTCGGCCAGGTTAAAAGTTTCCATGCAAATAGGATCGCTGGTGACGAGGAAACGGAGTTTCCGTGTTGTGTATGTATTTCGTTGGGTGTTGATTTTCCTTTGCTGCCGTGAACATTTAGTTTCTTATTTAAAGTAAAAATCAAGCAAAATAGCCATAGAATACAATAATATAAATAAAAATTATAATGAAATTATATAAGTACCTAACATTATGCAATTTGTGCATGCCTTGCATGCAATGCATTAAGTGATGCTTCATTTTTTTCTGGAAGTAATGGTATCTCTTTTTTAGTAACAAACAGTTACATTTTTTAAAATATATATGAGGTAAACAAAAAATAAAAAGAATAATCTTCTCTCGATCTCGATACTTAAAGTACCTACATACGTAGCGCTCTGGAGTTTCTCTTAGTATTTTTTGCTCCAAAGTAAAGCACTGCTCCTACTTAGCGTTAGCCGGGCGTAAGCGTTTCCCCGACGTAGGTACGCGTACGCAGCTTAACGCCGCATGTACGAGTGTCGCTTTACTGTCGGCTGGCAAGTTCGTACGTGACAGTCCTGTGGTCTGCGGGCAACGGAGAAGGGGTAACATCTGCACACAACTGACGTTCCTACTACGGGACTCTTCTTTCCCGCCCCCGCAACCTTTCATCCCCCGTCTCACAGACCATGGGAGAGTCACGTATGAATTCACCGGCCTATAGTCTTAAGTCCAAAATCCCTTGCACACCGCGTCGTCTATTGGGCACAGGCACGTGCTTGGCAGGCGGTGCGCTTTATACGAAAACTTCAGCAAACTGGTAAAGCGACTGTGTCCCTGATAGTACGCAGCGTCCATGCTGTTTAAACGTCGGAGGAACGTGCACGCCCCACAAAAGCTAAAGTGTGATCAGGGCCTAAGGGAGAACCTTAAGAGTGTGTCGTAGCGGTGTGCCTAGCAAACACGATTATTATAGGACATGCCTGAAAAAAAACTTATTGGATTATTTTTGTACTTAAGAAGTTCTCTGTGATCTGCTACGAGATAGGACACGTATTATGATTATTGCTCAACCTAACACAGGTCGGAAGCAACAAAACTCTGCTGGAATACAGGTTACTAAGTGAAGGACAACTTTGCTGATTGAAGACTCATGCACTCTGGCACTGTGCCAACCCAAGATTAACTTTTAGAGAATTGTACGCTGAAGGTGGAAGGCGAGTTAGAATCATCAATATCTCAGGACTCTTCCAATCGTATAGGAGCAGGGTTACTATCGTAAAATGTGCAGCTTTCGCTACCTTGGTTTCCAGAACGGGTATGACCAAATCAAAGACGAAGTCTAATTTTTTGTTAAATGGGGGTTAAAGTTACTCGCGTCCGTAGGTTTACCCTTGAGACCATACACGTGACCCCTGGGTGGTGCTAAATGAGTGACACTGACTGAGTGGTAGAGCCACGCTTCGTTGCAGCACACATTGGGCCGGCTCGCCCGGGGGTAATACCACCCTCTCACGAATATCCGGCGTGAAATAATGGCACTTGGTAGTGTTGTGTTTCATTCGGCCAGTGAGTGTTCCGGAGGCACCTTCCCCCCTTCCCTCACAATTCCTATTCCTTTCTTATAGGTCGGCAACGCACCTGTGACTTCTCTGGATTTGCGGGTGTCCATGGGCGGCGGTGATTGTTCTCCATCAGGTGACCAGCCTGCTCGTTTGCCTCCTTGTATAAAAAAATGTAAACTATTGAATCTTCAAAAATATAATAATTATCTTTATCATTGAAATGTTGCATTCACAATGCTATATATATATAAATATAGGATAAAATGTTTACTAGAAAAAAAATCAACCAGTCTCAGGAAGCTCGAATTGGATTCGAACACATGACCTTTGGATTGCCGGTCCACTGCTCTACCCGCTAAGCTTAACCGCTGTCTTGCAGCGTAAATATAATAATAATTGAACCGAGTTACCTCTGAACTTCTGGATAGTGCAATAAGCCTTTACTTCAGTAGTATAGCGATTAGATCACCGGTTTATTTAAACCAAAGGTACCGGGTTCAATAACCAAGGAGTACTTCGTATTGTACTCGCTTTGATTGGTAATGAGCCCATTCATTGACCGCCGCGCAAGTGTAACTAGCACCATATTATCTGCCCCCATTTCAACAGCGTATGATAACGTTGTTCTGATTATCATCAGCCAGAAAACGGCCCAGAGCATAGGAAGTATAAATATTAGTCCGTTAGATAGAGTTATATAAGTAGTTAGCACTCAAGATCTGGACCTTTGGGTCAAAGGCCATTGGTTGACCTTTGGCTAGACAACAGTGGCCACTACGTAAATTATGACAGTTTTGAGTGAGAGTTCTTAGCCGCTTTATATGTAGTTTCGTCGCCAACACCACCTCGTCTCCTGCATGACAACAAAATTAGACTTGTGTTTGTTGATTCCCGAAGCTGCAACAACAATGGCGTCTTAATTCTTGGATACATGCCAGCTGCCGTATTAACTTCTAAGGAATTTAGCGAATTATCAGACACTAGTAATTGCTAGATCAAACGTTTATAGCCAGGTTACTGTGTGACGTAAACTTTGTGTTTGTTAACATTTAACATATTAAGGCTTTTTTAATTTTTCAAATACATTCTTAACATGCTACTGTGATTTGACCACAATCTAACTAGACGTTAAGCAAAGACGTAGAATGCTAAATGAGATTCTTGCCAAACCCTTTAAGTTTCAGTAAATACATGGAAGATTATTGAGATCTCATACGGACTTCTTGGGAGCATTTGAAAAGTGTTTTAATGTTTGGGTTCATAAGTTCGTTAATACTCATGCACGTTTACGATCATTAAACCACTACATTGCATTAATATTCGACCAAATATAAATTTGACAAAAATAAAACAAAACCGCTAACATGTAACGCTATACTTTCTGACCATGAAGTAATTATATGATATCTCGTTTTTAATAAGCTATTATAAATGTGACATTTTTAAAAACAAAACAGTTAGTACATACGACAACTACTTTCCACAAAATTTAAAAAAGACAATGTACCCCTTTGTCTCGACGGAGAATAAAGATTGAGAATCGAAGAAGCGAAGTAAAAAAAAGCACCGTCGCCACCTGCCTCCCCATAACGTAATGAAGCGCGGTTTATAGCTGAACGGCATTAAAGCTTGGATCCGGAGGCTTTACGGGCTGCCGAGGCACCGCGGTTATTTGTGCAGACAGCGCGAAGCTTAGACGGCTTTGTATTGGATGATCGCGGGCGCGATTGATCTGCCGACGCTTTGTTTAGGTAATTTTGGAATAATCGAATGTTCTGCAGATCTGGAGATTGTTGCTTGAAGATTATGCCTTGACGGATATCGATGGTACGGAACAATGGCGGCCGGTTGTTATTTGCATTGGTAGGGTTCGCAACGATGTCAGTGATCACTTTAGTATTAAGTCAAAGTACTTTATGTTGACAAGGGCCTGTCACATACCACTGTTTTAATTGGTAAGACAAAGTCATAATAATACATCACGTTTTTGTTAAGAAATAGCTTTATATCACAGAATCAGTTGTGAGAGCTTTCAGTTTTAACTTAACTGTTCGGTGTTATATATCTAAATCTTTTTAGGTGTAGAACTTGAACTGTTTGTATGTAGTGACTATACTATTTAGTAATGTATTCCACAATGGTTCGGTTGGTTTAACTAAACTTCCAGACACTTTGACTAAACATAAATTTGTTCATTAGTTGAAAATAACCCTAAGATATAGGTGTTATAGCTCTCAACTATATTATTCGTTTTAGGTACTGTAGCTGTTTGCTTCAGATGTAGTAACCGCCAGCCTTAGGTACTATAGCTTAATATAATTTATTATTGAATTGGAATAGCCCTACCAATATAGGTGTATTAGCTGTCTTATGCCAGCTTGATCACTGTAGCTGCTAGCTTTAGGTACAGCAGCTTAACTTACTTGGTTAGATTACCTGTATCAAATAGGTACTGCAGCTGTCTAGTTTATACAAAACACCGGTACATATTAGCGCCACTAATGAAAGTAATCATTTCTAGTAAACGGAGATAAGTAATCAAATTCTGCTTTAATACTTTTGTGTAAATAATCTAAAATGTTATTGTTTTGTTTATTTGAGAGGATAACAACAACACATTTTAGGCATTTACTAAATAATGCAATAATACTTTTTATTAAAGTGTCAAAGCAAAAATAGATTTCTGAACTCCGTTTACTAGAAATGATTTTTCATAAATGGCGCTAGTGTGCACCGGTGTTTTGTACAAAGGGCCAAACCACAAAAGGCGCCGCAAATGAAAAAAGTTACAGCTAGTGAAAGGTGACGAGTAGGTAACTAAATTATGCTTACCGATCCCCTCAAGAGGCCAATTAATTAAATTAAACATATTTTCGTTTAGTTTAAAACTTAAACTTTTACGTTTTCAAGCATATATTTAAAGGTGTGGCCGTTTTAGTTTATACAAGTTTTAAAACTAAGCGATAACATGTGCAAATGAAAAAAGTTACAGCTAGTGAAAGGTGACGAGTAGGTAACTAAATTATGCTTACCGATCACCTCAAGAGGCCAATTAATTAAATTAAACACATTTTCGTTTAGTTTACAACTTTAACTTTTACGTTTTCAAGCATATATTTAAAGGTGTGGCCGTTTTAGTTTATACAAGTTTTAAAACTAAGCGATAACATGTTAGAGAATGAATTTATTTTGACGTAAGAATACTCATTGACGTCTTGAGGGGATCAAATACTTAAGTATAAATTTATTTAGCCATCTTCGTCGTCATCATTTATCACAAGCACAGATTAGGTATTTTAATGGTGCCACAAGGCCACAAGTCTTTTCGTCCGAGCCCCAACCTTAGGAATAATTAACACAACTGTTATTTTCTGCAACTTCAGTCAAATTACAGCGCGCGAGTCCAGCGTCCGCTCGCAGTTTCAAACGCAACCAATACATAATGGAGTGCGCGCAAGCCACGAGCGAGACGGGATCGGGCGAGGCAGGCGGGGGCAGAGAAGAGTTGAGTTGAGACAGCATAAACTTTGGCAAATTTAGCTATACTTTAGTGGTTACTTACCTAATTTTGTGCAATACAACAAATTGTTATGGAAAAATATGTTATACAGATAGTCCCCCACCGTTTGGTTATTTGAACAAAATATTTAACTAAATCAAACGTTTAGTACATAATATCTAAATAATTTGGAAAGTAATAAATATACTTGTGGTACTAGAACGAAACATTTTTAGTAAAGTACTTAGGGTAAATTGACCAACCCGATTATTTTATTTAGGTAAGTATGCTTTTATTAAGCTATTAATAAACTTTAGATACAGTAGCTCAGTCAACATTTACTAATTAATGACGGAATCTGCACCTAACCTAATTTAGGAACTTGAAGCTGAAGTTTAAGTAAAGATAACAAAACTTCAATTAGCTGAACACTGAACTGAACTTAGATATCTCATTTTTTTCAGTGTACTTATCACCATGACAGTTTTAGAGTGGACTTATATTTTTTATGGCCTGACACTTTGGCATCATATTCTCATGTTAGGTGACAACGATGACGAGCGACCTTACTCGTAACCTTTCACTCTGTTAGTTAAGAAAGCAATTACCTACCTAACCTAATACTTTTTAATGAAATTAGGTACATTGAATTTTTGTGTTTTCAAGTGTTTGATACTTTAAATAGAACGCAATATCATAATGTTAATATAACATTTAGATGAAATCTTGATTAAATTACAAAAGTAAGTATCATATTTTTAAGAAATTATATTTTTTAGTTCGTAGAAATGAAAATTATAAGAATGTTATTTCGGTTAAAACCTCTTAACTGTGATTATGTTGAGAAGATATTCAGTTGTTAAATAATTAAGAATATTATTCTGCTATTAATATTATTGCCTAACTTGAGGAGTTCGATTTTTCAGCTTCTAAGGCGTTCAGCTTGCGGGATCAGTAAATGAATGGGCTAATTAAAAACATCTCGAGCTTCACCGTGTATCGAAAGGCACGGAAAGCAGTTTTTTTAGTTGGTCCCGGTGCTGGTTGATGAAGAGAATTGGAGAGGCGTCCATCCAGCAGTGAACCGATGTATTATGCAGCTAAAGAAGAAGAAGAACAACAATGAGAATGGGAATGGTGGTTATTCTCAAATTGTTAAACGTAGGCAAATGAGCTGATGATTCAATCAAAATCAAAAACAAAATTAAAATTTCTTTATTCAATTAAAATAAGCATTTTGAATCGTCTAAATTTATTTGGATGGATGGCACCCGCCGACCCACCCCACCCATTCAGAAAGTCTTTTAGCTGTGGAGAAGAACGGGCGCAAGAAACTCCACAGATTTATAATATTATAGAACCGCCGCCCATGTACCTACAGTCAACGAACTTTCCTGGTAGACCATTTTTCGGCGATATTCTTTGCGCTTAGGGTTACCATTTAAGAATTTGAAAAGTCCTGACAAAAAGTCTGAAATTTCAATAAAAGTCCCGACTTTTTAGTCACACAATGGAAACATTACTCACTTTTTATATTTTGTTTTGAGATAAATGAGAAGTTCGTAAAGATTAAAGACTTATTTGATATAACTTAATATGTAATTTTGTTACTCATATTTCAAAATCCGGACAAATTATTTATAGAGCCGGACAAAGTCCGGATTAGAGTATAAAATCCGGACATGTCCGGACTAATCCGGGCAGATAGTAACCCTACTTGCGCTCCATTCAGTCCGCGCGTACGAACCGTAGCGTGCGCCTAGACAGGGTGCACGCTTATATCGCCGAAACGTGGTCGACCGGGAACATCCTCGGCTGTACATCAGCAACATCAGGGTTATCGCTGTTGCGTTGCCGATTTGTCGTTTTAATTTGGTCACATAATGGCCAATGACGGATATAGGCTATAAGTTTACAGTGAATTTGGATTTAATTGTAATTAACAATTATTATTATTATTTTCATATTATTGTAATGTTTTTATATTGTAATATTTTAATAATGTATTTGAATGTTTTATTGTATTTCAATTTTAAATTTAATTCTCAATATGATTTTTTTTATTCAATTCTCAATGTTCTTTTAAACTTAATTTTCAATGATTTTAATTTTATTTTTAAAGATAATTTATTTGTTTTTTAATTGTATTGTAAATTTAATTTATTTTCATATATTAGGTTATTAGCTTTATTAGCTGTTATTAGCTTTAGATTGGTACATGCTGTGGCTTTGTAAGATTTGTGTTTAGCTATAAGTTTTGATTGTTATTTGTTCTTATAATGTATTGATACAAGTCTTGTTGGAAGTCCTTAATAAATAAATAAATAAGAATTAAAACTTCAGAGTCGGCAAAGCGCGGCAATGCACTTCGGTGGCCGCTTTTTTTCCAGACGGGCATTCGCCAGTTTGCCGGCTAATATAACAAAAATAGTCTCTTTTCCATTAATCTTTTTACTTCTTTCTCTTGTAATAAATTCTTTAGACCATCCCGACGTGTTTATCCTACCGACCTTTGAGAGGCAAAATAACTAACCGCAACGCGGCAGAAGCAGAATCTTTGTAAAAGTCAACCAGTTTTCAACATATTTAAGACATCGCAACATCTTGTGGAGTCGAGCTAATTGCAATTAAGTGGTACCGCGTTCACTGTGTCGGAATTAAATTTGCCGCCCGCGGTACTGAAGTGATGCTACGATTAATTGGGAATCTCGAAAGTGAGTTATCCGGAAAGCGCGTGTTAACCCTGCTGAGCAGCGCCTACGAACCGTAGCGTGGGCGTAGGTATTGTGCACGCTAATATCGCCGAAAAGGTGGTCGGCCGGGAACATCCTCAACTCATCAGCAACATCAGGGATGTTGCTATTGCGTTGACGATTGGTCGTTTTTATTTGGTCACCCTATCAGTGACCCGGCACTGCGAAAGTTGTATAACAGGCAAGGTCGCAAAAGAACCGCCTTAGCTGCTGCGCCAATAGAGCTCCTCAATGAAGTTTGTAACAAGCGAATTACCTTTCCAGATGGGTTTCCAAAACTTTTATTAATAATACTTGTAGCTTATTTACAATGACAATATTATGAACTGAAGTTCGCAATTAAACATTTTGTTTATGCCATGTCTTTTTATAAGTCTGAGCAAACGTACGGTTTCACATTTTTGTTTACAGTGTTGCCAACTATAAAATGTTGCGACGATTTCAAATTTAGTTTATGGCTTATATTACAGCTATAAAATCGGATAGTCTTTCTGTGCTGCAATATTTTCAGCTTTATCTGATTCCACGAATGTTAGCGTGCTGCATCTTTTCCATGCAATATCAGAATTCTAAGCAGTTACATATTTGTCCTTATTGTTTTATAAGTCAGTCTAACATACTCGTAACATATTATTATGTAGAGATATAAAACTATGTTCACATGTAACAAATAAAACGACATAATCATTAATCATAAAATTACTGTTGAAATACGAACAAAAACAAAATGTTGAAAAAAGAACCACGACCAGTATCTGTTATTTTGAAGTTTGACTAGATTTTGGGCTATCAGGGCAAGTATCTAAGTATTAAATTATTATCGCTTAGAAGTAAGTATTAACAAAATGTTATTTTAGAAAACTTAAAGTGAAAAGTAAAAAGAATATATATTACTATTTTCAAAAAACCAATCGCTCACCACTATCGTAGTTTCATACCTCAATCAACCGTGATAGAGGAACATCTCTTTCAGTGCCCTACTCAAAACGAGCACCGGTCAAAACCTTTTCATAGCCGGCACCATCGAACAGCGCTTAACCGACGCTGCTCAGCGGGGTAACACGCGCTTTCCGGATAACTCACTTTCGAGATTCCCAATTAATCGTAGCATCACTTCAGTACCGCGGGTGGCAAATTTAATTCTGACACAGTGAACGCGGTACCACTTCATTGCAATTAGCTCGACTCCACAAGATGTTGCGATGTCTTAACTTTGTTGAAAACTGGTTGACTTTTACAAAGATTCTGCTTCTGCCGCGTCACGGTTAGTTAGTTTGCCTCTCAAAGGTCGGTAGGGTAAGCACGTTGGGATGGTCTAAAGAATTTATTACAATAGAAAGAAGTAACATAAAGTGACAAGAAGTACAAACAAGCTAATTAATGCCCGTCTGGAAAAAAGCGGCCACCGAAGTGCATTGACGCGCGTTGCCGACTCTGAAGCTTCAATTCTTATGCCACTAAAAAGTTAGTTATAGCCATTGAGTTATATGTACTACGTACTAGAGTAGACGTCACAACTAGATTGTTTGCTACACGCGTTAGAGCCAGCTCGCTCCAACTATATTAGTCTGAAGCAGGCGCTAGACGCAACAATATGTGTGTATTCTGTGTTCTATTTTATTAAAATATGCCCTCATGTGTGCTAAGGTACTGCTTAAAGAATTCAGGAAATTTAAATAAAACGCACTAAATTATCGATATAACATGCATTTGACTAATTATTTTATCAAATCGCCGAGACATGAGCGAGGCCATGTTTCGGCGCTTTAGACCTTTTGGTCGCGAGAAAAGAAGCGGTCTAGCGCTGTATGTTTGGATTGTTCAAAAAGACGATAAATTATAGTTTTAGCGATGCAGCGCACTTTTGTTTTAACTTTAAAAAAAATAGAACAAGACTTTTGCTTGGGATGGCTCCTCTAGTACGTAGTACATTATAACTCAACGGTTATAGCCCATATTCCTGATTGAAATCAAGTTTTTGCTTCAATTAACGGGTACTGCCCTAATCTCCATCACAAACCAGGGCTACACCGCGAATAATTCAAAACACACTTAGTCCAACCTTGGAATTAAATTTATCGTGCCGAGTCTCCCCATACAACCAGCGTGCTATCAATCATTTCACTGGATCTAGTCCCCTTTAAATCGGAAACCAGCAATGCCAATCAGAGTGGTCGCCATAGTCGAATTCTGGACAGTTAGCTTTGTGTAATTGCACATTTCTATAGAAATAGTTCAAAAACAATAAGTGTTAATTAATTATTCATTATTAGATGGATACTACATTAAAATTTCAATAATGATACTAAACAAAGCATGAGTGACGCGGAACACAATTATCGGACTCATTGATGAAATATTACATTTGTTGACATTATTGATGGACGCTAATGAGGGTTCGAATCGGCAAATAAATGTGATACATAACAAATAAAATCGTATTTGTCGTATTTTGTTTGATGTTCATTTTGGTTGGTGTAACAATTTATGCGGAAATCCGTTGGGATTGTACTTGATTGCCTTCATGTAACAATTCTCTTAAGAAGATTTTTTACATTATTACTGTATATTTCAAAAAAGGGAAAGTAACAATAAAAAGTCTACTTTACTATTTCTTTCTTTGGATTAAATTAATATTTATTTTGTAGATTTTCTTAAAAGTTAAAGTTGAAAATTCAACTCTGTTCGATCGATTAATATTATTTAAATACACCCTTAATTTTTATTCGTATAAATGAAATTCATTTAAGGGTGAGTTCGACCCATGAAACTGAACAACTTTCCCCGAGAAACCTATGTGCAAAAATGACAAAAAATTTCGACCACCTATAAGTACAAAACTGTCCGATCAGCTGACGACAATAATAAGTCGAAATATTTTTGTCAATTTTGCACATAGGTTTTTTTGGGGAAAGTTGATCAGTTTTATGTCTGGAACTCACCGTTAATTTCAATAAAACGAATAAAACTTAAGGGTGTATGTCTTATCACTGTTAGCAGCAGTATCCTATCGCTACGCTTAACCGCAATATAATTTTACAAAAATGACAATTGAAAACCACATTCTATAAAGTTCAATCCGCCGATCCGACGGTTCTGAAGACAAAACGCGAAGATCATAAGAACTGTGGAGTGTTCACGACAGACGTACACGCGCATGATTTATGGTCGCGCGCAAAAACTGCGAACGCGGACGAATTCGGAGCCGTCTATCATTTTGAGGTTTTTGAAATTCAAACACGTATGAATTATGCGGAATTAAAAACACACCTAACTCTTTGCGCACGAATTGTGCTTGACTTATTTAATTTTAATACGCTTTTATTTTTCCTAGTTATTTTATATAAATAAAAATAGCTTTAAAATATGTAGGTTGCTGAGTGTTGGACGCCTGCCAAAGGTCCCCACGGTGATTTTCTAAAAGGCCATAACGTGTTCTTCACACGAATATTAGCACCTAATTCATGATGGTTAATCACCTTGTACCACCACAAATGGTTCATGTATTTTTCTCTATTATCGAAATGATCTGTACATGGTTTGCTAGTTTAATATTCATTTATTTATTAGGACAACCAACAAGACAAACACTGATACAAGCAAAAATTGTAGAAACAAACATAAACTTAAAGCTAAGTGTCATCTTACTTACAGGTTGCCACGGCATGCAAAGTGGACTATAATTTACAATATAAAAAAAACAATTTATTAATGGATAATATCTATTGTAAAGGAAGCATTATATAAAAGTATTTAATGCTTCCCTTCCAGGGCCAACTAATGCTACAAAAAGACAAAATTAATAATGGAGTACATATATAAAATCAACAAGCTAGGTAAAGTATGAACGAGTTCTAAAAATATTATACATTTTACTAGAAGCATCTTCCATGTAAACATCCGTACCCCATGACCACAAACATACAGGCATATAGTCACGACTATTATCCCCGAAGGGTTAGTCAGAGACTAGGCAATGAGGACAGCAGCTGGTCAAAAGCAGTCCTCTACCATAGTCCACTTTTCACCAAATAGCGTCTGCACATGTGCTCAGTGTGACAAGTGTTGTATGTGCAGTCTTTAGTCCGTTACTCGCATTATACAACACCCAAGGGAAGAGAGAGAGGCGACACGGTTATATGATGACCACAAGGTAGATTAAAAAAGTAATTACTTGTTTGATGACTTCATCCAATAAATAATTAGTCATATCCAGAAGGTAATATTTTAAGAAGTTGTCGCAGAGCGCCTAAGCGAAGTTTACATTCTTTGTATATCCTAAAATTTCGTTAGAGATCAGCAAATCAGTAGTTTTTATGAGTGGCATTCCTCTTATAAGATGTTAGAACATTAGTCTTTAGGTGTCCAAACTAATCCTAACTTCAGCATCAACTATTACGGAAGCTATATGAGGCTTAACCCGTTAACGACTTCATCGGGCGTAACATGCACTGAGATGCACACAATACGTATTAAATTCACTCCGCCTTCAGTAGGTAGTGCTATCGTATAATTTAATGACGCAGTTGCTTGGAAGCAGTGTAGAGCCTACCCAAAATGAGTAAAATA
The DNA here is from genome assembly GCA_963921215.1 of Scoparia ambigualis. Classification (NCBI taxonomy): domain Eukaryota; kingdom Metazoa; phylum Arthropoda; class Insecta; order Lepidoptera; family Crambidae; genus Scoparia; species Scoparia ambigualis. The sequence goes on along the minus strand of OY992520.1, from coordinate 3,160,208 downwards.
TTGACCTTATCAATTAGTACAGACAGACAGACGAGCAAATAAGACAGAGAATCCAACAATTTTAGATACCCGTTCTCACCAGGACTTTATGTATTGTTTTTTTGTAAATTGATTGTGGACAACATCTTACCTGATGGTAAGTGACGATTAGGCCGAAGGTGGAAGCGCACTTCACCTAGAATCCTCAACCACTGAGGAACTGGCTATCTTATCTCTAAACTGTCGTGACACATCAATGCTATAAACATCGTTGTTATCGCGACAGACTTAAATAAGATGGTGGTAGCTAGCCAGGCGGACTTAACAGCCCTACCACCAACCAAACCAACGCAAAGATGTACCCTCTGCTGGGAATCAAACCCGGGTCCTCTGGGTCTGAGACCGGTGGCTTAGCCACTAGACTACAGAGGCGGTTAAAAAAATTGTCCACTTCATCCATGGTAAAGACTTCTAAATTAAACACTGAAACGATCTACATTTGTTTATTTCGCTTGCAGGTGCTTTAAAATCATGGTTAGGACAGGGCACTTGCTTAATAATAGTAAATGAAACTATAGTTTCTGATAATTAAACACTGTCTTAATATTTTGCAAATTGTTTTATAGTCAATCTTGGTTAAACATACAATATTCATTCAAGTTACAAATCGAAATTCTACAGACTTCGTACCGTCAGTCAAAAATAAATTCAGACATTAATTTTTGAAGTGAAAACTTTGAAACTTACGTTATAACCTCTTAAAAGGTAATTTTCGTTTTAAAGTCACAAGCCGTGCCAAAAGTTGAGTCTGGCTAAATATCTCAGTCACACTTTCAAGATTCTGTAAAGCTTAATATGGTGTATAACGGTAATAAAAGTGAAGCAATTGTGTAGGGTAACAAAAGGAACATGTAAGAGATTTTCTACTGTTATGATTTTTCGTGTTTAGTGAGAACCATGGAGGTGTATATCATGGCTGGTCCAAACCTAGAGCTAGAGTTATCTTAGTGGGTTCTGCAGATTTTTCCCTTTCACAGAGACAAACCATTAGGGTCCTTTGTACTTCACGCACGACACACTTTTTCATAAAGATGGCTGCCATAATCAATATATTCAAGAGCGAAGAACTTAAAGTTCTCTGGTTTCGAATAAGCCCCAGAAATCCCATATATTTAAGCCAAGCTAAGAAAGTTATAAGCACGGTAAATGCTGCCTGGCTCAATTTCTATTACACATCAAACAACTCGACGATTTTTTTCCTTAGGCAACAGATGTGATTTGATGGTGACGGGGAAAGTAGAAGGTAAAAGACCGAGAGGCCGGAGTCCCAAACGTTGGTTAGACCAGATCTCAGAACAACTGGAGATGCCTGTCAGCGCCGCACTCCATCAAGCGACTGAGCGCAGCCGATGGAGACAGTTGGTTGACCGAATGAATCGGAGTCACGATCCTCAGAAGTGAGGGAACGATTAGAAAGAGATCCATCTTACGTTGACAACCGACACCAAGGGTTTAGCCTGAATTCCCTAATACAAAGGAGACTAAGTTTTTAAATTATGTTAAAAATTGATTAGCTTTCACGATCCTCTCGAACGATATCATACCTAAACAATTACTTTGAGTTACAATCAATTTTTTTTAATCACTAAAATTTGATTGTAATTCATTCTAATTGATTCGTTTAAGCTAAAGTTACGTATCGGAATAATACATAAGTAGTAAAGTTTGAATAGATCGTTACAATAAGATAAAAATAATAAATGTACATAACATTAAATGGGATTCAAATAGGTAAGTGACAATAGGTTTCGTGGTCATATAGACATAAATCCAGTCACTAGACTGAACAAAATCCAAATTTAATACAGCAATCTGTGTACCGTGCCAAAAGCCTAATATTAAAACATGTGACACAAAAAAGAGTTGTTCCGGTCTTAAATGTAAAACATAAAATCATCCAGCATAGTAACAGACGCCTCAAAAAAGATTGACGTAAAGATCCTAACCGCGCATAATAATTAACTATTGAATGTGTTCCTAAATCATATTTCTAGCTGCTGATGGGAAAGTATGTGGAAAGAATTCACGCTACTGGATATGCGCCAAGCTTTTATGAAAAGACAAAGTCATTATGCGAATTGTTGAAAACTATGAATTAGTAGAACTTTCTGGACGAACATCAAACGACGGATGCCTATTATTTTCGGGGTGGGTTAACAAACTTGTAAAATGTATAGGCACTTAACAAAAAAAAACATTGCCAATTTTTCCAGAAGTATTTTCTAGCTATGGGAATTTTGGAACAATAGGCTACGCTTGATTAAAAATTAATTGTCGATAATATATTGCCTCGATAATACAAAGTTTGTACTTATCGCAAAAAAGACCACACTATGGCTACATTATTCGTAAAAAAGTGAAATAAGACTGAAAGAAATCAAGTACTAATATTTATTTTAAGTAAAAGTAAGTAAAATTTCTACTTTGAGTAAATTTTCAGAATACTCGACGAATTCGACAGTGACATAAATGTGAGTTAGCCATGCTGGATTGCAAAACTGCTGCAGTAGTCTTATTTGAAGTGTAATGTTTAGTTTTGTTGTATGTAAATGCAATATTACAATCGAATTTGGCTGTCTACGAGCAGCACATAAACATAATTCTAGAGTAATGCTGAAAACTGCAACAGTCTGATCCCGACGGCGACGCTGGCTTAATTAAAAATAACTTATGAATTATTTGTCACTTTTTTACACCTGTGACTGTTATTATGCATCTAGTTATCATTGGTCGTGCTTCAGCAAATGATGATATCGCAGCTACCAGTATAAAAAAGCTTTACTCTGTCGCGTAGCGGTGAAAGAATACTACCACTCCCTCTCTTCCCTTGGGTGTCGTAAAAGGCGATTAACGGACTAAAAACTGCACATACATCCAACAGCTTAGAGCGGCGATGGACTCACCACATGTCATGCTGAGCACATGTGCAGTCGCTATTTGGTAAAAAGTGGACTTTGGCAGAGGACTGCTTTTGCGGTCTTCATGGCCTAGTCTCTGACTAACCCTTCGAGGATAATAGTCCTGATTATATGTATGTAAAAAGATTTTCTGCTTTAAGTAAATATTAAATTTTAATACAAATTCTATACGGTATAATGAAACCATCTTACTTGTTAAATAATGTTTCAATAATCCCTTAAGATTTTTTCTGCCTGCCAATACGAATTAAGTCCCTAACAAACATTCCCGACGGAGCACAAAAACAATCTCCTCATATGAGTCATATTGACTTCGGCTTATTGATTCGGCCGAAGAAAACATTCGGATCTAAACAAATACTTCCCTTCTGATTCACGAGTCTTGGAGGAGTTCCAGGGCGGTTCCTTCACTGTATTGCTTCCTTCCTACCGAGTTTTAAAGTGCAAGTCACTCCTCCGCATTGTACATTTGGCAGAGGCGACATGAATTAAATATTTGGCTGCGTTTCGGATGCATTTTGTGGAATTTATGAGATGTAAATATTTTGCCCGTTGTGTAAGATTACTTCATTTTGTAGACGACGAACGGTTTGATAAAACGTTATTTAACTAATCTGCATTGTGTTTCGGTATTTTGTGGTTGCAGATATGTTTAACAAATTTTATGGTAATGCTTTTTTCTAACGTGTCCTTTGACATGTATGCTCATATTATATCCTAAGTAGAACCAAACATTTTTCTTTGAATAATGGCATAAAAATTATAACATTGTCATTGGACATTATTTTTTTACAGACTTATTGACATCATATTATAATCCGAATTAATTACAATTGACAGCACCTAAAATTCACTAAGCGTAGAATATTTATTTTATTTACTTCGTGTTTAAAAATCTTTAACTTCAATAGTGTTAGTTGTATCACAATAACTCAAATGCTATTTCCAATTTCAGAGTGGACTTCAGAAACGGACCTCCCGTCCACTGGGCAGTGGCCGGGGAGTTTGGGGCCAGAACTCACTTCGTTCTGAACGAATCTGATCCGTCATCAGCTCACCTTGCAGTGGAGAAAGTGGCGCATCAAGACGAAGGCGTCTACAGATGTAGAATCGACTATGTTGATTCACCAACGAGAAATTATAGGGTCAACTTGACTGTTATAGGTTAGTATCTATTTTTAACACTTTATCCCTATAATTTAGTTTGTTTGCTATTTAACTTTACCTTGAAAAACCTGAATTATAATGGGGCGGCATTTTCTCTTGTCTCCGTGTGAGCAGCATTCACAGATCGGGCATAGATGTGATCTTTAGGTACTTTAACAATATATTCAAACTGTGTGTGTAACCATGTTTTGAATGTTTGCACCTCCGAACATAGAGAGAGCAGAAATCGCTTTTAAGCGATAAGACCGCCACAATGTAACTTTGTATTTTTGCTCTTTTATGTCTAATGTAAATGTTTGTGTTATGTTACAATAAAAGTATTGTCTATCTGTCTATCTATCTATCAAACTTTCAGTTACTATCTAACCCTGAGCCACTAATAACTAACGATGTTTGTTAACGTTCGTACTAAGCTATTGTACTAAATAGAATGTGTAACAAAACCATTAATTTGCTTAAGAAACTTTGCAGTTTATGTTAAAATATTATTTTTTGCAGTTCCTCCCGAATCTCCTCGAATATATGATTTCGAGGGTCGAGAAATTTTGGGGAACGTTGCTGGACCCTTCAGGGAAGGCCAGGACTTGCTCCTCTCTTGCCAAGCTGCTGGAGGTAAGGTTCCATGTTACATTATCTATTTAAATTTTATTTCGAAACTAGTCGTGCGGAAGTTAATTAAATTGTAATATTGCCAACCGCAAGGGCAAGTGACTTTGCTAACGAGCGATTTACTACCAAGAAAATATCTAGATAAAGTGAAGAAGTTTTTATGAAACGCCTCAGTGGCCTCGTGGCCAAGCGCTCGGCCTGACACCCCTGCCCGCTTGTCCTGGGTTAAAAAATCCAATGTCGGGCTAAGTGTGTTTCGGATTTTTCGATTCATAACCCGGGTTTGTGATAACCAACCCGGATTTGGCAAGCGTGGTTATTGAGACAATACCCACCTAATGTAGCGATGCAATGACTTGATTTCAATGATAAGGCCTGCAGTAGGACAGTATATAGGCCTTAGAATAATTACGTATAGAAAGATAGTTTTCATACAAGCGCTCTGTCAAAAGTGAAGCACTAAAGCGATTCACACTATCGTGACGATTACTTGCTTGCGCTCGGCGACACGCACATGTAACTCCGGAGTGTACGTTGAAAACTCGGCATTTGGAGCCATATCTGGCTTCAAAAAAAGTGCTTCATAATGGGCGCATAGACTTACTTTCTATACTTAATTAGTCTAAGATATAGGCTGCACCTTATGTTTAAAACTTCTATGTTATTGCTACGACCCCTCTTTTAGAGAGTTACTCTACTAGAAGAAGAAAATTGTGATAACATGCATTGTTCATTTATTCGGGTTGTTGTACATTCGCCACAAAGTTGATTTGCCACGTTTTTGTAACTCCATACATTGAAAGTTAATTCGCCACCGGTAGGTAATCGTTATTGTACATTCGCCACAAGTCTTCCTAGTACATCATTTTTGCATAAAGTACCGGTAGCAAGGAAAGTTCGTTTTGAGCGCTCGAAATGAAAGGTAGTTATTTTATTCTAAAATTATTGATGTAATCAATCAATCAATCAAAATATATTTATTCAGTAAGCCTAAAATAAGCATTTTGAATCGTCTAAACTTTTTTTTTTATGGATGGATGGATAGGCGCAGGAAGTATATAGATATAACCTACGAAAAATAATTAGAACTAAGTAACCATAAACTAACAGAAAATATCAATAACGAATAACGTACGTTTATTTTTAGAGTATCTACCTCTTTTCATTTATGTCACCCTGGTACTTTTAGCACAGAATAAGTAATAGTACTACCGTAATTTTAGTTCAAAGTAACTGTCATTATTTAATTTACTATTGACATAGTAAGTTGCAGCACCTAGTCCTACTCGTTTTTTTTTCCTGATAGTTAAAGGTAAGTAAGATCGCTAAGGCGCCTATCTACCTCTTTTCATTTATGTCTCCCTGGTACTTTTAGATCAGCATGACTGTCATGATTCAATTTATTATTGACGTAGTAAGTTGCATAAGCACCTAGTCCTAGTTTCTATCGACATCAATATTACGAATATTTTAAGGTCCTCTCTATTTTTTACGGTAGGTGCGCTTCCAGGAATAAAAATATAATATTTTAATTACCTATTCTAGCTCTGGTGAGCATGGTGTGAGTATTTTTTATAATTACTTACTATTATTTTGTTATCTAACTATCTAAAAAATAATAAATAACGTTTTTACTTCACTTATTGTTTGATTTTTCTGCTGTCTGTGTCTTAAAATAAAAGTGTGGCGAATCAACTTTACAAAAATAGAACTGTGGCGAATGTACACATACTTTTTTCTGTGGCAAATCAACTTTGTGGCGAATGTAGAACAACCCATTTATTCATGGGCTGAGAGCTGTGTTCGGTGACGGCTCATTGAAATAATACCTTCCCTTGGGTGTCGTAAGAGGCGACTAACGGTCTAAACACTTCATCTAGAATGACGGCGGTCTTCTCCGTCGCACCCCCTTTTATCAGTTACTGTCACTTGTCAGCGAGTGATAACTGTCAACGTCATCGCCGCTGTATCGACCTTAGAGTCTAAGATCCGAGTATAGAACGTCTCGTAACGTAACGTCATACTTTTCATCCATTAACCTTCACCGGGAAGGTTAATGGATGAAAAGTATTTTATATCAAATTTAATATGTTAAATAATATATCGCGAGTGGGTTGGCTGAAAATTTCAGTCCAGTACCTTTAATCATTAATTTAATATTTAAAAAAAATACATTGCACTGGTTTGGTGTGTGTGTGTTTGCAATGAGCTGATCTTTATATAAACATAAATTTTATTTATTTAACCAGACGGTTGCAAACTCGGACCAAATTTGGTCCGAGGTTGCAAATTACTAATATTGACTTACCTGTTTACACCTGCCTACCCAATGTTATGCCAGAAAAAAATTAGTCAACCTAACGTTTGCATATTCTATAGGCTTCATACTTTCGATTGGATATGTAATTTATCTATTATCCAAACAAGTGCAATGTTTAAAACAAATATTTTTAAATATTTAATTAATCATATACTGGACTGAAAATTTTCAGCCAATCCACTCGCAATATATTTTTTAACACATTAAATTTGATATAAAATACTTTTCATCCATTAACCGCTCGGTGAAGGTCGTTGTATACTCGGATCCTCTACTATTACGCAAGTGTCTGTCACTTGCCTTTCCGTTTAATTAAACCTGACATAGCTCAATAGATGGCGTGATAAGTTAGAAAAACAATATATAGTATTGTTTTTCTAACTTATCATTAACTTATCACTATCATCTTAGAGGTAGTACTGATGCTGCGATATAATTATAGTTGTTTATTGCTGAAACGTAGACCGTGGCGAATGAATTGATTTTACGGTCCTCATTGCCTGGTCAGACTAACCTTTTGGGGATAATACTCGTGAATGTATGTATCTGTATGTATGTAAGTGTATGTTTTATAAAACATCTGTATTATTGCTAATAAAAAGAAAATTATAATACTATGCTTTCTTTTAGGAAAACCCGCACCTGACGTGTCCTGGTGGCGGGGTGAAGAGCGAATGGCCATCACCAAAGACGGCTCAGTATGCCAGCTCTTACTGCAGAGCCTGTCGAGAGAGATGGCTGGCTCCAGGCTACAGTGCAGGGTTGAGCCGCCTCTGCTGCGGCCGGTCATCAGGGAAGTGGCACTGAAACTATTTCGTAAGTTTTTTTTTTATAATTAACCCGGCAAATGACCCCCCCCCCCCCCCTCCACCTGATGTTAACTAGAAGTAGAGTCCAGACTCCAGACGCGAGGACAACTGGTGCAGCGTGAGAGACGTAGCATTAGTCACCCTTACCCTGACGGCCCACAAACTGTCATAGGTAGTCCAGTACAATGAACGTGGTCGGAATCGTATGTAATGATTTTATTGTTATTTTAAATTGTGTAAATTTTTATCATTATTTGTTTTGGAAAAGTCTTTTAATTTAAGACACAGTAACAGTATTTGAACGATTCAGGATGGAAGACGCTGGCAGTTGTTGTGACACGGTCTATACCAGTACAACTGCCAACGTGAACCTCATACTATAAGTTACATTGTAAATTGTAAAAAAATAGATTAAGAGGATAACAGCTGCAATTGAAATGACAAATAAATTATTATTATTGTTATTATTATCTCATAATTAATATCAGGTTGAGTCCTTCAAAAGCGTGCCGTGTTCATACGCACCAACAAAGTCCGTTGTGGCATCTACTCGAGTGACCTTAAATGTTGTAGTGTGCAGTAAAAAATCTAAGTCTCACCCTCTCACTCGTCCTTCAAAAACGATGATCTTATACCTATAATAGCTTATTACTTATTAGCTGTTCAAAAGCAACAAAACCATCACTACCAATGGTCTTCCGGTCATTATAGGCTACATTGTGAGCAATGCACACGGTGCCGTTATTAAACATAAAAATAAAGTATCACGTAATTATAAGTTAGCACATAAGGTTAATGTGAACAGTGCCGGAATACTATGCATACTCGTATTACGGTTCAGTCACAGTTAAAAAAAGTATTTGAAGAATCATCAATCCGACTTAGAATCAATATTTACGACAATGAACCGCTCAGCATAATATGTAGCAGATTCAAAAAGTTGCAACGCTGATGTTTTCATTTAATTTTCATATGGGCATCGTGATGAAGAAACTTAAGGGGTAAAAAAAACAGCTCCCGAGAAATTGAATCCTTTTTAAGTCGTTTAAAAATATCTTAAGATGCATAATCTTAGCTACTTTATTGCTTATTTAAAAAAGGGTCCAGTATGGATGACTGTTCAAAATTAAAAATTTAAAAAAAATCTGCTTTTACAATCACAGCTCGTTGATTTTCAATAAATAGTTCAACCAGATCGTTTTAAAAACCTGTGCTCACATACTACACGATCAAGCTCAACGTACCACCTTCCTCACCTAATGCCAGTAATTATTTCGTGCAGTGAAGCCTCAATTCGTCCGGGTGTCGGGGCGAGGGGCGGCGCGCGCGGGGCAAGACCGCTCGTTCGTATGCACCACGCGGGGCTCCAGGCCCGCCCCCAACATTGATTGGTTCATCAATTCTCAACTCGTCGACTCCACTTTGACCCAGGTGAGTTGGAACTTTGGTTTCAAGAATTTTTTAATTTTTAGTTTCCGCGAATGAACGTGAACTGAACGAACACATGTTGTTGAAAGTGAGTAAACGTAGTTCAATCGCCATGGCTCCGTTAGACTGACGTGAGCCCATACTTAACGCAAACTTAAGCTTTCTGGGTGGGTTAACAGAACTTATTAATTTGTGTAATAGCTATTATTAATAGTTTAAACCAATCCTTCAACTTCATTAAAATTATACACGAAGATTCGATTGAAATTTGTTATGACCTCTGTCGTCTCTAGTAGTAATACCATCGGTCTCAGTGTGCGGGCACGAGATTGGCGACGGCCAAGCGATGGCGACGCGACGCGACGGCGACGCGACGGCGGAGCGGGGCGACGAGGCGCGATATCTCGCGTGGGCACGAAACTTGTCGCTTCATGTCGCTCCGCTCTAGAGGTAGTGTTGTGAGCAACATGTCACGTCATCATAACACAAGTTTACGTCAAAGAGAAAAATTGAAACCAAGTCTATTAATGAGAACGGAGTTATTATTACTCAGAGATGGTGTTCATCCAATAAATGAAGGAAGTTGTACTTTGGGAAAATTTTCTACCCTTTTTACGAGCTAAGGTGCGATCCAACAAAATTTTACAACTATACCAGAATAAGTTTACACACATTTGATTACATTTTAGAGAAAATAGAACTTATTTACAATCTTTTTGTTTTTATGGTGAACATTTTCACTGTCCCATAGAGAAGGTTTTGATAAAATACACTAGATACCTAAATTCTTCAATATCAATTCCAATTTACATTAGGAAGGAGGTTACTTTAATATTTTTCAACACAACACTACTGTAATCGCGAGCGACCTAATCAAACTAGTTTGTTCATTTGTTCTCGTCGCTTCCGCGCCGCCGTCGTCGCTCCCGAGTCGCCCGTGCATCCGATCGCATCGCCCCGCCATCGCTCGTTTCGTGCGCGTCACCATATTTCACATGTTGTTGTACGCATCGCCGCCGTCGCGTCGCGTCGCCATCGCTTGGTCGTCGCTAATCTCGTGCCCGCAGACTCAGACCCTTAATATACTTGGAACATAATACCCAACTCCTTTGTTAATTACTTATTTATTTATTGGTAGGAAGACCAATAGCTAAGTTACAACCTAGAAACTTAAAACTAGGTATAAGTTAATACGTTGTGACATAACTGTTGAGTTAAAAGGCAATTACTGGACCACAAACCCGGTCTAGTTAATGCATAGAAAAAAATTTGAAACACACTTTGTCTGACATGAGAAATGAACATCCGGTTGTCAATCCGAGCGCTCAGCCACTGACTTGCCTGCAGCTAATCATATTTCGTTTCTAACCCAGGTGGAGGTGGATGGAGAAGTGACGAAAAGCGTGTTGTCATGGCACGTGAGGAGGGAAGACAGCGGGAGGCAGCTGGTCTGCCGAGTGTCCAACCCTTGGTTTCCAGCTTACACGTTAGAAGACTCCCTGATGCTCGACATTATGTGTAAGTTCTGATTATAACTATTTCCTTTTGCAAACATACCTACATAAAACTATATTTAACAAATTATAAAAAAATCTCAAATGGGATTTGAACCTGAAGTCTAACAGCTAAGATACCTGAGCCAGTTATTGAAAAGGTTTGAATAATTTACGAATAAATTTTTTACTAATTGTGTGTTCGTAATAAAATTTGCGTAAACTATAGATATTTTTTGTAACATTATTCGAAAAATGTTAAACGCAACCCACTTTATTTAATCCTATTCTCTTTGTAAAATAAAAATGTCACCACGATAAAATTCATCGGAACGACGACGACCAACAAAACTGACACCGATATTGAATTTAAAACTAGCTCTCATTTTAAAGTGCGCTTACAATTGAGGACAAAATAATGGAACCCTGCAAAAATAAAAAAACGGAACCACTAAAAACCGCCGACAATATATCAAAAGTGCGCCACACACGAGATAGGGAGGGGAGTTCCGGTAGTGTTTGCGGTGAGGGCTGTCACACGTCCGGTATTTGCGAACTGGAATTTCTAGATTGTAAGGGCATTCTTGCTGCCCGGAGTGGCGTCTAACGTCGTCTGGTTCGCAAGCTTGAGGTTAAAGATGTCACTGTAGTTTGTGTTAAGAAATATATTTTCTTATAAAAGAGTTACGTCTTCTTAATTAAAACCAGAATAATAACAACATTTCGATGTATCGTTAGATTATTTTAGTAAAATACTTTAATCTATCAATATTTTGGAAACACATTTTTCATTTATGAACTAATAATTTCTTATTTGTACTTAACCGTTGTCTAGTAGATATACCTTTAGTCGTAGACCCTAAGGTCCCGAGTTAAATTCTCAGCGTGGGCTTATATTAGTGTACTCGCAAGCAATTGCCTGGTTAGCGATCACCAATTTATTTAAGTGTGTCGTGATAACATAAATGTTAACAGCGTACGGTGGACGCTGTTCTATAAAAATATTTTCGTGAACTTACATTTGCCTCTTATACAAACATACGTAACGCGCATTTCCCAGAAGGGAAGGCAGAGTCTACAGCTTTCCATTTTATGATCCTGACACACATTTTGCTTCATTCACTCTTGTAGCCTTGCCTCTTAAATGTTACCTACCAAAAAGTGTTATAAAATTGTGTGTTTATAAAACAGAGGGAAAAAACGAATATGAACACAAAATATAAGTCAAGGTGTATTAATAGTGTGAGAATAGATGATTAAATAATACAGATTTTCTCGTTACTAACAACCCTACACCGTGGTTGGAGGTGTGTGCCAACAACTTTGTCCTCGAGTTTAAATATTATCGCGGTTCGCGGGTCTTGTTGCGCGTGTTTATATTACGATTACACTACGTGTACACTTTGTGTCCATTTAAATGGCACACACTTTAGAAAACTCTAACTTTACCCTAAAATTATATTTTCTTTGATGCCTTCGAATGGAATTCAATTTGTATGGTTGTACGAGACATGTTTTATTCCATATTTCTTATATTGTGTCTTGTTCCAATTTCCATCTCCGATTCCTAAGGTTTTGCTAAATTAATATTTTAGTTATAACATACGTAAGTTTGAAATATGTATACGTTTAACTGCCGCAAGAGAAAAATTACTTAGTACCTATAAGCATACATTTCGAAATGTGCTTACTGTCCTAACCATTACTACTTTATTAGAGACTTTTTAACAGTGACACATTGTAGGTAGATACGTTTCAGAGAGCAGCAGTAGATAAGTATGTTTATGTGTTTGTAAGTTTAGATATTTTTTTAATAAAATTATGTTAAAGTTAGAAGACAGAGTAATGTATGATCACGCTGCAAACAGAATCCTTGAATCTGAAACCGGCGCAATTAAAAAAATACACCACAGAAACGGGTACACAAGAACAAAAAGTATATTCCCTAAATATTAAGTACCAAAAAAATATTCTTCGCAATTCAGAAAAAAGGTCTACATTACTTACTACAGGCACACACATACATAGTCAGGGAATCTCACAAAACTATCACTCTTGTTTATTGATATTGCAATATCGTAGCGAGCCAGTTCTCATTTTCTTGTAAGAGTAAATACCGGCGCAGCCTAAAAGTTCCCCCTCATATATTTTATAAGCTGTGTGCTCTGTATCTCGTTGCTCCTAACGTAAGATATTGTTTAAGAGTTCTGTAAATTCTAAGTTAGCGGCTTTTACACAGTCGAGTTTGAGATATCATAAACTTCTCGTTTATCGGGACGGGGCATGAGTGAAAGCGGCACAATTTTAGGTTATGCCAATATGTACGAATATATCTATTTGTATATTGATGGATGCTGTTTTTGTATCTAATATAAATAATGCAAAAGTTAGGTTTCTTTGTTTGTTTGTTCATGTTGATGAATTTTAGTATACCTATGTATAGATATGCTTCAAGTCGGTTATTTACATTTAAAATGGCACAACGGCATAAATGGTTTAGTAGGTTTACATCTAAGCTGACAACAGAGGCTGTGGTGGTTTATACACTTTTAAACATTAGCGTTTCATTACAAACAGACATTTAGACGGGGATTAACGCCAACTACTTATTAAAAGCATACTACGCATAACGTTTTATACCCGACGTTTCGACCGATTTGCACCGGTCGTGGGTTCTGGCTGACTGCTGTCGCGGTGTGCGGCCTCCGTTTGCGCGGCCGAGTCTTCTTCCATCATCGTTACCTTTTTTTATCCTGCTGTGATGGTTGTTACAAAAGTATACCCGTTCTCTGTTCCTTCGACTCAGTAATTAGATAATTTCCATTTAAAAATATTAACAGGCAAAGGCGCAGTTAATAATTCAATACACACCTGTAGCACAAGCGAACCTTGCGTGTTCAAATTATTTCTCGAACTTTACACGTACCATTATATTCCACGTCGTACAATAACTTTGGTTATTGGTCATAAAAAAATGTAAGTTTATTATCATAGTATAATTATTTTATGCACGTACTATACGCAATAACACAACTCGCAAAACAAACAAACAACGTAATAATTGTACTGTTACCTACTCCCTAGACACGACTACTGCCATAGAATAGCTATTTCACAGTTGGTTAATTTATAACTGAATATTTAATGTTTTTACTAAACTAGGCCAATATTTATAAGCTCAAATTTAATATTTCATTATGATAACAAAGTAGACTGATAAGTTAGAAAAACGCCCGTAACGCGTATAAAGTATTTAATTTGAATTGACGGTAAACATAGGTTTTTTAACATGATTAACTGAGCAACAACAAGACTTCAGTATCCTTTTGATTTTGATATGTTGAAAATGTTATGCATGTAAAAATATTATCGCGACACGTGCTAAATATTTCATTATTTTATATTTTAGCGCAATTTTTTTAAATTTTGTAATGAAAGAGCAACAATTTGTTTTTAATTAACAGTTATTTTACAAAACTGTTCTTTTTAATTTTACTAATACCAACCCACATTGAGCCAACGTGGTGGGTTATGGCTTTATCTGCAGGCAGATGTACATGTGAGAAGGCCTGTACCCAGCAGTGGAACGTTAGTAAGCTAATGTTGTTGATAAATTCAACTAATAGTTTTCAATTTCATCTTTGCTAACTAACTGCACCTCTAGTTCAATGCCTACTCTACGGCCGAACGCCAGTGCGGGTTGGTCCGACTTTGTCGGGGTACCGTGCGCAGAATAAACAAACCGGCCTGTCTGCCCCAATACAGGCCTGTTTTGGCTTTGTTAAATTTTAAATCGTGATTGGCTTACACCTGGCACTAATTCTGGACATAATTGCTCTCTGTTCAACGCTGGTGATTGGAACTAGGCCACGGCTCGTGCGATTTGCTCTTTTATTAATTTCGCTACGGTGATTTGTAGGGTTTACTTTAGTTTACACTATTTATTATTTGCAATACGACTCTGGAACGCCTTGCCCTTGGATATCATAAAAGCTGTCAGTAAATGTATGTTCAAGAGAATGGCACGTGAGCACCACTTTAAATCACTTCATTAATTTCGTAGTTTCTGACATTTAATTGTATTTTTTTTAAATACATGTATTAAAATGTTTGTTTACTAATATATTTATTAAGAGTAGATTAAGAGATTAGAACGTATTTATGATTCTATATAATATCTTAATAATTATATATTTATTTACTAATAATTAGGTTTTTAGTCGAGTTTTTCTTTGAACACCCTTACTGGTCGACTGGTGGAGAATGCCTCAGCGTATTAAGTCCACCTTTTGCTGTAATTTTGAAATAAAGAATAAATAAATAAATACTAAACTAGAAGCATTTGGGCGTGCGTATTATAAACGTTGTCACATTCGACAGATGGTAACTTCTGTATCTCCGAAAGGGAAGTAAAACTAATTGAAGTTGTTCCTATGGGGTGTTCTAAAAAAGGCTAAGACTTTAACCATCGTCAGCCTAAAAACGTCCTACTGCTGAGCGCGATCTTTCGATATGAATAACAGCACATTTTAGGATGGGCCAATAACCCACCACCCTGGTCTAAATGCGAGTAGAGTTTAATAATTTTTAAAATCATACATACATACATATTGACGAATATTATCTTCGAAGGGTTAGTCAGAGACCTGGCAAAGAGGACCGCAAAAGCATTCCACGTCCTCTACCATAGTCCACTTCTCACCAAATATCAACTGCGCACGTGCTCAGCGTGACAGGTGGTGAGCCCATCGCTGCTCTATGCTTTTGAGTGTATGTGCAGTCTTTGGTCCGTAAGTCGCCTTTTAAGATACCAAAGGGTATCACTACCCTGACAAGGATTTAAAACCCAAATAAGCCTGAAACTATGTTTTTCTTAGATTTTTTTAATTTTTGGATATATGCTTTATTGTACCCCTTAGAAAATTAATGAAAAAATAAAGTCACGCCTGGAAAAGCTGAAAAATGGCGACCCATGTATGGGTCGGTCGGCGCGCCGCGCGTAAGCCGGCCGTTTCACTGACGTGCATGAAACAGTAAATGGGAATATAAATAAAGCGCTCATTGTTATAAAATAAATATATTCATGTATTTTCTATAAAAAAAATAATTTGTAAGTTTATGTACCCACCCATAAGTGTTTCTCTTGAAAACAAAATAAATAAAAAACTTAAATTATTTATTAATGATATATTACCTATGCTTATAAAAAACGGTATGTAAAATGTAAATGTAATTTACACTTGACGTAAATAAAAACTTAACAGTTTTTTTTATACAGCATTTTTACGAAGCTAAAGGTGACCGACTTGGTCATACCTTGATTTATCAAAGCAGTTTTTTGACTAGACAAGGTCTTCGTATCTCACACTTTGTCTCATTGTTCATTGACTAATTGGTAAAAAATGTCTGTAGCAGTTTATTTTTGATCTTTCTAAAGGTTGAAAAGCGGGAAAATTATTTGAAGTGAGTCGATTCGTCCATTGTTAGGTCTTATTCTTCACAGATGGATGTCGAGTCAGTGTGACGTCTTTATTTGCGCTATTCAAGTAAATGTAGATGGAATGGGCTGCTGCACTTCATTCAAGCTCTCTTCTGGAAACATGCCACAGGAATGTTATGGTCTTCATTTTCTGAATCAGAAGAATGACTAGTCCGTTTAGTAAAAATAGCCTCGGTAGGTTCACTAGAACAGAACCTGGTAAATTTTGCAAAGTATTAGCATCCTAATCTTCAGAAACTTCGTCAGTAACCTCAGGGTTCACCTTACTTGGTGGTTCAAATGTGATGCATTCTAGAACCGCATCTTCACTAATCTCCAATTATTCCAAAATTTCGTACAATGATAAAGGTTTTGATGTGAAATAATAAAAAAAAAACTTATTTATTTAATGATTCATTGTTTTATGGTTGTGCCGACGGACCCATGTACGAGTATGTCCATTGAATATACCACTGAATAATTTGCGAAAAAATGAAAATAATTTTATTTAACATTGCAGTTTGAATTCTATTAAGTTTTATATTTTTAAGTGTCAGGCTAATAATTTTACAAAAATAAAAATAGGTAATGTGATATAAGCTTACCTTTTTGAGGACATATTTTATAATTTATACGTAACACTTTTTCAAACGCAAATAAAAACCAAACATTTTTCAATTTACTACATTTCCTGTCATTACAACTAAGTACTTACCCCCTAAAGTTTCTAAAAACATGAACTGATAACAGTTTAAAATTTATTAAATAATGTTGGTAGATTTTTTAATTCTCATTACCCATTTATGGGTCGGTCGGCTTAACTGGGTTAACAAATACGTATGTACATACTATTCATGAATTGTTTTTGTTGCAGATGCCCCAGTCGCACAAATATCTCTAACAGAGCCGAAGGAGTCTCGCCTTCTAAGAGAGGATGAGAATGCCGAACTCCTCTGCTCAGCTGATGCGTCTCCACCGGCGAACAACTTTACCTTTTATAAAGGTACAGAGGTAAGAAATGTTTACCTACACTACATTAGTATGGAATAGATAGCTTCTTAAACTGTTCTGTGGTACAGCTACTACTAAATACTATGCTTACGTCTTTGTAAACGTTTAATAAGGTAAACTTGGACTAAAGCCGCAGCGGCCGGCAGAACAATTGATAAACGAACGAGACAATGTAGTCCATATTACTGTGTGCCCTGTTTGCAGCTAAGCTAAGTTTGTAAAGCTTTTCTCAAATAGTAAAGCACAACCTGTATACTGTCTGCCTGTATAATAGTACATTATGATATAAGTGCGGTAAGATGAAAATTACAGCCGAGGCGATATTGCTAGCCCGAGCCGTAGGCGAGGGCTACAAGAAAGCAGAGGCTGTAATTATCAAAGCGCACGTATGCCATACGACGTTTTATAACATATTTGCGAGGAAAACACATTTTCCGAAAATGACTGCGTTTATTGTTGTTTTACTAGTGAGAAGAAGAAAGGCTTACCAAAGATTCATGTTCTTAGGTAAGCCAACATATATTTTCTTTGTCCAACAGCATAGAGCGTAGATGGGCTCATCAAAATTATACCACCAACCCCTCTCTTCCCTTGGGTGTCGTAAAAGGCGACTAACGGACTAAATACTGCACATACATCCAACAGCATAGAGCGGCGATGGGCCCATCAAAATAATACTACCAACCCCATTCTTCCCTTGGTTGTTGTAAAAGGCGACTAACGGACTAAAGACTGCATATACATCCAACAGCATAGATCGGCGATAAGCTCATCAAAATAATACTACAAACTTCTCTCTTCCCTTCGGTATCGTAAAAGGCGACTAACGGACTAAAGACTGCACATACATCCAACAGCATAGAGCGGCGATGGGCTCATCAAAATAATACAACCAACCCCTCTCTTCCCTTGGGTGTCGTAAAAGCTACTAACGGGCTAAAGGCCTATGTTGTCCATAGATTCAAATGATTACTAATTTTTAAATTACATTACCGCACTAGTGCGAAACTTATTACATTACGATACTGAAATTGGTGTAATAAGAGCTTCTTTACGAGCAAATGTGTTATAAAAATGTAAACACTCACCCCTCAAAACCGAAGCGGTCGCATGAGACCGCACCTACAAAAACACACTTGACTTTGTACCGTGTTTTCATAGACTTACAGACTACTTTAGTATGAACAAGTTTGGTTATTAATTTCGGTTTTGTGGTTCATCTTATGTATTGTTAAGGCAAAATATCGCATAGTCTATGCTCGATTATGTCAAATTTGACGTTGACAGTTACTGTCAAAAAGGTGTCAATAAAATCCAATAAGGGCGATTTCCACTCATGAAAATTAACAACTTTCCCCAAGAATACTATGTGCAAAAATGACAAAAAAAATTCGACCTCCCATACAAAACTGTCCGATCAGCTGACGACAATTAGTATGGGCGATCGAATTTTTTTTTTGTCAGTTTTGTACAAAGGTTTCTTGGGGAAAGTTGTTTAGTTTCATGGGTGGATCTCGCCCTTAATTTCATTAAAACGAATAAAAATTAAGGGTGTTGTCCCACTGCAGGGCTAAGGCGTCCATCATTGAAATCAATTCATCGCTACAATTGGTAGGTATTGGCTTAATCACCACTCATGCCAAATGCGGGTTGCCAATTACGGATTGGCGATCACAAACCCGGGCTATGCATCGGAAAAATCGAAAACACACTGCCCGACCGTGGAAAATGAACTTCCGGACATCGAGCCAAGCGCTTGACCACTAGGCCACCGAAGCGTTTGATTTCTCAAACGTCCCCCACCATCCAACAGATTTGAAATTAATGTAATTTGAAGGGTCTAGTAGGATAAATATTTTTTTTACTATGGTGACATTCTTCAAATACTGGATTTAGGTTATATAAAATATATTGATTTTGAATATTATTTTTTTCTAACAAAATAAGATTGCAAGAGCAGACCAGCCTCCACAGGTGGCACCCGTTCACGAGTATGACATGTGAATCAGCCATCGCTTCGCTCTACCATGTTTTAGGGAACGTAACGCACATGCCACCACCGCAGAGACACTTTGAGAGAGCATGACACACTCGAGCAACTCCAACTAAAGCAACAAAACAATAAAAAGGTTTTTTTTTTTATTATAAATAAACCCAATACTTTTTGCAACTAACACACCTGTGTTAAAAGTACCTACTTTAGGCTTCTTTGGGTTCCAATGAACAAATTGACACGTATCCCATGACTGTTGAGCGTGCACGGAAAGAAATTATTAGTTGGGTTTACCATATTTCAACAAAATTTAAGGGTTAATATAGCAACTACTCTTGAGTTTTGTTGAATGAACAAAAACTGTATTGTTGATCAGTTACGGTAATTTGAACTTATTACATATATCTTTTGTTGTTTTAACGTATTTATTTTGTAAATTTAACTTTAAAAATGGTTATTTCAGCAACTTGAACAGTAAAATTGACAATTACCTATTGAATTATGCATGAATTGTTACGCCAACATGTACAAATAGGTAAAAACAACTGTTTTCATATCAACAAAAACTTTTCTGTGAAAACAACTATTTGTTCATGTTGCTTTAACCCATCACTTTGTTAATTCAACTAATGTGTCGCCAACCCGTGCAAAATCAACCTTTTTGTTCTTTCAGTGTGGGGACGGGGTTCATACAAAATCCCCCATGGTCCTTTAAACCTATGTGCTAGTAGAAAAAGCGTGCCAAATCGTGCGATCTACAAAAAAACCCTATTATACTCGTATATTTTATTCTGTCTAACTACATTATTATAAACACTTTTAAAATTTCATTGCAAGCTCGTTTAAATCGCTCGCATGAAATTGGATAGCCATACCCGAATAATATTTAGCCCCTGACCGTAATAGGGGTACACCCATAGCTTTCTGTTACAACTCTGAATAATAAAGAGATTACGTGCAGACGGCTAACCGTCTATTGGTTTGAAGACTATTCGCCAAATATTTAGCTAATGAGATATATGTAAAAGGGTAAGGGTTATATTGCTACGTGAAAGGGTTCGAAACTGGCAAATAGAGAATGTTAGTGTAATGGACAGCGATGAACTTATTAGGCATTGGTTCTTAAGGATATTGTAAAATTTTGCACTTATGAATTTTTTACGCAATCGCCATCGGGTCTTAGGTGTAAAGACTTTGTATGGAGACGAGCCGGCAAGAAACTCAGTAAGGGCATTTTCGTTCCACCTTTCTTTTACAGCATCAAATTAAAATTGAATAATGCGCTCCCTATAATGCATTGCTGATACATTACTTTACTAAGAATGGAGAGTAAATATAGCAACATAAGTTAGTACGAGTGAATGGAAGGGGGAATACTTAGGCGAACGACTTAGATCTGCCCAAGAGTAAGGACTCTTGAAACCGATCGCTATTGGATCGGATTGGTATTTTGAATTTTTGTACTCCAAAGTTACGACGCCAGAGCTAAAATGGATTCATATTGCGTGGATATTGAGTGAAAAAAATACAAAACTCAATGCCATTTAGTTCACCCAATATGAATCCAAATTAGCGCTGGTGTCGTAACTTAAAAATAAGAAAATTCACAATACCAATCCGATCCATAGCGATCGGTTTCAAGAGTAAGGGGGCAGATCGGTGAACTTCTCGTTAAAGGTCAGGTCAAGAGTACCCTAAACCGATGAGCATGTGCGTACTACTGTGCGTTTTTCAAGAAATTTCTTGCCTCGAACTACAGTGTTGTGGAACCAGCTCTCGGCGGCGGTATTTCCGGACCGTTACGACTTAGCGATCTTCAAGAAACGAGCCTATACCTTCCTTAAAGGCCGGCAACGCGCCTGCGATTCCTCTGGTTTTGCGGGTGTCCATGGGCGGCGGTGATTACTTTCCATCAGGTGACCCGCTTGCTCGTTTGCCTCCTTCTGCTATATAAAAAAAAATGTATGAAGAATGTTATGAGAGTAAGTGAAGCAAAGGGTGTGTATCAGGATCGTAGCAAATGGAAAGCTGTGGGCTCTGCCTACCCCTCTGGGAGGCGGCCGTGATGTAGGTATGTAAGTTCGTACATACCAAGTGAAAAGATGAGTAGCCAAATAAACGGATTCGCTGCAATGACCTTTTATAAATAGACTAGTTATACGTGAATGAATTGCATTTTAAAATGGCGAAATTGTTTCTATGACGTAATACACGTCGAAAGGGAAAATCATATCATTAGCCTATTGTTAAAAAGAGATAGACAACATTTTGACTTTTGGTAGTTCACCAATGAACTCATAGAATTTATGCGCTATCTCGGCCGCCATTGTTTTTCTCTTTCACTCTTACAGAAAACATAGTATACGCTCCTCACTCATGCGTATCGGATTGGCAACATGGCAAATGTCATCAGAAAATTTGTATTTTAAATTTATATTTACAATACTTACGAGTGAAATAAGACATTTTTATTGTCTCTTACGGTTGCAGTATAATTTTTACAATATCTGGATACATAGGAAGGCATTTTATCCAATCAACAAATCAAAAACTTATAAAGGTAACGATCGTGTAAATCGTGTTGACGTGACACTGACTGACCTGTGACTGAGTGAAACTCGGGAAATTACCTGAGTTTGTTCTAGTCATTACGGAGGGCAGACAACGTATCTACACTTATAATATCATTGGTTCGCTGTCCAAAAAGTATAACAATAACAAATATTTTAGGGAGGGTTTACGCATTTTGGGTTCCCATACAAAGGACATTGACAGTCTTTGGGAGTTGGACCAAGTGCTGCCCAGTATGAAAACATAGTGCAATTTGTTCCTACTAACATTAGTCTGTAAAATCTATCCCAGGGATTTTGATAAAAAAATGTTCCTTGTTAGTGTATTTTTATTTATGAAAAATAAAAATTATTATAATAACGGCTTATTCCAATATTTTTTTAGTAACAGAAATTATTTTAAACAATGTTTTACATTATTCTTACAATCACTTATTTAGTACAAACAATCCAGTACCTTTAGTCGTCGTCGTCGTCGTTATCTATAATAATACTGTCGAGGAATAACGCAGTGCGCCTTACAACGTCTTCGTGCCTAGCCCACCCTGAAAACCAAACTAGGCACACAACGTGCGCACAACTGCTAATTGTTCTCCGACCAGTGAAACATAAGCAGCAATAGTTTTTCACTCCTCTTGCTCAAAAAGGCCGTCATTGTAGCGTTTCAGAGCGGGGAAAAAATAGCTTTTCTTGCCTTAAGGGAAAAAGTTTTTTTTTTATATTTTTGTCTGTCAAATGACAATGAGCGTCCAAAAACGAAAAAGTTTTTAGTCATAAGTAAAATAATCATGAATCACACTAAATTATGAAGGTGAAAGTTTCTGAGCGTGTATGTTTGTTACTTCTTCACATCTAAACGGCTGGAGCGATTTTAATAAAATTTGATATGAAGTTAGCTGACACCCTGGATTAACACATAGGATACTTTTTATCCTGATATTCCCTCGGGAACGGGAACCACGCGGGTGAAACCGCGAGCGGCTGCTAGTAAACACATAAATCAACAACATAATTGAGATATTTATTTAAAGTTTATGGTAAAATTAGTAATCATTTGATTCTATAGACAACACAGACCACGCCCACACAGTCCACGCTTCAGCAAGAAACAACAGTAGGTCTGAAGTTGCATGAGGAGCGGGTGGAAAATAATACTTTTCCGCCCTGGGGAGAATAATTTTTTTGACAAATACTGTCAAGTGTAGTTGTGACTTATTGTCAAAAAAATACCTACTAACGACCCATCTCTTCCCTTGGGTGTCGTAAAAAGCAACTAACGGACTAAAGATCGCACACATACATCCAACAGCATAGAGCGGCGATGGGCTCATCAAAATAATACTACTAACCGCTTTATTCCCTTGGGTGTTATAAAAGGCGACTAACGAACTAAAGACCGCACACATACATTCAACAGCATAAAGCGTCAAATGGGCTCTTCAAAATAATATTACCTACCCCTTTCTTTCCTTGGGTGTCGTAAAAGGCGACTAACGGACTAAAGACTGCATATACAACGAACAGCATAGAGCGGCGATGGGGTCATTAAAGTAATACTACCAACCCCTCTTTTCTCTTTGGTGTCGTAAAAGGCGACTAACGCACTAAATACTGCACATACATCCAACAGCATAGAGAGGCGATTGGCACATCAAAATAATACTACAAACCCCTCTCTTCCCTTGGGTGTCGTAAAAGGGGACTAACGGACTAAAGACATTCATGTTTTTGTTTTACGTTTCTTATATTCATAATGAAAAGCACAGTGTTTACCTCGGGTGAAAGACTTATTTACTCCCTCGAACTATTGGCGCCTTTCGCTACGCTCGGGCGCCAAACCACGTCTCGGGAGGAAATATGTTACTTTCACCCCTAGGGTAAAAATATTTAGAAAATAGAAAATAATCGTTTTCTAATGCCTATATCACATGAGAAATCTTAAAAACAAAATATTTAATTAGCCGGTAACCCTCGGACCGATTTTTTTTTATTTTTTATTTACTAGTAACGTAAGCACCCACTTGGAAGTACTCCCACGTCTGGGCAGCACTTGGTCCAAACCCTGTCAATGTCCTTTCAAAGTTAAAATTTCTAAAACCCAGGAATACAATTTTGATGGAAATCAGCATGCTGAAGTAAAATATAGAGATCTAAGTATTTTGTTGAAAACATTTTTAACCTTTCAGTCTTGGAAATTTTGGAATCGAAATTTCAAAAAACTATGACAGCAGGTGCGTTATTATGTTTTTAAGTTACGAATGACGTCACAAATGCCGCCTTTCACAAAAAACATATTATTCTGCAATCAAACCATATTTTGTCGTTCTGTAAACGACAATGTACTAACTGATACATTTCCTATCCATCAGGTATCAAAATAAAATGATGATTGCACGTTTATTTAACTGAGTTAATGAGATTTTAAACTTTCTATAGTGGACTTTAAATCGCAATAACTCAGCCAAATAAATGTTTTTTTAAAAATGTTTTCAACAAACTATTTAGATCCCTGTATTTTACTATTGCATGCAAAGTTTAATAATTGGTCTTTAAAAATTTCGACTTGAAAAATTGTATTGGAAAAACCGAAATGTGTAAACCCTCTTCAAAGGGCAGCAAGGGTTTAAAATAGCATCTGTTAAGTCTTATTCATTGTTTCGGGTTGTTATTGTAAGATGAAGTCTATGAAATTCAAAAACTTTTAATTCAGCACGGTGGGCTTTTGACTCAGGCCCAGCAATTGGGTCTTTATCTGCAGGTTCGATTCCCACTTGAAACATAACTTCTTATTCCAAGTGCTATTTTTAGATTTTATATAAGTAACTAAAAATATTGCATTGTATATACCAATTAATAATTTAAGAACATGCTTCGTAGAGCACGTTTCGATAAGACGTCGGTCCCGTTGGTAAGATGGCAGTCGTTAAAACCCACCAACCCTCATTGGACCAGCGTGTTGGGACATCTCCATAAGTGCTTCCGAGAATGCTGTCGAATGACCTTTATAGGCTGAAGATGATGATGAATTAGTTGTATTAGTAGGTGTAGTAATTTCTATCCTAGCCGAATTTGCCTAGTTCTTTTAAGAAAAGCTTATTCCTACGCCTTTACTATAAATCACCGCAAAAAGAGTTTCCTTATAATAATAACTAACTCCCGCCTAGCGTGACGCGCGGGCGGTAATGTGAATTTAATTATAACGCTGTGAAAATTCAATTTGTTATAGCAGAAAATAACTTTATAATAACTGATTATTAAGTCGCGACAAATTAGTTTTATTATAAAACTGTAAGTCACTTTGGTAGCATACGTGTGAGTTGAAATATGTTCATTTCATAAATGAAAGTGACTTTACTGTTTATGTTATAATTAATTGAGAAGTAAAGTTTCATATTATTATTGTTTAACGTGTATTTTTAAAGGTAATTTTTCACCGTTGCGCTCGTTTAATTTGTTTTAAACATCCAAACGATACCAAACGATCTTAGGCGTATAATAGAACTTCTTTCTTTCATTTTATAAAAGCGTGATAATTAATTCGTATTCTTGTTTCGGACGGAATAAGATCCCAATTTAATTATTTTAATTTATTCATAATTATAAAATATGAGTTTCACAATTAGGGAGATTTGTTTTTAATTCATTTGCGTTTTGATATTGCATTGTTAAATTAATGTCTAGCAAAACATTAAATACTTCCTTTTAAAAGTTACTGTGAAATTAATTACGTAATAATTATTTAATAATTAAGCCTGCACTGATCTGAGTATTAGAAATTGTATTAAATAATATTTTGTTTTATCGTAAAACCATAATAATTGGTGCCGGGGCTATCAATAACCAAAAATATGGCTTTAAACCCTTTACTAAAGTATGTAACTTCATCACCAGCTTATAGACGTCCCACTGCTGGGCACAGGCCGATTGGGCCGTAACCCACTGAAGTACCTCCTCCTCCGTGCTTCGGAAGGCACGTTAAGCCGTTGGTCCCGGTATTTGTCGTAAGATGGCAGTCGTTATGACCCACCAACTCGTGGTTATAGCCCATTTGTCCCATGTGCGGTTGTTCTAGTAAGAAGACTCGACTCCAGCAGTGGGACGTCTCTAAGATAATAGATAAACACTTTATTGCACATATACAAGGAACAGTTACACATTACATAAACTTAAAACTAGTCTGTACAAAGGCGGTCTTATCGCTGAAAGCGATCTCTTTAAGACAACCTTTGGTTAGCGGATCCTGAGAAGGAGATAGAGGAAGCGCGCAAGTTTTAATTGGATGGGCAGTAAATGAACACATATTTATTTATAAACATACATATAAAATATAATTATATAAAACATACATATTGTAGATAAAACATTATAAATAAACTATAACATGTTACTCGCAGATGATAGAGCCAAAAGATGCTTGTGGAGTTAGCCTTTTAGATGGACGTGACTTGGAGTGACGGATCTCAAAGGGTATAAGTTATTCCAAATAAAAGTAGCCTGTACTGTAAACGAATCCTTGAAATAACCAGACCGCGTAAAGGGAGCCTTAAGCACGTTATCAGACTTGGACCTGAGACCACGGTTGTGATCCTCCCCGAGAAATTGGAAGCATTCTTTATTGTCTATAAGATGATTATAATCATTTGACAGGTACATCTGATTCGCGACGACCCAATAGGCGGTATAGCTGTGGAGGGGAACAAGCTGATCCTGAGAGGCCTGAGGCGGCACCATTCCGCCCTGTACCGATGTCGGGCCAGGAACACAGAGGGCAGTGCGCTGAGCGAACCTATCACGTTGAACGTGCTATGTGAGTATTTATTTATACCTATCACACTTACAGCGATACTAAGGCATCGAGTGATGTTCGTCTATTTACCTGGAGCCTCACTCTATTTCGGCATCTGAAACATCGTTAATCCGTAATTTGTGGTATGATGCGCGCTCGCTACTGTTCTTTTTCACTAGCAATTGGCACAGAAATATATTGTTATTGAGAGCGAAATGTGTGGTGACGTCATTATTAAAATAATACTAGCATCAAACCATTTCTTATTTTGGGTGTCGTAAAAGGTGACGAAGCAACTGAAGACTGCTCATACATCCAACAACTGAACCCTTTATCTATTTATTTAAGGCACTACAATATGTAGATCCTTGCCGCGTAGCGGATCTTTAAAAGATTACTAACAGAATTAAGACGCACATACATCCAACAGCATAGAGCGGCGATGAGCTCACCACCTGTCACGCTGAGTACATGTGCAGTCGCTATTTGGTAAAAAGAGGACTATGGTAGAGGACTGTTTTTGCTGTCCTCATTGCCTAACCCTTCAGGGATAATAGCCGTGATTAAAAATTTGTATGTATGTGTTAATTGTTAATTTTCCCCTCAGCTCGACCAGAATGCGCTGCGGGTAGCGTCGTGCAGCAGCTGGCAGGGGCACCGGGGGGTGAAGTGAGAGCCAGGTGTTCCGTCACTGCCCCGTCTACGAGAGATGCTGGACCGCTGAGGTTCTACTGGACTTACAATGGGACTAAAGATGTTCTACCAGTAAGTGTTAATAAATTAAATATTATAAATACTGTCCCACTGATGGGCAAGTGTAAGTGTTGAAAGAAGTAATTCAACATTTTGATCGTTGTATAGTATTCGCTTACAGACCTGTTTGATAAGCTGTGACTAATTAAAAAAAAAATTATTAGTCACCGCTTAACAAACAGGTCATTAATTAATACCTATAAATTTACACAATTCCATAAAACGCTGAAAAGGAATTCCAACATTTAAAAATTTAAGTAAAACGTTACAAAAAATGACAACCTCAGGTGGGAATCGAACCCACCCACGTCCTCCGCAATCCGGGTGTTACCACTCCGCCACTGAGGCATTGTTAAGGTAGTCTCTTGAGGTAGTATATTTTTCAACAGTATGTTTAATCGTTATTAACCCAAACAACATTAAATATTACCTACGAATAGCTATAATACTAAACCAGTAGAGGTTTTTCATAAAATCATAATTTTATAATAATTTTCCGAAAAATCATGGTCTTTTATAAAACTATAATTTAATATTCATTTCCCAAAAAATCACTGAAGGTCTTTCATAAAATCATACGTGTAGTCAGATTAACAGGCTTTTTTAACAAAGAGAAAGCCACCAATGAGTATTTCTTAAAATACGACACAGTTTGCGGTGTAATATGATTATATTCACGTGTTACCTAGTTACTATAGCATGCTCCTTTAAACGAGGTGTAAAGAATATCTTTATATAAAATAATTGAAATGGAACTTTATATTTACTTTAGCATATCGGGTCACTGGATGGGTGATTAAACTAAAAACATTTAAAGGGCCTTCGTGCTTCGGAAGACACGTGAAGCCCCGGACCGGGCTATAGGCTTCTTGTTGCAAGTTGGCAGTCGTGAAAACCCATCAACACGCATTGGGCCCGCGTGGTGGGTAATGGCCACCGACCTAACGGCCCAACTTCCCTATGTGCTGTTATCCATTTGTCCAAACAGTGGGATATTTATCGGCTGAAGATGATGAAGTATTCTTTGCTTTAGATACCAGCATCTAACGTGACGGTGACTGGATCGAGCAGCACCGTGATCCACGGCTTGCCGCCTGACAACAGCGACGACGACCTTGGGTGGCTGGCATGCTGGGCCAGCAACGACATAGGCAACCAGAGGGAGCCCTGCCTGTTCAGGATAATGCCGGCTGGTATGCATGTTATTCACACAGTATACCGACTAGCGGCCCGCCCTTGCCTTCGTCCACGCTACTTTGGAAACACCGTCAGCTATTTAGTACAAAATATCTACAAACTATAAACAAAAACCATCGTCAGTCATCGCTTTTTCTATTTGTGAAACCCGTATATCATCGTATATCATAGATTCTTCACGTCCATAACCCCGGATTGGAACCGGCCTTAGCGTACTCTTCTTCTGGTACTCAAGACTATTAGTGTCACTGATAAGTCGCAGCGTAAACACGTATATAGTAAGGACATGACAACTAATGCTTTGTAATTAACAAAACGCGCGTATTCTGTGTTTCAAGCATCTGTAGGCTGCGGTAGTCACCGTATGCTCGTTTGCCAGCTCAGTAACTTTTGTACCTTTAATTGCGTGGGTAGTCTGACCGTCACTCGTCAGCTGCTCCATTGACCGCGAATAATATTTATAATTAGAAACCTACTTTCCAACATTCGCAGTATATTTTAGGTCGCTTAATGAATATCAATCTATTTTAGGTCAGCTCCGCATATCACTGGTTTACAGATCGCTGCTTTCTCTATTAGGAATGACCTTATAAGCCGAAATAACTATTACCTGGTAACTATTAATAAAACGATGACCTATTTAGGTTATTGTTATATGTTACGCCTGCAATATTAATAAAAAGCGCAAATTAACACAAAACAAAACTTGATTATAAAAATATAAAAATAAAACATGACAATTAAATGAACCTTTTACAGTGGACCAAAACCTTAGAGTATCATTAATACTCTAAAACCACAACCTACTCAGGATCACTAGAAAGCCAAATTTATTAGAGTTATTTTGGGGGGTTAAAGTTACTCGCGTCCGTAGGTTTACCGTTGAGACCCTACTAGTGACCCCTGGGTGGTGCTAAATGAGTGACACTGACTGAGTGGTAGAGCCACGCTGCGTTGCAGCACGCATTGGGCCGGCTCGCCCGGGGTAATACCACCCTCTCACGAATATCCGGCGTGAAATAATGGCACTTGGTGCTGTTGTGTTTCGTCCGGCCAGTGAGAGTTCCGCCCCCTCCCCTCTCCTCACAATTCCTATTCCTTCCTTAATCCTATTCCTTTCAAGCTGGCAACGCATCTGCGACTCCTCTGGTTTTGCCGGTCTTACATAAAAAAATGTTTACGCGAATACTTACATTACATTAAAAAACTAGTAAAGGATTTGTGTCAGGAATCAGGATCAAATGGAAAGCTGTGAATGGTATCTGCCTACCGGGAAACGGGCGTGAATTGTATGTAACAACTAATACTTTAGGTAGGTTTACATTAAAAACTATTGTTCCAGCTCTCCCTGAACCGCCGAGCCACTGCGAAATAGAGAACGAAGTACTCCATTGTGAGCCAGGCCACGACGGCGGCCTCACGCAGAGGTTTCTCCTGGAAGCGCTGGAGGTACGGCCCCGCACGGACCCTGTGCCGGAGGAAAACGAGATCTCCACTCTCAACGACCAGGTGAGCGCGGTGTGTGTATTAGCCGTGCTTGTGTCTGCCTCTTTGTGTTTACCCTGACTGTCTTTGTTGAGGTGTTTTTGAGAGCATTGGATGTACAACCTTGCACGGAACTCGTTGGCAGAGGAAAACATGATCTCCACACTCAACTATCCGGTATACTTGGTAAGTGTTTAAAGCGTGCTTGTGTCTGCCTCCTGTGTTTACCTAATATGTCTGAGGTAGTGATTTGAGAGAGTTAGATGTACTTTCGGAATCCTTGCAGAAAACTCGTTGCCAGAGCAAAACAAGATCTCTACACTGCCCGATCAGGTAAGCACGTGCGATTAAATCTGTGCTTGTTTGTCAGCATGTTTGTGTTTTAGTTTAACTGTCTTAGACTTTATGTAGAGTTTTCTACTTAGAGGAGAATTTTTTTCGTCGTGCCGTACTCAACCAAAGTAGGCTTATATGGAAAAAAATATTCCATTGTATAATTCCATTAGTGATAATCTTAATGTTATTGTTTTTGTTTTGTCCTGAACGTGTCATAAGAAAGAAGCGATAGACTCGCTACAGTCTCTTTCGCTATTTTCAAAGTAAAAAGTGAACATTAACTTTTTGCTTCAAAGGGAATTTCGGGACGAGGACTGACAGAAGCAGTGTACCGGGTCAGGAACGACAGACCGCAGTTCTCGCTCGACGCGCTTTCCCCTGGAAAATATACGTTGCTCGTATACTCAGAAACGCCTAGAGGAAGGTCCCCAAGGCCAGCCGCATTGCACAGTGTGGCCATAAGAACTGCTGACGATTTAGATGTGCCAGGTAATTATAAAATATTTTATGTATTTTTTTCATTTTCAACGGAGCAACGACTGGCCCTTACCCAAAATTTTCAAGCTGATTCGCTGTAATGATAGAAGTTTTATTTACTAATTTGTCTTAAAACGAACACATAATTTATTCCAAGTTTACTAGTGTTTTCATCTATCTGCCCTTAGTTACAAAAATTTGATAGCATAAGGTATTTAAACGTAACACGTAACATGACTTGAGTCATTTAATTTAGTTTCAGAGACATTTTGATTTAGTTCTTAGGGAAAACGAGTAAAATATTTTAACCGACAGCTCCTATATTTTTAATGTGCCCTGAGGAGTTTAAGGTGGAAAGAAATTAGGAGCTGATGGTGAAAAATAACATTTAAGAGTTTGATTTTGGTTGAACCAGGTTCTCTCCAGACTATGACACCGTCACCCCCCGGCCCGCCATCCGTGGCTGACAACAGCGTGGCTCTGCTCACAGGAGCAGCCTTATCGCTGGTCATGCTGACTATATTGACGACGCTGTGTGTTACGCTCGTAGTCATGTGCAAGAAGAAGAGTCAGCCAAGGCGAGATGCTGAACAGAGGTATAAATTCGTAACTTTTGATGTAATTTGCGTTATTACCGTTCTTTTTCTCTTTGTTTTAGAAAACAAATGACATTGTCTTACCCATCCCCTTTAATCAAAACAATCCTACCTATCCAAAAATATATCATAAGGGTTCTAATTCATACGGTACCTTATCAATTTATATCTAATTTAGATCCAATTATTTTTTACATTAGGCTATCGCTCACCTACTAAGGGTACACATTTTTTACATAAGGTATAACTGGCATTAAGTTGCTCTAGAAAAAGATAGATGGACGATCTTGAGAGAGGACATTGCCTAATATGGGGAC
The DNA here is from genome assembly GCA_963921215.1 of Scoparia ambigualis. Classification (NCBI taxonomy): domain Eukaryota; kingdom Metazoa; phylum Arthropoda; class Insecta; order Lepidoptera; family Crambidae; genus Scoparia; species Scoparia ambigualis. The sequence continues at coordinate 3,128,425 of OY992520.1, read as the reverse complement.
AGCGTAGGCTAAGTAATAAAGACAGAACTAGGTACATCATCTACAGTTTGTTCTATGTTACACTGCACACTCTCTTTATTTCAGCACCATCCTACGCAGAAACGTAGGCGTTTCGATGTATGGCGGATCATCGATACCACCTAGCGTGGTGCCTACGGTTGTGGTCAGAGGTCACCGAGGCTCCAGGGTCCTCGCAGCGAGGTGGTCAGGAGTGTTAGAAGACACACCACTGGCCGTGCTGGCGTTGGATACTAGACCTCATGGTAAGGTAGCTGGGTTTATTTCACCATACAGCGGACTTTACATTTGTAGGCACTTGTTTTTTTTTGAGGTTACCGATTTCCCGAGTATTCGCGGCAAGGTGATATGGAGTGCTGGTTGATTCACCACTGGCCGTGCTGCCATTGAAAGTTAGACCTCATTGTAAGGTAGCAGACTTCAATTTTCTTTAGAGCGGACTTTTCCTATGTAGGTCCTTAGATTGGAGAAAAATTCCAGATACTTCCCTATGTAGATATGTAGGTATTTGATGTCTGAATAACATTATTTTGTATTTAATATACTCGTAGTGCTTTGATTCGTAGTGTTACAATGTCATTATAGAATTACATAGATTGAATATTTATTGTTATTTGACAATGCGGTATACTAGGTAATATACGGTATGTATGCTCCATGGGTCACGGTTGCCTGATTCTGTATAATAAATAAGAAACGTTGATTACAGAAACAGATTCCAGCCTGAGCGATGCTGAACAAGAGACTGAGCTTACCAGACACCTGGATAACATGGAGACACAGACGGACTCACTGAACTAATGTGATTTGATTTCGTTATAGTTTAATTATAAATGTTGAGTACCCTATTTACAATGAAGAACAATACCGAAAACTATGCTCGGAGTCCATAGTTCGCCAGTTTAATTTGGCGTTGCTTTGAACGGAATTGAGGAGAACCGTTTAACTACGCAGGAAAGTTTATTTTATAATAGTGTTAGTGCTATGTTATCTGATTGGTTAAAGCAATGAGATTCGATAAGTAAGTAATGGTTAACCGTACCTCCATATTGTAATTGTAGAACATACCAACTATATAGTTATAACCATAGGTAACCAAAATAAGTAAATAAATATTTTAATTTATGTTTGAAATAAAGTTAGAATGGTACGAATGCAGTATTACTTTGCGCAGTGATATTATAAGCTTAAATGTGTTGTTCTCAATGACGTTTGAGACACCTTTTTAGTGTAAATGTAAATAGCAGATACTACTTTGTAAGAACTTATGATGCTTTGTATACTTACTTTGCAGCAAAATATAATACTGACAGTGAAAAATACATAATTTATTATGTTATTTATCCGTTTTCATTCACATTACCGAATACAAGGGTAAAATAAAGTTTGTTAGGATCATAACCTTGTCACTGTATGTTGTAAGCATTTTTTATGGTACAATGTGTAGTACTTTGATCAAATAAATAGTTGCAGTTACTGTGTAAAGGTACAAAGTTCTTGTATAAGTTGCTTAGTCAGTTAAAGGTTGAGGAGTTAGATCAAATTAATAATTCCAGAAACTAAATAAAACAATACTTTACTGAATAGTCATTTAAGAGTTTAGGTTTTGATTAATATTGTATAAAACTGCTTTTGGAATGAATTTATATCAAAATATAACTTACTCAGTAAGCAGTTTAAACGTACAGTAATAATATACAACAATAATAGTAATGTACAATAAATCTGCCATATCTACATTTAATTTGTAAATACAAAAACTACGGGTATTATTTTAGATCGTTTTAGTAATACATCTCACCGATATAGCTAAGATTCAGCTAGAAAAGTCTTCGACAGCCACGTTCTAAACTTAAAAGATATTTAAGTAGTTGTAAAACCAAAAAAAAGTGGTTGATATAGTTATTAATTGTATGTTTATATCAGTTCGTGGGTTAATAGCAAATCATTAATATTTGGAAGCGGTCATAACTTTTTTATGAGTTATGGACGCAAACTTCTGTCCTCCAAAGAATGTAAGCGATGCAATTTTAAAATTTCTACACTTCTTACAGTCTGAAGTTTACAAATAAATCGTCGAGATTGTCTTTTGTTTCACATTATTATTCCCACGTTGAATAAAGAAATGATTTTATAAGTTCTGAAAGTCAAGTTATGTTTGGAAATTGTATGGTAGCTTAGTAAAGATATATTTTTAAGACCAAAGATCATAGACAGGTAAATAATGTTGTAAGTGCATAATTATTTGAAAATAATTGTATCAAAACAAAATTGTATTTCCGTATCGCGCATAACCGTGTTGCGTACCACCCCCACTCTTCCAAGGCGACTAACGGACTAAAGACTGCACATACATCCAACAGCCTAAAGGGGCGATAGGCTCCACCTGTCACGCTGAGCACATGTGCAGTCGCTATTTGGTGAAAAGTGGACTATGGTAGAGGACTGCTTTTGCTGTCCTCATTGCCTAGTCTCTGACTAACCCTTCGGGGATAATGGTCGTGATTATTATGTATGTATGTATTTCAAAATCGTATACGATTTGTTTTGTCAACTTAAATATAATTATTTTTTACTGAAGTTTTAATATTATGCCTATTTAAATTCAAATATTTAAATTCTATATTTCAGTATGGTAACGAATTTGATTAAATAATATCGCGAGAATATGTATGCCATTGCGAAAGCCTAATTTAAAAATGTATTCATTAATGTATACGTTTTAGTATACAACAATTACTGTACCAAAAATAGTTATTGGAAATTAAATATTTTATATTAAGTATGTCGTGTTATTATTTGCCTCAAAGATAGTGAATCACTGAAAAACATTACGACTTTGGATGAAAATACGATAAACTTAAAGATTTGAAAATGCCTTGCGATCACGATGATGCAATAATTTAAATTACGAGGACTCTGAACTCAATAATGTCCAGTCTACTAATCGTACTTTTTTCTTTGCTCTTTATTTATTTGGACTAATTATGTCTAAAACATGACATGTCATTCCTATCATAGCCTAAACATACAGACTTACAATTATTAAAACGTAAATAATTTTTTTTAAACTGTAGCTAACGGCAAACACCGATGTATTATCCTATGGTATGCCAAGGTGTTGCAAGTGAAATAGATTGACTCAGTATACTTTGAAAAGTTCCTATAATATCTAATCGGTTTAGGTTTGAAGTGAACATAATGTTTTCCGCTCTCCAGAATTTTTGGCACATGGAATTTAAGTTCACGTGTGGTTTGACTCGTGTGAGGAGGTTCTGCCGGCCGGCGCACAATAAATAAATTGAAAATAATCTTCCGTCCAGCCATACAATTTTATATCGCACAACGTTATGCCTATATAAGATTATATTATGTATAATAATTTAAGAGCTCAATGTCTTAAGTCAAGCATCAAGAATATTGGAAAAGGGTAACTTCAGAATCCGTTTTGTGTCACCCAAAGTTACATCAATTTGTCCAGTTTGATTGAATTCCGTTAAGTTACTTTGTGATCCTTTGGACTTTTGATACATAGCTAGTTAGGAGGGAAATAAAATATATGTAGGATTTCTGCTTTTATTGTGAGTCCGCCCTCGGTTTCCTTCAAACTTAAAGTCTTGTTAAGTTGGATTTGTTGGCTTACCTACGTGTTACTGTTACTTTTGGTCTTAACTTCACGTGTCTTATTAGGAAGCAATTTAGGTACAATCAGCGTCTTTTAATTTAGCAAAGTGACAATATATGACTCTATTAAAGTCATAAGTCAAAGCATTTATCTCATGTACTGTTGTCAATGTGAATTCCAACAGTGGGAGTTTTACAAACAGATGATACAATGACCGAATTATTCAATCATCAGTATGTTTAGTTTCAAATAACGTAGTGATATTTCCGTATAGCCTTCATGATAATATCTACATGATCATTATCAGCATCTAAACGTACCACTACTTGGCTCAGGTTTTCTAACTTGGACTATTGAGAGTTTGGACCATAACCCATCTAGCTGGCTCAATGTAAACTAGCGGGTTTTAACGACTAGCCTCTTACCACGAGTACTGGGATTTATGAACCGTGCCTTCATTATGACAGAGTATCTCTAGATATTTTAACTTGGTCACCCATCAAGTGACCTAGTATTTAGAAAATTGCTTTAATTGCAATATCGCAGCTTGAACCACCATCGAATGTACAAACGTCAACGTTTATTCAATAGCTGACTCATCCCGTTTAGTAGTAAATCATCCAATGAAGTTTCCTTACAGCGAACGTGGCGTTTTACGTAGCATTCCGACAACGTACGCGTTACCAAAGATTTCACTCGAACGGTGAGCCGTGGTAATATGGGTTTAATACTAGATCATCTATCAGGGGGTCGTTAAGACCGCACACCGGCTACTAGGGTTCCGTATAGAGGCCCATAAATAATATCGGAAGATGCGGCGTACCGTGAACCGATTGAAATATAGATGCAATAAAGATCGCAACGTGTGTATGTACGTCCAGTATTTGTATGTTGTAGGTAGTCTTAGGTTTATGTTCGGCCTTATTTGATAAAGTTGATCGACCTATAAAAACTTTGAGTGGAAGTATAATATATTATGTATTATTACTTCTCCAAAAGAATTAATAGCCATACCAGTAAAAATCATTACCTATAAACATTACTTTAAATTCACTACTATAGAAACTTTAGCTGGAGCAAACAAGAAAGACTTAAAAACACTGAAAAAGTTATAAAACCGAAACAGACAATAAATATACGGACTGTTGAAGTGTCCATTGAACTTATAAAGGATTCAAAATATCAAAATAATATAAAAGATCCGTTGCTGTGTTAGTGCTACGTAGCAAATATAAAAAGGTTTACAATGTACACTGTTTATGACGAATTTAAGGTTACACCTTTGTATTCTTTAGGAAACAATACATAAATAATTTTCGAATTAATCATCAATAAAATCGAAATGTTTTGTTTGGAGAGAAACTGGTACTTAACACCAGACATTTCCCCAGTGGGCTGTTTCAAAAAACTCCTACAGCATTTATATTTCCAATAAATGGGATTGTTGTGTAAGGAAGATGCGATTGTGAATTATTGGTCGAATATCGACGATGCTACACGCCGGTGAAAGCTTTCGGCCATCCGAGAGGTAAATGGTTACCTAAAGTAAAATATTACGAAACATTACTCAACTATTTTTGCCCCATTGCGGTTTTCTGATACTGAAATGCTGAGATAAAAACCGCTTTCCAAGTCTCGAAGATGTTCGTATAAATCATTTCTCTTCTTTTCTGTGTGAGTGGTTATGTTTCTAGTAATAAGAAATTCCACTACTTCAGATGAATGATTGTAAGGTTTCTTATTTTGTACATTTAAGTACGTTGGCAAAAAAAACTATATGCTACCCAAAAATGTAGTTCTAAAACTGGGCCTCGATTTTGTTTTTTAGAAACGTCTACTTGGCATATTCATTTCTGGCTTAAAATTTTTCCAAAAGTAAAAATGTCAAAACCGCTGATTCTGGAAGCAGTAAAGTGTACAAATTTCACACAGTCTTGGTTGGAAATACCTACCGTAAATATACCGTCAATGTAAAGATATCGAACAATTACAATTCCTTTATTGTATTTTTAAACATAAAAGTTAATATTTTTCTTCTATTTGTCCTATGAGTAACTTTGAGCTGAACTTCCATTGAAGGCTGTGGGCACAACTTTTAGCGCAGAGCAGCTTATCCTTGCACGGGTTCCCCAGGGTTTTGCGACACTAACGGTGCCTTTTTTGCTTTGTCCGACTTCACCCTTTTGTGAAATTAAAGTTGTTGGACGTAGGTACCACGTTGATGAAAAATTTTTTAGTGTTTAATTAATGCTCCAACAGATTTTTCGATGCAACGATAAAAGTGATTTATCTAAAATGTAAATAAATTAATATAAAATTTAAAATTTTGAGATACAAAATGTCACCTGTAACACAGAAAATTAACGGAACATAAAGACTGGAAATAGCAACCGCTGTCGACAACACGCGAGAGTGTGAGTGTGACCTATAAAAAAGTACATTAGAAATGATGCATTGTACGAGTATATATTATATGGCAAAATCACAAATATACCTGTATGTATAAGATTGAGTCTTTCGCATGTTTGGCCACTGTGGGTTGGACTGGGAGGGTGAACTTGCAGAAGACTGTACTTGGTGCATCGGTCTGCGCAACCATACAAAGAAGAGCTACCCAGTACACTGAATAAACACTGAATAAACAATGTCTGAAACAGACGTAAAGGCCATTGATGAGGATGACATGATTGAAAATCGGCTCTTGTTAATAAAAATGATTGAGTGTTATTGGCCAGATTTTGTTGTGCTGCAGGAAGTGAATTATATAGGTAATCTATAATATTTTATGTGGGGAGAACGACGCAATCGATTACATACAGTACAAATAAATTTATTTCGCTACTAAGGTACTAACATACAGGTGACTAACATAATAATATGAGCAAGCATTTGAGGATATCAGGTGTAGTGTGCTTCCGCATTCGGACTTATCGTACCTTAGCACCATGTGATTCCCGTAGTTGGTTAAGGAACATTCAGTATTCCTTGCGTAATATCCAATAATACGTCCATGTGTAAATGACAAAATATCTTTATCGTGGACCCTATCGGTTGGTATAATAAAGTAGACTATGAGTAATTTATACATTTTAGTCAGTTCGAAAACCAGCTCAAATTAGATATTATCTCAAAAAATCTGAACGTGTGTTTATGTGAAGGACGGTACCCTTTTTAAGTAAAATTTGTTATTTTCAATATTTGGGTTACTTTCTTTACAGGTTTGGTTAGATTACATTCACCCTGTTAGCATATTATGTAGCTCGATTTGTATAGTTGTCGTCGCATGAATACCTAAAGCTCAAAGGTAAAGTCCCAAATGAAGGAGTCGCTTTTGTCAACAATAATACCTTTAGGGATAATGGTTGGTATCATAACGACTACATTGTGAAAACGACCAAATCCTCATAAGGTCCAGATCTCAGAAGGACCATCTCTGCAGAAAGCCTATATCTCCAAATGACTTTGTAGCAAAACGATTATGCTAGGGAATGTGAAGAAGTAGAAGGTTTGGGAAAACACCTTTTTCCAGCAGTGGGATGGAAAAAGCTTAATAAAAAATAAGCGTATGTCATTTTAAATTAGGTATTCTTCTTAACACACCAAACGAAGCGCACCAAAACAATTCCTAAAAGTTTAAAAAAGTTTCAAAGATATTGGTATTGTAATAGCAAAAAAAGCGTAAGTACCTACTTAATTCTAATTATAGCTATTACTATTCATTAAAATTTAATATCTGAAACGAAATTAATTTCTACTTTATCAATCGTACCTACTCAAGGACAAAACAAATTTAAAATTATGACTGTAAACTCGAACACTTTATAAACTTTAAATTACAAAATGCGATGCCTTTTCCACTTACAAGCAGCCTGGATTCTGCTGAAATCCCGTTAATATCGACAAAGCTCTAGGGAGCACGACAGGAAACTTGTTTGGGCACAGAATGATTATTCTGTAGAGATAAATTCAAATTGTAGGTAGTATTAACTTATTTAAAACCAGCAATAGGTCAGAATGATTTATTAACCACAATTACATGTTCCTTGCAGGAGATTATTGTAAAAATGTCTGTTGAAAAATGGAAGGCGCTTGACCTTCATTTCACCTGATGGTAAGTAACCATAAGGATCCATAACCACTAACGAACTGACTATCTTCTTTCCTATCCTTTTGAATTCGTATAGCATTAAATACTATTTTTTTATTGGTTAGATGACCTCCGTAGTCGAGTAGTTAGCGCGCCGGGTCTGTCGTCGCGCCATCTCTGAGGTTCCAGGTTCAAGTCAGGTCCGGCGTTCAAGTCCCGGTCGGGTCAATTTAGAGTAAACTGTTTTTCTGAATTGATTTCGGGTCTAGGTGTTTTGCTATGTTTATGTATATTTATCCGTTATCTAGTTAAAACATATAAACGAGTTTCAATAGTAGCTTATCTTGGACACGGACTACAGTGTATACGAGTATTTTCTTTGTCTTGGGCTAGATAATTGGTGTGAGCGTAAACCAATTCTATTTTATTATTCCTTTATTTATTGGTTTTCCATCGTATTCCAACTTAATACGGTTCAAATTATGGTGGCATCTAAATTGCCATTAACAGTCCGAACGCAACATTGCTACTCATATTGTTGTGGTGAAAGACTCGTATCAAATTGTGATAGCTAGACATGAAGAAAAAACGAGTTCTTCCAGCAAACCATACACCGAGGTCAGGGGCGACCTCATGTTATATGGGACTATCCTCCCCTACCCTACCCTAGTTAGAAGAGCTCGGGGAAAGTGGTAGCCTACCTTCTAGGAATCGTGACCGGAACCACTGGATCTGACCAGTGATCTAACACTAGACCTTAGGCCATAGAGTTCAATCCAACGTTTTACAGCAATAAGATTCAACACATTGGGTGCCATTATAATTTTTTCAACTATGTTTTAGTTTGGTAGCAAACCATGTTTCTGAAATGTATTTTTTTTTAACTACCGGCCCGCGACTTTGTCCACCTGAACACCCCGTACAGCACCGTGATGAATTTCCAAAAATTGTCTACCATACAAAGCTTTGTATGAAAGACTTTGTGATATAGTGAATTACACTATCAGCACGTACTCAATAGTACGTGATAATGAAGGTCTTCCTGATTGACAAGGCGTCCTTCCTCTAGTCACGTATAGATGTGATGTTAATTAGTATTTAAGATGATACACTAGAGGATAAAGGAGAATTGATTCAACGCAAGACATTGTTTCATTTCGGGTCTCCGTCCCAACGCCATTACATGGCGACCGTGACATGGTGTCACAAGTCCGCGCCGCGAAATCGCTAGTCGAAGTCTACAAAATATCAGGAAAATAGTGCTACACGGGCCTACAAGAAGGACGAAGGAAATAAGAAGAAAAACTGTAAGCCAAAATTGTTTAACTATGGGAAACCCACAATCTAAAGACAATATTATTGTCAGTCAATCACCAACTCAATCGGCGGCAGCATCAACTCCCTTGGCCGTTGGGATGCAACTTTCAGAGATCTTTTTACTGACCATCGTCGTTGTACTAGCGGGCTATATAGTACTTAGGCTGCTACGTTACTTCAACGCACGACTATTAGAAGAGGTAGAACGCAGAGCGGTTCGACGGGCAATTGGACCAGCACAGAACGTGTAAGCCAGCACGAATTAATATAACTATGCTACCAAGAATCTATGTGTGTGTGTAAGTGATTTTTTTTTTCTAAAGTGTGTTCATGGCAAACCTGTCAGAACTCTTGAGTGAGCTTAAGGCTATTAGAGACTCTATTATTAATTTTTTTTTGTTTCTGATGCTGATGTTGCTGCAGCATTTGAGAGATTTTTATAATATGACTAAAAAATATAATAACAATGAACCTAAAACTAAAAAACCTTAAAAATAAAATATAAAACTAAAATATATTATTAAAAGGAGTCCCTTTAGGCAAGGTTCCGAAGATACTGGCAGCGTTCCCCCTTTGAATAGCAAGACTAATTCTTTGTCCGAGGTAGCTGCCAGATCTTCGGTCTCCTGTGATGTCGACTAACCTTTTTGCCATTTCCTTAAAAAGCCTTATAGCACTAGGACCCCACGGACCAAGGGTCTCGACACCGAATGGGACAAAATCATATTCGGAGCCTAGACCCCTGTACTTGCATTATTAAATTAAGTAAGGACAAACGTTATTCCGCTCAGGGGCAGAATAAGTTTTTAAGAGCAAAGGAAATTAAAAATAATTTTGAACAAATATCTGCAGACTTATGTAAAAAAGGGATAGATGCTGTAGAATTACAAATAACAAAAGCAATATCGTCAAAGTTTTTATGTAATTTTGAGGAAATCGAGTCACTCGTTAACCCGCATCATTCAGAAACGATCACAACCATGGCCACGTTCGATCTAAAAGTCGCGCTCACGCTCCTCCCAGTAGTAGATTGCGACGAAACGCAAATTAACCAACTAATAGACGGAATAGAGTATTATAGTAGTACCCTTAGAAACGAGGACCAGCCTCTGTTAATCAATTTTGTTTTAAAAACTCGTCTTTCTAGCAGTGCTAAAACAAAAATTAATAAGTCTTATGTGTCTGTGGCAGACCTAATAAAAGATATAAAAAATGTTTTAATTCCGATTAAATCATACACAGCCATTTTAGACCGAATGCTACGATGTAGGCAAGGAAACAAGACCATAGAAGTGTTTGGTAGTGAAATCGAAAAAATGTCCAACGATTTAAGTACAGCACAGGCTAATGGAGACGAGTCGGCATATAATTTATTAAAGCCGATTAATGAAAAAATGGCTATCAAGCGTTTCGCTGACGGCCTAAACAATGCTCGTACAAGCATTATAGTTACGTCTAGGTCCGTAAGCACAGTTAGGCAGGCAATAACTATAGCCTTAGAACAAGAAGACTCGGTAGTGAAACCACCAATAAACAATTATGTTAACTATGTTTCGAACCAGCGATTTGAAAAGATAAATAAAAACTATCATCAACAATATAATAAGTCACGTAACAACAACGCGACGAGTCAGCAAGGTCGGGGTCGTGCCTACTATAACTCGAATAGGTTTCAGGGTCAGCGCAACACCAGGTTTACGTCACCTCATAATAAACGTAGGAATGTACATTTCTTAGTTGACTCAGCAGAACAGTCTAATGACGAGAACGAAAGTGAACGTCAGAGTATACGTCAGAACGAACATCATAGCGATGATTTTTTTCGTTCTGAATAGCGCTGAGGTAGATATTTGTAGTTATGGTAGTGGTAATTACGTTTGTTTTACTTGTAGTCAAACTCAAATTTCTCTATTAGTAGACACAGGAGCAAGCATTTCAATTTTAAAGTTAGATTGGTTAAATAAACTCCGTAGCGTGTCCCGCGACGCAAAGCTAGTAAGGGATGAAATTAAGATTAAAGGAGTATGTGGGGATTTAGTATCAATAGGTTATGTTTATCTAGACTTATGTGTTAACAATTATAATTTTAGGCATAAGTTTTATGTGTTTAGCAACTTCCACTGTAAAAATGATGGAATTTTAGGAGAAGATTTTTTATTAAAATATAGTTGTAAAATTAACTATGAAAATAAGCTGGTTACATTACAGGATAAGATAAGTCTAGAATTAGGCTTAGGTAAAAACATAATAACGACTATTCCAGGGAGATGTGAGGTCGTAAAATATGTTTCGTCAGAGATAAAGGGCGAATGTGTCATTTTAGCGGAGGAAGTTATTGCAGGCGTATTTGTAGCAGGCGCCGTGGTAGTAGGAGACGGGAAAAAGATTCCGGTGCGATTTTTAAACACACGGGAAGAAGATGTAAAATTAAATAACTTTAGCCCGAAAATTAGAAAATACTCGGATTATTTCGTATGCTCTTTTGATACGGAAAAGGGAAAATCTGTCGAGAGGGTTAAACAACTATTCGATTTTCTTAAATTAAAAACATATCTTGGTGATGAAGAGAGACGGTCTATTGAGAAAATATGTGCAAAATATGCAGATATCTTTCATATGCCGGGTGATAAGCTATCCGTTACAAACTTATACGAGTACAACATTAAACTGCAAAATGACGCGTCTCCTGTTTATGTCAAACCGTATAGAATACCGCACGCTCAGAAGGCTGAGTTAATAAAACAGGTAGGTAAATTGTTAGAAGAAGATATTATCGAAGAGTGTACCAGCGAATGGTCTTCTCCATTATTATTACTTCCGAAAAAAGCTGACAGTAGCGGTGAAAAAAAGTGGAGAATCGTAATAGATTATAGACTTTTAAATAAAAAAATAGTAGACGAAAAGTTCCCGTTACCAAATATACAAGAAATTATTGACTCACTTTCGGGATGCTTATACTATTCTCATTTAGACCTCAGTTCTAGTTATTACCAGCTAGGGTTATCACCAGAATGTAGGAAATTCACTTCTTTTACAGCTGATAAGCAATATCAACTGAAAAGATTACCTATGGGTCTCAAAACGAGTCCTAGCGTATTTTCTAAACTTATGTCTATGGCTCTATCGGGTTTAAATCACGAGATATGTTTTCTATATCTCGATGACGTAATAGTTTTCGGGAAAAGCCTATCGCAGCATAATACAAATTTAATGAGTGTATTTGAGAGGTTTAGGTCAGTTAATTTAAAACTAAACCCTTGTAAGTGCGAATTTTTGAGGAAAGAAATTAATTATTTAGGGCATGTTATTACGCCAAACGGGGTGTTGCCAGACAACAGTAAAATCGAGGTCTTGGAAATGTTCCCAGTACCTAAAAATGTAAATGAGATTCGTCGTTTTGTGGCTTTTGCGAACTTTTATAGAAAATTCATAAAAAACTTTGCCACAATAGTGTACCCACTAAACCGTCTTTGTAAGAAACATGTCGAGTTTCAGTGGACGGAAGAATGTGACGTGGCATTTCAGACCTTAAAAAAGTCACTTAGTTCATTTCCTGTCTTAGATTATCCAGATTTTGGAAAAGATAATGTTTTCCGGTTGCAAACCGATGCGTCAGGGGTAGCCTTGGGGGCTGTATTATCAAATGGAAATAATAAGCCCGTAGCTTATGCAAGCAGACAATTAAACAGTTCAGAAATAAACTACCCAACCATTCATAAAGAGTTATTAGGGGTAGTGTGGGCTATAAAACATTTTCGACCATATTTATACGGACGAAAATTTAAAGTATTAACAGATCATAGACCATTGGTTCATTTATTTAGCATAAAAGATCCTAGTAGCCGTTTAACTAAGTTTAGACTTTGTTTAGAAGAATATGATTTCGATATTGAATATTTTCATATTCATATTCATATTCATATTCATTTAATCACTTAAATTTGGTAACATTATAGGTACACAACAAGTTGTTCGTATTATACAGGTGTTAATTGTAAGTAGTTACAAATTTACCTTTAAAGGCATTGTGATTTTATAGTACTTACCTAGTTATTACTAGGTAGGTTAGGTAGGTATTACACATTATAAATTAAAATCTTAATAGGTATAAACTAAATCAAAAACTAATAACAAAAACTTAAATAATTAAAATCACAATAGGTAAGTACCTATTTGTCTGTAGTAGGTACTTACAGCAAAAATAAACAAAAACATAACATTTTTAGAATCGTAAAACTAAATTAAATATAAAATCAACATTAATATGTGTAAGCCTAAGATAAACAATAAAAAAGTAAAAAGTCAACATTTATTTATAATTTATTTTACATTCAAAATATTCTTTTATATTGTAAAAAGATTTATTTATTAAAATTTCTTTCAATTTTTTCTCAAATAAACCGTCTTTGAGGGCTTTTAATTTATGTGGCAGATGGTTATACACTTTAACCGCCATATAGTACGAGCTATTTTTATATAACGCCAGGCGCACTGGCGGTACGACTAAATCATTTTCACGGCGCCGTGATACATAACGCCCTTGCTTATCTCCAATTCTAGTAAAATATTGAGCATGTCTTTTAACTAGTTTGCACAGTTCAAATATATAAATTGCTGTCACTGTAAGAACACGGTACTTAGTAAACAACATTCTACAGGTGTCCCTCCTCCCGGCTAACGCTATAATTCTGAGGCAACGCTTCTGTAAAATAGACACAGATGACGAATCAGTAGAATTGCCCCAAAGCACCACGCCGTATCGTATCCACGCCCCAGCGTAGCTATGATACGCCACAAGCGCGCACTCCTCGTTAGTACATTTCCGGAGTTCACGTAGTGCATAAGAAAAACGACTGAGTTTACTTGTAACTGACTCAACATGAGATTTCCACGATAAGTTTGTATCTACAACAATCCCCAGCAACGAGAAGGAGTCAACTTCTTCTATTTTATGTCCTTCATGACTTATATTAAGACTCAATCCTGCTCTTTGGTGCGGCCTAAATTGCATTATCTTTGTTTTTTCATAGTTTAGTGTTAGATTTATGTCTTTTAAGTGCTTTGCAATTTTGGTAAGTGAAACTGAAAGTAACCTGTGCACCTCACTCACGTCATCATAGTTGCAGGAGATAATAAGTGTTGCATCATCGGCAAACAGCACAAGTTTTTGAGATACTACGGAAGGGAGCTCATTTAAGTATGATATAAATAGCAAACAATCCAACACGCTGCCTTGTGGTATAGATCCGGGTACTAATACACTAGAAGACTCGTATTGTTGCAGCTGTCTGGTCGCTTCGTCAAAGTGAGAGATCTGCACAATTTGTTTCCTATTTTCCAGATATGAAACAAGCCATTTGTTTGCTTGCCCGCGTAGCCCTAGCAGCTCTAGCTTTTTTATTAAGATGTTATGCGAGACTCTATCGTAGGCTTTGGACATATCCATAAAAACAGCGATTGCACACTTATTATTGTTTAATGAATTTAATATCTCTAGACTGCAATCAAATACCGCTGTCGTTGTTGACCGATTTCGCCTAAACCCATGTTGGTTAGTGTTAAGAACATTATATTTTTCCAGAAAATTATAAAACTTTTTACATATTAAGCTTTCAAATATTTTTGATATGACCGGTAAAAGTGCAATGGGGCGATAGTTCGAAACACTTAATCTATCACCCTTTTTAAAAATTGGTTTTATAACTGATAGTTTTAAGCTCTCCGGGAATTCGCCTTCATTGTACGACTGGTTTATGAGAAATGTTAATGGTGGCCCGAATTCGTCAGCACAATACACTATCAATGATCCTGGGATTTCATCATGTCCACACGTGTTGTTGCGTTTAATTTTTAATATCGCTTTTTTCACGTCTGACAGCGTTACGTTTTCCAAATAAAAAGAGTTTCCTAATGAATTTGTACATAATGGATTAGGAAAAGTTTTTTTAGCCTCAGAGCTAATACTGACGAAATACTTATTAAATACTTCGGCCACATTAGAAGGGGACGTAATATTGTTTTTTTCTACATTTATGATTATGTTGTCATACTTGTATTTTTTCAATGGATTTGTTTTTTCTTTTATTATGCTCCACATTGTTTTATTTTTATTGTGAGCGGTTAATAATCTTTGTATATTTGATTTTCTTTTTTCAGATGTTATAATTTTTTTTAACAGTGTACTGTACAATTTAGAATACTTTTTTAATGTTTCGCTTTTAAAAACGTTTGCAAAGTAACGTAGTAAACGTTTGTGATAGCAACATTTCTTCATGCCTTTTGTAATCCATTTTGTTTTTTTACCATTAAATAATTTTACATTTTTACACGGTATATATTCATCTAAAATCAATTTTATTTTATTAAGAAAACTATTGTAGTTTTTATTTACATCTGCATTTAAAGAAAGAACATTTTGCCAATCAATTCTGCTTAGAGCAATCCTAAATAATTCCATCTTGCTTTTACTGAATAATCGAGTTTTGGTTTTATAACTATTGTTGTTTTTATTTTTATTTTGAGGGGCCTGTGTTGATATTTGTCCAAATAAAGTTTTGTGGTCAGACAATTGACAATCGTTTACAATGGTTTTAATATTTAAATTTTCACTAACTATAAATTGGTCGATACAGGTTGAACTATTGTTCGTTACTCGTGTGGATGTGTATATTAAACAGCGTAGTCCGAAAGATTTAAGAAGATTTATAAATGTACGAGAGTTCTTATTTAGTTTCGTTATATCTAAATTTATGTCTCCGGCTATAATAATTTTTTTACGGGTTGAGTGTTTGGATATATGTTCAAGTAACGATTGCATTTGGTCCAAAAACTTTTCTATTTCGCGCTCAGGTCTATATATGGATATCACTATCAAGTTATGCTCAATTATTTAATACATAAAAGGTTCCGAAAATGTAACGGCAGATGCCTTATCGAGAGTCATTATAACATCAGACGAGTTAAAAAATCTAAATTCAAATTTTTTGGGGGTAGTAACCCGTTCAATGAAAAGAACCATGGAGCAAAATAATGAACCCGCTACCTCTGGAAGTAGCAGGGTTGAGCCCCCTGTTGATCATAGGCAACCAAGAGTGGTAGATATTATGCAGAAATCACAAAATGATGTAAGGTTAGATATTTGTTCGTATGAAAACTTCGTGAAGTTGAGGAAAAAGAAAAGATACGTCTCACAGACGGGTGATATGTTATTTAGTGACTCTACTATTTACATAAATCAGGAATCTCTACTAACGGAGGCGCGCCGAGACGCAACGATAGGAGAACTGAGTGCATTATGTAAAAAATATAATATTGTAGAAGTCGTTGTGATTAAAAATGGGTTTAATAAAAAGTTTATTAAAATTTTGACCCAAACTTTCATGAAACATAAAGAATTACCGCGGTTATGTATTATTAATAACCAAGTTGAACATGTTACAAATAAAGACTTGATACGTGTTATACTAAATGATTATCATTTATTGCCGACAAGTGGTCATGTAGGCATAAATAAAATGACTAAGAATATTCGAAAAAAATATTTTTGGAGTAATATGCAAAAAGACATAACTGAATATGTGACTCGCTGTAAAGATTGCCAAAAGCAGAAATTTTGTAATAAAAATAATAAAGAGAAAATGGTAATAACCACTACAGCATCTACTTCTTTTGAAAAATTATATTTAGATATTGTGGGGCCGTTGGAGGTCGATAATTTGGGTAATAAATACATATTAACAATACAATGCGAATTGACAAAGTTTGTAGAAGCTTACCCAATACTTGATAAGTCAGCTGAAACTGTTGCTAGGGTTTTTACTGAAAATTTTATTTTACGATATGGTACTCCCAGGGTTATTGCGACTGACTGTGGAACGGAATTTATTAATTCCACGTTAGAAACAGTATGTAAATTGCTAAATATTGATAAGTTAAATTCAACACCCTATCATCATGAGAGTATAGGTTCGCTAGAAAACTGGCACAAACATCTCGGATGTTACTTGAGAATACAAACACAGAATCAGTCGGCAAATTGGAGTACCTGGATACCATATTGGTACTTTGCTTATAATAATTCTGTAAATACTAGTACCAAATACACCCCTTATGAACTAGTTTTTGGGAAAACATGTAACGTACCTAGTAATTTAGTTAGTAAAGTTGATCCCTTATATGTATACGACAATTATCCATCGGAGTTAAAATTTAGATTGCAAAAAGCTCATAATGATGCCAGGAACAACTTATTAATATCAAAACAAAGTAGAAAAACTAATTATGATTTAGATTGTAAGGAAGTACACTACAAAAAAGGTGATCTACTCTTGTATAAGAATGAAAATTATAATAAATTGAATGACTTGTATTTAGGTCCATTTGAAGTTTTAGAAGAGCTAGGTACTAATGTAAAAATATTAAAGAATAATAAAGAATATATAGTTCATAAGAATAGGACTAAGATATTTAGAAAATAAGAGTTTACTTTTCAGGGAAGGGATGCCTAGCCTTTTCAGGGGAGGTGTGATATAGTGAATTACACTATCAGCACGTACTCAATAGTACGTGATAATTAAGGTCTTCCTGATTGACAAGGCGTCCTTCCTCTAGTCACGTATAGATGTGATGTTAATTAGTATTTAAGATGATACACTAGAGGATAAAGGAGAATTGATTCAACGCAAGACATTGTTTCATTTCGGGTCTCCGTCCCAACGCCATTACAACTTGTTTTTGCCTGACAATAACAAGAATAACAAAAAAGAATTAGGCAATGAATTTTTATTAATACACCCTCATTTTTTATTCGTTATAATGAAATTAAGGAGGAATTAATGAGTTCCACTCATGAAACTGAACAACTATCCCCAAGAAACCTATGTGAAAAAAAATTCGATCTCCCTGTCGTCAGCTGAACGGACAGTTTTGTATGGGAAGTCAATTTTTTTTTGTCATTTTTGGACATAGGTTTCTTGGGGAATGTTGTTCAGTTTCATGCTGGAACTCACCCTTAATTTCATTAAAACGAATTAAAATTGTGGGTGTATATAGTACATATAGTATATAGGTACTTAAGTACCTTTTATTCGTTTTAATGAAATTAATACCACAGATCTACATCATTTGGTAAGTATGTTTTTTTTTTTTATAGTAGAAGGAGGAAAACGAGCAGGCGGGTCACCTGATGGAGAGTAATCACCGCTGCCCAATGACACCCGCAAAACCAGAGGAATCGCTAGTGCGTTGCCGGCGTTTAAGGAAGGAATAGGAATTTTGAGGAGGGAAAGTGGGGGGGGATGGGCCTCCGGAACCCTCACTGGCCGGACGAAACACAAGAGCACCAAGTGCCGTTATTTGACGCCGGATATTCGTTAGAGGGTGGTATTACGCCGGGCGAGCCGGCCCAATGCGTGCTGCAACGTAGCTCTACCACTCAGTCAGTGTCACTCGTTTAGCACCACCCAGGGGTCAAAATGTGGTAAGAACTTATCAGTGTTATCGGTCGCTCTCAATATTTCAGTGTAAAAGCTCAGGTACGTTACTTTACTACCTACGTATAACTATAATTCCATAAATATCTTCCGCTCCGGCCTTAATCAACATTTTAATTTATCGCTTCACAGACTTATATTTTTCGAAGCGCGGCGATATCATTTTTGTTTACTTTGAACATCGCGACCCGTCCGTCATGTTTATTTGTTTTGAACCCAGCTTCTCGAAATTAAGGGACGGATTGCGTTTGCGGCCAAGATACGTATTCGGCCTTCTTCACGAAGTTCTTAAGGTTTTTGTAATTCTAATGAAAAGGTTATTTGGTTGACCAAAATGGAACAGAAAAAATATTTTGTGTGATGCAACGTTGTGATAGATTGTTACAATGTAAATATTACGATTTCATGCCAGTACAAAACGTTATAATAAGGGAGACACAAACGCCTGCAACCTCCGTTGGCTAAACCATGTCGAACGAATAGGAATTCGTTCGACTAAGCGCGTAACTAGCCCACCAACGTTTTGGCCAGCGTAGTGGGTTATTATTAGTGTTGGCCAGGACACGAGTTCTTTAGGTCCTATTTTAGGGACTGGAATCGATTTTGCGAGACTGGACTCGTAAATGAGAGCACAAGCCTTTTTGTCAGTGATAAGACTCACGAGTCCTTACAATATGACATAAAGTATGAGTTTATTGCCAGTGCTCAAGCCTTCTCAGAAACAGTGAGTTCCTTGCATTCTGATATAGGCGTTCGTCAACCACTTCCACAAGCGAGTCAATGCGATGTGTGCGCCAAAGAGGAAAAAAGAAGTTTAAAGAGTTACTACTTCGATCATATGACGAAGAGTTACTTTATTTTTTTTATGGAAAAATACTTGCCCATGTAGGTGACGTCTTAGCAAAATTTATATTAGTATTATACAACTAAAATGGCTAGATTTTTTTAAGAACTTGAGTTGCATAATAAAGGCTCAGTTCTATTAGTCGAGTCTTTTTGCATTAGGACTCGACAAAAGGACTCAGGACTCATTTGAGTCGGAGTCTTGCGAGCTCTGCCAAAATGAGTTCAGCCCCTATATTAGGACTTAAAGAACTCGAGTCCTTGCCAACACTAGATATTATGACTCAATATTTTTATATGCTGTTGTCCATGTGAGAAGGCCTGCCTAATAGTGGGACGTTTTTTAGGTGAAGTACAATGGCGGACTCCGTCGCTTTACCAGTCTAAAGGTGAAAATCCCTTGCACACCGCGTCGTCTATTTGGTACGGGCACGTACCCGGGCGGTCGGTGCGCTTCATACGAAGGTCGCTTCAAAGTGGTAAAGCGATGGTGTCCCCGACCATACAGTCATGGGAGTTCCTAAAGGCTCGGTAATCCTAAGTGCCGCTGGTACCTAGGACTTGGTCATCACGGACAATGGGCTTCGGGAATTGCACAAAAGATCGCAATGGGTCGTCGTGCTACTGCAAGAGGGAGACTGCTGCCCCGTTAAGATGAGATGGGCTTTGGGAAAACTTACCGGCGAGAAGTTTCACAGGTCCGAGAGCAGTGGCGCCATCTCTTGCTTGCCGTCCGCTGCCACGGCACGCTTCCCTCGACTCGTGCGGTGATTTGATCACTGATTGTTAATCACATATAACATAATAATAATATCTTTATTGATAATTTATAAAATACTAATTACTTATTTTATACAAAATACTAAATAGTAATAATTTATTACAAAAAGTTACACAACTTAAGGGACAATAAATAAATATATTATTCCTAAATGTGTACGTTGATTAACAAATCCTGATATAATCTCGTTTGCCCATTGAGTTACCATACTGTGGTATAAGCAGCCAACAAACGGATTGATAAGATTAAACGTACTGAGTACTAATCAGTAGAAACCACCGGCCCAGTGGCTCGTGTCGGATAAAACCGCCCGAATTCGGGTCGGGGCGCCTAACCGCAGCGAATCGTTACTACGAAAATCAAGGAACAAAGTTTCCAACATGGCGAGAATATATTTTGTACTTAAATGCGAGTTCGCTTTTAGTTTGTTCAAGTTATAATATTATTATACACGTTTGAAAGTGTTTAAATAAAAATCACAAATTTATGACCACAAAAAGTTTTTATTACTTATCTCTTATCTGAAACGATATTAATTATGTTCATTAATAATATCATTGTAAATTGAAAATAATATCATCATACTTTTGATCCTTATATATAGCTATCAAAAGTCGCGTTTTACCAATTAAAAATAATTTATTACAATTTTATAAATTTACACAAAATTAAAAAGAACACAAGTGAACTTAACTATATAAAATTTATTTATTTATTTAGATAGGCACACTTACAGCAATACATATATACACTTAGAAACTAATTACACATTAAAAACACGCATTACATGTTTGCCACTTAAAAGTGTACACAACATTCAAAAGTAAAAACATAAATAACATAAGTATTAATAACACTACTAAAATAACAATACCAAAATAAGATAACAAAACAATATAACAATAAAACCTAAATGGATTTCAGAATCTTACGCTTAAACTGTTGATAGAAATCATTAAAGAGGTCAATGTCCGGTAATTTAACGTTCATATCATTGTATGTTGAACAAATTCTGGAGAGGGGAAGATGCAAACCCAAATTAGTTCTGCATCGACCTCGATGCAGAACTGATTAGTCTACCTAGACTAGAAGTTTTAGTCACGCGATGCCGGGTATAACTATAGGGAACGGAGAATCGCAACATTTCAAGTAAATTTGTACATTTAATCTGATTATTGAGAATTTTGTGTAGAAACAACAAGTCCGTTATTGTACGTCGATCTCTCAAAGTTGACATTTTGAAGAAAGACAATCTCTGTTCATATGGTCGTTTATGAGTTATGCCGGGAGAGACGAAAGCAAGGTGACGGGTAAAGGCGCGTTGGATACTTTCTACACGTTGTGATGGAGTAGCATAGACTGGATTCCATGCAACGCTAGCATATTCCAGATGGCTACGAACTAGGCAATTATAAAGAGTCAATCTAGTCTGCAGTTCTTTAAACTCCTTTAAATTGCGCTTAAGAAAACCTAACATTTGGGTAGCCTTCTTTACCACTTTATCTATATGCGCGGAAAATTTGAGCTTGCTGTCCAGTACCACTCCCAGATCTCGAGTTGCATTTACTCTTAACAAAACCAAACCATCAAGGACATACGCAGTTTCAAGGGGTCTAACTTTTTTTGTAAAAGTAATGTGGAAGCACTTTTCTGCATTCAGAGTTATACCATTATCACTACACCAGGTTTTAATATTGATTAAGTCGGTTTGTAGAAGATTTGCGTCGGCTGTGGTTTTGACATTTCTGTAAATCTTTAAATCATTCGCAAATAAAGAGACTTTACGCATTGGTAAAATTTTTACACATTGGTGTAACAAATTTTAAAAACATATAAGTTTCGCATTCCATTGAAAAAAAATGAAAAAAAATGAATTTTTTTTATTTATCAACAGCAAATCAGTTAACAATAATAGAGGTTGAATCTCTTCTTTGGAGTGTGAGAACACTTGTGCCAGGAGAGAATCGCTCTCATTTAACTTATTAGTCTTAACAATTTGTTGAGTAGCCACTTTATTTAGGTTCTAGTACTTTGATTTACATAAAAATGTGTGTGTGTGTGTGTGTGTGTGTTGCGTGTGGAGGTGTGTGTGTGTGTGGCGTACGTGTGCGTGTGTGAGTGTGTGTGCGTGTGTTGTGAGTGTGTGTGAGCGTTATAGATGGTTAGTAATTATCTCAAGTACATATTTTATCTATAAATATGAACAATTACTCTTTCTACTTTCTCATGTTCCAATTTTTCTATCCATTCAGTCAACATCTGTTTACATTTGAAACTTGTTTCAGTGTAAATATTTAAGATTTTATTAACATAATTCTACAAATGAGATGATTGATATGCACACTGATGTTTAGCAAAGTAGGTTATACTCGTACATTTGTTTTTCTTAGCTACAATATCATTCCGTCGCTTTGCTAGGGTAACAGAGTCAATGGGGAGTGTTTTGTGCTTTTGCTAAATTGTGTGTAAAATATATAACTGTCGAACAGTCAGTAAGTCAGTTAAAGAATAGAGAGCGCGAGTCGGAAATCTAAGTTTTTTGATAAACATTACTTTTAAAAGAATTCTCTGTGCGCTACTGCTAGGAATTTTACCTTTGATGCACCACCCCAAATTGGAATACAGTATATAATAATTGACTGTGCCAAGGCAATATATACTGTTTTGATAAGTTCTTCACTAGCAGAATATTTCAGAGATTTAAAAATCCAAATCAACTTCCTTATTCTACAACTACTAGATCGACTTGGGAGTGCCATGTCAGTCTGTCATCCATCATGATACCCAGGTATCTTGAGTTAGCTACCTTGGTGATAAATGGGCAATCACAGGTGTTGTCAGTATTTTCACAGTTGTGTATTTGAAGCTGGTAATCAGCCAATGGCTAGGTTCTACCGTTGATCGTAAAACACATAAAATTTGTTTTTGTGGTATTTAACGTTAGCAGATTATGTCGCAACCAAAGAGCTGTTGTGGAGAGTGCAGCTTCCGCATCTCTTTTTATCGAATCCCATGTGTTACCCGTCACCACCATGGCAGTGTCGTCAGCGTAGGAAAAAAACTTGGTATTTTGAATCTTAATTTTGGTTAATTCGTTTATGTATATTAAAAAGAGGGTTCGTCCCAGAACTGATCCCTGAGGCACGCCGAAGGTGAGACTTGCATCGTCACTAACAAACCGTCCTACTTTTACTTGCTGTCTTCTCCCATATAGGTAATCCCAAAACAAATTTAAAGCATTATCTCTCAGTCCAATTTGTTCCAGTTTGTTCAGAACAAAATATTTAAAGTGTTTTACTTAAAGTAGTTTTAGCAACTTAGTACTTATGATAAAGGTGTACGTTTTTATACAGTCAGATAGTGACTACAGCCGGTACAACTCGGTATGCGTAGGATACCTACCTTCACTATTGGGTAGGTTAAATAAAAATATAATAAATATACCTAGAAAACTAGTATAATATTATGGAAGAATTAAATTGCGAAACGACAATGCCTTCATCATGTCTACAAAATTAGCGACTGCATTTATGTATCAATTAATAAAATTTAAATTGAATTTGTTTTCTTTCACACCAATTCCCCCAACCCCAAGATTAATTCTTATAAAACTCATTAAAATGGTAAGATAGGTAAGATAAATATACATAAACATAAAAAAAACACCCAGACCCGAAATCAATTTAGAAAAACAGTCCTTCTCTAAATTGACCCGACCGGGAATTGAACCCGGGCCCTCAGAGATGGCGCGACGCCAGACCCGGTGCGCTAACCACTCGACCACGGAGGTCGTCAAATATTAGGTAGAAACATCCAAATCGCCTGCATTCAATTAGGTCACCCCGTTATCAGGTCGTGCCCAGCAGCTAAGTATCTACGGTGCGGGAGAAATGCACGTGTAATGGCCGCATTGTCTTGATTTACTCCCTTGATAGTCCCAGTTGAGAACACCTCAGATAAAGCTAAACTGCTAGTTGAACTATCTAATGCTGTTGGTGAACTATGATTTGCAGTGCACCCACATGAAATGTATGAAAACATACAGAAAAATAACTTTTTTTTTAATTTTTTTATTCGGCAACGGTTAAGCGCTTGGGCTTCAACGCACCTGATGGTAAGTGACGATAAGGCCGAAGGTGGAAGCGCGCTTCACCCAAAATTCTCAACCACTTAGGAACTGGCTATCTTATCTCAAACTGCCGGAACACAACAATGCTATAAACATCGTTGTTATGGCGACAGACATAGATAAGATGGTGGTAGCTAGCCAGGCGGACTTAACAGCCCTACCACCAATCAAACCGAGCACACAAAGATGTACCCCCCGCTGGGAATCAAACCCGGGACCTCTGGGTCTGAAACCGGTGGCTTAGCCATTAGACCACAGAGGCGATTATATTATTACACATACACACATAGTCTCACTACTATTATCCCCGAAGGTGTAGTCAGAGACTAGGCAATGAGGACCGCAGAAGCAATCCTCTGCCATAGTTCACATTTCATCAAATTGCAACTGCACATGTGCTCAGCGTGATAGGTGGTGAGACCATCGCTGCTCTACGCGGTTGGATTTAAATGCTGTCTATTATTAGCCTTTTACGACATCCAAGGTAAGAGAGAGGTTGGTAGTATTATTTAGTGTTTCAGTTAGGCGCTCTAACACATGGCTCTAATTTTCTAAAAATATATTTGATATAGTAAAGTCAAAGTGGCCTTAGTAGCATAGTTGTACAACGCTTGAACCGATAACCGGAACTGTCGGGTTCAAACAAAAATAATAAGTGTGTTTCAAATGTTTCGATGCACACCCGGGGTTTGTGTTTGTATTGTTGTGATGGCTAGCGTGGTGTTCAAGCAAATATACGTTTATTGTAGCGACGAATTGATTTCAATGACGTAAGCCCAGTTGGACAGTTTATTGGCTGTACTTTTGCTGGACTGTTTATAGGCTGTACTTTTGATGTCAAAGTTATATCATTTATACAATATAAGCCTTCATAATCACTTTATCTTTTGGGAATCCAACCACAGATCATTTTGTCTAGATTAGTGGTTAAGGAGACGGTGCTGGATTAACAAAATAATAAAAAAGATTGGC
Source organism: Scoparia ambigualis (assembly GCA_963921215.1). Taxonomy (NCBI): domain Eukaryota; kingdom Metazoa; phylum Arthropoda; class Insecta; order Lepidoptera; family Crambidae; genus Scoparia; species Scoparia ambigualis. The sequence goes on along the minus strand of OY992520.1, from coordinate 3,103,162 downwards.
CTACGTCATAACATCCTTTGTTGCTATCGAATATTTTTAGGTTATATGCCTTGATATGTTGTACAGTGGAACACAACTTATAGTCAGAATCATTTAATTTCCATATAAGTTTTCCGATTTGGTTATATATAACTGGAAGTTCCAAAATATTTCTTAACTTAATAAATGTCGTTTTACTATGACTGTAGTTTTGCTTTAAATCATCGTTTAAATTATGTGTGCATAATAAACGTCCTTCTGTAGTCTATAGCACAGATACGCATCGGCCAACGTTTGATAAGACACACTGTACAACCTATGTGTACAGCCGGGTAATCAAGCAAGTAAGAGTGTAAAGCCCTTGGCGAACGGCCAAGGCTCATAACTTGGCAAAACCATGTTTCTACTTAAGCACTAGTTATTGTTGTTCGTTTGCTACACGATCATAAATTTCTAACAGTGACATTTTAAAACGTATAACGCTAGTGCATTTCTGACAAAATTGATTTATGGCGTCGGAATGGGCTTACGGAATGTTCAAATTGGAAATGTTATTCTATTTGGTTTCATTGCCAGTTCTAACAAAAAATTGCTAACTATATTTTGTTAATACCTTTCCAATATTATTATTATTATTCTTAATTATTGTCTTCGCATTTAGCATTAAGCCAATTTCAAGTGGTAGGTACTTATATATTTTTAAAGATTATAATTTATTATTGTACGGTAGATTTAATTAAAATGGAGTCTCACAACACGTGTTGTTGCTAAGAGAACACGGGAGGAACTCCACCTTTCCAATAAACATGACGTAATAATTTTATATAGAAGGTGTAAATTTAAATACTAGTTTTGGGGTTTTTTTCAACATTGATCGATAAGAATTGTAAGTACATATATTTGTTTTAAAGTGTTTATTTGTACATACGAATATTTTTTATTTTTTTAGTAAGTAGTAGTTTTATCAAAAATAATAATTAAAAACAATAAAGTTTGGATAAGGAAAATAAATATTTTGACCAGAAGGTATTAAATTACAATGTCATCGTCGCTTCGAGCGGTTGCAGGTAACTATAACACACAACTACACAACACACTACGTTATCACAACATTACCTACATTACAATTTTAGATTGACCGAAACTTCAAAGTAGACCAGGAGAGTAATCATTTTGTGACCGTACCGTTAATCTTGAAACCCGTACCAAAAAAACCCAAACGTAATCATAAAATATACAGAAAGGCAGCCCTTCAAACGACACCCAATACAGATACACTTTTTAACAATTTAACGTTCAGGAAACAGTTACATAACTATGGAGGCTTACAAGAACGACCCTCAAAGTTATTAACTTTAGATCGCAATAAACTAAAGTGCGCCATACTTTTATAGCAGAATTAGGAGACGTTACGCAGTGCACGGCTAAAACACTAACTCAGCCTGCGAGCTCCACAATAATGGGACTTATCGTAATAGACATAGCGTCGTTGCCGGATGCAACACAATTGGCAAGACGTATTGTGTTTATGGTATGCTTTGGTAGGGAAATATCCCTTTTTTATGGGGTAAGAATGGAAGGGATTATGTATGAAGTCGAATATTAGGATTGTTTATTTAGCCGTAAGTCAGGTTTTGGGAGGGTTGCCGTCGTCACCCGAAGATGATAGCTGTTTGAGTATCACGGAAACATTTTGTTGGTTTAATGAAATCTTTCGGCAGAACATGGATTGTTGTTAGTCTTAGGGGTGTGGACGTATTTTACGGCTATTGCATTTTTTATAGTGGTAGTTCCATCTAAGCTACAAAATTTTACTATAACATTTTACCAAGGATATCCTTATAGAAATGTTTATATTGATCCTTTATGAACATATATTGTCATAAAGAAATGTTCTTTTGTTTTTTCATGAACATCTTTGAAAGTATTCTTCATCAAATTTAACTATGGTGTACTTAAAGATTTTTAATGCTGTGGCTTTACACAGATGATGCAATCTCATAACATTTTTGGCAATCAGTACAAGAACCTTTGTCAAAATTTACCAAAATTTGTCTTAATGAGTAAAGTTCTATAAAACGAACCCTGGACTATTTGTGGACTGAGTTGCTGTCTTGATGATGTCCGTCCAGCATGCTATCTATGAATTATCAGTTCGCGAGTTATTAATTTCTCAAACTACTATATTATAATAATATACAGGATGATCAATCCAAATGGGTCAGTAGGAAAAATCAAAACCTTAAGAGATATCGAAATCTGTTCTAAGGAACCATGGCATCTATTCGTTGATAATGTTGATGGTAACCCACTTGTTACGATAAAAAAAAGTCTAACAGATCAATATCAATTTTAAGTATTGTGTTCATGTACTCATTAGAAGTGTAGAAAAAATACGAAAAAAATTAATCGTGCGTCAGAAAAGCGGAAAATGGGTGGTCCTTTAAAGACCCGCTAGTAATATGGACTACTATGATTGACGTTACATTTTGTTTTAAAATGACTTTTAATTAAAATGAAATATAATTAAAGTATAATGATTTAAGTTGTAATAGACTTTACAAAACACAAAGTGACAAAATAAACTCTTGATTGATGAAATTGTTCTCTGGTGTGGTATTTCACAAAGCAAACATTAGGGTGTATATTATTATAGTAGAGCCACTTTACATTTGATGCATATGAAGTTTGCTTTTGTGTGACAAATGCTGCATCTTTGTCGTTCTGGCATGTGCATCACCAAATGTGATCATCATATTGTGATGCTTCATGGAGGCTTTTTGAGGACCTGCAACCTGCAACCCCTTCTAGTTCCAGATTTTTTATGTGTTTCTAACAAACTGATAACAATATTTTTCCGAAAATGTAGATAATCCTCGTCTCCACCATCTGTTTTATATAACTGCCACGCATTATGCAAGGCCATGTTCAAGCACTGGCAGATTATGGAAAAATCCCACTTCTTACCACGGATGGATGTTCGGTATAGGCTGATATTTTGATCCGAACGGTCTACTCCGCCCATATTCTAATTGTAGGCTTTGATTGTAGCCGGTTGGTCAACTTGAACATACTTTTTCTCTGTTGAGAAAATCTTTTTATCTTATAAGTTGGCAAAATCTTCACTGCGTTTGATGCAACAGTTACGACACTGTTATCATGCCACTTGCAAACCCCAATCTCTTCAGCCTGGCAGACTGGTATTTGTAAGTACCTCGCTCAGACTTCTGAAGTTCCTTGTTTGACTCCAAAGAACACTTCTTCGACAATCGGTTTTCTCGTATTGTTCCAGTTGCTTTCAAGCCTCTTTCACTTAGTTCTTCAACTAGAGGTAGAAACCGATGTGAAAAAGTTGTCAAAGAAAAAATTAAATGGGGCCTATGCATCAATCTGATTTTCGTCCCCAGAATCCTCATCTGTGATGTCAGCGTTGAAATTTTAAGGAGGAAAAATAGATATGAATTGTGGCAATGACGCACTCTTATCATATTTAACTCTTCCAGTATTTAATTTAAATTCAAGTATCTATTTCGGGGTCTGAAGATAAAACAAAAACAATAATAGTTCAATCTACATCGTTACCATATAGTAGTGGATATTACTAGCGGGCCTATAAAGACCCTCAATACTAAATGACAAAATATAACCTCTAAGTAATGTTTTTTTTCAACAAATTTGTTAATATTAGACAGATAGGAGTATGATACTCAGTTTATGAACTAGAAAACATACTTATCTTGTAAATCTAGTTGTTGCTTACCTCTGTTTATCCATGGTAAAAAATATGTAATTTTTTCAACGTCGCATTGTAACAGAAATGTACACAAGATTACAAAACATTTTAGAAATAACTTACGAAAGGTATTAGCTATAATAACTGAATAAAAAAATAAACTTATGGCTACCAACATTCAAGATTGATTTATTTTTCTACTGTGGGTCGTTAAAGTACCGCTCGTAACAAGTGGGTGATGGTCTTAAGGAACACATTTATAATTTTTTTTTATTTATTTATTTTATGACATTATAACATCTTTACAGTTTACACCAATGCGATGTTATAAATGGAATCTTGTTTAAATAATTGAAAGAAATTCTAAAAATAATATATAAGTAATTATTTTTTTATGTAAATGTTCAAAATGGTAGCCATTTTCCTGGATGCAAAAATTAATTAATAGGGTACCTAATCGAAAAAAAATTGAAAGCAGTGTTTATTAAATCTAAAATCGACGCCATAATTCCTTAGAACAGATTTCACTATCTGTTATATTTTTTGATTTCTCCCTACTGACCCATTTGAATTGATTACCCTGTATACTTTTCCACTGCTGGGTAAAGTCCCTCCATTTATCTCTATCCTGAGCCATCTCATGCCAGTCGGTCTGCTGTGTGTCTAGGTCGTCTCGCCACTTCTTTCTGGGCCGACCTCGGCGGTGCGCGTCGTCCATCTCCAAGAATCACCCATTGTGTAGTGCTAAAGTTGCAAAATTACGTAATTTTACCGAAAGTGCCGGCAAAATACGGGTAATTTACGGTAATTTATATAAATTACGGTAAAATTACCGTATAAGTTTTAAATTCTAATTTATTTTTAATCCCGCGCATGTAAATATGAAAAACTATTAAACGACGTTGCCGATTAGTGCAATTGACCATATTGTGCTGTGTTGTGCGGCGATTTGCGCTCTTGCCGTTCCGCTGTCGGTGAGCGACTGAACAAACGACGTTACGAGGAATAGTTGACTTAATTTCATCCGGCTCACTACTCGAGCGTGAATTATCTGAACGTCTATTCGAAAAACTACCTACATTATTTGTAAAAATTAGTATTCCACGAAATCAAGCTAAAGTTTGGGATGGTATTTTGGCCACATATTTTAGACAATTTCGTACTTGAAATTCCACTTGACAGCGACAGTTCATATGTTGAACGCACGAAAGGTGTGATGTGATTCGTATCTCGAATATTTTTGGATTTTTTGGTAAGAACTAGTCCATTTTCTGTCTTATAAAATTAAAAAAATTCTTATGTATCTGTCAAATCTCATTCAATTACGTTTATTTGTTAAAGAGGAAAAACATACACACAAACATACTCACTTTCGTAATAATAGTGTTAGTTAGTGGCCTAGTGGGTATGAATATACCAAATATTACCGTATTTTACCAAATATTACGTAAAATATTGTAAAGTACCGTATTTTACCGGGGTAATTTTACCGCTTTACATCCCTAGTAGTGACCAGCTGCCGGAATGCATTCGGTTAATGTGACCAGACCAATCCAATTTTAGCTACTTCACCATTTAAGTATACATAAACAATTTTTATTGAATAAGGAGTATGTCAACAGAAATCTTACGACATATTAACAGAGACAGCGCAACATACGACGTTGTAAATTCTGTATAATTATTTAACAGCCTTCCTACTTTGTCTTGGACTCTAGTGCATATAAAACATAACTACACGACTCTAAACAAACAGACGGTTTTATTGCGAATGCACTTAAGTTGTGCTTATATTGTTGCACCGAGTTTACGATTTAAATGTTCCAGGAGGTTGCAGTTACCTTGTTCAGATGGGAGTTTTGGTCCGTTTTAGGACCCATCAAATGTTACTGAAAGTAAGGCTTGAACGTTGTGGAATTGTTCAGTCTATCTAGCTCGCAAAACTACTTAGTGAAAATGAATTTGCTTTAGGTAGTGTATACTTTCAATCAAGAAGATAATAATTACTATATCTTTTGTAGATTTTTTAAAGTTTTTGTGAATACGCTTTGTTAATATTCATGAAACAATGTCAAGTTCTGTGGGCACAGAAAGACGATGTGTTGGTCGTCTCAAAATGAATGTGTATCTAGAGAAGTGTTTGAAATAAAGTACCTATACGCTATTTCAAGTTTTGAGATGCATGCATAGCCTGGATATGCATGTTTGTGATCATTAACCTGCATTTGGCAAGTGTGGTTACTATGCAAATACCCATCGATAATACCGATGCATACTGGCTGTCCCACTGCTTGACAAAGCTAATGATAGAGGCTTTAGCCTAGCAGTGAGACAGTATAAAGTTTTTAACTTCATCATTGACCACTTACCCAAAACACTAGCTTCCACAATAACTAGCGATGACTGCACCAAGTTTCATACTAAATGACTAATGACTAGCAATTCACCAAATTATTTTCAAATTAATTTCTTTATGGTTTTCATTTTATTTTCTTTTATATGTTTCACTTTTTTATTTTCCCACGTGTTAGAGATTTTGTTCAACTTATGTCTTTTAAATTTAAATACAAACACAAAACAATTACATGACAACTTACACTTTACATTTACACACATGTACACACCCCACTACTAGTCTTCTTTTAGATAAATTGAGCTATTTATGTTTATCTACATTCACTGTTTTCCCAGGAACTAATACTATAAGCCTCAAAAATGTTGTCCCCCTGTACTTGCCTAAAACCTCAAATGGATAATCAAGAATTTGTAAATGATGACATAGATCAATTCTCTGTATCGGATTCATACATTTGTTCTCCCAAGAAAAGCGGCTGATACATTAAAAACAATGAGAATCTTATAATTTTTCACGTTAACATTCGTAGTTTTTGTAATTTTGATGATTGGCTTGTTTTGATCAATAGAATTAATTACAAACTAGATGTCATTGTCCTTACTGAATTCTGGTTAAGTAAATGCCCTAACATCCCATTTCTTTCTGGATTTTATTCTTATGAATCAACTTATCAGAATCAGAACGAAGGTGTAGTAACATATGTAAGAACCGAATTGACTTGTATCGCTATTGTTCCTGAGTTTTCGAAAGCAAATTGCATAATTCTAAAATTAACTGATAAAGTTGCTATCGTCGCTTTATATCGATATCCTTCTTTTATAAATATAAACCCTTTTCTAAACAGTCTTGATGCTCTACTCACTACTTGATACCGAACAGTTGTGACCCATTTGCTGACGAATATTTAAATTTGACTGCTTTTCATGCTTTACTTCCTGCACATTTATACCCTACAAGAGGAAATAGTTGCCTTAATCATGTTATCCTTAGGTCTCCAAACCATGCTACCACTGTAGTGTTGGATTCTTTAATAACTGATCATGCTCCAATTTTGCTAGCTTGTCCAACAAAACTTGACTCAAAAACCTTAAACCGCACGGTACTATAAATTGGTATACCTGCCATCGTAGATACTCTTGCTTCTACTGCTTTTTCTCTCATTTTTACATCTGTTGATTCTGAATATGCCTTTAAAAGTTTAGTTAATATAATTTCAGCTGCTGTCAAACAACATATATTAGAAGTTATTGTTCCCAGTAGAAAGTGGATTATTAAGAAATGGATTACATCAGGTCTGTTATGGTGTATACGCAATTGAGTTATCCCTATTTTTCTAATAGGATTATTTTTATGTTTACGATACAGTTTGTACTGTCAAATCTGATAATCAAATAATCAATTTAACATTTACTCGATATCGTACTTTTGCAACAACTTCGTGAAAAAGGTAAAACAGGATTTCAATAAAAAAGAAATTGAGCAGGCTGTCAACAATCCTAAAGAAACATGGAAGCTTATTAAACAATTTGCTAACCTTTAATAAAAAACAATCCTCCTCGTCTGAGCTTTTAATTTAATCCCATCATAGCTCAACAGCTATGATGGGATTTGACTTTGTCAACACAAAGTTAACTCATATTTTACAAATTCAATTCAATTCATTTCAAAAGTTTATTTCAGACAAAGTCCATAGAGGGTTAATTACAAAGGTACTTAATTCTATAGGTTAGTAAACAATTATATAATTACACAAAAAAAAATTACAACATACATTAACGCAAATAGACTGTGCAACACTGCAAGGGCTACTTGGCTGCGTGCAGGCGCACCCAGCGCGCGAGCATCGGACAGTCCCAGCGCGCCGCCAGTGCATTCAGGATGCCGTTGGGACTGGCGCGCAAGCGCTGTAGCATGGATGCGCACCGTTTTCTTATAATGGCATGGAAGCCGTCGGTCTGCGTTTCCGCGAACATACCTGATGCGCTACAAAAGCGCGGCAGCCCCATCAGCACCCTGAACGCATTGTTATATTGGACGCGCAAGTCGCTGTATGCCCTGCCCTCTGCGTGAACTCCACCCAAAGGCTGCAGGTGTAAAAGGATTGGCAGTAAGCCTTAAAAAGCGGCACCTTAACCTGCTTAGTACACCGTGCAAACCTGCGGGCGAGCATGTTGCATCGGACAGCAAGCCACCTGCGCTCCCTTTCTGAGTCTACGTTGTCACGTAAGTGTTCTGTGACCCAGTGACCCAGGTATTTAAATTTGTCAACTATGTTTAGTTGAGATCCACAAAGTGTGACTGGTGGCACAACGGAGTAAGTTTTTGTATCGGCCTTAAAAACTATCATCTCACTTTTTGCAACGTTGTACCTGAGTCCATGGGCCGCTGCGTAGTCTTCACATATATTTAGCTTTCGTCTCAGTGCCCTGATCGAGGGGCTCAGCAGCACCATGTCATCGGCATAGCTGATATTATTGACACAGGCACCATCAACATGGCATCCAACTTTGGTGCTGCTGAGCTCCTCGATCAATCCGTTTACATATACATTAAACAATGTAAACAACAACTGTCGAACCCCGCACTCCAAAGTGTGCTCCTCTGAGAGGAAATCTGCCCATCTTACATGGTTCTTTTGGCGGCTTTACCAATGCCTGAACAAGGCCGTAATGTCAGCAGGTAGTGTTGTGTCATGTAGCTTCTTCCATAGCGTATCGTATGGCACTAAGTCAAAAGCCTTTGACAGGTCAAGATAGCAAGCGTAGATAGGAGTCCCTCTCGCTTTGTAATACTGAACGGTCTGCTTGAGACACAGAATAGCAGTCTCCGTGGAAAGTCCCGGCCGAAAGCCAAACTGCGCATCCTTTAACTGAATGTGCTTATCTAAATGTTTTCCAAGCAGACCGTCAAGCACCTTAGCGATTATGGTGGCTAGAGAGATCGGCCTGTAATTAGTTAAATCCGACGTATCACCGGTTCTATTCTTTATCACTGGCACAACCACCGTTTACATCAATTCGTCAGGCAGGTACGAGTGTCCCAAACAAGGAGAGAAAAACATAGCAAGAACCCTAAGCAGGGGTATCGCCGCGTGCTGCAGGTGCTCGATGCTGAGTCCGTCGTGCCCCGGAGATTTACCTCTTACCATACTCTTTAGGACTGCCGCGACTTCACTCGCGCTGAAATTAGTACTTCTCTCCGCGACACGACACACAGAATCTTGCTCCTGCCGCGCACCTCCCAGCGGCAAGTCCACCCTAAAGTGCTGCCGCAACACGTTAGCAATGGCCCTCGGCTCGTGCACTCCTGCCACGCTCACAGGCAGGCTCGGCTTACGATTCAAACAATTGTTTTTTTTTTTCAAAAAAAATTTAAGTCTTTATTTGAATAATGCTCGGCAATCCATTTTCAATTGTTGCTGATTATTTTGACAAACTTTTAATTTTGATTTAAATAAACGTCTCGAATCACACATTTTGTTATAAACAATACCAGTAGTTGGTTTACCATGTAAACACCACATTTGAAAACAAAGCCGAGCGTGTTCGTGAGCATACCCGTACATGTCTTTTCCAACTGATTATGTGTTTTCCCTTCTTCCTACTTTTTTGTTGTACCTAGTTATGTTTAAAAGGTTAATAATTGTAGACTGTATGTAAAAATACTGCCCTACCTCTGATACTCTTTTGGGGCGGGCGTTGTTATCTGCTAACAGTTTATAAGTTTAAGCGGATATCATCGTTTAAAATTTTATATTTGAAACCATTTAACGTTAAATAAATACATTTTATTATTTATTTAGTTAAGTTTGTCCACTAATTTTTAAAAGCATCCAGTCTTTCTAGCACTTTTTAAAAGTTTTCAATCTTCCTAGCACTTGTCTTATTAAGGCTTTTCAATTATTGCATGCCACATTTTCATAATTAGCTACTCTGTCAGCCATATCCCTAACTAGATCCTCCTTAGAGCTAGAAACCGTGGCTTAATGTTCCCTAACGGTTACGAGGCACTACGTGAAGTTTTAAGTACTTCCAGTTGGCTTACTAATCTATTCGCCGTGTAGGATAGTCTACATGCTTGTTATATTTTCTAAATACCTTGTTTTGTATGAACCGTTTGGGCTGCAGCTGGAATTTCTGTATGAGACAGTCAAGATAAAACTTTGTCGACGATATACTTTTTTTTTACTTGGTTCCATTAGAGTAAAAAAACTTTGTGACTCTTTATACATTGTTTGAATTCCAAATTGGATTTCAGAATTATTGTTTTATTATTCTTATTTCTCATTAGTATTTTGGACGATCAATCAATGTTTTACGTTATAGCAAAAACAAATATTGCAGTAAATTCCAGCATATAAGAACCATTCAATTACAAAAATGAAAACCAAAATTATTTAAAACTATTACGTGTAAAATGAACTCGAAGAACTTTATTGTAAAATTAACACAAATTAAATTGGCCTTTCACAGGTAGGTACGGGATTTTTGATTTCAGGAAGTTAATAGGCCATGATTTTAAAACACGTTTAAAGTCAACTTACAGGATACTTGGTGCAGCAGCTTGCCTGTTCAAGTTGCGATCTTAAACGTTAAACAACTTTCTCAGTGGCGGGACATTTGATAGGTGACGGAATTTAAATATTCGAACTCCTCCATGTTTTGGAAGACATACCCATAAGCCCGTGGTTGTGTTAAGATGGTAGTTATTTCATACCAACAATTTGCATTAATATGCATGTGCGGTTGGTTGTAGCCTATACTTAGTATAGGCTATAACCAACCACATACTAGGACCAAATTCAATGAAGAATGACAATAAACTAAATAATTATTGACATTTATTTGTGCAAATATCTAATGTCAATCAGATTTTTACTTTTTCCTGAGAGTGACTTATGAGTACAGTCACAAGCACCAATATGTATACACTTTGACTCTTATTCCGTTGTATTAAGACTTACAATTGTTTACATATTTTTGCTCGTGACTGTACCAGAGAAAAACAAGAAAATTAGTAAAAATCTAGGATCAAGACGTATAACATGGATTTGACATCCGCGAATACTCGAAAGGGGCAAAGTCATAGTACCTACATGACATTTAAATTTACCAGTGCTGCCAACCCCTACCAAAATTTACCCCAAGAATGTTTAAATCCGATATTACATGTTACGGTAAACATGATTAGTTGAAATTTATTAATAAGTAGCTGTTGCCCGCGACTTCGTATATAATTATCTGGCAAAGCATTTGGAATAATAAAACAAGTTGCTCAAAATACAAGTATTTATTTGCCTTTGAATAGGGTAGGGACAGGCAGTGTGTTTTCATATCCATCCTTGCTAGATTGGACGAGATTTCCATTAGTACCAGGGTGCAGGGTTGGAAATAGTCATGTTTTTTATTGATTTATTTTGATTTTTTTATGTGCCAAAACCAAATACACTATTTAAAGTATAATATAATTATTTTTGCTCAATATTTTTAAACTTTATTGATTATGTATTTAAAATTACTTTAAAAAATAATATAAGTAGATAAATCTTGATGGCTCAGTTGTGCCCTTTTTGCTTTAAGTACTATTGGTTTATCATGCTTCTAAAATTTACAAAAAATATGAGCAGATAGGCCTATTTCTTCTGATTCCAAATATGTATGTAACTAAATTTAAAAAAAATGTTAGTTGTGCCCTTTTTCCTTATGACGGCCGAATTGTTCTAATGCGTTCATAGTGCCCCAGTAAAACTTTTAGATTCACTTTTGTTTTGTATAATTTGGTAACGACATCGGTATTGTTTTGTAAATGTCGTTACTTCTATATTATTATAAAGCTGTGGAGATTCTTGCGCCCGTTCTTCTCCACAGCTAAAAGACTTCCTGAATGGGTGTGGTAGGTGGGCGGATTCTCATGCCTACCCATCCATAGTAGTAAAATTAAGTTTAGACGATTCAAAATACTTATTTTAAGTTTACTGAAAAAAGAAATTGATTTTGATTTATTTTATTTTTTAAATAAATTTAAAAATTAAGTGAATTGTCAAAATAAAAAGTTTTTATATAGGTACATTGTTGATGTGGATGAACATCACACACATGGATAGGTACTCAAATACGAGACGCTCACCTTCTACGCATATATAAGTATTTCAGAAACTCAGATACTCTAAAACTTAGTATTATGACATCTTAAAATAACCCACAATTAAGGTAATTTAATAGTAAGTACCACAGCTGGTATCCCTAAATCATGAAAAGAGATGTTTCTGATTTCCGCTCAGTACGGCTTTCGCAGCCTATTGACATATCACCATGTATTTAAGGTGAATGAATTGAATACTATATACACTACACTTCACCACATAAATCACTATTAATAATCATACATTTTGAAATAAATAAAGATGACAGCTGAGATCAATTACTGACAAGTTAGTCGCAATTCGCTAGTGATTGGGCCGCAAGGTTGTGCCTATTTTCGGCACAACGTCACAAAAAGTGATATTCTGTTAAGGACAAAAAATACTGTTTTCATACTTTTCATACCCAACAGTTTTTGTATGTTGTGATCTCTTTCATGCACAATATTATTAGTGCTTGTCAAATCCATGTTATACTTGATCCTAGAGTAAAATTAGTGTACCTATTTCTTTTAAAAAACTTGTAAAAATCCAATTGACATTAGATATTTGTACAAAGAATTGTCTTTTCTTCTCGAATTCTTCATCGGATTTTGCCATATTAAAACTATGTGCTATTTCAAAGTAAGAAGGTCAGGCAGTGAACGCACGATAAAGTCATGATTAATAACAACATAATATAGAACAACACAACATTAGGTAGAGGTACTACTAACTAACTGAGGTACAAATAAATCGACAAAATTCGATGTTTTTTGTTTCACCTATCTTTTAGTAGGTCAACGGAGACGCATTAGCGTCCAGTTTACGATTCCCCGCGGGTCGGGTTGCTGAACGTGGGAAGCGTCTGATTGGTCCATCCAGGGAGAGAAACACCAGGCGATTACTTGAGACGTGAGAGAATAAACGGCATATGGCTTGATCTACATTTGTTACGAATTTGCTACAAGCATCGCAGGTGTTAGATATGTATATTAAATAATTATTTTCCTTCCATCCTGAATACACTTGTACTGCTCTAAGGAATTGTTTATCGGTAATGCTTTTAATAAAAGCTTTCCACGTTTTGTCTGACTGTATGCTGATTCTAAACTTTATAAAGTCTGTAGCCAAAGCAGATAACTCTTTTTAACCGCCTCTGTGTTCTAATGGCCAAGCTTCCGGTGTTAGACCCTAAAGTCCTGGGTTTGATTCCCAGCGTGGTGTTCCCAAAGTGCAAAGGCAACTTACACCATAGGAACCTACTATAATTAACCTTTACGTCATCAAAAAAGTGTTAGCTGTTCTTTTAAAACCAAAAGTTATTATTTAATAAATTAACGAAATTTTACGACAATCGTGACAAACGAAAATATGCGACATGACAACTTCACGACCAAAAGCTTCGCCTAAAATATATTCTATTGAAACCACCTAAAACTTTAATAAAATACACAACAAGTTAAATGCGGAAGTCGCAATAAATCGTGTTGCGTAACCAAACAGTTCTCATTAACATTCATCATCCGAAGTCCGAGTCCTTTATTAATAATGGCGACAAAAACACTACGATATTGGACTTGAAGATAGTTTCGGTACCAATGGATTCGGACATAGTTCGCCCCGTAGTTTGGGATAGTTCGTCGCTCGCGTATTGTGCTAGTTGTCGGTTGATTCACTGCGGGGTTATATAGTTTAGGATTCCGGATTTGGGAGTAGTGTTGGGGTCGATATCGACAGCGCAAATTGTCAACGGCTTCAGTCGATGGGTTGGCTATGCGAACTACGTGTGTCGGATTAAATAAACCGGCTTAATCTAATTCCTATTTCGATCAACGTGTTCAGCAGAAACTTCAAATTATTTGTCATTCACCGTGCCATAATTACTCCACTCCTCCTTCTAGGTTCACCTAGTAGGAGGAGCCCTTTTGCTAGCCCTTCGAACTAATATATAAAGTACACATCATCATCATCAGCCTATACACGTCCCACTGCTGGGAACAGGCCTTCTACGTTAACAATAGCACGTGCCTAGATAGCACTTAGATATTGGGCCATAACCCAAATCCACCACGCTGGCCCAATGCGGGTTGGTGGGTTTTAACGACTGCCATCTTACGACAACAACCGGGATCAACGGCTGTACGTGCCATCCGAAGCACGGAGGAAGCTCGAGATGTTTTTAATTTAGTCACTCATCAGGCGACCCGGATAAAAAACACAAAAGTATTAAATAATATTACCAACCCATCATTTTCTTGGGTGAAAGGAGACTAACGGACTGTAGACTCATACATTCAACAGTTTTAAGCGGCGATGGACTCACAACTTATAACGCTGCGCACATGTGCAGTTGTTGAAACGTGGACTGTAGCAGTGACTTCTTTTCGGTCCTTATTGCCTAGTTTCTGACAAACCCTTTCGGAATATATAGTCGAGACTCTATGTACCTATGTATAACCTTAGGTGCAAAGTAAATAAATAAATAAATAAATTTTCCTACAATCACACCAATTATCTAGCCCAAGAGAAGCTTCGTTATAAAACTCGTTAAATGGTTACTAGACAACGGATAAACATACTTGAAATACTTAAATACATACTTATTATACATAGAAAACACCCAGACCCGAGACAATTTAGAAAAACAATAATTTCTAAATTGACCCGACCGGGGATCGAACCCGGGACCTCAGAGATGGCGACACCATGAAAACCGGTGTACAAACCACTCGACCAAGGAGGTTGTCAAAATGAAAACCTTTTCTTGACTAAATCGCTATTTATTACTTTTTACAACTTTTTCAGCAATACAACTTCTTACAGCAACTTCCTTCCGACACTACCTCTCAGCTCAACGTCTTGCGGATGACAGGGCCGCTGCCCGGTAGCCATCTTGGTTTTGTACAGATGATTTGACAGACCGTACACTAAGAACTGTAGCTACGTGACAGACAAAACCCAGATGGTTGTGGTGATGGCAGCTTACAAAATATAAACTAAAGTTATCCTACTAATATTATAAACGCGAAAGTTTGTAAGTATGGATGGATGTTTGTTACTCTTTCACGTAAAAGCTACTGAATGGATTTGGATGAAATTCAGCATACAGATAGTTTATAGCCTGGATTAACAACAATTAACACAAAGGATACTTTTTATCCCGATATTTCCACGGGAACGTAAACCACGCGGGTGAAACCGCGCGAGCGGCCGCTAGTATAAACTAAAGTTACAAGAACACAATAGCTTGATTAAATAATTTAAGTTCATTAATATTATCTGTATGTTTACACAATAAAGAGAAATAGTTTTAGTCTTTGTTATATCTTGTGGCACATGAGCACTTGTAAGGTATGCCAAAATACGTTAATGTATCGATAAGCTTTAGCACACTATTCGCTTTATGAAATGTGATATCTGAAACTCGACAAACTCACTTTGCTCTTGTAGTTTAGGTTTAATACCGACTAAACAATTTTCATGACGTATTTAGTTTCTTAATTAACAATAACTGTCTTAACTAAAGTACTAGAACAGTTTTATTTTGTTTTAAAGTGCTTGAAGACTGTAAAGTCATCTGTTTTAAATATCAATGTAGTATTAGTTAAAAAAGTAGGTTGTAAATTGGAAAATTAGAACAAAATTTTTGAATAGATTCTTTAGTTTAACCTCTATCTTCCCAGTTCTAGGCAAAGATCTCTACCAAAAATCTTTGCATGGATCTCTTTTTATCAGTCCATAAACGTCCCACTGCTGGGCTGGGTCCAATATGGACAGGACAGGATATACATTAGGTTATAGCTTAAGTGGCCACCGCTGTGGCTCAGCGCTGATCAGTTGTTGTAAGACTGCCATCTTTACGGTAACCACCGGAACCGGCCTTAATATGCCTTCTAAAGTACGGACAGGGACTTCTTGGCGGGAAAGTGAAGCGTCATTTCTGCAGTTTTGTTTTATTTTCTGTAATTTGTATTTTGTCGAATATTAATGTTAAATAATGGTGGATTATTTACTGTTATGTGTTTGTGAACGTGCATGAGTGTTAGCAAATAAAACAAAACAGTGCAACATCACTTTTCAAATTCTCTCAAGAAGTTCGTGTGAGATCTCAATAAATTCCCACAGCTTTATTGAGTCTCGAAGGGGTTTGGGGGAATATCATTTACCATTAAATTATCATTATCACTCATTATCTCTCTGTTAAACCAGACAAGTGTCAGGCCATCATTATTGGCAGTTCTCGTCAGCTCTCACAACTCAATTTGAGTAATACTCTGGCTCTGACATTTAATGGCATTGCAATCCCATACGCTACTTCCGTGAGGAACCTTGGGCTTGTCCTTGACTGCAGCTTGGGTTGGGAGGGTCAAATCCAAAATATTAGTCGTAAAGTACATGGGACTCTTGGCGCACTTTACAAACTAAGAAACTTTATACCACCCAGCACTAGAGTTGTGCTCGTACGAGCTCTTGTTCATCCGCTTTTTGATTATGCTGATGTTTGTTTGTCCGATATTAATCAAATCTTTCTCAACAAATTGGATCGTCTTCTACTATACGCTTTGTCTTCGGTCTACGAAAATACGACCACATCTCTGACTTTCGAAACCAACTTAAGTGGCTCCCTATTCGTGAGCGTAGAAACCTAAGGTTGGTTTGCCTTCTTTTTAATATCCTTTTCGATCCACGCGTCCCGGTTTATCTTAAATCCCGCTTTCAGTTCTTGGGTGCTTCACACCAACGCCATCTTCGCTCCAGGACTAATCTGGTACTCCAAACTCCTTCTCATAGCACTAATTTCGTTTCTAAATCTTTCACTCTTACTGCTATTCGACTCTGGAATGCACTGCCTTTTGACGTTAGAAATGCTTCCAACAAGGTTGCCTTCAAGAGTTTAGCGCGTGAGTACTTTCTGAAATCCGTCCAATAGTTTTAAGCTGATTTACACCATGTTTTTGTCGTTTGTATATATATATTTATATAAAATATAATTATATATTAAGTATAATATGTATGTGTATAGTTATGGATATTTTGTGTATAATGCATGTACTTATGTATATTTGTTCTAGTTAAGTTCAGTGTTTCATTTGTCTCTTTTTTAAATTAATTGTAAGTTTCTAATAATGTCACCGCCTACAAAAATTTATGTACACATTCACTGGTTGACTGTTAGAGAATGCCTTATGGCATTAAGTCCGCCATTTGCTGTATTTTTGGCAATTAAGTTTAAATAAATAAAATAAATAAATAAATAATCATCTACATAATGCAAAGAAAATATTTTACTAATTATATCTTACTTGACACTGGCTAAATGTGCTGATCGCATGAAGCATTTATTTAAGAGGAAAAAAAAAAGTACAGACAAGCTTGAGATGATTTTAATTTGCCCTCCCATCCAGTGACGCGGCAATGCGACAGTTGCATAACTGACAAGATCCCAAAACGAACATAGTGCGCTATAGAGCTCCTTATTTATAAACGAGATAAAGCTTAATGTTTTATATTTTAGCGTTTTATTAACGCTTAAATATACTTAAGTAATTTTTTTTAAACACTGAAAAAAGACGACAACCTCAGGCGGGAATCGACCCACGCACCTTCCGCATTCCGGGCGGCTGTTAAAAAATTTTACTTAAGTATATTTAAGCGTTAATGAAACGCTAAAATATAAAACATTAATCTATAAACGCAGTTTCATCTTAACCGAATTTTCAAATATTTGTAAAAATATTTCTTTCGGATCTCAGAGGTGAAAACTTCAAAAATTTGATGAAGCAATGTTGACTAAAAAAACATAAGCATCAAGCACTGACAAATTTCAATGATTGAAAACCAGACCTCGGTAGCCAAGTGGTTAATTAAGGCAGCCGCCCGGAATGCGGAAGGTGCGTGGTTCGATTCCCGCCTGAGGTTGTCGTCTTTTTATGGTGTTTAAAAAAAAATTACTTGAGATAAAGCTTACTTAAATAAAGAACCATTTTAAAGTTTAACTTAATTTTGCACATATCCCCTGAAAATCTGTTAAACCGTCACAATTTGCAGAGCATGAAAAAAAATAAACGTTTCAACCTTAATCGCATGCGAACGTTATAAATAAACCATAACAGAGCGCTATATTAAATTCCGTGTTCGGTTTCGGACGCATTTCTAACTGCAGAATCTCCACACGAGATCTTTCGGTATAATATGAAATAAATTCCGGACTTAGTCTCGGCTCCTTGGGAATTTATAGCGCTTAGACGTCCACATACTAGGCAAGTCCATTAACGGATAACGCCCGCGATGGCCGGCGCCTGATGCGGTGGGGTAGGTTTTTTTTGTTATGTCCTCAAGCTTGCTATTATGGTAAAGGGGTAGTTTTTTCCCTCGTGTCCTCAAACTTGCTGTTAATGGTGCACTTACGAAGTTAGTTTTTCTGTAGAGCTACGTTTTTAAATAACATTCAACATAGTAATACTACCAACTTTCAATAAATTATGACAGTAAAAGGTGCCTACCGTACTTATTATAACGTACTTCATCATCAGCTTATAAATGTCCCACTGCTGGGCACAGGACTCCCACATGGACAATAGCACGTGGGGATATTGGGCCATAACTCACCACGCTGGCCTAATGCGGGTTGGTGGGTGCGTACATATGATACATTCATCCAACAGAGTAGAGCGGCGATGGGCTCACTACTTGTCACGCTAAACACATGTGTAGTTGTTATTTAGTGAAACGTGAACTATGGCAGTGGACTGATGGTGAGTGACGATAAGGCCGAAGGTGGAAGCGCGCTAATCCGGAATCTTCAATCACTGAGGAACTGCCTATCTTATCTCTAAACTGTCGGAATACAGCAATGCTATTAACAACAAACAGACTTCGTGTGGCAACATTTCTGCTGACAGCTGTTTAAATTAAAACAAGTCAAGTTAGAATCAAATCTAGCACCTAGTGATATCGGACCGAGCACTTGCCGCTCGGCCATCGAAGCTTTACATGATTCATCATCATCATCATCAGTCTATAAACGTCCCACTGCTGGGCACAGACCTCCCACGTGAACAATAGCACATGGGGATATTGGTCCATAACCCACCACGTTGGCCCAGTGCGGGTTGGTGGGTTTTAACGGCTGCCACCTTACGACAATAACCGGGACCAACGGCTTAACGTGCCTTCCGAAGCACGGAGGAGCTCGAGATGTTTTTAAATTTGGTCACACATCCAGCGACCCGGCATTGCGAAAGTTGCTTAGCGAGGAAGATCGCAAGCCGATCGCGCTAGCCGCTGCGCCATCGAGCTCCTCTCTCCGCTCTCCCTTTACATGATTATACTAATAAAATTTAAGTAAGTTGCGTAACTTCGGTTATAGATTCACTTAGAAAAATTATGCCATTTCTTTCATAGTTTATATAGCCAATAACATCGTTATTAGTTTAGTTGCTTTTATATTTGAAATCACAAAACTTGGTGAGATAATACAGTTTTATCATGACCGCAACTTGAGTCGGTGATCAAAACTTGGTCTCAAACAGCTGTGTGCTTTATTTCTTTTAAGAAGAATATCTTTAGACATGATTAATTTGACCAATGGCCTGCCGCTCATGTAATTTTAATATTGACAAAATTTATATTGAAACAGAATTTACTGTTTAATAATGTACGTGTTGCTTTTATCAAGTGTAAGTCAATGATATTTATAAAAGGTCATTGGTGTAAGTACCGTTTTTTACATAAAATAAAATGCAATGGCTGCGCTCGCGAAGACTCTGATAGTTTTTGAAACACTCTTATTTCTACATTTAATAAAACGTTTTAGTGATTACTTAAGCCATCTGTAACATAAATTATATATATATATATATATTAGGTATAAGAATATTAAAGAGTTATAATTTTATTTTAAATAAAAGCTATGTCAACTTTACAATTTGAGAAATATTATAGAAAAGAGAAAACAGACCATAGGATGTTACAAGTTTGCCGTGCTTGAGTTACGTGGTTCCAAGTGTCATCCCCGGGACAGAAGCTTTTCGTATCTTCCTCACAACCAGTGGGTTTGATCCGACTTTGGCGTGTGTGTAAGACAATTATTTATCATGTTAAAAAGAAAGAACTGCAAATTGACGTCATTGTGTAATTTTTATCAATCCAAGATAATATTTTCAAACGAACGACGAAACGTCGCGGTAATGAACCGTGACACACAATGGGCTTTTTAATGCGAGCGCCAAACGCACCGGCGCGCTCCGGTTACCACGCTTTCGTTGGTGGACACAAAAACAACTCATTAGCGACCAATGTGTGTACTTAGTGATGTTTTGGTATTGTAACATGGAAGAAAATACTAGACATCATAACAAAAATCAAGAATAAACTACAAAGGTCTGGGTTACGATTTTGATATGTTAATAGTACTGTAGGTAATGTGATTACATTTGTTTCTCAGTGACCCTTGACTGCCTCATCAATAAGAACCTTTCAATAATTTTATATAATTTCTAAAAATCATTTGACAGCAGTGGCCACCACGCACCGCCCTTAAGTTTGATTGTAATATGGGATAAATGTCAGGATTAGGCTTAAGACACACTAAAGGCAATCAATGGTCATCATAGAAAAT
Organism: Scoparia ambigualis; assembly: GCA_963921215.1. Classification (NCBI taxonomy): domain Eukaryota; kingdom Metazoa; phylum Arthropoda; class Insecta; order Lepidoptera; family Crambidae; genus Scoparia; species Scoparia ambigualis. The sequence continues at coordinate 3,082,353 of OY992520.1, read as the reverse complement.
CGAAGAGAAAAAGAACGGGTCCGGCTGGCAATACCTTCAATGCAAAAACCTACGTAGAAAATAATCCACATCTCATATTCCCTACTTCGTATTATGACAAAATCGCGTAATGACATAGTAGCGAAATGCGCAATCTCGACTAATGATTTTCGCGTAGAACACAAAAACGTTTGCGTTGCGTATATTCCTTACGCTCGAATGTAGAAAATGACCTAAAGAAAGCACATTTCGCTGACGCCGAGTAAGTGGTATCTCCGCAGCATGAGCGTGTTTGGCTGACTACCGCAGGACTATTCGGATTCCGATTTGAATATACTTTGAATAAAAACATAGTAATAATAAAATCATCACTTACAATCAATAAGAGATACCCATTTCTAATGTTGTGATATGATATGAATGTTCTAATATATCCAGAGTCCCGTGGCAACCCTACTTATCGCGCGCGTACAGTCACGTACAATATTGCCGGTGCGCGTCCTAATTTAAAGTTTGCTGAGTCGCCTACGTCACGCTGGCGCTGCTCGCTTGCGGCTTGAAGCGCGTCACGGTGACGTACTGCACAGGCGACTCAATATTTGATAGCTCAGCACCTGATGTTAATGAACTTCATTATAACATCTGCACATCTAGTGAATATACTACTAATATACTAAAATGGAATAAAATAAAACTTTAAATTTAGTTTTAATCCCGCTAACTCACCAATTTATCAAGCTTGGATGTTGCATGCAAGCACCGCCCTCCCGCCCTCAATGTATGCACATGCAAAAGAAGCGATGGATGCTAAATAAAGCATGCAAACCGAAACCCGACACGTGTTTCACCCCTCCACGGGGGGCATCCTCATCCTCCACGGGGCATCCTCATCCTCCACGGGGCATCCTCATCCTCATCGAGGCATACCCCGTGGAAGGGCGAAACACGTGTCGGGTTTATTTAGCATCTATTGCTCCTTTTGAATGTGCTTAGGGCGGAAGGGCGGTGCTTGCATGCAGCATCCAAGCTTGATAAATTGGTGAGTTAGCGGGATTACCACTATATATTTTTATTCCATTTTAGTATATCATGGATTTCCGCAAAGCAACGCCTGATTCCATTAATTACTACTAAAAAAAATGTTAGACTAATTGTACCAAAGTTATTGAAGCCAGCTGAAGTCGCACTAATAACAGCCGGGGCAAACGTATCAGGAGCAGACCGCGGCGCAAAAAACGTAGTGTAGATAAGCAGTAACTTGATAAAAAGAGTTGAAAACTCAAGGCATGCACCGGTAAATCGAAGCTACGACACGATCAACGATCGACGACTGATGAACGACCGATCGAGTTTCAAAGCCTGTAGGTACATACATCCTCGAGTCCATATTAAACCACACTTACCTATTTAAGAATACATTATTTATTTTTATTTATTGTTTTCTATGGTTTAAACGAGCACTACAGAACAGACTCTCCCTGTGACCGCGGACCCTGTAAAGGGTTCGAAACGTCAGGAAACTTAAAAACTTTATAATGTAGTAAAATTAAACGCGAGTTAATCCGTAAAAAGTGTTTCATTTCAAAATTTTTATATTTTTGTTGCTATCTATTATTGACTTTTATTTAAATTCCGTTAAAATGTTTACAACTCTGATTATTGTTTTTTAGGATCTCTCCATCCGACTGGTTGTCTGGAAGAAATCGCTTCATAGCGATATGACCGCCAAATTGTAACCATGTATTATACCTTTTTTCATCTTTTGTATGTATTTGTAATCTAATCTAAATCTCTGAAAGTTTTTTATGTGAAAGTAATCACCACCGCCCATGGACACCCGCAAAACCAGAGGAGTCGCAGACGCGTTGGCTGCCCTGAGGAAGAACCTTCGAGGAAGGAGTAGGAAAGGAGGGGGGAGAGATAAGTCTCCGGTACCTTCACTAACCGGACAATACACAACAGAAACTATTGCCACTGTTACTCCGTAAGAGGGATTACGCCGGGCGAGCCGGTCCAATGCGTGCTGCAACGCAGCTCTACTACTCAGACAGTGTCACTCATTTAGCACCACCCAGGGGTCACGTGTAGGGTGTCAATGGTAAACCTACGGACGAGAATGACTTTAACCCTCAAAAAGTTGACCATGATAACGGTTTGAGGAACTACCAAGTCTCTTCACTATTTACAAACCCGGTGAAGCTGTAGAGATCCAATTCATGCTGCAACGCGGCGTGGCTCTACCACTCAGACAGTGTCAATCATTTAGCACCACCCAGGGGTCACGTGGAGGGTCTCAATGGTAAACCTACGGACGCCAATGACTTTAACCCTCAAAAAGTTGGCCATGATAACGGTTTGAGAAACTACCAAGTCTCTTCACTATTTACAAGCCCGGTGATGCTATAGAGTCATTAGGTAACAGCAATATCTCGCCAATCAGAAAAAGACCGAGAGTCAAAAGAGATATCAGACCGGCTGATCAAATTTAATTATCCAACCTTTTTTGTAAGCTTTTATTGGCTGTACAGTAAATGTGCCAACTTTAACTTGAAGAGGCGATGAGCAAACCAGCTGTTGCGCTGAATACGCATTTAAAAAGAAGGGTATTTATTGTTAAGGAGTTGAAGTGGGGTCGATTAGGGTAGTTGACAGATTGACTTGTTGGAACGAAGTTCTTTCATAAGAATTGTATGGGTATGGCGAGTAGCGATTAAATTCATTCAATAAATTTTAAATTATTTTATTTTCAAATAAAATAAGACTTATTTAATCATAACACTAAACTGCTTATACGTATAATCTGTTTGAGTTTTTCAAACTATTTACTACTAGGGGCCCGCCCGAGACTTCATCCGCGTGAACCCGTACCATGTGACTTTCCAAAAACTTTCCTTATAATAAGGTTGAGCGAAGCGATGACTGATTCACATGTCATACTCGTGAACGAGTGCAGCATGTGGAGGCGGATCTGATTTTGCAAAGTTATTTTTATTCTAAGTAGATTGTTATAATCTGTAGAACGGTAACGAAACGTGGTCGCTCACTATGGGCCTAATTAGCAGGCTCAAAGTCACGCAAAGAACAATGGAGAGGGCTATGCTCGGGGTTTCTCTACGTGATCGAATCAGAAATGAGGAGATTCGTAGACGAACTAAAGTAACCGACATAGCCCAAAGAGTCGCCAAGCTCAAGTGGCAATGGGCAGGGCACATCGCCCGTAGAACCGATGGCCGTTGGGGCAGAACGGCTCTCGAGTGGCGACCGCTCACCGGAAGACGCAGTGTGGGCAGGCCTCCAACAAGGTGGTCCGACGATCTGGTGAAGGTCGCGGGCAGCCGCTGGATGCAAGCAGCACAAGACCGGTCGTGGTAGAGATCCTTAGGAGAGGCCTTTGTCCAGCAGTGGACGTCTTCTGGCTGATGATGATGATGAGTTATAATCTTACTTTGTCTTTTGTTGATACTGTTAAGACATTGTTGATTTTTAATTGAAGAGTTTACTCGAGCACGAGAAGCACCTTATGTGAAATTTTAATTAGTTAAGTATCATTGCATGTTGATAGGGTTGTCATTTGTAATTGTTTTTTTTTTTGTAAAAAAAGTGTTGCTTTCTGATAAGGATGTTTCAATTTTTATTTGACATTATAAAAGAAATGCCCTTCTTGTAGACCGTGTAGACTTACGAACAGATGTCTTAATTGAATTAAATAAATTATCTTGAATCTTTGTTTTTTGGAGTGTTGTTAGTAAGTGTCACTAAATCAGTAGGTAGGTACTGATAATGTCGTTGCCAGTAACCAAACTGAGCGAAGATGTCATATGATGGTAGTAGCTAGCTAACCAAGAATTCAAAACCACCTTTATTTATTTCTTAAAATTGTAATAAAGCCATAGAAAAATATCATCTAGGTACAACGTGCATCGGCGCCACGCCAAAGCCAAAAAATTGTATAAAATGGCCAGAAAATGTAATAAAGCCACAAAAATGTCAGCGCCATCTAGTTATTATAGAGTGTATATAACATATTACATTAAATCAGTTTCCTCGCTACATTGTAAGCACAATATCACATTCACGCCTTTATATGGCTTCATTTGCGAAGTAAAAGGAAACACATTCGTTGTAAATTTAATTTGAAGCTGCATGAAATGGAACTCTCAGATGGAATTGTTGAAATGGGAACGAATCAAAACGCGAGTAACAGCTTGCATTGTAAGACAAGAAATGCCTGGATAAATTAAATCTTGACAATAGAAGCAGGATCATTTTAATATTCGACTAATGTTGCTACCAACAGTTGTTCAGTAGCTAATAAGACGATCATCTACTAACAAACTAACTTTTAATAACATTTAGTCTAAGCTTGGTACGTATGTACAGCTGTTATTATCATAATAATCTTCGTGGTGACCATCTATGTAAGAAAGTAAGGAACCTTAGTACTGCTTTCCTTTATATATTTTATTCAATCTTTGATTAATAAGTTAAGTAGAAAGTAGATTTTGTTAATTATAATAAAAAATACGTATTTTTTTACTAAATTTCTACGGACATAGAAGCTATTAACATTGTTTCTTATATTATTTATAAACAACACAGATTTTATGAATAAAACATCATATTTTTACATGTAGGTAATAATGTAAGTACGTAAATAAAAGAAACACTCTAGAAACGGCCTTTTATTAATTCCTAACAACCTTTGCTAGTATTCAAGCTGGTATTAATTTTACTATAACCCAAAATCTGGCCAATCGACACTTTAGTCTTTGAAGCTCACCTCCCCTTGTATTTTATATGTTAAAACCTCCAAATATGTTACATAAAACTTCCTTTATTAACCCCTAAAAATGCAAATCGCGCGATAAATCGTTGCCTTCACAAACATTACGTAGACCCATCTTGGGCCATAAAGCATTTTCCATAATTTCGCCCATTAACTTGCACAAAGGAAGCCCAATTTTTATCAATGGAAATCAAATAGTGCTCGCCACGGTCACGTACGATATTGGAGCTGCGCCCGTCCGGTCGGTCCACCTGAACAAAACCAGTGTGAACCGGAGGAGACTGTAAAGATTTAAAACATTTCGCTATTTTGACTAGCATTTAATGGTACTACGGAGTAGATAAAGATTAACGGTTCTGTGTAAGCCACCATCAGAAAATAATGAATTTATCAAAGGCATAATGGTTCAGTTTTAAGTCCACCTAGCTACCTTCTTATCTAAATATATCGCCATAACATCAATGTGACTAAAATTGTTGTGTTTCAACAGTTAGACAAAAGATAGCCAGTTCCTGAGTAACCCACCACCATCGGCCTTGTCATCCTAACATCAGGTAAAATCATGATCAGACTTCATACCCCCGTTAATAATACTCTAATTTTAGTGATCATGACGAAATAGTGAAAACTTAACCACTTTTATTTTCAAACGTCATAAACGCACCTGCATTAAATACTATTAACCTTTCACGTAGGTACTCTCGTTTTTAAATGAAAATAATAACTTCATTTTTGAGCCATGCCGTGGTCACGTACAATATTGGAGATCCACTCGGCTGGCACGGAACGGTCTTCACGTGGACCGGCCACCCCTGGTTTCCGGTAGGCGGCTTACCGTGTAAAATATCACGGCCCGGTAACGTGTGTTTTAACGTTTATGCCTTTCTTTTTTGCAGCTCCCTAATGTTGTTTTTTGGTGTTACGTTAAAATTATTGAAAGTCATTACAAGACGTGTAAAATGGAAGGAATAATGAATACGGGAATGTATTTTTCGTTTTGATTTTAATGAATGGTGAAATGAATTAAAATCTACCATCAACCTAATAACATTTAGGTGTGTACCCACTGCAAAATCTAATTAGTTTGACCAAATGTAAAAGACTTACTAAAATACTTTGCGGTTAACGCATTTTCTTCATTTTATCTTTTTTTATTCTAACAAGACCTATGTTAAGTTTGATTAAGAGTTACTTTCACAGCTCAATTTAACAATTAATTAGTTTCAGAACGCAGTTCAAACTCCAACTAATTAATTGTGAGTAGGTACTTTATCTCAAACCTCGTTAGATTTTGACTTATCGAAGTTTAGAGTTTCTAAACTTCGTCAAGTCAATAGCCCGTTAATAATGAATGTTAGTATTTATAGGCTCACGAGCCATTGAGCGCGTATGATTTACGTGATATGTTTAGGTTTCAATAGAAGCTTAGATAAGTATAACGATTTTACACAAAATAAACATTTAGAACGCCTTATCAATATGTAAGAGCAAAATGTACAATCGCATCGCATTGCACAGCAGTTGAATGTTATAGGAGCTTTTAGAGTGCATGTATTATGTTATTCATAGTAATGCGATACCTAATCCTATATAATTAATGATTCAATATAAAGCAGTCAGATGGAGATCCTTGGGGAATGCCTTTGTCCCTCAGTGGCCGTATTTCGGCTGATGAAGAAGCATTAAAACAATATAGAATATAAGAATCGGTGTTTATTTCAGTTCATGGAAAATTAATAGACCCTTGGACCATAGAACATTATTATTAAAACAATTATATAGAGAGTTATTTTTTTTTGTAATTGTGATCGTCGTTTGTGACGTATCTATGGATTCAAAGCTGACACAACAAAGTCATACTCAAGAGCTGAACACAAAGGTGTGTCGACCTGTTCAGTTTCACTCAACTTTGAAAAATCGACTTCATAAATCTGATTAAGATCATCATAACTAACCACAGGTGCAAACCTATGACCCCATATTATATCATTTTCACAATAACTTGATCTAGCCTGTATCGGTTGACCAGTCGATTCAATAATACCTTCAAACACCACTAGTATTTCAATTTTACCACACAGTAGATCTGCTGCGGACATTCTATGTAAAGGGCTCATTTCATCTATCACGTGAACTACTGAAACAGGCCACAGAAAAAAGCTAGATTCACAACTATCCATATCTGTATGAAGTTCAATTTGTTCGTTGTTGTCTACATAGTCTAATTCAGTTTGCAGGCGCACAACAAACATTTTCGCTTTAATGTTCAGTATTCTAGATTTTCTCATGTCACCAACTCTAAATATCATACACAATTTTTCGTCTCTTAGGCTTATTATTGCATGTTTGCTGAATAGTATAGTCTGAGTTCTAGCTTTAGGCCGTGTCAACTTGGCAAAAAGAATCCCAATCATAAAGGCTTGGAATATAGAGCTCAATATACATTGGAGACACATTGCAAATATAGCATCAGGGCAATGCAAAGTGATTGCTCGTTTACCATAAGCCACTGTCGTATGAACTTCAACGCTGAATAGAAATGTTGATGTGAACCCATAAATATTTTCCACGCAAGGGGTCCAATCAGACATATTTTGATTTGGAGGGAGATGATTTTCAGTCAAATCTCCGTGAGTAAGTGCTATACACCAGTAGGTTAATCCGAAGAATAACCAGTTTCCAGTAAAGGCGAGGAAGAAGTTCAAGAGGGTCCACCTCCATCTGGCTTCGACCATAGAAACAAACCAGTTGGAGAAGAAACTGAGCTTCTGGTTGGGAAATTTGTCGATGTTGATCTCTCCATTTTTCAGTACCGCTCTTTCGTTTTTGTTTCTGGTTGTATCGCGACGGAAGTGATTGAAGAACCCTGAAAATGATAAATATTATTTTTGCACTTACAAACTTTACTGAAAATTATGAATATATTTTATTTTTAAAGCACTATGTTCTCTTTGTAAAATAATTAAAAAATCGCTGTTATCGCGGCCACAGGTATCGCTGTACCTTCAATGCAATATTCAATTACCGGCGTTTCTAGAAAAACGAGACTAGTATAAAGTCTTTGCTTTATTACAAAAAAAAGTGGAACCCTTAGGTGGAACCCAATTCTGCTAAATACAAAATTTGATCTTCTGCAAGGTTTCACGGGATGTGTTGACAGCTCATTATTATTAACCATTATTAAAAAGAATAATATTTGTAGCAATATTTTATATTGCAAACAGTTTCAATTTTAGTGGATAGATTGTTCGATTTTGTAGTTGTCTTATCCTAAGCAAGTTGAATTAGTTTTGTGAGATATCAGTAGGGTTAATTTGCCCTCATGACACTCTAGTATAATCATGGTATCATTACTACTTACTATGTCGTGGGTAATATACTCCTGGCGTTACAATTGTGAAATCACTTGTTGAAGCAGACTCAGACTCTTCAGTGATGCATGTCTCAGCTTGTGTAGTCATATTTTAGACATTCTGAAAAGTATATCAAATAATGTTACGCATAAAAAAATATTTACATAATGTTACGCATGATAATTTGTGCTTTTGTTACTGTAAAATATATATCTGTCATGTGCATGTTAAATTGATATTGGTTCTAATTAATTATTGTGTGATTGTTTGTCAATGTTTATGTTTCTGTAAGTTTGCAATATAATAATTGCTTTTTTTTTCTCAATTTAATTTTTTTATAAAACTTAATTTTTCTCATCTCTGTCACATTTGTTTTAAATAGTAGTGTAGTCATTAAAAGTAATATTGCAAGCAAAATTTTTTTTTTTTAATACCTAATAATTTATCATATATCGTTAGTTTAGATGTCAAACGGTCTTAAGGTGGTTTACATGTTTCCCTGAATTCCAATGATAATTATAATGCTCGCTTGTGTTATGCAATTCCTTGTCAATTAGATAGAAATTAAGTTTACAGTAACGATTTAACTCTTTCCTATTGCTGTGATATTAATGTTGCTCTTTATTACTATACTGTTTACTGTGTTAGGTAAAATTTGAGATGTTTTAGTAGTATTGAGATAGAAACATACCTTAAGTCCAGTAGCGGCGATGTCAAATATCATTTGACTGCGAAATCTTTGACGCTGCACACTAAACTATCTACAATCATAATTAATTTAGACTGATACTAAAAATCTGACATAGTCTAATTGTATTATGAAACAGAGGCTCTATTTGTGAATGATAACGCGACGTGACGTGCGACGTTGACAAACTGCCAAGAATAATGTCCGATAATAAATGATTACAATAATTGTTGTAACAATGAAACCCTGTGCCTAAAAATAAACGGAGCCTCAATGTAAATTGTGTTAAGGCCTGTTATAAAACGTCAATACAACTAAATTTGGAGATAATTTTACAAAAAAAATATTATTGTTTTGCATGTACCATGTTATAACAGGGTACGTATGTACCTATATAATCTCGAAACTGGGCAATACATCATACAGTAGTCGTGTGTATGTATTAAATGATGTAATTGTATTTATTATTGACATATTTTATTTATTACATTACCTTCAGTCTGCAAGCACACAAGTCACGTAAAATAATGTGTTAAATTAGTCCAATTATAATTCGCATAATTTGTTCTGTTTTTAATTTAAGTTTAGCTATTGGAAGACACCTGTACAACGAATGCTGTGTTACCTATAATTTGCAAACATATTTAAGATACCTACCCTAGTACAATTTATTTCAATTGTTTATGTGTATTGCTGTTGTACCTTATAATAAATATAAATAAAATACTACATGCGAAAATCTTTAACAAAAGTTTACAGTTTTAAAATGAGAATTAGTCACTATGATGTCGATTGAGTATTCGTTACGCACTTTTCTGCCACATCAAAGTACCTAGTGTTAAATTAACATATCAAGTAAACATTCTTACACGTTTTTCCCGGTTTTAAGCAGGATTAATAAGAAACTTAACTACTACGTTATAAAACTGATGCATTATTTATATATACACTGGGCACACTAAGGACATAATATGTGTATATATTTATGGCTTTGATTGTACTTTTTGGTGGTTCATCAAACGTTACATTTCGTTGTCGTTACCCTTAGTGCTCTACCTAAGATCTACCTTTCTACCTAATAACACTGGTAAAAAATAGTATTAGGTGTATAGTAGTACAGCAATGGAAATTTTGTAAGTTTACCATGCATACAAAAGTTTATTTAAAGAAACTAAAAATAATCAGTAGGATAAGAACACTTCACCAACTATTTGAGTTCGGATTTCCAAAGACAAATTAAATGCGATACTACTGGCTGTGTGAAAATAATATAAAGGTTTTAGGCGGTTCACAAACGTAGACACTTTATTGTTTTGTGTTGGATACTAGAAATTGGAAGTAAATATTTCTATCTCAAACCTCTCACACACACGCACTCACACGTAAACCCTAATTCGCTAATACATGGTATTGAATAGCGAGGTCATTGTCACACTGTTTTCATACTCAAAAAATGGTTAATCAATGTTTTCGTTTACAAATATGTATGGCATCCATTTAAGAGGGCACCGCGCGGAGCCGCGCGATCGCAAAAACTGACATAAGTCTCACAATGTACTTCAAGGCAAAATCAATCATATTAATATTTAAAATTAGAACAATTCTGCTTTGAAGTTTCAGACCTAGTAATTTGATTAGAGCAATGTTTTTATTCTGCGAAATGTACAATACCATCACGCGCTTGTGTTAAAAATTAAAATTTACTTTTTTAAGATGGGGGCGATCTGCGGAATATCAATACAAATATTTTCATGTAAGAATTATTGTTTCATGCGTAAAATTAAGAAAGTTGTCGAAGAAAAATGTTTTTAGGAGTCATTCGATTTATGTATTGTTTGTTATTGTTTAAACAATTTGTTTCAAATTTCAACAAGGCCACGACCTTGTGCAATAATCAGGCTAACTTACGTAAGTTCTTTTAATGTATGTAGTACAAGTGACTTAAAAATACGTAAATTTTCACAATTTCGTGCAGGATCCCCTTAAATACTATGGTTTTCATTTTTATCGTATCGTCAATAAGAAATTGAGCACTCTCTCGTAGCGGCGTCACGTGTCAGCGACATATAGTATCTACGTCCGCGCATTGCCTGAAAGTATTAAGTCACGGTCCGTAATAATTACGTAGGTAATTACTAAGTCACATTTATCATATTTTTCGTAGGGTTATGGCTATCAAATAAATACTCTATTTTATATACTCACTTAAAAGTAATACCTTACCAGAAGTTATAGCACTGTTCTAAGTTTGACTCAATTCTAATTAAACATCCACATTTACGCATTGACATATTGTTAAAAAAAAACATGTTCTCAAAGTCGCTAACATAAATATTTCATCGGAACCAAAGCAAAATAAATACGTCATTCATATTAATGTGTGAGATTTACTCGCATGTGGGGTCGCCCTGTACCCCAATGCACTTAGGAGCAAATACGGTGAACCCCTTCGAACACTGATCCGTGTATATCATGAACCCCACTAGGGGGAGTGAATTATACTTAAGGGGTTGGAATAATTCATTATTGCATTTCGCAGCATAAGAAATTGTTGGGTAAATATTGACTGTTGATGTGAGTTTCAGAGTAATGTAACTAAATTACTCTGAAACTCACATCAACTGAAAATGAAATGAAAGTAGAAATAATTTTTATTGGTTACAAAAAAATAATACAAACGAAATCATATGAAAGGAAAATTCTTTACACTCTCACTGGCTTATTCACCAACGTCCAGTTCAAACTGTTGGACCTAGACTGCTGAAATTTTTCATAGAGGATCCCTTTGTGACGTAGACAAGGAATGTTGACGATTTTTTGTGAGACGAGTGGTTACGCAAATAAAGTTGCGGAAGAAATGTATTGAGAAAATATTAAATCAATGTTATATAACATACGACATCATAATAACAACAGATTCACTGTTCCCCTCAGGCCCCAAGCGGTCGCATGAGACCGCACCTACAAAAACACACTTGAATTTTTACCGTGTTTTCATAGACTTACAGACTACTTTAGTATGAACAAGTTTGGTTATTTCGGTTCTGTGGTACATCTTATGCATTGTTATCGCAAAATATCGCATAGTCTATGCTCGATTCTGTCAAATTAGACGTTGACAGTTGCGCCTAGGACAAATACGCTATTGTTCCGCAGCTCCTCAAATTGTCAACGCAAGCGTTTGTCTATTAAATATTGAAGTTAGTGTTGAGTTGATCAATTAATAGTTATTTATTTTCTGTAATCAACCTACGTATTTTAAAAAAAATAATAAAAAAGCATTTGTGAGCTTTTATGTCAAATTAACACTACACCCTTATTAATCGCTTACATATTATACTATACACAGATTCATACAGATCTGGATGAAAGAGCCGCTGAACGAACGTGCTCAGTGGCATGCTCTTGGAGAGGCCTATGTCCAGCAATGAACATAAGTATTATGATGATGATGTTTATGACGATACTTCATCACATCACATCACACAAGAGAGTAGTCTTGTTGCGTGTTCCATACGATTGGTGACTGAATTATCCTGAGGTATGTAACCCTTCTATACTCACGTCAATTCTAGGTGCACATGTTGCAGTTCTCGTGTTATCAGCGAATTGGCTCGGCTTGTTGGTCTAACCCACAGTGTTGTGCCGCTGATTAGACGGCTTTATATACATATTTTGTATACACATGTCGCTTGAGTACTATAAACATAAATGATTTTCATGAACATCAGAAATAAAAAAAAAATTTGGGGATTAACGTTAGTTACTTATTAAAAGCATCCTAGGCGTACGTTTTTATACCCGACGTTTCGTCCAAGTTGCACCGGTCGTGGTCATGGGCTAGAGTCCGCTCGGAAAGGAAAGTGTTCTTCTATGATGAGTTTCCACATTTTATGACGCTGTAAAGAAGCGGAGAAAACAAATGCCTTTGCTGAGTTTTTTCCGGCTCTTTTCAGTACCTATTAGGTCTTCCGCCCCATGTGTACTTTCAATTCGTTGAAACAGCGACATTCTTAAGAGCTTAATTATTGTAGTGTGACTGAGAAACTGAAAAAAATACATCGCTACACATAGTAAAGTTTTAAGCTTGACGTAAAAGATGACGAAGACTAAAACTCGAGTTATAAACTTTCCTTTTTCACTTTCCGTTACTATTTATCATATCATCAATTTAAACTCACCCTTTAGCAACAAAACAGAATCATAATCAACTAAAATCAGATATAACGTTATTCGTTGCGACGCCCTTCTGGGACAGACCGTATGAAAAGGGATTCTGACGGATGACAAGCAATCCCTCTACATTGGTCGATGTTTGTCATTCTATTAGCAAGGAAAACATCTTCGCTTGGCTGTTCTCGGAGCGTCTTCATCGCCCTTGTGTCCAAAGAAACAAAGGCTATTTCCGTATACATTGTTTTATGTACATAGTTTCATATTCTTTAGGGCGGAATCAATTTGGGAATTGGGTCGATTAGGGGCGTAATTAAATGGAATAGATGAGGAATGTCTCGAAATTGTCAGGTGGATGGGCATGTTGGCAGGAGCAGTTATTGACCAAGGGATTTGGAGTGGCGAAGACTAGCTATTTGTGTTTGGTAATGTCTAGTTTGTTCAGGTTCCGTGGTAATGAAGTGGGATGTGCTTACAGACAGTATAAAGTCAGGAAAGGAAAAAAAAATCAACGCATTTTGTAAAGATGTTGTCAGTCAAGAAAGTATTGGCAAAAAATTCCAAATAGTAATTTATCAATTAAGTAAGTAGTTGTGCAATGAAAACTATTTATTTTTCCTGCCTTTAACCCGTAATAAGAAAGAGCTTGAAATAATTATTTTAAGTCGCCTATTCTTTGAATGCTGCTTTTTCACGAAGTGTCTCGAATGTTACATTTACATAAGTAAATCTGAAGGTAATTTTACAATTGGTTTACCATCGCTCCTTGGCATCGTGCTTAAAAAGCTGGCAAACTAAGAATACTATTTACTAAGTGATTTAATTTTGTCGCAATTAAAGTAGTGCATGGGTCATTTGAATTTTAATAGGTTTTTTAACAGTCACCACTAAACTGCATTCTCCTTTGTCGAGAAAATGTAGCGAGGATATTATGTTAATAGTTTCGGCCAGTTATGTAAAACTTTTTAAGCTTTTTTGTTTCAGAAGCGCTGAAAGGAATTTACTATAATTACACAAACTTGGCGATATTCTCACCACATGTGCAGTCGCTATTTGGTAAAAACTTGACTATTGTAGAGGACTGCTTTGCTGTCCTCATTGCCTAGTCTCTGACTAAACCCTTCGGGGATAATAGTCGTGATTATAATATGAAAATTGCAAAATACAAAATTAAGGAGAAATGCTTTCATTTCCCTGATAAAAAAGTACTTAATAAAAAAAGGAGTAGGTACAGCAGACGATTGCATTAAAAGAAGATTAGCATTTTATTCCGCCTGCGCCAATATTTATGTATTCATTTGAAATAGAAAGAATTGAGTTGATAGATAATCCTAATTATCACCAAATGAAAATATGACCGACCGGCGCGCGACGGTGATTTATAATTGGTAAAGGTAAATAATTGATTTTTGTTTAAATGGGTCTTATTCTTTCTTACCATAATGTACCTGCAGAGAACTGTTCTTTAGACGACAATTTCGAGACAAGCTGTATATGATTCAGGATATGTCGCATCTCTCAGAGGATCTTGGAATGAAGGATAGACATAAGAAACTAAAGGAAAAAAGCAAGCTAATACGGACATGGAAGATAATTAAAATAAATAATACTTAATTATATAGGGATATATACAAATATAATATATTAACTAATATATACCTACATATAAATTAATTTCGGGTATTATTAATAGTCAAAACACAGAAATACAGAAGCTAAATAAAAGTCGATTAGATAAATTAAAACAACTTAAATTTCAAAATTAAAACAAGAAAGGGATGTAGTGTACAGATATTAATTGTCTCGTGCGCATACGTCACAGTTCTTACGGCATCGGGCATTCGTCGTTGAGCCGTCGCGAGTGCGGGCGGTGTTGTGTATTTCGGCAAGCCAAGTTAATGTAGTAAAACATAAAGTATGGAGTACTTACAAACTGTATGACATTGATTGTACTTTAAAATATGAAGTATTTCGCTAATATGTTATTTTGCGAATGTGATGTTTTAATAATATGATTATGTAAGAATGTGGTGTTTTGAGAATATGATATTTTGCGAATATGGTGTTTTGCTAATATGATATTTTGCGAACATCATGTTTTGTTTTTATGATATGCAGCGACGGAGCGAATATGACATGCCTCTATTACATACATACATATCTACATCACGGCTGCCTCCCAGAGGGTTAGGCAGAGCCCACAGCTTTCCATTTGCTACGATCCTGACAAACACCATTTGCTTCACTTACTCTCATAACATTCTGCATACATGCTCGTCGGCTTATTGTACTCTATGCCTCTATTAGATTGTTATTATTATAGTAAAGTGTAAAACAGTATGTTACATAAAGATTAACGTCTATAAGTAATCTATATAAATAAAAAAAATATATATTTTGTACGTAAAATATACGGAAAGACTTCTTGGCGGGAAAGTGAAGCGCCATGTCTGCAGTTTTGTTTTATTTTTTATTATTTTTGTTTTGTCAAATATTTATGTGAAATAATGGTGAAATAATGGTCAAATTCTCTCAAGAAGTCTGTGTGAGACCCCAATAAAGTCCCACAGCTTTATTGAGTCTCGAGGGGTTTGGGGGAAAACCATTTACCATTAAACGTTCATTATCACTCATTATCATCCACTTAATGTAAAAAAAAAAAAATACTCTTAAAAACTTGACACTGGCTAAATGACGGAACATCATTTGGCTGATTTCTTTATCGATGATTTCTTAATTGTAAGGATTGTTGAAGGAAATTACAACAACTATATAGTTGATTTTAAAACAAAATCTTTCATGTGTTTTAGTAGGAACAGAATACGTCCTGTTTGTAACTCATACCAAAATTGTGTTCCAATTTAATGGATCTAAGACCTAGTCAATTTGTTGGGTAAAGAGGCTTAATAGCTAAGGCCGCAGGGCCGGCTAAGCGCCATTTATACTCATGTTGATGAAAGCGTCAGCGTCAATGGGCTGCGGCGCCCGCTTTCAATCAGGCTCTATTCAATTAATAGCCTATATTGCTAGTAAGTTAGATGATTATATTGCAATATTATTAACTGTGACATTCCGATGGATTAAGTCATTAAAACAAACCACATATCAGAAAAGCTGGAGCCCGTTCGCATTTTGCATAGTGATGGTACTCACATGTACGTCCAACATCATCATCTACTGCTGGTCTAATTACGCCTTGTTTTTTGTGCCAGTCCCCCCATTGTCCTGCACCGATAACATCCAGGAGTAGCCAGCTAGCCTGACGATATCGTCTATCTAACGTGCTTTGCGGACGTCCTGAAATTTCTGGCATATGCATTGTACCCATCAATTCGTAATATTTGATGTATTTTGCATGAATAACGATATATACTATAACCGTGTCGCGAAGCGGTGAAAGAATACTACCACCCCTTCTCTGCCCTAGGTTGTCGTAAAAGACGACTAACGGACTAAAGACTGCACATACATCCAACAGCATATAGCGGCGATGGACTCACCACCTGTCACGCTGAGCACAATGTGCAGTCGATATCTGGTGAAAGTGAACTTTGGTAGAGACTGCTTTTGCAGTCGTCATTGCCTAGTCTCTGACTAACCCTTCGGGGATAATAGTCTTGATAATATGTATTAAGATATTGAACAGTTCAAGTCCTCATTGCCTAGTCTCTGACTAACCCTTCGGGGATAATAGTCTTGATAATATGTATTAAGATATTGAACAGTTCAAGAAAGTTATGTAATTTTTATCAACGTTTTTATATTTTGGAACACCTATATCTAGACTTATGGTGTAATACATGGGGCACACTAAAAGTTTTGCACTTCTAGCTAATCGGAACTATTTGAATTTAGAATGTTATATTTTTTTAAACGTTGTAACCTTCTTAGTAATAAAAAAAACAATTGGCGGGAAATCAATTGTCAATTGTTTTTTATCACACATCAAAGTTCTACGTACGCAACGACAATGGAATTAAGTCGAAAAGATTTTAGAGCGATGTTTTTTATGATTTTAAAAGTTCTCTTTCTCCGCAAGACTGTGCCGCTCGTCTTCAAAATGCTTTTGGGAGAGAAGCACCTTGTTTGAGCACCGTGAGGCGATGGTTTGCTGAAATTGAGAGAGTTCGAGTTTCTTTACATGACGAATTTTGAGAAGGGCGACCTTCAACTGCCGTCAACGAAAATATTATGGCTACTGTTAAGCGGCTATTTCGGCCCTTATGAACTGACAGTGGAGCAGAAGCGGGCTCGCGTGGAATGGTGCTCACGGATGCTACTGAAGTACGACCATGGACATTTTAATGCTGTTTATGACATTGTCACAGCAGACGAAACGTGGATCTATTGTTTTGAACCTAAAAAAACAGCAATCTTGTGAATGGGTGTTTGAAAATGAGAACAGGCCAACAAAAGAAGTTGGTAAAAAATGATTGCGTTTTTTTCTCAGCTACGGGTCCCATCTGCACAATTCCACTTGAAGATCAAAATAAAGTTAATGCCGAGTGGTATTCTACCATTTGTTTACCCAGGGTGTTAGAAAAAGTTCGCGAAAGACGACCCAAAAGCCGCGTTCTCCTACATCATGACAACGCTTCTTCATACCCGGCCAACAAAATAAAGTCATTTTTAGCTTCCGAAAAAGTACATCTCGTCACCCATCCTGCGCATAGCCAAGACATAGCACGCTGTGATTTCTGTATTTTCCCCAAAATAAAGATTTGATGAGAGGTTTCACTTTTACCAACTCCGAAGAGGCAGTGATAGCGTCCAATCAGCACGTAAAAAACATGCCTTCAGATCTGTGGTCCTCCTGTTTTAAAAAATGGTTCGATCGCATGAAAAAATGTTTAAAATGTAAAGAAGAGTATTTTGAAAAGCAATAATTATAATATTTTGAATAACATGTTGTTTTTTTTTAAGTTACGCAAAACTTACCTACGTAATTCTTGGTGCATGCCATTTTTAGATTAGTTCCTGATTCGCCGGATTTCTGATTCGCCGGATTCTTGTTTCGCCGGATTCTTGTTTCGTCGGATTTTTTTGTTGAAGGAAAACTATAGAAAATCGTGGCTTTACTTATCTATTAAATAAAAGGCAGAAATATCGGTAAGTACATTAATAAAAATATTTATTTGTTTTAGTTTAATAACGTAACAGATAAAGAATCTTTAAACACCGTAACTAAAAAAAAAATTATCGAACCCATTTCTAAGTAGGTATAATTTAAGTTATGTCCGATAGTGGCAACAAAATAACAATTCATTAAATAATAAATATAACTAAGTAGGTACATGTTTTCTTTACTTAAGTAAGTGATATTATTGTTTAATAATATTTTAGACGAAACAAGAATCCGGTGAATCAGGAATCCGGCGAATCAGGAACAAATTGTTGAGTGTTGTCGATTTTGTTTTTTTATTTTATTCGTAAGTATATAATTTATATAGAAACTCGATGGTCGACGGCTAATGCGACGTAATGCGACTTGCGACTGAGTAAATTAGGCAACTTTCACATAAAGGATGAGTGATTAAATTAATTACAATAACAAGAGTTTCTCCGAAGGCGTTTTAAGTCTTAGATCCCAGTTGTTGTCGCTAGATGGCAGTAGTTAATTCTCAACAACCCGCATTAAGCTAGCGTTGCTGTTATGGCTCGATCTTCTTACGTGCATGTCTAAGATGCTTTATCATGCTCGGGTTTGTAATCACCAGCTCGTAATTGTCAAGCGTAAGAATATAGCCATAACCTATCAGTTGACTTTTAGTATCTATAGCAATACTAATTGAGCTGTGTGATGGCGACTAGTGAAAATAATACTACCAAACCACCTCTTCCTTGGCTGTCGTAAAATCCGACTAACCACGTGCATTGTTAAGTCCGTTATACATAATGCATCTAACAGCATAGAGTGACGATGGGCTCATCACACCGCTAAACACATGTGCAGTTATTATTTAGTGAAACATGGACTATGGCAGTCACAGCTTTTGCGATTCAAAGTCAAAGTCAAAGTCAATTCATTTATTCATATTAGGCTACAATAATTGAGCACTTATGAATGTCGCTAAGCCATCGCTTCGTAAGTCCTATAACTATGGAGCGGGAGCCTTGTACTGAGAAGAACCGGCAAGTAACTCAGCAAGGGCATTTCTTTTCTCCCTTTTTTTGATAGCGTCAATACAAATTGAAAAATGCCCTCCCAAGGACATTTTCCAATTACAACATAAAAAAACGGAACGGCTAGTCTCTGAATAACCCTTAGTGGGTAAATGACAATCCTTTAGCTAGGTTTATATTAATTTTTGATATTTTCAGTGTGCTACAAGGATTTCCCGTATCATTTTTCTCATTTACTTATACGTCTTGAAGCTTTAGAATATCCATGTTCGATATTTGCATAAGAATTTAATAACGGAAGGACTTCGCCGCGATGTTTCTTATTATGTTGAAGAGCATTGGACGACATCATTGCTTGTGTACCGAGCTTTAGCGAAAAATGGTCTACAGGGTATTTATTTTAACATTCACTTAAATAAAATGACCGTAAATAATCGTAATGTCACGATCTTAACTCCTTTATATAAATACGCATACTATAATATCTTTTAAAACCAAATTATTGATTACATTTTTTTTAGTATTGCTTAGACCGTCTGGCTAGCTTCCATAATTTCTTTGTTAAGATTACATTTTGAAAACGACACTTAAGTTAAAAAATTTAGTGTTCGCGTTTAGGTAATTCCTAAGATTTTACTTATTCAAGGCGGGCATAAAAATTACACGGCCATTTTGTGGCAAACTTGCTGCAATAAAACCACAAAATTTCTTTATCTGCTAACTTATTCAATAGGGCAGGTTCTAGGGGCTAACGCATTCATGCCTATTATACTTGTTTAAAATTTCATTTGCGTCGACTGGGCTCGCCTCGTCCAAATCTCACGTACCAGTGAAATATGGCTCGTATTAAAACTATATTTTAAGGTTTCGCTCTGGATTTGTTACTAAGAAGTTCTGTGGAATGGTATATTAAAAAAGGAACGGAAATCTGAAATTCAAAAATATGAATACTGCATAGTTGATAGACCCAACCAACCCGCATTTAGCGCATAGTGTGTCATTGACCCTCATGGGAGGACATCCTCACGTGCTATTTTTCATTTAGAAAGAGCTGAGCATTGCTATGCTCAGCTCTTTTATAAGCTAATAAAGATGATGATGACTGGGAATATGTATCTATGTAAATACATATCAGCTACATGCCCTAAGGGTCGACATTGTGTTAGTTAAACACATAGTTTTGCAAGTGTGGCGGCGCCACAACCCGCTTCCCTACACAAAAGTCAACATGCGGTGACCATTAAAACCCATCATCATCATCATCATGTACCTATACCTAGTAGTAGTATCTAATAGTACCTTTTTTTTTATTGCAGAAGGAGGCAAACGAGCAAGCAGGTCACCTGATGGAAAGTAATCACCGCCGCCCATGGACACCCGCAAAACCAGAGGAATCGCAGGCGCGTTGCCGGCCTTTAAGGAAGGAATAGGCTCGTTTCTTGAAGATCTCTAAGTCGTAACGGTCCGGAAATACCGCCGCCGAGAGCTGGTTCCACAACACTGTAGTTCGAGGCAAGAAATTTCTTGAAAAACGCACAGTAGTAGACCGCCATCCATCAAAGAGATGTGGATGGAATAATGACAGTCGATTGCGTGTAGTGCGGTGAAGGAAATCAGCGGCAGGGGATCAAGCCGAACAATTCCTCAGAACACTCCCCATGATATATACGGTACAATATACAGAGAGACGCAACGTCTGAAATAGCCGTCCTGAAATAACCACGTCGTCGACAATTCGAGCAGCTCTGCGTTGAATGCGGTCAAATGGAAGGAGTTGGTATTGGGGTGCTCCAGCCCAGAGATGGGAGCAGTATTCCATATGCGGCCTGACCTGTGCTTTATACAGTTGTAAACGGTGGGCCGGCGTGAAATACTGACCCGCTCTATTAAGCACACCCAGCTTTTTCGAAGCTAATTTAGCTTTACCTTCCAAATGACCACGAAACTGAACGTCACTCGAAATATCGACGCAAAGGATTCCAATAGTCGGATGGGTATCAAGGGAAGCTCCCTCAAAGTTCAGAGGTACGACGAAGGGATGTTTTTTCGCGGTAAATGCGCAAACTTGTGTTTTGGAGGGGTTAAAGCGGACTAGGTTATGTCGGCCCCAATCCGAGACATGACTTAACATGTTCTCGGTGTCAGTTACAAGTTTATTCCGGCTCTCGATGACGCTTTCCAGAGAAATATTAGCTCGCCCGGTGTAGAGCGTATCCCCAGTACTATCGTCTGCATAGCAATGAATGCTGTTGTTATGCAGCATGTCATTGATATGCAGAAGAAATAGAGTAGGGGACAACACACACCCCTGCGGGACTCCAGCATTCACGGGCTTCATGTCGGAGCACGAACAGTCGACTGCGACTCTGATGCTACGCCCAGTGAGAAAGCTGGCAATCCATCCAGGAAGCCCGTATGATAGAAGTTTAGAGAGAAGAGCCCTGTGCCATACCCTATCGAAGGCTTTTGCTACGTCCAAGCTAACTGCCAGTGCCTCCCCTTTACTCTCGACTGCCTCCGCCCATCGGTGAGTAAGATACACTAAAAGATCACCAGCCGAACGACCGCGACGAAAACCATAATGGCGATCACTTAGTAGCTGGTTCTCTTCTAGGTACCTTAAGAGCTGGTTTGTAATGGACTCCATTACTTTGGAGAGTAAAGAGGTAATAGCTATTGGCCTGTAGTTGGACGGATCTGAGCGATCGCCTTTTTTTGGAATCGGGTGAACAAGGGCTGTCTTCCAAGAGCTCAGGACGATGCCAGTAGTGTAAGAGAGCCGGAAAAGGCGCGTTAGAACTGGTGCCAATTCAGGAGCACACGTCCGAAGCACAATGGGTGGAACTGCATCAGGCCCACTCGCCTTGTGGATATCAAGGGAAAAAAGAGCCTTACGAACTGACCTTTGCAGGAACTGAACTTTTGGCATTGTACAAACGCAATGCGGTATGGTTGGTGGAGAGTTTTCCCCATCGTCCAAGGTCGAGTTTGAAGCGAAAAGAGAGCCCAAGAGATCGGTTTTTTCCTTTGCAGTATAGGCCAGGCAGTCATCGGTCTTATGCAATGGTGGTAGGGACGGCTGACAAAATTCCCTAAGGTAGCTTTGGCGAGAGACCAGAACGCACGCGTCCCCGAAGGAAGGCGCACTAGCCTCTCGCCAATTCTACCTATGAATGATGACTTCGCCTTGGCAATGTCCTTCTTAAAGGATCTGGCGGCAAAGTTGTACTTCTTTCTGAGCGCACTGGTGTTTGGATCCTTTGATGACACCGCATTAGCCCAGGCTTGGTAATGTTGTCGCTTTTGGCGAGACGCCATTTTACAGCAACGACCAAACCATGGTTGGGACTTGCCGCCAATGGGAACCACAGAGTTTGGAATGAAAAGTTCCATTCCCTGCAGTATCACATCAACAACAGAGTCAGCGGCGACATCAGGACCATCCAGCAAGAAGCAAACTCGCCACCACGGGTAGGACGCAAAGAAACTTCGCATCCCATCCCAGTCCGCTGACCTATAATGCCAGACTCGACGGCTAGCCGCTGGTTGCCGTTTTGAAGTTTCTGTGAGAGGCACAGTGCTGCGAATCAGACAGTGGTCTGATGAGCCTAATGGTGCATCAAAAGAAACTTGATAGCCGTCTAGGTGCAAGGTCAGCAGAAGGTCTAATAAATAAGGTGCATGGCCCTCCACAACTGGAACCAGTGTTGGCTCTGTTACCAATTGGGACAGACTGTAGGCTAAAGCGAAGTCATGAACGGCTCTACCCGCGTGGTCAGTTGTGCGTGAACCAAGCCATTCGACGTAATGGGCATTGAAGTCTCCCAATACCACAATCTCGGCCGAGGGGATCCGTTGGAGAAGGGAGTCCGTCGCCGCTTGGACGGTTTTGATAAGTTGGTCAGTTCCGATATTACCGCTGTGGGACCTATACAGGCACGCGTAGATGCGAGGATGGCGTCCGCAGTCGACGTGTAGCCATAAGATGGAAAGGTCCCTATCTTCAAGATTGCCAAGGCGACGGACGCACATATCCTCCCTGACATAGGCACAAACACCGGTTCGTTCCAGGTTGTATCCCGGGTAGCGCAAGTAGGAGATGTCAGGAGGGGGGGATATCTGCGTCTCGGTGAGGAAGAGCAAGGCCGGTTTCGCCGTCTCGAGGTGGTAATGGACGGCGCTCAAGTTAGAGTGGATTCCCCTGATGTTGCAGAAGTCCACACGAAGCGTGGGAGGGGGTGCCAATTGTCTTGCCTTTCTCCTGCCTGCAGCATGCCTTGGCACGAGCGAACTTTTGCCCTCCCTAGAATACGTAGGGCAGCCTGAGCGAGAACGCTCAGGGGGGGATTCTCCGACACTGGGTGTGTCTGGGTAAATATAAATTAGAGTTCGCTGCCATATCAATTGTGAGGGTGGTATTACGCTGGGCGAGCCGACCCAATGCGTGCTGCAACGCAGCGTAGCTCTACCACTCAGTTAGTGTCACTCATTTAGCACCACCCAGGGGTCACGTGTAGGGTCTCAAGGGTAAACCTACGGACGCGAGTAACTTAACCCCCTAAAATAGTAAAAAGTACCTTTGTGACGAAAATGTGTTACTTGGGTTGAGACTCAATGACGAAAGTAAGTTTGAAACGGTTTTTAGTAATGCGGAAAGTAGGTTCAAAAATTATAACACATAAAAACTACCAATATTTTATTTATTAGGGCCATACTCGTATAT
The DNA here is from genome assembly GCA_963921215.1 of Scoparia ambigualis. NCBI lineage: Eukaryota > Metazoa > Arthropoda > Insecta > Lepidoptera > Crambidae > Scoparia > Scoparia ambigualis. Next base: position 3,058,528 of record OY992520.1, on the reverse strand, counting down.
CTTAGACCCGTACACCAAACACCGGTAGCTCACCACACTCAAACATAACCAACTGTTTGTTTACTCAGCAATCGTTCTCAGCGCGAGATTCGAACCCGCTGCCCGATTCCCACGGTAGTCATTTGGCCGTCTGTAAATGAAGAATGTTTTACAAATAGCGTTCATTAGCTTTTTCTGATGACCAATTTGATGAGTGATTTGCGTACGACATTTGATTTCGATTGTTTTATTATATCCTATTATATGACTTATTGTTTATATGATTTTTCTCCTTGCTATGATATGAGGTCTTTCAATCATGAAGAGGCACTTTGTGGGCCAGCAAAATATGGTCGCCTGATGCTTTGGCTGTAACAGTTGTCCTCGCCCCTGGACTCTATTTCCACTCAACATTAGGTAGTACTATTATTTATTCTGTACCATAAGTCAGTTGGAGTGGAGTCATCTGTCGTGTAACGAATCTATTAAAAACGGTATGTTTTGTCATTGTATTGTTCCTTACCTTCTCTTTGTATCATTGCGGATCATCTATCTTCTTTAGATTATATGCAAATGCAACGGTTGGCGTATAGAAACAGTATTAGAACTACCAGTGGGATATCAATAAATTGTATGTAGATAACAAAATGTATAGTATGTAATTTTATACTTAGCAGCAACAGTTAAAGCGCTAAAAAACCATTTATTTAAAAAGTGATAGTGATTTATACGTTTTGTTATTTTGCTTTAACATTGAACATACTTACATACATGCATATATTTACGGCTATTATCCCCGAAGGGTTAGTCAGAGACTAGGCAATGACTTCGACCTCATGACAGACCCCGAAGCAGTCCTTTGCCATAGTCCAGCTCGGTGGTGCTCAGCGTGACGGTGGGCCCGTCGCCGCTCTGTGCTGTTATATTTATTATTTTTTTTAGTTATTTTATTAGCTACACAAAACGGAATTACAGCGTTTACATAGTAATTTTTGGCATGTACAAACATAGGTAGACTGCACTTCCAAAGTGTGTGCAGACAGCATGCATAAAATACATCGATATCAAAAATAAATGAGTATAAAATATTATTTCTTAAGTAATTACAAAAAATTCACATTAATTGCCAATTCAAAATTCAAAATTAAATTCGAAATTAAAACTAAATCATAAAAATTGCTAATTAAACTTTAATAATTGCTAATTCAAAATTAAATAGGCGTCTATAACAGCATAGAGCTGCACATAGGTATGTGCAGTCTTTAGTAAGTAGGAAACAGTAATATGTTTAAGTTTATAGAAACTAAAAACGGCACTTAGCGTTTCATCTACATCAATACAATTTTTAAAACGCACCGTATTTTCCGTTTAAAAAACCAAGACGCCTTTTGCCCCAAAAACTGCCCAATAACTCAAAACATCGTCCGACAATAGCGGGGTCGGGTGCCGCAAGCCCCAATATTTAATTTAAGACCATATCGGGCACGCCGCGACGACTCCCTGAGTTATCTACGTCCTGCCTTTAATGGTCCTAATTCTTAACTTGTGTGGAAATTCCGCCCAACCTTTCACCGTTAAGAGCATCCCGAGATTTTGAGAGCGCACATTTTCCGTGCGGGGCCGAGTTGATTCTTTTAATCTTTACGCGCAGCCTAAGGATCATCTGCGTTATCGGTGGGAGGTAATCTCTTTGATGCTAAGCCGGTTTGCGATGTTAAATTATTATTTTTTGATGTTCATCGACTTTGTTAGCGGCCAAAGAGATTATTTCCAAGTGTTTTGTATGAACCTTTATTTTATAAAATTACAAGTTAAGTTTGCGAAAATTCCTTACTGCTTCAAGTTTTGTAATGTATTTAAAGAATATTGTATGTGTTTTAAATTTTCAAATACCTTTCTCCGTGATTCGGAAGGTAAGTCCCACTTTTAAGATGGCATTGACTATACATACTAACACGCATTTTTTTTTTTTTTTTTTTTTTATATAAGAGGGAGGCAAACGAGCAGGCGGGTCACCTGATGGAGAGTAATCACCGCCGCCCATGGACACCCGCAAAACCAGAGGAATCGCAGACGCGTTGCCGGCCTTTAAGGGAGGAATAGGTTTAAGGAAGGAATAGGAATTGGGAGGAGGGGGGGGGGGGAGGGGCCTCCGGAACCCTCACTGGTCGGACGAAACACAACAGCACCAAGTGCCATTATTTCACGCCGAATATTAGTGAGAGAATATTAGTGCATTTGACAATTACGATATATTATAATTCCCGGCTTTTTTTGGGAAGGCCCAAGTCCAGCAGCAGTGAAGCATCAATTGGCTAACAGTGATATAGGTAAGTTAATCACCAAAACAACAACATTGTTAAATTAAATTGATACTGAGTAACAAAGCTATTTTCTTTTTTAACAACACAAGAGACAATGATAGTCTGCAGTTAATAAGAATATCCAATTGATTTACACTACCTGCACCAGCTGCAATTTTTCCAAACACATAAACCGTAGAAAAAGATTAGTTGCATTCAACGAATCCAGGAGTACCACACGCCCGTGCATCGGAGAGAATTCAATTTCCACGTACAGGGCGTCTTCAAAGGCGGCGATACGGAACCGTTTCTATGAAATGGTTGACTCGAGCGGTTTCATTGTAGGCCTGATTGGTACCGCACGATGCGATGTTAACTCGAAGCGACTCGTTCGCGAGAAATCTAATAGGGATGAGTGAATGATTGGAGCTGTCGGAGCAATGACATTCGTATTGCACGCCGGTCTTTTGTATCATATAGCATGGTGGTTTGACTCTGCCTGAATCCGGATGATGGCAACTATCATGATGTCTATTTCTGTCGCCTAGCAGCATTGGTATACATTGCTGCGTTCCGTTTGAAGAGTAGGCTTCTCGGTGACGCATGCGTGCAGCTTAGTTACATATTAAAATGAAATAGAAAGTTGTTAGTTTTACACTTAACTAAACCTTAACACGACGCTTGGTTGGTTATGTGGTTCCTTCGATCCCTGCCCTAAATGGGGTTTACCACATAGAACTCCTGCACAATATAAATAGTTATATTTTCGTGTATTACCACACAATTAATAATTTGAAATACATTAATTAATGTACAATAAGAATGCGGATTTATAATCTATGGATATTTTTATGTGTTTTTTGTAATAACTATATGTAGGTGTAATAAATTGACTGCAATTTTAATTGTTTACTTAATTATTATTACGCCAATTATCTATGAAATAAGTAAATTAAAATACTAACGTATATCATCCGTATGGATAAAGACCATTTCCAGTTGAAAGTAAGTGCCAAATATTTATACAGTTAACATGAGGGTGGCTTGGCAAAATTTCAAAGCTGGAATATATCAAAACTACAGAGCTGTATACGAAAACAGTGGTATTCAGGGTATATCCAATTAGTGCCCAGTTCAGGTGCGCCTTGCTCGGTTATCAGTAGGGATGTGAATTACGTATCCGTAAGAAACCGTAAGTGATATAGGTACACACACTTTATCTGCAATCATAAAATAGTTCATTAAAGCTGAAAGTTGTATACTGATAGCAGTTTATATATTATCAGAAGAATATTATTTATGTCGACTATTCGTGCTACAGTATTTTAGTGAAGTTTTTACCTGAAAGTTAATGTCTTCCGGATATATTAATAGGACTTTATTTAAAAGTTTTAGTGCTGTTAATCTATAGTATAGTCTATTAACAATAGTACCCAACATTTTCAGTAAAACCTCGTAAACTAAATCGGTCAGCTGACTGCGCTATTTTGTTACTAATTTCTACCTATAATTTATCATTATTAGCATACTTTTACTGCGATATCGCTGTGCACTGCTGGGCATAGACCTCAAGACGCGACACAGAGCCCGGTCTTCGGCTATCGACGTTTGCTAATTCATTAATGGAACGTCTTATTTTGTCAGAGTTTACGAAATAGCTTTGTGCAATAAATAAAAAGGTACAAATTATGAACAAAAATTACTACATTAGCCGTCACACCACTAGCTGCACCGGTTCCAGCCAGTTGGGCCCGGCAGAAACTGGACATTTCTGGATATTTCTAGAAATTTCCCGCTACGTGAGGGTTAATTTCATTTGGCGGACAGCAACCGTTGCGAATATTACCGTGGTGCGACTTTTACAGTGCTTGCTGCACTGCACTGTTTCAAAAAGCCGGGCAAGGAAGTCCTCACTTCTGTCGTTTTAATTTAAAATACAAAAAGGGAAAAAGCGAGTTCAGTCCTCTTATCTGCCGTTACACGGTGCAGATGAGACTGTGAGTTTTATAAATATTCACACTATTTTTAACAGAAAAGTTAAATACATTACCTACCGAAGTTTATTAGTCGGATGGAGTACGAGTCTTAATCGGGTACTAATGGCTCTCGTTATAATGTAACGGCTCATATAAAGTAATGTATTGAATAAAGTTATTAACAGTGCTTTAATGAATTGGCGTACCTACAACGTGCGTACTTACAAAATAACCTTAGTTTAATCATATGAACTATGTTGGTTAGCTAGGTTAGATGACTAGGTACTACCTACTGAAGAGCTCGATGGCGCAGTGTGGTAGTTTGGATAGTGTTTACTTTTTGTGATTGATTTTTTGCATTTTTGAATAGTGTTAACTTTCTGTAATTGTTTTTTTTTTGCAATTTTATAGTTGCTTCTATAGAAATAGTTGTACTTTGCACATAATATAGCTCAGTTTCTGGATTAAATTCTTTATGCCAAACATCCTGAATATACAAAAAAACTCAAAAAACCTCACATTATATTGCTTCACAAACAGAAAGAAAGTCTTTTACACAGATACTAACGGACTAAATGACTGCACCTGTCACGCTGGGCACATGCGCAGTCGCTATTTAGTGAAAAGTGGACTATGGCCAAGAAATGCTTTTGCTGTCCTTATTGCCTGTCTCTGACTAACCCTTCGGCGAAAATAGTCGTGATTTTATGTAAAATTTATATAAGCAAAGACGGTGTTATCGCTAAAACTCAAAATAATGTTATCATAGTGACTATATAACATTATGTTATGTGCCACTATGAAAGTACCTCCCATGGTCACCTTTGACAGAACCCCATCAATTTTGGGACACCATCAAAACTGATATCCTTCTTGTTACATGTCGACCTCTAGCGAACAATTAGTGATCTACCGGACCCTAGTAATTAGGGCAACATCGTTTAAGTTTAAATTGTAAGCGGTAGCGATTAGACTAAGCTGTTTTTAATGATAATATACATATACGTACTTTGAAAAGATTGCCTGCTGATGCCAATAAAGAACTTGAGTCTCGAGGAACTATTGTGTTGAAAATAATGTCGCATACAAAATTAGGGGGTATCCCATACAGGTCATTTCACGTCATTTCACGGTTGGGTCAATTTAAAAATAAATGTTTTTCTTATCTGTCTTGGCCATGAGTGTTCTCTTGTTTGCCATTAAAACAAGTTTATAGAATCTTAATTTAGACTTCATAATCGGCGTAAGTACGGACCAAATATAGAGTGTGCTTCGTGTAGGGAAGTATAGAAGTTATTAGATTTATTTAAATTTACGAATAAAAACTATTGTGAAGTTAGCGACACTAAACAATTTTCTGGCATTTTCAGATTTGCTCACAGAGAAACAATTGTTCTTTGCACCTACTTGCCCAGTTGCGGAATCGAACGTCTTGAATCGTGATGCAGGCAAGTCTAAATAAGTGCAAATAAGTAGATAATATCAATTGCATCTATTTTTTTTATTACTATCAATATTTTTTTTAATCATTGTTACTAACTCTATGTAGGTACTTATTTGTTTAAAAATAAATTATACTTAAATACGTACTCCTCCACAGCTATAAGACTTCCTGAATGGGTGGGGTGGTTGGTTGGGTTTCTATGCCTATCCATCCATCCATAAAAAAAACAAATTTAGAAAATTTCAAAATGCTTATTTTAAGCTTACTGAATAAAGATATTTTGATTTGATTTGATTTGATTTGAATAAAGTACTTCAAAAAAGTGAAGAGTTTACCAGCCGCCCTCTCCTCCCTTACACCAACCCCAAGAGCCTTAACATAGTAACATGTGTACACGTAACTACGCACGGCTAACTTAACAAGTTGGGCCAACTTCAGCCGTCACGCAAATATGGCGGGATCATATCGCAGTTTAATTGTTTAGCTGCGACATCGAGATTAGTGATGTGTAATTATGAAGATGTTACGGCTCGAGTTGCTTAATTAGAGAACTGATTAGTCCGCACAGCTCTAGGTGGGATCCGAGTTTCGAGGTCTTTGGTCAGCGTTGTAGCTACCTGTTTGCCTTAGAGAAATGAAATGAAATCTTTATTTGTTTTAATTTTGGGTTGGTTCTTACAAAAACCATTTCCCTAATAATCTACTTAATTAATTTTAATGTAAGTAAATAACAACAGCGAGTATATAACAAGCCAATACAAATACATACACTCAATAATATGTACCTATGTTTATGAATAAATGATTCTAATTCTAATTCTGAAAGCAGAACCCTCAATAAATACCGTTTAAATATTCTTGTACGTAGTAAAAGCATTTTCCAATGAGGTACCTATGCAGGTACTTTACTTTTGAATCTTGCGCCATCTAACAGACGTAGATCATCAGGCGGAGAATTTAGTTCTTCTACATTATATTACTACAGTAGTCGCGATTATATGCATGTAGGTATACGAGTGTGTATGTATGTACATTATATTATTATACATACAACACGCCCGTTTTCTGGAAAGGTAGGTAGAGACCACAGCTCTTCATTTTCCACGATCCTTTCCAATTAGTGTGCTAGAACCGTTTTATTAACATTACTACTATGAAGTGGTTTAAGGCGAGTCCTTTCGAGCGCTTCCCTCTCGCTCTCTCGACGGTACGACGGTACGGGACCGGTATAACAGCGAAGCGGCGCAAATAGGCGTGTTTTGTAGGTTTTTATATGTTTTTTGCCTATATAGACTTTAAAGGATTTAACGAATTAGCAGGTTCTCTGTAGTACTACTAGTGGGGGATAGAAAGGAGCCTTGAGGAACACCAGCGTTCACTGACATGAATCGCAAAGCGCATCCATCCGAAAGGACACGGATTCTACGCTCATGCAGGAAGCTAGCAATCCAGGTACAGAACTGAGCGGGCAAACCGTATGCCGGGAGCTTGGAGAGAAGAGCTTTGTGCCAGACCCGATCAAAAGCCTTGGCTATGTCAAGGCTAACTGCCAGTGACTCGCCACGCTTGTCAATAGCCTCACCCCAGAGATGTGTGACGTACGCTAGAAGATCACCCGTTGACCGTTTTGGCCGAAACCCATATTGACGATCGTCGAATAAGCTGTTTGTTTAATATTCGTTCTAGGATCTTGCACAACACTGAAGTTACGTCTATAGGGCGGTAATGAGTTGGATCTGACTGATCTCTTTTATTAGGGATCGGTTGCACATTAGCTTCTCTCCAAGATTCCGGCACACAACCCGAAGAGAGCGAGAGGCGGTACAGACGCGTTAACACAGGGGACAACTCCGCTGCACACATTTTCAGGAATATTGCTGGGATGCCATCAGGACCGTTAGCTTTCCGGACATCGATTGACTGCAACTCCGTACGGACATCACACTGCCTGATTTTAATATCAGACATTATGTGGCCACAGTGAGGAATTGAGGGTGGCTGTGCATTAAGTCATCGATCCGGGAGTTAGCCGCAAAGAGTTTGGCCAGGAGATCGACCTTATCCTGCGGCTTGTGAGCTAAAGTTCCGTCAGGACATCTCAGTGGTGGCAGCGAGGGTTGGCAGAAGTTGGATTGCACGGCTTTGGCCAGACGCCAGTAGCTACGGCTGCCCGTAGGATGCGTCAGGAGTTCTTGGCCTACTCGTGCAACGCGCTGGGCATCCGCTCTAATGTAGGTAGGCCTTCTTACACGACTTGGTGGCATTATTATAGGCTGCTTTTAGCGAGCGAGTTTCGGGATCCCCATGAGCTTTACCTCTGATCCAAGCGCGGTATGCCGTCTGTTTGCTTTCAACAGCGCTGGCACACTCGCGATTGAACCAGCGGTTGCGTCTGCCTTTGCTGATGACATAGGAGTGTGGAATATAGTATTCCATTCCTAATACTATCTAGCTAGCGGTCGGGTCCTTCCCACTAAAGCAGCGCTGCCTCCAAGGGACGGATGCAAATACCGTCCCAGTCTGCCGACGCGTAGTGCCAAATCTGGCGTTTCGAAACCGCTGTTGGCGGGCGCGATGCCAAGGGCACTGTGCTGGATATCAAGCAGTGATTCGAGGAACCTATAAGATCTAGAATCTCCACCCGATATCCAGCTGGGCGACTCGTCAGCAGAAGGTCGAGTAAGGAGGGCGCATGGCCAACTATATCTGGGATCCTGGTGGGCTGGTTCACCAGTTGCAGTCAGGTCATGCGTGAGAGTGAATGCGTGGGCAGTTTTACCAGCATGGTCTGTTTAGGAGGAACGTAACCACAACTCATGGTGGGTGTTGAAGTCCACCTAAAACACCAATTCCGCCGATAGAAACCGCTCCTGCGCATCATCTGCTACCCGACTAAGATGTTCAATTAGTCGAGTTGTCTCCATGTCGCCGTTATGGCATCGGTAGACGCAGACGTATACTTAGGCGTCGACTTAGGCTCTCATACGGTAATGAGAGCCTAAGTCGACGTGTACCACTAGGAGGGAGAAGGAAGGATCCTCTAGACAGCGCACACGGCGACAGCAAACATCCGCCCGAACGACTAAGCAAACTCCGGCTTTAGCTTTGAAGGATTCTTCAAGCACAAAGCCGGGATAGTTCAGGTAGGTGGAGTCAGCTGGGCGGATTATTTGCGTCTCCGTCAGGAACAACATTGCTGGCCGTGCCGTCTCAAGATGGTGGTGGACGGCATTGAGGTTTGCATGGAGTCCGCGGATGTTAGCGAACTCCACCTCAAACGGTAATGTTGTGGTGGGGGTGTGCACCGCTGTAGTACCAGTTTTGTTGTTAGGCGCTGTCATTTTAGGAGTGGAAAGAGAGAGGCGTGAATCGAGAAAATGATGCCGCTATGCGAATGGTCAAAGTGTGGTGGCCTGTTTCCCCAGGAATTTGCCCACAGACGAGTATTATTAACCTGCCGAACGGAAGGACCCCCGAACCCTCCCGGGAATGGCCGCCGGGACCCCTCCTTCCGGTCACCAACCGGCACGACGGACCACCCCGAGATTATGCGTGGCATGGTGAGGCAGCCTCACGAGCTGGTTAGGCTCGCTTGGGCCTCTGTACTGTGCCACGGGCGGCCAGCGGGACAATTGTTTCTACGGGTCTCCCTGGTCGGCAGGTTAACGAACTCCTCCTGGCACTGGTTTGACAGAAGCCTCCACAGACCAAATACATCGCAGCATCATCCTCTCGAGGTCTGGTTCTACGCTGGCTGATCCCGAAACGCGACCGACAAGCAGTCACTTGACGGGTTTTACACCATGCGTAACGGTGGTCACCAACCAGACGGGTCAAGCCCTACCACCAGTGGAGCAGATCATCGCTCGAAAGAGTCCGTGAGTCGCTTCTTACGACACCCACCGGACGAAGAGAGGGGCGGCAATTGGTATTCTTTCTCCATCACCGCACGCATTGTAAAAGTTGCTTAACTATCAAGATACCTTAGCCGCTGTGCCTTTGATCTTCGCATAAATACACCACACAATCATTTAACTGCTAACGGGATTCATTGGAATGTATTCATTTTAACCCTAAAATTTTAGAGTACACAGCTACTACAAAGCTCTTTTACAGCAAATGCACTCAGCGTGACAGGTGCTTAGTGCTGTGCATGCACCACATAAAGATGCAGTTTCCGCATTTTACGGCCCTTGAATAAAATCATATTCTTTGATGAGCGATGGTAGCTAAACTGTCCATCAGACCATCCATCAGATTAAAGGTATTGTCTTTGTAATGTACTTTTTTCAATTCCTGATTAGCACATTTTTTTTTTTTGAAAATGTCGTAAAAACAAAACAAAACTAGTAAATAAAGAGTTTCAATCGACCCAGAGGTCCCGTATTGTATGAAATAAAGCTGGTGTGAAAGATAATGGTATCTAACTTATCTAAGTCTTTCGTCATTAAAACAATGTTAAAAATCTTAACAACACTGCTGCGTTTCGACAGTTAATAAAAAGCCAATCCTTCAGTAGCTGATGATTGCTATACAAGATTTTCGTAAGCTTAAGGATACGTTTCATAATTGTAACCATTTCTTTCTAGGACTACGGCGTAGAAGGTTTAGACTTGACCTGACCGAGAAACCAGAAACCCCTAAACCAGAAACTAAAAAAAATACTTTTGAAGAATTAAGTTTACCTTTTTGTTTGATTGTGTGTGAGGGGAAATTGGTGAGAGTCTCTCCCAAACTGGCAGTAAACTTAGCGTTCAAAACTGTTGATCTTGCTTCTCGAGTAGCTAGCTACTTTCAATCTGCATCGCGTTTGTTTACACGTGTGCACCAACGTAATATGTTTTCACTCGTTTATTAAATGCCTCGAGCATACGCCAGGCAATCCTTTTATAAAATGCAGTTATAAATTATTTTAGAGGTTCTTAGAATAAAAAAAATACTGATTAAGTACTTAAAAAAATATTAAAGCCATTTAAAGTTCGTAACATTATTTGATTGCATATCATTGTTATTTATTTATAAGTTAGTAAATTTTTTCTCCCTGTCTTAGATATAAATTATAACCGATATATTTACCCACTAAAACCGACGAGTAGGTTGTGACATAAATGCACTTCTATCAATTCAACATATCAATTCATTATTTGCGATATATTACGAATAGAATGAAAGCGAAAGTCAACCCGTAGCTGACGTCGAAACACTCGGGGCGTGAAAACGGGTCACCAAACATAGTTTCAAATATTTACTTAGGAGGAAAGAATTTGTACGACCGACGCGACTGGTCCGCCTTCGATCCCTTAGCGCGATACGCCACACACTCGTTTATCTGTTCAAACATAGTGATGTGGCTTTATCGACAGTGAAAGTTACGACCTTCGAATAGTTCGCTACGAATAATTCCTCCGGCTTAAAATTTTATTTGATTACGTATTCGATAAAGAGACCAATAGACTATTCTGTAGAGCGTTAGAAGTGTTTTAAAAAAAATATAATTTTACTAGGGTTAAAAATCAAGTACTTAACCAAAATTTAAAGGCAGTAACCGAATTTCAAGTGTTTTATTTTAATCATTAAATAGATTGTACAAAAATTAATCTGAAACTAAAACACTTTGAGCAGTTGAGACCTGTACCACACAACATAAACTACTCATCAACTAAAATTAATTATCAAACGATGGCGAGGTAACTGTAGTTAGTCGATAGTTTTACGATAACACTAAGTTAGCGACGTTATAAAGCAGGATCTATTAAATTTTCTGTGTATTTGATCTTATTTATGTTAACAGGAAGTGAAAGGATCTTTATTTTAAAATATTGCATGCATGTGAATGCATTATCAAAATTTATTATAAAACATTAAATTTTTCTGATGTACTTCATAATGTTATTTATTATTTAGACGAAAGGTAAAGCTTGTACCTTTTTTTTTACTTTTCAAAATAAAATTGTCGTATTGAGCCACTTAAATTCAAATTGTGATTATATTAAAATTCCCTGAGGACGCGCAATTCAAAATATCTATGTCATCTGTGACAATTCAAACAAGGAAAAAACAAGCGAAGTCGCGGATGGCAGCTTGTAGAATATGTTCTCAAGCCAATCAAAGCTGGTAGAGACAAAGTTTCAGATAGGATTTGTCTTTGCCCGGCAGAAAAGTGCCGAATTTCTATTTGCCACCAAAGATCGCGGCTTTGGAAGTGGGTCGGCGAAAAACTTCGTTTTATTACCGATTACATTCAAGAAACCCAATTGCTAGTCGAATACAAAAACTGTTTTGTAAGCTTCTTGAATGTCGTTAAGCGTAAGTGAGAAGTTATTTGAAATGTGACTGTTTTCATATTATTATAACCATTATGACTGTGGAATTGGAATGAATAATTATTTTATACCGATATATACATACACCTGTCAAGTCATATTCAAACTATTAACTAAACTATCACTTGGATTATACACAACTAGCGGACCGCTCGCGACTTCGTCCGCGTGGACCCCGTAACCCGTGACGAAATTTTTAAAATATTATATAGCCTACGTCACCCGGATATAGTGTAGCTTCCCAACGGTGAAAGAATTTTTCAAATTGGTCTAGTAGTTTTGGAGCCTATTCAAACAAACAATCAAATCTTTCCTCTTTATAATATTAGTATAGATATATAAATAGAGCAACATAGTGAAATAGGTACCGAAAATATTTGTTTAAAGATGTTGTAACGTTGAAAAATGTGACTACCTCAGGTGTCTTGAAGCGTTTTAATTCGTATTTAAGCGTTATTAACTCAATAAACATCAAATAATACGAAAAATAGTTTTTATTCTTTATAATTATGTAACGAGGAGCTCGATGGCGCAGCGGCCAGCGCGTTTGGCTTGCAATCTTCCCGATAAGCCACTTTCGCAACGCTGGGTCGCTGGATGGGTGACCAAATTTAAAAAAACATCTCGAGCTCCTCCGTGCTTCGGAAGGCACGTTAAGCCGTTGGTCCCGGTTGTTGTCGTAAGATGGCAGTCGTAAAACCCACCAACCCGCATTGAGCCAGCGTGGTGGGTTATGGCCCAATATTCCCACGTGCTGTTGTCCACGTGGGAGGCCTGTGCCCAGCAGTGGGACGTTTATAGGCTGATGATGATATCTAATGCAAAAAAAAGAAATCAGAAGAGCATTACACCTCAAAAAATTTTGTCAACTGACCTCTATAACTTCATTACGAGGATGGCACCCAGTCAGTGATGATGCCTTTTACAATTTAGCACAGTCAGTAAACCTACCTTTTGAGAGCTACATTTTGTCAACTCGTCATTTTTAAATATCTCAGAGAGACAAGCTATTCAAAACGTAATCAGTGCCATTTCTTTCTAAAAATAAATGGTGCTTATTAAATTTTTCTCACGTCCAAGCGTCAAGGCCAGACTTTATTGTAGCAACAAAAATATTATTCTCCCTTTTACAAGCAGCAGCCATGTTGATAACCCCTGACAATTAGCTTTTGAGAGACCTCGTAAAAGTTTAGGCTGGTATCATAATTTTGGTCGTTCCATTGTTTATATCTTTTCGGGCTCATTTAATTGTTTTATCGCGGAATTTTCTATATGTTAACATTTTGATAAGAATTAATTCCACTTGAAGGTAGGAATCCTGCAGACATTTTGGTATATTATCCCAACGCAGTATAATGAAAGAAGTAGAAGATTTAATTACTTATTTATTGATAGGGAGTCTAACAGCTATGTTACAATGTAGAAACTTAAAAATAAAGCAGAAAGCCAATTACAGGTCCTTACTGATAAATGCGTACATGAAGTTTTACATATAAGTTATTGGCTATTGCATATAATTACTTTTATAACCGTCTATAACAATACCCAGAATTTGGTTTAGAAATAAATGTTCTAAATAAAATTCACCCAAATCTTTTTAGCGGTTTATGTATGTAAACTAACCAACAAACTCACTTTCGCATTTATTATATCTAACTTAAAATTTCTTTATTCAATAAACTTAAAATAAGCATTTTGAATCGTCTAAATTTATTTGGATTAATGGGCAACCCATTCAGGAAGTCTTTTAGCTGTGAAGAAGAACGGGCGCAAGAAACTCCACAGATTTATAATAATATAGAAGTAACGACATTTACAAAACAATATGTCGTTACCAAATTACACAATATACAAATTACTAATATGTTATGCTCGTACATGCACTATGTCTGTACATATTTGTCATTTACATAATCTTCCACTTTATAATAACCTTTAGGTACTCATGAGGATTTTTTAACATAGGCTTTAAATGTATGTAAAAGCATTTCAGTAATATTTAGTGGAATTTTGTTATAAAGCGTTACACATTTACCCAAGAAAGAGCCACCTGTTTTATGAAGTCTGAAACTAGGGACGGCAAGCTTATTTTTACTACGAGTGTTTAAGTTATGAAGATCACAATTTTTACAAATGTCTTTTCATACTTCTTGACATACATAAGGTTTTCAAAATAAATTGTGATGCAATAGTTAATATATCGATTTTTTTAAACACTTCTTTGAGTAAGTCTCTAGACTTTAAGTTGTATAATGACGCGGACGGCCCTTTTCTGTAGAATAAATACATCGTCAATATTAGCAGCGGAGCCCCACAACAGTAAGCCATATAAGACATCACACTATGGAAATAACTAAAATAAACTACTCTTACCGTCTCAACATCGTTAAAAGCCTTATTTTCTTAACTGCGTATGCAGCTGAACTCAGTCTTCCTGACAAGGTATCAATATATAAGGTTGTTTCCTAGAGGGGTGAGCAGAGACCTTAGCGTACCACAATCAAATAGTGTGGCCTGGTTGCCCTTATTATTGCTAAATACAAAATAAATAATAAATACTTTTGTTAATATTTAATCTTGAGTTAACCGTGTCGCATAGCGGTGAAAGAATACTACCACCCCCTCTCTTCCCTTTTGTGTCATAAAAGGCGACTAACGGACTATAGACCGCACATATTTCCAACAGCATAGAGCGACGATGGGCTCACCACCTGTCACTATGAGCACATGTGCAGTCACTATTTGGTGAAAAGTGGACTATGGTAGAGGACTGCTTTTGCTGACCTCATTGCCTAGTCTCTGACTAACCCTTCAGGGATAATACTTTATATGTATGTATGTATGTTATTTTTAAGCTAGGTAGTAATCACACTTTCTGTTTACTATCAATATTTAATGTTTTGACACTTTTTTTTTTTATACTAAGCCCGGCAAATGACCCCACTCCACCTGATGTTAAGTGGAAATGAGGTCCAGGCGCGAGGACAACTGGTGCAGCGTAAGAGACGTAGCATCAGTCATCCTCACTCTGCCGGCCCACAAAGTGCTTCTTCACGCCTCGTTTGAAGGACCCTATGTCATAGGTAGGAGGGAATACGTGTGCTGGCAGACTATTCCATCTTTTGGAAGTGCGGCAAAGAAACGAGTCACCAAATTTCTTTGTGCGAGATGGAATGTTAGAGACTGTAAATTGGTGACTCCGGAGAGCAGCACGCGTACTCCTATGGAGGAAGGGAGAAGGAGGGATGAGGTCAAAGAGTTCTTCAGAGCACTCGCCATGGTATATACGGTACAAGACGCTGAGTGACGCAATATCTCTGCGCAATTGCAAAGGCTCGAGAGTTTTAGTGACTTCTGCATTGCCGATAATGCGCACAGCGCGGCGCTGCAATCTGTCCAAGGCATCGAGAAGGTACTTTGCAGAGCCGTCCCAAAGGTGAGAGCAATACTCCACGCAAGACCGCACCTGTGTCTTGTATAATAGACACAACTGATCAGGCGTGAAGAATCGCCGCACCTTGTTCAGGACACCGAGATTACGTGAGGCATTTTTAATCACGGTTTCGATGTAGTCCTTTTGGTTCAGATCGCAGCGGATATCCATACCGAGCATGTTAATACTGCTCTGCAGGCCTAGAGATGTACCCTGAAGAGAGGGAAGGGGAAGGAATGGCGACTTTTTCGCTGTGAACGCGCACACCTGTGTTTTCTTGGCATTGAACTCCACCAGATTATCGGAGCCCCATTTAGAAATGAGGTCCAACACCCGATCGAGCTCAATGACAAGATTTGCTCGCTTCATTTCGGTGTCTACCCGCCCAGCCGTTGGGTACCCGTTATATCCCCCATGCACTGTGCTATCATCTGCATAGCAATGAATGTTTCCAAGAGGAAGCATGTCATTGATATGCAGAAGGAACAGCGTGGGGGATAGAACGGAGCCTTGAGGAACACCAGCGTTCACTGACATGAACCGCGAAGCGCATCCAGTTTCAGGCCCTCTAACTTTCTCTGTGCAAAATATTTGTTTTAGTTTTAGCAAACTTCGTGACAAACACACATACACAGTTTTCAACTCATTCAGCTGCTGAACAATCAGGTCTCAGCTAACTTTACTTAGGTATTCCGTGCGAAAATCTCGTTCTTAAATGGAAACACTTCGCGTAGAACAAGCTGAGCTCGTTTTAAAATGATAAGGATAGATTTGGCGGCACCGTCCCGTACAACAATAACAAAGTAGAAACTCGCATAATGCTTTGTATATGGCTGTCGTAAATGTACGTCTCCAAGATGACGTACTTAGTGAATAAGTGAATACCTACATCATCCTTCTTAAGCGCTTTAATAAAATATGAATATACGGTTTTTTTAATAATGTTTTCTATTCACTAAATGAATACTTTTCAAGACGAATTAATTGTTAAATTCACGATGAATTTTGTTAATATTAATGTTAATAATAGTTATTTGTGTACATTGCATGCCTGATCATGGGCAAACTGTTGATACTATTTTTTTAAGAACTTGTTACACAGTTAAACTCTTCAACGATCATAAGACCGCCGGCGGTCGTAAAACAATAGGTTTTCAATTGTATCTGGTTTTACGGTGCTTAGCAATAAATACATTTTATTCTATTCTATTCTAAGTGTGAAATTTTGATCTGCAACCTTTATTAACCTTCGGAAGGATAGGGGGATGACTCATCACCCCACACGTTCAAAAATGATGCGATAACTTTTTATACGTTTATGTAGGGTTGTTAGTGTAGGTAGTAAGAGGGTAGTTGTGTTTTTCAGTATTCTCTCATTTTAGCTTACGTAATTAGTAGCATATCTCACTGATGTGCGGACGGTCGTGGATTTTGCTATTTTAACCTCGCTGGGGTGACCGATACCCCACTATCCTTTAACGATTTTGTTTTTTTCAAAGGGTTTTCGAATGGCAGGTACCTTCTAGAAGTGAACCCCTTTGAAACTGCAAAAACAAGCACGGTGCTCATAGTGTCCAAGGAAAAAAGACAAAGTTAAAATTGTTTGCGTAAAATGTCATTTGCCGGTATGTTCCGATCACGGTAGAGATATTTGTCTGAACTGCATTAAATCATAAATATATGTAGATATAAGCATATAAGCTACTTACAATTGTTTTTCATTCTTTGATTTGGAACTATATTACATGTTTCTCTAAAAATAAAGTGATATTTTGTATACATTATGTTTTATTTATCCCCCTATCCTTACGTGAATGTAAGAAAAGCCTATCATGCCGAAGGTTAATAGCAATGAAGCAATAGTAATTAAGATGTTACCGTTGCAGTATAATATATTCGTTATTTTAAAACGAGATAAAGTTAATAAACTTTAAGACGACCATTATCTTCTTCAGGTTCTATCTGCAAGTGGAACTACGTCAAGGCAGTAAAAACTAAAGCTGTGTAATTAAAATTTATTAAACATAGAGTATGCTCTACATTGCTACCCTGGGCTATAGCAGAATAAGGTTATCACCAGGGTGGTATAGGTATACCAAACCTGATACAAACCTCACCACTAATGACATATAATGTACATGGTACACCATAATTGAAAGTTAACCACTTTTTGTTGTTGTCGTATAAACGAGTTTCAGATGCCTGCTTCATAATCCGTAGTAAAGCACAAAAGCACTGTAAAACTAATTGTCACAGCGCGGTTAATGCTAGGTACGCACTAATAAAAAAATTTACTCCCAACCTCCAGAACTGAATGGAAAAATTGCGGAAATTAAAATGTTCATTGCTCCAACAATTCGCCATCCGCCATTTTGAATCGAACCTCTCTGAGCTTAAGTAGTTTGTGAGAGCCACGATTTATCTCGGTGGATTAATAAAAGTCTCGGTATTAACTTGTCAAGTTTTTTATGTGACTTTTATTAGTTCTTTGAATATTTTTTAAATTAAAATGTCCTATCAAATGTTTTCTTTTCCTTGACTGAGAGAAATTCACTCTTGAACGATTCGAACATGAAACTTTGACACTCAGCCAAATTAAAAAGGGAATGAATAAAGTTAGTTATCTTTTATCTGTTATCTATACTAGGGCCTAATTCGATGAAAACTTTTGGTTAATAAATGTAACTGGGATTTGAAAGACAACTTATTTGAGTTGCATTTAAAAGTATGTAATGAAAATTCTTACTTTTAAATAAATATTATGGTAGTTACAGTTTAAAATGAAATAAAGTATTAAGCGACGTGCTTCCAGCAAACCACACACAAAATGTAAAACGCTCGAGATTGAACCCCCTTTAAAAAGTCGTATCATAACAACTCAGTCGCCAATTTAATGTTGATTCAGCTCTTTCAAAATTAACATTTAATATTCAAATATTACTAAAACAATGAGGAGATAACGCTTAACGGTACCACTGAATCGTACAATTCTACCTTATCTTTACATAGAACGAGGAAAAAACAATTTAAACACAATAAATGTGAGGACGCCATTTAAACATGAACGGCTTAACGAAATAGCATTAACCATAATGGGCTTAAGTTAGCTACCGTTGTTATCCAGATCACGACAGCTGGGAAGCTCAGCATCAGCACAAAATGTCGTAATGATCCAGCTTTTGCTGTATTAGATATAGTCGCTTCTTCACTTAATTTCGTTTGAAAATTGTTGTCATATAAATTTCTAACTAAACGACGTACCTTTTACTAAAGTAACTAACGGTGTGTTGATAAAGACTAAAATTGTACGCTATATTATTATGATTGAGTTTAGATTTTACTGTACAAACAATAAAATTAAAAAGATTTTTAGTTATCGATTGCTACCATTTAAAATTGATAACTGATAGTAGTAGTAGTAGGATTCGTTATATTAAAACTTTATGAGAACTATAGTTTGGTTTTGACTCTGTGTATTTAATAGGTAGTTTGTTAGTTTTCCATAATTTTAAATTTATGTTTTAATCTACCGTGTATGTTGTGACGACGGACATCCTTAGTGTTTTCTTCATCCTCTTGCATAAGTTTCCATTGCCAATAATTAATTCATTTATTGCGTACCAGTATTAATCATCGGGTTTCCACTTTCGATACCCGACTTACGCCGAGCTCTAAAAACCTACGGAATATGGTTGGTCGGATGATGATAGTATTTGTCAAAAACATAATTTAATCAGGACAATTAGCTCACTTTTTCGTAAACACCTTTTTAAGAGATTTTGTACCATTTTTGTACATCCAACCAATTCGACACCGTCTTCACTTTTACCTCCTAGCCTTAATCGAGTCGCGTAGCGGTGAAAGAATACTATCACCCTCTCTCTTCCATTTTACGACAGTAAAAGGCGACTAGCGGACTAAAGACTGCACATACACACAACAGTATAGAGCAAGGATGGGCTCACCACCTGCCACGCTGAGCACATGTGCAGTCGCTATTTGGTGAAAAGTGGACTATGGTAGAGGATTGCTTTTGGTGTCCTCATTGCCTAGTCTCTGACTAACCAGTATAATAGTCGTAATTATATGTATGTATGTATGTACCTCCTAGCATGGATTTTTATGGTCGACGTAGCTGGTTGAAATTATAATGAAGAGGTTTTTATTGTTGCCAGTCGAGGTCGCGACAACAACATTCTGCTAATTAGCCTCTCTGTCGCTTTATAGGAATCGCTCTCACAGTATGACATTCCGTCATTTATTGAAGTATTGTGTTGTTGGTTTTTGGTAACGTTTAGCACCTAATTACACTCCGATATTGTAATATTATAGCAGTAACTCAGTTATCAATTAGGCACTGGCGATTTTTTTAATTGAATGAGTTGGCAAACGAGCAATCGGGACTACTGATGAAAAGTAATCAATGCCGTCCAAGGACACCCGCAAAACCAGAGGAGTCGCAGATGCGATGCCGGCCTTACGGTAGGAGGACCTTTGAGGAAGGAGTAGAAATTGTAGAGGGGGAAGCGAAGAGTTATGGGCTTCCGTACTTTCACTCACCGGACCGGAGAGGGTGGTATTATGCCGAGCGAGCTGGCTCAATTTGTAGCGCAACGCAGCATGGCTCTACCATTCAGACAGTGCCACTCATTTAGCACCACCCAGGGGTCACGTGTACAATCTTATGGGTAAACCACAGGACGCAAACGACTTTAACCCCATTAAAGTTTTTTGTCGGCTCTTCTTAATGGCGTCCCGTCTTAACTATGATTTTACCTGCCTTAACTATTCGCGTAGTGGTGAAAGAATGCTACCACCCTCTCTCTTCCCTTGGGTGTCGTAAAAGGCGACTAACGGACCAAATACTGCACATACATCCAACAGCATAGTGCGTCTATTGGTTCACCACCTGTCACGCTAAGCACATGTGTAGTCGCTATTTGGTGAAAAGTGGACTATGATAGAGGATTGCTTTTGCTGTCTTCGTTGACTAGTCTCGGTCTAATTCTTCGTGTATAATAGTCTGATTGTACTAGTATGTATGTATGAATCTTGAATAGAATCTTGAATCACATTCATTTAAACATTATGACAATATTTATACATATTTTGACGACCTCCATGGACGAGTGGTTAGCACGCCGGGTCTGGCGCCGCGCCGTCTCTGAGGTCCCGGGTTCAATTCCCGGTCAGGTCAATTTGGAGAATAACTGTTGTTCTAGATTAGTTTCGGGTCTGGGTATTTTTTCTATTTTTATGTATATTTATGTTTTTACTTTATTAACGATTTTCAAATACTTACCTTGGGCTAGATATTTGGTGTGAGCAAATTTAACTCTTACTTAATTTTAATAATTTCGTGGGGTTTTTCTTTCCTCTCTCTCTCTTATAATTTATCTCTTGAAGTAGTGTATTAGATTTTTTCTGTATTGTATGAGAAACAGAGCGTTATCATTCGAATGCCCAGTATCAAGTTTTTACGACACTGTTTACTCACTTCCAATGTGAACACTTAAAGTCGTTTCAACGTAATCGACTTTCGGATAGATGCGCTTATAATTGCCTCGGGTTTTTTTCAAATAACACAGCGAGTGTACTAATCGTGGGTTTCCAATGCTGGTGTCGCTTCGCCATCGATTACCGGTAGTTTTGGAGACGTTGATAGATCGCCGCGGACTCGCGCTGCTTTCACCGGTGATATTTTCGTGTGGTTTAAGTCTTGTGACGCGAGAGATTCGTTGACAGATTGTGCAGTTCGCGAGCGATGACCTAGATGGCGCTGTTATTATGTTCTAAAGGCGCACTGACGGTGGGTTTGGTATTTTATCTTGCGTTTAAAAAATACCCAAGATTTGTTTACCAATAAATTATATTACATCCATACATATAATCACGACTATTATCCCCGAAGGGTTAGTCAGGGACTAGAGAATGAGGACATCCCCTCTCCTTAGTTCACTAAGTTTATTTGTACTGGCACCTCGAAACCAACCGTTAGGTTATGCAAGAAGTGCCAGACGTCCCTGCGCCAGTAGAACACTCGCGCAGGAGACCCGGCTCCCACCTCTTCAGCAGGAGACCAGGCCGGACTGGTCATCCCGTTGGCGGATTCCCGGTGATTGCTCACGCGGCCCCGGGTTTCCGCTATCGGTCTTGCGGGCAAGCATTGGGGTTTTTATGGGGTGGGGCCACTAGTCCTAACTCACCTGACCCATCCGCTCCCTTCCGGGGGAGCGAATGGGTACGGGTGGGGACATGTGGCCTCGAGTCCCTCTCCGTGCCATGCGTCATCCCAAGCCCATTGGGTGCGCATGGCCTGTGTACAACACATTTTCCCCAATCCAAAAAAAAAAAAAAAGGAGACCACCAACGTTAGGTCTTGACGCCAAATTAGTGCCCACCGCAGCGCGCTCTTCATTCGGTACTCAGAAGACTAGTGTCTCAGGAGAGTATCCCCGTGAACACGTGTAGTTCACTGCCTATTGTCCAGATAGGTAACCGGAGCTGTCAAGCTCGCTCACTTCTCGTTGCACGAAGGGCACAACTCGCAGTTGCCACTGCTATGGTCGTCGACTCTAAAGTCGACTCCCAAGTGTCCGCCTTGGTAGCGGAGTAGTAAGCACAGTCACTTCTCGGAACCCATCCGGGCGCCTAGCCAGTTCCCACGTCCTACGCGGCTGGCTGGACCGGAGACTACGGCATCTAGGAGGCCGCCTCTACTAGTTATCCAGACTAGTACCGGAGATGTCAACACCAATGTCCAATGAAAACCACCGGACAAAGCTGCCAACTATAAGGGAAACTCACGTTCCCCGCAGGACTTTTCGCTTCTGGCCCCTCAGAGACCGCTACTAGGCCCCGCTCGCTGTGCACAAGTTTGGAAGTCCTGGCACACAATACCAGGACAAACGAACATTCCCAAGCTCTACAGCTAACCACACGCCACTACGAGTCCAACCCATGTCCGGATCCCGCCGGAGGCGCCTGGTTAAAGGCACGACTAGCGGGGGCCTTGAACCGGAACCCCGTAGTACCTCTGAAAACACAACCGGACCCGTAGTTCCAGTTGCGATACCCTATCTATTGAGGTCGGTAGATAGGGACAGAGAATGAGGACAGCAAAAGCAGTCCTCTACTACTTAGTCCACTTTTCACCAAATAGCGACTGCACATGTGCTCAGCGTGACAGGTGGTGAGCCCATGGCCGCTCTATGCTGTTGGATGGATGTCCGTTAGTCGCCTTTTACGACACTTAAGGGAAGAGAGGGAGTGGTAGTATTCTTTCACCGCTATGCAACACGGTTAATAATAAATTATATTAAATAAGTCTTTATCAGCTGTACTACACTGCACCAAGAGCTGTCATAAACTTTTGTTAATTATATAAGCGTAATTCATACCGATCATATTCATTCTAAATGTATCTTTAAATCAAAAAGTACTTATATCAAGTAAAATCTAGTAAAACTGTAGTATTTCTTTATTTTTATTCTTCTTCGGGTAAGCACTTGCGTTCATCTCGTCTGATGTTCCGTGGTATAAAGGCCAGGCTGGTGTGGTGGGAGCACACTTCACCTGGATTCCGCAACCACTGAGGCTATCTTATCTCTGTGTTCCGTTCTAAGGCTGTATGAGCGATCCATTGCCACGCCATTAAAACGACAATTAGGAACGGATTGTCATCTGTCAGAAGCGTCACTTGTCAAATTGGTGCTCTGAACCACGCTGCGTGCGTAATTAATTTTCGGATATTTCGGTGTTAATTTCGGCATTTAGTTTATTAGTATATTACATTTATCCTTACAACATCGGTGGACATCAAGAACGAACACTGCAAGACAGAAAAGCAAAGGCCTTTGTCATCGGAGCTGCGTATTGCCAAGAGGATAGTTTATATTATATTATTCACGTATCTTAGGGCTTCGCGTATTTATAATGGCTCCGCGTCATCGGGACACACTCTGACTGTCGGCGACCTAGGTAGTTAGCCAAGGGGACTTAAAATAAGCCCTACCACTAACCAAACCGAGTACAAACATATAGGTACCCCCCTCGATGGGAATCGAACCCGAGACCACTATAACATTTTTTTTATTGTCTTAGCTTCTTTGAGCTTTGGTTTCTTGCGCCCGTTTTTTGCCACAGTTTAAAAATTACGTCCTGAATAGGTAGATAAATACTCGTAAGTAGGTTTAAAATGATTTGGACGATTCAAAGTACTTATTAATTGAGTTTATTGAATAAGTATTTTTTGAGTTTGAGTTCGAGTTTGACATAGTCGGTTAGAAGGCAGTATGATATTTTAAAAAAGGTACGAAACATGCAATATTTGTTAGTCGAAGCATAAGTCCATAAATGATTGCATGATTTAAGAAACTCACTCATGCCTCTAACCAGAGTAAGTGGTCAGAGCAAGAGGTTGTTCTATATTTATTTTGTCAAACACAAATTGCCTGTGAATCGCCCCACCGCTACCGCCATACTTACTTTCATTTACTAAGTAAACATTGCGCTGAAACTTTTCTATTACTGATGTTTGTGATTGGCCAGACATTTTGGTCTGTTTGGTGTCGCGCTGCGAGATTATTTTCTGTGAAGTTGGTTTATAATATCACTCTGTTGACTTTTATCTGCGAAGGTTTTGAAAGAAAGTCATAACGAGCCGTTTGCACAGCAATAATGGAGCTGGGTAAGTGTGTTCAGTGATATAACTCATACTTTTCTTTTTAAATTGAAAATGTTTAATTAAAAACGAAGATGTTTCGACGACCGCGTTGGTTTAGTGAGCGGGCCTGTTTTCAAAAGACATGATCCACACAGTTCCGCAAATAATTTTTGAGATGTATAAATTGTGGACCTAACTGAGTCATGTATTTATTGTTAATTGAAAACAAAAATATTATTGTTTATGTTCAAAGTCTTAATCCGAGTAAGACTAATAAATTAAACTCAGTTTAATTAAAAGTACCTACGACTTGTTCTAGGTCCGGTTTGCACGTTACCTTCATAATAAAAACCGACGAAAATGTTAAGTTTTTTCACGTTTTTCTGTTTTGACGCCTCGGTGATCGAGAGGTAAAGCTCTTGGCCTAGGTTCAATTCCCAGGTCAGGTAAAGTGTGTTTTATAATATTCGATGTACAGCCCGGGTATGTAATAATGGGTATGTAATCGCCAACCCGTATTTGGCATACGTGATGATTAAATCAACACCCATCCATTTAAGCGATGACTATCAATTAATAGTGTAGCGAATCATTGACAGAGGCCTTTGTAGTAGAGGATCCGAGTATACAACGACCTTCACCGAGCCGGTTAATGGATGAAAAGTATTTTATATCAAATTTAATGTGTTAAAAAATTTATTGAGAGTGGGTTGGCTGAAAAATTTCAGTCCAGTGTATGATTAATTTAATATTTAAATTTTTTTTTTTTAACATTGCACTTGTTTGGATAATAGATAAATTACATAGGTACCAACCGAAAGTATGAAGCCTGTAGAATATGCAAACGTTAGGTTGACTATTTTTTTCCTGTCATAACACTGGGTAGGCAGGTGTCAACAAGGTAAGTCAATATTAGTAATTTGCAACCGTCTGGTTAAATAAATAAAATTTATGTTTATATAAAGATAATGCTAATTACAAACACACACACTAAACCAGTGCAATGTAAAAATATATATTTTTTTTTTAATATTAAATTAATCATTAAAGGTACTGGACTGAAATTTTTCAGCCAACCCACTCACGATATATTATTTAACATATTAAATTTGATATAAAATACTTTTCATCCATTACTTAACGACCTTCACCTTCCCGGTGAAGGTCGTTCTATACTCGGATCTTAGACTATTGCCTGCAGTTGCCTAATTTGTACAAATTTACGTCAAGAAAGTTTTTTTATGTAGGTATAACGTTAGATGTAAAACTGTCGTGTGCAAGTATTAAAATGTTATTTTGGAGTTTCCCGATCTGGGGAACGCACATAAATGAGTATAAATATAAACAAAGGAGAATACGAATGGTGAATTCTTTGAAAAGCGCGCAGCGGGAAATTCCATGTAAATATATTCCATGGAGAATTTTAACTGAGCGCTCAAATTTTTTTGTCATTGCGTCCAAAAAACTAGGTTTTATTTCAAACTGACATTGTCTAGCGGAGTGGCTTTGGTATGTTATAATAGCACAAATACTGTTTGTGTGACCGAAAAAATATTCGTCACGCACATTGTCCATGTATTACCCTTCAAAGGCTTTTCTGTTCATACATCCAACAGCGGCAACAACAACTTAAAGCGGCGATAGGCTCACCACCTATCACACTGAGCACATGTGCAGTTCTTCGTCGTACTCGTCATGTCCTCGGGCACCTCCTAGTCTTAGCCATGTCGCGTAGCGGTAAAAGAATACTACCATCCTCGCTCTTCCCTTGGGTGTCGTAAAAGGCGACTAACGGACTAAAGACTGCACATACATCCAACAGCAAAGAGCAGCGATTGGCTCACCACCTGTCACGCTGAGCACGGGTGCAGCGCTATTTAATGAAAAGTGGACTATAGTAGAGAATTGCTCTTGTGGTCCTCATTGCCTAGTCTCTGACTAGCCCTTCGGGGATATTTATCGTGATTATATGTATGTCCATGTCCTGACCACCACGTCCCAGCAGTCTCTCTTGGATGATCTCCCTCCACCGTCCCTGCTGTTACCGGCGGTACGCAGCGCTTCGTAACTGTGAGTGTTGCAACCATAGAACAGAAGAAAGACTTCTGTTCTGTGGGACCAACGCATCGGGCTGCGAGCTCGTGTACTTTTGCTGTCGACTTTCTCCGTAACAATTGGTAACTTTTCCACATTGTCTCCTGCTTTGCTGGAAATGTGCAAAGTAATCAAGGTCAGGCTTAAGACAGTCGTAGCAAGACAGATGGTTGACGTTGATGGACGTTGAAAATGATTTTTTTTTATTTGCGAGTTATAGCAATTTAACAAAATTATTAGCAACATAGAAATAAATTATATTTATTAATATTTTATTTATATTCACCGCCTCTGTAGTCTAGTGGTAAGACCATCGGTCTCCTAAGTCCCAGAGGTCATGGGTTCGATTCCTAGTGAAGTGAAAATGATAATTATCATTGAAATTGGTTGGTGGTAAGGCTTTCTCAGCACTCTTGTTCGTTACCTTATAAAACTGTATGACAGTCAATAATCCTACTAATATTATAAACGCGAAAGTTTGTAAGTACGGATGGATGTTTGTTACTATTTCACGTAAAAACAACTAAATGGATTTTTATGAAATTCGGCATACATATAGTTTATAACCTGGATTAACACATAGGATACTATTTATCCATATATTCCCACGGGAACGGGAACCACGCGGGCGAAACCGCGAACGGCCGCTAGTATACTATAATGTCAATCCAATCACACTAAACAACAATGAAGCGTTTGGTTTACTGTCCCACGGCTGGGCAAAGGCCTCTATCATTTAAAATTGTTTGTTGCCTAATGCGAGTTGGTGACAAAAGAAACCCGCATCGAAAAATCCGGAAGACACTTTGCCTGACCTTGGAAGTAAACCCTGAACCTTCCGGTTATCGGGCCGGGCGCTTAGCCACTCGGACACCGAAGTATTCCATACATACGAGATATAATCACGACTATTATCCCCGAAGGGTTAGTCAGAGACTAGGCAATGAGGACAGCAAAAGCAGTCCTCTACCATAGTCCAATTTTCGCCAAATAGCGACTGCACATGTGCTCAGCGTGACAGGTGGTGGTGATGTATGTGCAATCTTTAGTCCGTTAGTCGCTTTTTACGACACCCAAAAGAAGAGAGGAGGTGGTAGTAATCTTTCACCTCTACGCGACACGGTTTTCAGTAACATAATAAAATAATATTATTAATCAATAGATTAGTTTCGTGACCAACAAGTAAACTAACGCCGGATACTCTGAAGTGGACTCTAAACATTTCCTATATAACGTTTACGGTTTGGTAATTTATAAATTATTCAGGATTGATTGGGACCTGGCTGAAATTTACATTAACTAGTAGGTAATGTTGATGTATTCGCGGCGGAGTTGCTCTCAAACAAAACTTGTTTGGGGCTTGTTTTGCTGCTTAATCGCTTTTCGGAAAGTATCTTTGCTATAAACCCTTTTTTACTTTTAGTAAAATATCATTGCTTAGTTAGGCTGTTAGGCTGATTCATTTAGCATTAAAAAAAGGAACAAAACGGTTTTAATAAGTAGTTGATTTGACTTTTATTTATAAAATATGACCGATTGAATCATTGCGCAAAATGGCGGCATTCTGTTGAAAGCGGTCGAAGTGGGTAGACGTGTTGGATAAAGAATTGACTTTACTGATTGAATATTTAAGAAACTGTATGCTGTGGGTAGATAATAAATGGTGATTTACCTGAAGTAAGGAGTTTTATTATACTTAAAACGATTAATTTATCTCTCTCGACCCGATGAAGCTCGATGACGCAGCGGCTAACGCATTTGGTTTTCGATCGTCCCTGTCAAGCAACTTTTTCATTTCTGGGTCACTGGATGGGTGATCATAATTACAAAACGTCTCGCACTCCTCCGGGTACAAGGTACGTAATGACGTTGGTCTCGGTTGGTGTCGTTTGATGGCTATCGTTAAATAATTAAAAATGCTCAGCTTTTCTAGCTTTTTCTTTATTTTTTAACTAAAAGTACCAGGATGACATAATTGAAAAGAGGTAGATAGGCGCCTGAGCGATCTACCTTTAACTATCAGGAAAAAAGAAATAAACGAGTAGTCAGTAGTAGTTATTTGCCATCAATGTTGTACCCTTCACTACTACTCATGTTGCGACGTACAAAAAAACTACTCATACGCCCGCTAGGCGCATCATATTTACTAATGATTTTATTCAAAAACTATAAGTATGATTGGTATGTTTTGACTGTCTCTATAATTGTGTATATTACTTTTAAAAAAAGAACACAATTTTGTATTATATTTATGTATATTTTATCATAAAATCTTTAATCTAATATGAATCTTTGGCAATTAAACAGTCTTCTCTTTTTAAAAAAAGCTACTACTACTACTACACTATAAAAAAAGATCATATAACATTGTATGGACTTTCTTGAATTAATTGAAATTGTCATTCAAAGTTTGCCATATATTTTCACCCATTAAACCATACAAACTAATATTTAAACGTTGGTTTTATTAACTTATGTGGCTTTGAAGAGAACATTAGGTATGTCGATATATGAAAATAGCCTAATTTATTTGTTTGTAAGTTATTGTAAAGATATCAATTGTCCCATTTTCAAGCCAAAACAATAACCCTTAATGGCCTCAACCACACCAAACAAAACAATAATCACGTGCTTTAATAATAAAATCGTTTCCCATCCACTCGTCTTTTTAAATGGAAAATAAACAAAATATAAAGTAACAAAATGTGTGCTTAAGTTTTCAATGTTATCTATTAAAAAAGTCATGTGTAGGTACATACATAATACACGTTATTGCATGAGCGACCATTACATTATAACTCAACTCTAGCGACAACATTTTTTATAGATTCCTATAATACAAGTAGACTTACCTTTTATCCTTATCTGAATCATGTTCTTCATTCATGTTTTCGATATTAGCGGCAAGATTGCATTTGGCGACTCATTTTTAAAACTGCAAACACTGCGACGACACGTATTTACTCCGTTTGCGCACGGCCTAAAGCATTAAAATGTCGCGGCGCCGAATGACGTAGTGATTAAATCCTCTTTGGCCGAATGAAGCGCGAGCTTACGTGTGCCAGTTGTGACTTGCTATTGCGCTTCCCGCGTACCCACTCCCCTCTTCATTCCCGTTCAACTATTTGAAAAACCTAGTAAGGAGCACAAACCACATGAAAACCTAGTAAGTCTCAGAGATTTACTAGGTTTTGAAATGGTTAAAGTGCTTTGCTAGGTTTACAAATGGTTATGAAGTGGTGAATGGTGCACTTACTAGGTATTGATGCTTCAATATCTTTGTTTATATCATAGATTTCAATGCTGGTGTTTTTGTATTGTGTAGGGACTTACTATATTTGGTAGAATTATGTAAAAACGTATTTTTACAAAAAATGTTCCTTACTAGGTTTTGAAATGGGGCAGCCGTTCTTTTCAGATGTACAATAAAAGCAATATCTTCTTTTTTTAACGGTGGTGGACCCTCATTTCCTACAGAAGAGTCTACAGAAAGTTTTTTCGATAATATCCCGGAGATTGCGTTTCAACGTAGGTGCTTCTAGTCTTTTTTGCATCCATTCAGTAGTCAACTGTATATATTTCTACACATTCTAGTAGGGCCTTTAGAAGTGTGCACAAAGTTGCTAGCAGCGGTTCTACCACGACTTTCGCCTTTAGAAGTAGACCAACAGTGCTGGTTTTCGCCCTTCAATGTTCGACGTGCCGGAACAAGGATACGGCGATCAGAACTGGATGGCTTTAAAGTCTCACTATTTCCTGGTACAAAAGATGGCACGGATTCTGCAGCTCTTCTTTCACTGGAGCCCTCTATATTTTCTTCTTCATCGTCCTGAGCATCATCGTCGCTTACGTGATCTTCAATTTCAGAGTCATCTCCCGAAAAGTTATCATCACTGTTATGGTCGCTTTCTTCAAGCCAATCATCTATTTTATGCTCTTCTGTTACTAGTCATGATGTTGAAGTATCAAAATATACTTTAAAAAAACATTAAACACAACTGGTAGTAACTAATAATACAAAAAAACACTAACAAAATAATTTGATTTAACAGCTCAAAACTTACACACAAGCTACTCATACGTCTTTGGAGCGCCAGGGTAGTAATATTAAAAAAAAAACTAGCAAACTTACCGTAACGGAACAACCGTCCTGCGTCACGTGCTGCCGATGACTGAGATGTCCTTAAACGTCATTGCGATACGCGCGAAGGATAAAAAGAGAGAGCAATATATAAAAACGCGGGCGCCTCTGCGACGTAGAGTAGTAATCTAGGGTTAACTAAAAGTACCATAGCGTCAGAAATGAACAGAGTAGACCAAGTGTTTAACCAAGTGTCAACCAAGTGTTCTTATTTAGCACATACTCTAAAAAAAAACGTAAGTACGTTATTCGTTATCGATATTTTTTATTAGTTACTACATCTCTATCCACATATTATCTGCTGGTGCACTTCGAGGAATACAAATATAATATTTTAATTACCTATTTTGAAGCGCACCCATGCGGTGCGCTTGGTCTGGTGCGCTTCATAACTGCGTGCGCTTCAAGGAATACTTACCCCCATTTTGAAAGTTAATAAACCAATAAAATTCAAGTGGCGATTGGTTCACCACCTGTCACGCTGAGCACATGTGCAGTCGCTTTTTGGTGAAAAGTGGACTATGGCAGATGATTGCTTTTGCAGTCCTCATTGCCTAGTCTCTGACTAACCCTTCGGGCATATCAGTCGTGATTATATGTATGTATAAAACTTAAAACATAATATATAATATGAATGTAGACATACAACCAAAATATAGTATTTATAAGAATAGTAAAATCGATTTATTCTGTTTCAGAGATTACCCGCTACATAAAAACAAACAAATAATACCTCTTTACAATATTAGTATGTAATTACGTACCCTACCTGATGGGAACTGATTACTGTGGCCCAGTAAATTGTTTACACACCGTGTAATCAGTAAGTTATTAGTAATCCCTATTCACGCAACCCTGTGTTTAAGCCGGAAGCGCTATATTTTACATCATAGCTTTGTAAAGTGCGTCAGTACTGAAAAAATAACAAAATAAAAGAATATTCTGCTCTTTACGCAATTTTTAAAACTTTCTAAAGGCAGATAAAATGTTTACTAGAAAAAAAATCAACCAGTCTCAGGAAGCTCTAGTGGAATTCGAACCCACGACCTTTGGATTGCTGGTCCACTGCTCTAACCGCTGAGCTACCGAGACCCCAGAAGACTCGCTGAATTTTTCCTAGTAGTTTGATTACGCTGCAAGCCAGCGGTATTACGTCACTGTGAAGTCTACCCTCACATTCGAAAGAAATACTATTGCAAGTATTTATCAATCGATAAAGACGTAATTGCTTATAAATATCTTTATTATTGAAATTTTGCATTCACAATGCTATATAGATAACGGATAAATTGTTTACTAGAAAAAAAAAGTTTTCTAGTAAACATTTTATCCGTTATCTATATAGCATTGTGAATGCAAAATTTCAATAATAAAGATAGTTCTAAAGGCACTTTAAATCACATGAATAGATTTTTTTTTTGTTTTCTGCTAACTATTTAGATCTCCGTATTTTCCTAGAGCATGGCAAACTTCATTAAATTGGCTTTTCGTTTTGCAAAATGTTTAACGTTGATACGGACGTACGTTGTACCGTTATGTGCCCGGTGTCAATAGAGTTCTAGCTAGGCGTCTTTAGTGATTCTAGAGATAGTAATTAGATAGTTACCTACATTTAAGACAACTTCAAGCAACAGTGGCATTACCATCTACTCTATTACTAACAGTAATCATTTAATCTTTCTATGAAAAATTCGTATAGGAATATGCATAGTAAGATTAAAGTAATCTGCTCTTAGAGGTCGCGGTAGGGCTCCAGGAGCCGTGTTAAATGTTACAGGACACCTCGGCCGTTGCCGGTGGTTCTGGATTAAATTCCCTAGTCGAGAAAAGTATGTATGGACTGTTCGATGCATAGGGTTTGTGATCATAAAATCGTCCCTAAGGAAGAGGCAAAGTTGTGAGCTTGCCGCTTGATGGAAAACGACGATGTATGCGTACGAAACTCAGGGCATCATGTGCGCGCTTCGGGCTTCTTATGCTTCTTCGCTCTGTTTTTTCACTGAATCTCTTCGAATCGAAACACTACAATATAAAACAATGATGCTTTTCGACAGAAGGTATAAGAGTGGTAGCCATAAAGTAGTGTAGTAGTTTACTTTGTAGAGGTTCCATAGCCACAGGGCAACCATAACAACAGGAGTATTTCTAATTTCTAAATAAAGTATTTCAAATCAAGTTGTGTGATATCTTGATTTGCCCGGATGATGGATATTAAACAAATACACGTTCCTACTTACAAAACTGTGTGCAGATAATCTCGCCGGCCAGCGCCTTCGGCCGTCAAACAAGGTGTCTCAAACAGTCTTGCCCTAAAAAACGTCCAAATATTTTCCTAATAATCTGTCAATCGAGGTCACGTGCCTTGTACAGTGAACGTCCAATATATGGACGGTTAAGTACAAAACACTGTTATCTACAAAATCTCAACAACATAAATAGCATTTGCTTCCATTAAGGAGTCGGTGGTGGACACCAGTATTACTCATTATTAAGTATCTTCATCTATAACATAGCCCCTTGCCTGTCACGTAGACTCCTAAAGATTACTTACAATTGACTTTCTATTATGTCTGGTTTTATGTCAGCTTCCCTAGAGGCGTTCTCCTCCCCCCTCACAATTCCTATTCCTTCCTTAAAGGCCGGCAACGCGTCTGCGATTCCTCTGGTGTTTCGGGTGTCCATGGGCGGCGGTGATTACTCTCCATCAGGTGACCCGCCTGCTCGTTTGCCTCCTTCTTTTATAAAAAAAAGCTTAGCTCTTATTGTTATAATTATTATAAATTATAGGTATAATCACTATTATACCAAAAGAGTTAGTCAGAGACTAGGCGTTGAGGACAGCAAAATCAGTCCTCTACCATAGTCCACTTTTCACCAAATACCGACGCCACATGTGCTCAGCGTGACAGGTGGTGAGCCCATCGCCGCTCTGTGCTG
This sequence comes from Scoparia ambigualis, assembly GCA_963921215.1. Taxonomy (NCBI): domain Eukaryota; kingdom Metazoa; phylum Arthropoda; class Insecta; order Lepidoptera; family Crambidae; genus Scoparia; species Scoparia ambigualis. The sequence continues at coordinate 3,025,233 of OY992520.1, read as the reverse complement.
TTGGATATTGTGCAGTCTTAAGTCAGTTAGTCGCCTTTTACGACACCCAAGGGAAGAGAGGGGGTAGTAGCCCCTCTCTTGTGTAATTAAAAAAATCCATTTGGATAGCAGTATTTGGTTGGAAAATGTTTTGCAGATACCTAATTATCAATGTTCACTGTTTCTACAAGTCCGCACGACGATGAGTGCCAATCAAGGCTTTCCGTAGCAAAGGAATGCTACGGAAAAAACTACAGAACAGTATTTTCCTCATAAACACTTATCATATCAATCAACAATTCACTTTCGTCCTGTCCTGTACAAATTGTCCATTAAAAAGATATTGAGCTATTAAATATTATCCTACCTACCTACTACATATATAACTTAGGTCAGGTCCAGAATACCCTAAGAAATTGTAAACATAAGAAAATAATGCAAAAAAAAAAAGTAAAGAAAGAATATTGTACAAAAGAAAAAGATACAAAAAAGAGCTGTAAAAGAAAAAAAAATAACAAAAGAAAGAAAAGAAATTAGAGTCGAGCTCTTAAAGCTCAAGCTTACTCGTATTAACCCCCCTCAAAAAAAAGAAAGAAAAATTCAAACAGCAGAACCAAAAGTCCTGCAAAAAAAAAAATTGGTTGCCTGTAAAGTCGGTATACGGGCGAAAGTTTTACGTGACAACGACTTTGAGTGGTAAAATAATTTTAATGTGAATATTCATTCGTATAGTAGGAAGAAGGATGAAATAATATGGAAGGGACGCGTGCCTTTCACTTTTTATGTCTGTCTCTCTCGCTCTTAGGCGGGCTAACCATGCCCGAGTGGAAGGGACGCGTGCCTCTCACTCGCTCTCATTGTGAGCGCATAACGTGAGCGGAGCGTAACGCAGTTTCTTGAAGTGTCACCCGGCAAACCAATTTATAAGACGTTGTCACGTCAAAACCGACGAGTATGTAGAAGAACGTTACGAGAGTAAGTGAAGCAAAGGATGTTTGTCAGGATCGTAGCAGATGGACAGCTAGTGGTCTCTGTCTACCCCTACGGAAAGCAGGCGTGATGTATGTATGTATATACATAGATACATATCCACGTATGTATGTATACACCCTTAATTTGAGTTACACCCATGAAACTGAACAACTTTCCCCAAAAAACGTAAGTACAAAATTGACAAAAAAAATTCGTACCTCCCATACTATTGCCGTCAGCTGATCGGACAGTTTTGTATAGGAAAGTTGTTCTGTTTCATGGGTGGAACTCACCCTTAATTTAATTCAAACGAATAAAATTAAGGATGTACATTACGTACCTACTATTACTTACCTATATTACATTAGTGAGTGTACTCGTCGTCGCGTTACCGACAAACAGTCGTAGCAACCACTTGAGTGAGTATTGCCTAAATAAACGTTGTCCCACCGGCACAGGAATAATACTGATATTAATTGTCCGTCTGTTTGCTTAGCGTGTGGACATATCGCCAAAATTTAATGGCCGTAAATGTAATGATAATGTTGGCACACATTTGGCTCTGTACAACCTAAGTATAAACATTTTAAATTATTATGGATTTTTAAAAAAGCGTTAATTTTTGTTTATGATTTTGTAAAACTTTATGACTTCCAGCAACGACACTGGCAGTTTTCTAGAATGCGTTTACTTCATGACGTTATTTTAAATATTGTTTATTATATACTGTCACTATTGTTATTCTGCCTACCGCTTGTTTACCCTGCTACGGCTAAGTCTTCCAATATATTATTTATTTACCAAATTAAACTTGCGTTACACTGCATATTTAAGTGCTAAAACTAAAATTTATCATCAGTTGCAAAGAAAAGCAAATTCAAAATATACTTAAATCCGTTATTAAGTTAAACTTCAAGTGGTTAAACCATTGTTTTTATCTATTTATTTCTAAAGCTGTTTCATGGCGATCAAAATGAAAGCTCATCATCAAAAAAACAGGCTCCTACATAATATAACAGAAATTGGTGTATCTCCGCTACAAATTTCATTTGCATTGAAATGATATTTGACATTTCAATCTTACTAACTCAAAGTGACCCAAATAATATTCATTAAACAAATCGAACAGCAAATAAACTTCGATACATTTCAAGTTAATTTCGCGAACATTCGTCACGTCAATCAGTAGACAATGAACGGCTGAAACGCCGCCGAAAACGCGCGAGATTTAATTTCTACTTCACTGCGTATAAATTACAGCGCAATGTGTCGAACAGTCAGTAAGAAAAAAAAAGCATAAAGTAAACAATGAGGCGTAAAAAGCGCGGCGTGCGGAGACAGCGAGCGCTTTACAGCGCAAGTTCTAGCTTTGTATGCGTAGTGCGACTGTGTGCGTGCCTCTGCAGGTATGGAAACGTAGCCTTTCCAGCCAGTACCATTCGGGCGGTCGGACGCTGTGGCTGCGTCGAGCGCTTTATGCTTCGGAACACGAATTCGATTCGAACGTCCGTCGACGCATTTTGTTTTTTTACGCAAACTAATCGGAACTCTTGGCTTTGTGAACTTTTAGCAAAAATTAAAATTTAATAATGTTACTGACAAAAAATAAAAATGAATAGGTAGTACGGAAACGAAAACAGTTTACGAAAGGTTTTTCAAGTGATTTTTCGACCAGTGGTACTCCACTGATTGGTGGTAGATTGATTAATGAATGATATTTTCTTCCAGTGATTGTAGTGAATGTTCATTTAGTGTCATCAAGTGATTGGTTTTATTGTTGTGACTGTTCAAGGATTTCCATGTAAGTTAATAGATTTAAGAACATTTTTTTCATGGTTTAATTTCGGTGATTCATTTACTTGCTACGCGACTACTTACCTTTAAATACATACACTTATGAAAAGAATAAGTATCCACTTAAAAACAGAGAGGTTATTATAAAGACATTAAATATTTGTTAGTTTTTTGAGTTAGCCTCTTAACAGTTACGTAATGTTTTTATTAAATATTGGCTTAGTTGAGTATCTACTTCAAATTATTTATTTTGTCGTTTTAATTTATTATTATAAAAGTAATGACTACCAACCAACCCGCATTTGGCCATCGTAGTAGGTTATGGTCCAATATCCCCATGTGGATAGGTATGTGCTGGGGTGTTTATAGGTTGACAATGATGAATTACTGAAAAATTGGGAAAAAAAACTCTATGTACTTGTATATTACTAATGAGCTCGATGGTGCGAAAATTGGCACAGAAGGGGTCATAGTGTCGTTAAAGGTTCCGATTTTAAAATTTAAGCAACATTCGATATTCCCGGTCAAAAAAATATTCTTATCTCTTTCGTGCTATTGAAAGCACTATTTAAGCCGTTAGCACGAAGGTGCTGTCGTAGTACGATAGGTACGTACTTAGCAGTTGTTAAACCCCACCATGTTATAAGGCCAGTGTGGAGGGTTATGGCAAATACTCCCCATGTACATATAACAAGTGTTTATTCTTGTGGGAAGACCTGGGCCTAACTGTGGGACGTTCATGGGCGGGTTATTAAAAACAATAAACTTTATAACTACAAGAATTATACAAACAAAGCTTTATATCTAAACTAATTACTCAATTATACTGTAAAACAATAAGTGTTCTTCAATGTTCCCATCATCAAGCCTTAAAAGTCGTTACAAAAAGCGTTACACAATTATCCACGGAAACTTTGATAGTTAACACAATTCGGTCAAGGAATGGACGCGATCATTACAGAGTGTTGTTGTAAGCGTGGGCGAATGACATACGGAAACTTTAGTGGACGTTGTTGTTACAAGCGGCATTTTTTCTCCCTGATAGCACCCATTATATTATTATAGTAAGGTACTGGCCAAGTTTACGAAAATTATAACGAAGTATCAGTAGTGAAGCTATTATGTATTACTATGGCTGAAGTCGGTAAAGAATGTCAAGAATTTAAACAAATTATTGGCAATTCATTGTGCATATAGGTGTCTAGTGTCCGTTGGATTTTTACTTTTTCTTAAGAGAGATTCACCAGAAAACCACTAACAATAAAATAAATTAATAAATAAAATTTGTTTACACTCACCCCAATTATCTAGCCCAATAAAATTATATTGAAACTCGTTGATATAGTGAAACTAGATAACGGATAAATATAGATTAACATAGAAAAATACCCAGACCCGAAATCAAATTCGGAAAAACAGTTTTCTTTAATTTGACCGGAAAATAAACCCGGGACCTCAGAGATGACACGACGCCAGACCCGGCGCGCTAACCACTCGACCACGGCGGTCGTCGAAAAATGGTGTCCTTCTTTATACCTAATAACAGTAAAAATACCAATGACAATATTGATATTTGCACTATAATTGACATTCATTTTTTTACAAACATTCTTCGTCGATTTTGGCCCTATTAGACTTATTACGGTTTTTTTTGGGAGCGGTTTACGTAATTATAACAATGAAATGTCAATTTTCACGCTTTTATCTGGGTACAGGAATAGTTTACGAAATGGTACAATGAAATGTTAGTTTTCGCTCTATTGACCAAGTTTAAGAAACGATACAATGAATAGTCCATTTGCGTGCTTTTATCAAGGTACTGGCGGTGATTACGAAATGTATGGTACAATGAAATATTAATTTTTGCGCTATTCTAGCATACTCGAGAAGATTACGAAATGGTATAACGAACTGTAACTGTATAACGAAATGTATGTCAATATATTTTAATTTAATTTGTACACCCTACCATTTTTTGTCTCTGCACCACCCTATGGTTGACTGGGAGAGAATGCCTAAGGCATTAAGTCCGCCTCTGTACTTTAAGTGTATAAAGTGTTTTAAATAAAATAAATAACTGTCAATTTTTGCGGGTATATTTAGGTACAAGAAATGGTACAATAAAATGTTACTTTTTGCCCTACTGACCAAGTTTACGATTTTTATTAGGTAATCACAAGTTGAAAAGATAGTGTTGAACTTCTTTTTTAATATAATGTCTTCTACTAAATTAACAGTGCTCATGGGTGATTATGAAGAAAATATATTATGAAAATAACCTAATTTACTGTCACTTTTGATGATTGAGATGTAAATTTTTCTCACGCTTATCCAAAATACATCAAAATTTAATTGCCACTTTACCCTGCATTTAAATAAGAGCATCGTATGTTAATTTCTGCAAGTTAATTTGCATCAAAACAGGTCAAACATGATATTATTTTAATTAAGCATGCATAATTTCCTTTGATACGGCGCAGACACGACACAGGCAACGATAATCCAAAGACTAACTCAAAATATGAAAAATAGAACGAAAGCTGTTAACTTAAAAATAAACTTTAAGAATACTTTATTCCGTTGGGTTTCGGTATTTGGAGAAATAATATTTATGAAAAAAATCTGTCAACACTTTCTATTATTGACACTCTAACAACTCTATTGACGTTAAGAACGTATAGGTACCATCATCAAGGAGTATTGTTACCTTATAATTTATATTATTATATTTAAAAAAAATTAATAACGAAGTACCTACTTTCATTAGTTTTGAAAAAATAAATAAATTAATAAACTTTCCTATACTCACACCAATTATCTAGCCCAACAAAAGCTTTGTTGTCAAACTCGTTAAATGGTTACAAGACAACGGATAAACATACTTATTATACATAGAAAAGACCCGAGATCATTTAGAAAAACAATAATTTCTAAATTGACCCGACCGGGGATCGAACCCGGGACCTCAGAGATGTCGACACCATGAAAACCGGTGTACAAACCACTCGACCAAGGAGGTCGCAAAATAGAACTCTAAAGTAAGGAACTTATCCGTAAGGGAAAAAATTGGAAAATACTCAAGAATTAAGTCAGCCAACTACGTTTTCTGTCATAACAAATAATTAAAATTTAGAAAAGTTTCAATTTTTTTACATTAATTTATTAATACAAGACAGACAAAAAATATTACAACATTAAAAGATTATGAATTAAAACTAAATAAAATACCTAACTTAAAAACTAAAACCCTAAAACTATCAATATTTTAAGTTATCGATTTAAGTGTAGCTTTCATAATATTTTCCATTTTTCATCTTTCTTTGCCTCAAAAACCTTATTTTACAAAAAAAAACCTCTACGGACATTCCATAAACTTCGTTTGCTGACATCTCTGCACACGCTTTGCGATTCAAGTGTTTGGTCAAATAAGAATAACGAGAACTCTTTGAACTGTAACTAGGAAATACTGTTGGAAAAGTGTATAATAAATAATATACAAGTTGTGTCAAACCAAGTGATAACCTAACTTTTTATAGGTTTATGAAAAGAGTGTGCAGGATTTAGAAAAAAAGCTTTAATTTTTTTAATTTTATCAATATGACTATATATGGGTCTGCGTGTTTTTTCTAAGTTTATGTATATTTATCCGATAACTTACCATATTAACGAGTTTTAAAAGAATACTCATCTTGGTCTAGATAATTGGTGTGAGCGTAAACAAATTTAATTAGAATTAATTTTTTTTTTATCTTGTATTCATTAAAAAAAATCCGTGTCATTAATAACCGCGTCGTATAGCGGTGAAAGAATACTACCACCCCCTCTCTTCCCTTGGGTGTCGTAAAAGGCGACTAACGAACTAAAGAATGTACATACAATCAACAGCATGGAGCGGCGATGGGCTCACCACCTGTCACGCTGAACACAACTGCGTCTTTATTTTGGGAAAAATGGGCTATGGTAGAGGACTGCTTTTGCGGTCCTTATTGTATAGTCTCTGACTAACCCTTCAGGGATAATAGTCGTGATTATTATGTATGTGTGATGTAGAAAGGTTTTCGTAGTTTGCGTCCGTAGTATAAAGCTAAACCTGATTGGTTTGATTTCCCTCATTGCTTCTTAGAAAGCCCTGTTTAAGTTCCAAGATCAGCCCAGAACAGTTTTTATAAGCTCATGAATATCAATATATAGAAGTCTATACAAAAGGGATTCCCTTTTGTTTAGACTTCTATATGATGTCATAAGATTTAAAAAGCTTATGTATCTTAAACCTATGTACCTAACGCTCTGTGGAATAAAGGTCTAAGACTAGTTATAAACATATAAAATAAGTAAATTAAATAAGCCTAAAATGGACGATTGTGAGAAACAAAGTTACAAGTACGTAAAGGAGCTTAACAGAGAAGCTTCTTTTTTGTATAAAGATAATTATTAATTTAATCCCGGACGTCAGACAAAGAAAATGTTAATAGATATAAATAAATACAAAAAAGGGATATTAAAAGAATAAGCATATTTTTTTTCAATAAAATATTATAAGTTTTAATTTCGTTATTTTAAAGTATTTCGTTTTAAAATTAGTACTAAAACAAAGTCTTACGCAAACAAAAGTAAAATCGCCTGATGGAGTAATGTGGATTGACAGTTGAAAGACAGAACTCGAAGAACAAAAAAAAAGGTTTATTCCTATAAATCTACTGTGTTAAATAATTTAGGCAAAAACTACGGTGTCTAATCTACTACGTAATTACCAAAAAAGCAAACAAAGTTTGAATTCCACAGGTAACAATGTCAAAACATTTAGAACTCCGCTGTTCAGTAGCGAAAGAAAATGACAATTTAAATAATTCCCAACACCTCGAAAATTTTCTGCGCATTAAATCCCTAAGTTACCTCTCCGACACTTTAAGATTTCACAGAGCATCCAAGTAATTTTGGACCGGTTAATCATATTAAAACACTTTGCTGGAATGAAAGTGGAAATTGTAGGACGCGAAAATAAGCCTGCTGTGCTGCGTGTATATTATTTTAGAACGCTAATTAGCGTTATTAATCTCCGAAGATTGCTTTGTTTTAATTGTTTTCTTTATTACGCGTCTGGCAAGTAAGTAAACATTTTTTACCGGTAAAATTAAGTTAAAATAAATTGTGATTACTCCGGCCCCTAATTTGAGCTTTAACTTGCATCTATGTCGTAATAATATTGTGTGGGTCGCTATATTTTAATATCTAGTTTTATTGAAAAGCACAAGGGGCACACGATATGACCTAATTAAAAAATAAGCTTCTCCGCTTGCTGTTTTGGAAAATCTAAAGCGGTTGGATGTTGTTTTAAGATAGCAATCGATGAAACTCGTGGGTGGTTAAGCCACGATCTTCCCCTTTCCTATTGCTCGCGTAGAAAGGCCTGATCTCAGCAGTGGGACGTTTATAAGTTGATGATGACGAAATAATTAGTAATAGTAAAAACAATGAAAATTTTAACAACGGTTTTTCAAATATTAAAATAGTAGTAACCTACAACAGATCCTCACGTAGAGGAGGAGGCTTGAAAGGCGGGCCGCTAGTATCAATACATACAAACATATAATCACGAATGTTATCCCCTAAGGGTTAGTCGGAGACTAGGCAATGATGAACGCAAAAGCAGCCCTCTACTATAGTCCACTTTTCACCAAATAGCGACTGCATAGTGGTGAGCCCATCGCCGATCTATGCTGTTGGATGTATGTGCAGTCTTTATGGGAATAGAGGGGGTTTTGTATTCTTTCACCGCTTGGCGGCACGGTTAACTATAATAAATTGTATAATGTCCATAGTATTATTAAAATGGTTCCTTTTAACAAGTGCATCTTTGCAAATTTTCTCGGTTTGGCTCAATAAAGTTTACAGAAACAGACCAAACGCCTAAATTTAAATGTAGGGAATGATTACAAAATATGAGTAAACGATGGTATAGTTTTGACATGGCGGTCGTAGTAATTTTATTCAATTTGAAGTATTCTATGTATGTGTATTTATTTATTTAATCTTTATTGCACATAAAAAAACTGCATAAGGCGGACTTAACGCCGCAAGGCATTCTCTACCAGTCAACCGGTAAGGATGTGGAAGACATAAGTAAGGCGATAAATCAAAAAAGTTACATTAATGAATAATAAACAACTACTTACAACCAACTTCATAAATAAAACATATTATACTTACATAACGAAGCTGTATATGTATTTTATGTACAGGTGTATCTCCTAAACATGTTTTTGACGGTTATAATTTGAAGCTTCGATCTTATGTGATCGAAAATTTAAAGGTATCTAAATATACCTGCGGCTGCGGTGGGCGCTCCCGTGCACGAATGTGCCCGATTGACAACCAGCAGGCAGAGGTGGCGGGATGTCGTGCGGCGGGCGCTGTCTGCTGCCCAACCTACCGGAACGTGATAACCACGACCACTCTGGCAAGAGTGAAGCGACTAAGAAGAAGAATAAGAGATATATAATATAGCCCAAATGTAAAAAATATCGTGCCGTGTCACGAAGCGGTGAAAGAGTACTACCACCCCTCTCTTCCCTTGGGTGTCATAATTCGACTAACGGACTAAAGAGTACGCATACATTCAACAGCATAGCGGCGATGGGCTCACCACCTGTCACGCTGAGCACATGTGAAGGTGTAACTTGGTGAAACTTGACTAAGGCAGAGGACTGCTTCTGCGGCCCTCATTGCCTAGTCTCTGACTAACCCTTCGGGGAAAATAGTCGTGAGTCTGTGTATGTATGTAAAAATGTCGTAACATTACGTGTATGTTCTGTATCACTTACTTACAAAACATTTTTACGAACGTCGTGTGACTATAATAAAGGAATAATCGTATTCTTCGCATTACTACTGAATTCTGTTGCCATCCATCCGGAGAACGGTCGATCGCCATTGAGCAGAGATAATCTTCAAAATATATTATATTATGCTCGAAATAATTTTCTTTTAACGAGATAATAAGGCGTTAAATTATCTCGGAAATCTCCTCATCTCACGTCCGCGCACAATGAGCTATCGAACGTTGAAGATACTTCAAATGAAGGACGCCGATTCGCGTTATAATGAGGGACTGTGTGAGATCCATTGAATCGAATTTTACTCTCGAAACCTATTGAGTTGTCGAATGTTCTTATCCAATTGGTTGAATGCTTTACTTTTACGTTAATGCGTTTTAGTAGTGGGTCGTTTGTAAATATACCGAGTCTTATTACCTTTTCCTTTTTGCAATGAGGATAACAAACTGAGCTTTCATAACACTTGTCAGTATTTGAGATCGCTTATTATTTGTAAAGTATCTATATGTTAAGGTAGATATGCATTATCAATGGACTTTATTCAGTACCTAACAAATTTTGTCAGAGAAATACTTTTTTTTAAAGCATACTGTGATTCGACAATCAAATGCATAAAAGGTCCTTTGCCGTATGTCATTATTTCAGTGTTAAGTGACATTTATGGTCATGTTCATATTACATAAGAAAATATGAAACATACATTTCCCGGGCCGAATTTAACCCTTTCGGATACCGGACCAAGCTCTTGACCGCTCGACCACTGCGGCGGTAATATTAAGTTATATTCATTATATCACAAAATAATTAAATACTTAAGTACTTATATATTTTAGTAAATACACTATATACATTTAAGATCTAATTCTCGTATTCCATCACCATAAACATATTGACTTTGACGACGACAATCGTGCATAGGTATACTAACTTCCTACATAATTTAATCAAATAGGTAGTGAATTAAATAAACCCATAGTGTTCCCAAATTCAAAAGGTCGAACATGACGTGCCAAGACGCATATTAATGATGCTAAAATAACCGTAATTAATTAGAAGTCACTTTATGGTGTAATCAGAATAATGAATATAAAAATGTAAACTCGTTTCTTACGCAGTTTTATAAGAAGGTTGTAGCAAGGACTTGTATCATTTTTATTAAATCTTTTTAACTGAATTTTATTTAATACTTACTCGTACGTCTAATATCTTTCAATCGCCTCTGTGATCTATTCTAAGTGCGATTACCGATCATAGATCACCCAGCTAAAGATCAGCTGTCTAGCGATACGGTACTTATTTTATTGACATATTAGTACTGGCTACTGAGAAACAGAGACAGTTGGCCACTTGGAATGATACGGAGTAAATACTTTTAATTAATTTATACTTTTAAATGTTTTCCTTGCGAATATGTTCTTTATGTAGTTATTCTCTGCTATTTGTATGTTGTTTCTTTATTTTTTTTGGTAATTATACGTTTTACAATGCCTTCCTTCTTTTTTATAATACAGTCCATCTTTACCTAAGCTGTAACCAACTTCCCAGGCACCTAGTTAGCTATACAAAAGTAATACAACGTTTATTTATTTACATACCTAAGTCATACTTGCCTAGCTTTACAGTTAGGCTGTGTGGTGATGGATCATCATTTAAAAGAATACTAACCCACCTCTTCTCCTGGGCGTCGTAAAACGGGACTTACGGACTGAAGACTATACATTTAACATCATTAGCGGCGATGGGCTCACCACCTACCGCGCTGAGCATGTGTGCAGTTGTGATTTGGTTGAATGTGGACTGTAGCAATGCGCTGCTTTTGAGGTCCCCATAGCCTAGTCTCTACCTTACCTTACTCTACCCAAGTCTCTAACTAGCCCTTAGGAAAAAAAAAAAATTTTAAACACTGAAAAAGACGACAACCTCAGGCGGGAATCGAACCATGCACCTTCTTTTAGGGAATAACAGTCGTGAGTGTGTATACTTGCCTACAATGTCTTTCAAGTATGTGAGGTTTTTGTCTATCTCCCTGCCACCGTTTCATCAGTTTAGACAAAATTTGAAGATTAAATATAAATAATACGCGTACATAACAAGGGAGAGTAAATGAATGTAATCGTGTGAAAAGCAGATAATGTTTATTAACTTTTCACCTTTTGTTCACGAAACAGGCCTGTAGTATTGCTAGCTCTGTTGATTTGATGTTCTAATATGAAAACATGAGTTCCGTAACATTTTTTGTATACGTTAGTAGAGAAAACAAAGCGAATAACTAAAGATAAACATTTAAACAGGCTAAAATGCAAAACAAACGAAAAAGTAATAAAACATGGATAATTTCAAATGTTGCCACATGAAAGAAACTTTCTGGAACACCTTTCGCACTGAGCTGTTATAAAACAAAGAGAAACTGATTTAGCCGACCTGTAAAGAAAGCGTTCGCTTTGCCATCTTTGATTAAGCTTTTATTTAAAAACTTACTTAGAAGGAAAATCTCACCCTCCTATACATAATTGGCACTTTTTAAGTCGTTGCAGAGTCTAATTTCTTTTGAGCGATTTTGGAAAGTAATTACCGTTGCCTGGCTATTATGGCCTTTGCAGTGTAGCCAATTCTATGAGGTGGCATACTCAGTGGTTCCTTAAGCCTTTTGTCTTATCTTTTATTAGGTCCTGTCGAAGTTGCCCTATTGAAGTAACAACCATCGGGATCTTGTGTGTAATCCTATCCTACCACTCTACCTCCTCAGTGGAAGTGACTCCCAAAAGCTTGGCAATGTTATTGAGGGCGAAAAGCCTTCTAGTTTCGGATAGGCCGATCCAAAGAGACTCATTCTTTTCAGCAATCACAATCACACAATATGAGCTGCATAGTCTACTTCTTCTTCTCAGCCATAGTGATCGAATAGGGCCCTGGGTCTTTTAGACCTGTTTTGTGTCCTTATAATTTACTGGATTTTCTGGAGCATTCAAGGCGGATGTTGAGGAAAACCCAAGGGCGTCTACCTCTAAACTGTAAGACCTCGTCTCGACCTTGAGGGAAGGAGGACTCTTAGGGAGTTTTACCAATTTGTTCTAAAAATACAGGTATATTAGAGGCTGTAACAATCTCCTCATGTTAATAAGGCCAATCGAACTTGGCATAAACCCAGCAATAAGACATTTATAACCTGACGATGAATATGATAAGCTTTATTGAACTATATATATTGATGGTAGAATCGAACTAAACAGTACCTAACTTATTTGATCTATGTCTGCCATCAAGTATGGGACCTAAAACTTTAGGGTCTGCAAGGTGCGCCTAGTCTTATTAATGTTGCAAGCATCTATGGGCTGCGGTGATCGCTCTCTACCAGTTTGTCCGTATTCGCCGGCTTAGAACGATGAAAACAATGAATAAAAGCTTTCCAATTACATTTGTTACAGCATCATTTTCTGAAGTTAACGTCGCGAGTCGAGCATAATTGATCTCATTACCCTGCTTAATTGGCGCGTTGCTATTATGTGAATTATTAATTCCATCAATATTTACGATAGCGGCGAGATCTTTGTGGCGAAGTTAATTTGACTGGCTGGGACTGTATTTATCTGAAACTGTTTTTTTAAAAAGACTAAACATTTTTCTTTTGAAATGATAAGAGAAAAATCTAATTTAATTTTTCTTACAGTAACAAACACGTACTGTTCTATTGCTCGGCAAAAGCCTCCCTACCAAAATCAAGATAAGATAAGATAATCATTTAATTGCCAAAACATAGTAATTTACAGGTGGTAGGGAAAAAGTTTACAATGCGCATATGTTTAGCCATTATAAAACAGCATGCAAATCAATAATATTATACGTGTAGTACGTTGCCTGCCCTCCGTAGTGACTATAACAAATTCAGGTAATTGCCTGAAACTCACTCAGTCACACGTCAGTCATTGTCACGTCAATACGATCGGTACCGTTATAAGTTTTTGTGTTGTTATTTGGATAAAATGCCATCCTGTGTGTACAGAAATTGTAAAAAATATATACTGCAACCGTAAGAGAGAAGAACAATGTTCAATTTCACTCGTACCTAAGTATTGTAAAAATAAATATTAAATAGAAATTTTCATTTAGTGAGAACATTTGCCCTGTTTCCAATTCGATATACATGAGTGAGACGCGTGTACTATGTTTTCTGTAAGAGTGAGAGACAAAACAATGGCGGCCGAGATGGCGCATAAATTCAGTGAGATCATTGGTCAACTACCTCAAAGAGTACAGACAAAAGTCAAAATATATGTTTATCTCTTTTTAACTATGATTGCGTTTATTTTCTTTCCCTTTCGACGTGTATCTCGTCATAGAAACAATTTAGCCATTTTTAAATGCAATTCGTTCACGTATAACCAGGCTACATACAGAGTGGAATTTTGTAATGCCACCGGGAAAGTATTCTTAATACTGTAGAGATAGGCAGATCTCGAAGTCTTTTTCGAACTCGCGGCTTTCGTCGATTTAATACCGACCGTATTAAAGAGGCTATCGAGCGAAACAAAGGTTCCAAATTGTTTGCAAGAGATTTGGGTATTGGGCAGAGCCAACTGACGACGCTGAAAACCGATGACGGCACAACTGTCACGTCCAGGTCCGAAGTTATGGGAAAGGTCGATAAGTTCTATGGAAAGCTATACACATCCACGCAGCCACCTGTACAAAGATTAGCTACAGACCCTAGAGCTAAGCTAACCCGACACTAGACCGAAGATATCCCGGACATCTGCCTGTACGAGATTGGTATGGCTCTCAAGCAGCTTAAGTGTTCTTAAAGGGCAAGGCATGGGGTGCTGACGGAATTACGGCTGAGCTTCTGAAAGTAGGCGGAAGACCGGTATTCGCAGCTCTTCAGAAACTATTTAATTCCGTTGTACTCGGAGGTAGAACGCCAGAAGCGTGGCATGAAAGTGTGGTTGTATTGTTCTTAAAGCCTTCTTTAAGAACAACAGTTGCCCTTGCAACAAGACACTACTGAGGAACTACAGACCCATATCACTTCTAAGTAACGTTTATAAGCTGTTCTCGAGAGTTATAACTAGTCGTCTCGCACGCAGGTTCGATGACTTCCACCCAATCGAACAAGCCGGATTCCGAAAAGGCTTTAGCACCATAGACCACATACATACGCTGCGGCAGGTTATACAGAAGACCGAAGAGTATAACTAGCCACTTTGCTTAGCGTTTGTGGACTATGAGAAAGTCTTTGATTCGATTGAAACTTGGGCCATGCTACAGTCACTCCAGCGGTGCCAAATTGACTACCGGTACATCGAAGTGTTGAAGTGTTTGTACGAAACGCCACTATGACAGTTCGCCTTCAGGACCAGAGCTCGAAGCCAGTCCCGCTGCAGCGTAGAGTGAGACAAAGAGATGTCATATCTCCGAAACTCATCACTGCTGCACTGGAGGACGTGTTTAAGCTTCTGTACCGGAGAGGACTCGGCATCAATATTAACGGCGTGTACATCAGTCACCATCGATTTGCCGACGAAATAGTAGTTATGACTGAGACCATGGAGGACCTCGGCACAATGCTCGGTGATCTCAACAGAGTCTCTCAACAAGTGGACCTTAAAATGAACATGGAGAAGACAAAAATCATGTCTAACTCACGTGTCGTACCCACTCCTCCGAAGGTTGAAGACTCTGCTCTTGAAGTTGTTGACGAATATGTATACCTGGGACAAACAGTCCAGTTAGGTAGGTCCAACTTTAAGAAAGAGTTCAATCGTTGAATCCAACTCGGCTGGGCAGCATTCGATAAGCTACGAAATATTTTCTCGTCCAAAATACCGCAGTGTCTCTAGACGAAAGTCTCAGACCAGTGTGTTTCCAGCGATGACATACGGTACCGAAACGTGGTCGCTCACTGTGGGCTTAATAGGCAGGCTCAAAGTCACGCAAAGAGCAATGGAGAAGGCTATGCTCGGGATTTCTCTACGCGATCGAATCAGAAATGACGAGATTCGTGGATAAACTGTAACTGTTCGTGGATAAAATCCGACATAGCCCAAAGAGTTGCCAAGCTCAAGTGGAAGTGGGCAGGGCACATCTCTCAACCGATGGCTGTTGGGACAGAACGGTTCTCGAGTGGCATTTCTTTATTCAAATCCTGGTGTGGTTAGAAAATATATTTTGCAGACTTCTATCTTCTTATTATGATTCTCTAAAAGTATTTATATGTATTATCCGCAATAATTTACTTTCTTGAACACGTCTATTAACCTTTAGCTTTTGAACCAATAAGTTAATAAATTAACCCTGACTTTCATAACTAAGCTTCCAGAATTCTTTATTAAGTGAACGTTCTGACTCAGTAAATAATAGCAAACATTTTTTTGAAATTACGACAACCTTCAGCGAAAAATTTTCGATCTTACCTTTTTTCATAGCTTCCTTTCTTACTTTGACTGATTCTGTTTTAAGTTTTCTTATTCTTGGTTTTCCCGTTTTTGTTCTGCCTTTTGGAGCCTCCAAATCAATTAGAACTTCTACATTAACTTGTAATAATTTAACAAATATCGGCGTAGTCACCTGCAGCACTGCACATACGTATCGCTACCCCGAGTGACGCAAGCAAACTGTTTTACTAGGTTAACACGCAGTATTAGCCTTTGACACGTTGAACTTCTTCCGTGGTACTTAGTTAAAACGCATTATTAGCATTTGCTGCGTTTCATTGAATCAAATCTGGTAGTATGAGATGCTACGCGTGCAAATATAAAATGCAGTAATGGCACCTACTGCGTTTTATCTTAGCAAATGCTTAGCATTAAAAAGTACTATTGTACTAAGGTAAAATAACGTAAACATCCAAGTGCTGCATTTTTATTAGTATCACACGATTACTGCATTCTAACTTACTATTAAAAAACTTTTTGTGTAAATACTGCATTTTAGCCTAACGTTTTTTATATGTTACAAACATAAAAATAATAAAAAAAGTTTATGCATATGTAGCTAGGTATCAGTTAACACCATTTTTAAAGAAAACAGGATTTTTCAAAATTGTTGATTACTGCATTTATTGTTACTACGGCAGTAGTACAGTGACCAGCAGATTATCGACGGCTTGCAAAAATATCTGATTATTGGTGGAAGGCATATATATGCCCATATGCCTACATGGCTTTCACCAATGACCAGATATTTTTGCACATCACATCTTAATGCTGGTGACTGTACGACAAGCGGGTAAGTGATCACAATACCGAAAAATCCGAAACGCAACGTGCTTGACCTAAGACTTTAACCCTCTGACGGCCAAGCCACTCGCCCAGCAAGACGTCTTAATAATTGTACCGTAATAGCTATAACAGTTTTTTTTTAATTTGTGAAAATACAGTTATCAGCTTTCAGTGTTTTATATTATGTAGATAACAAAGAAAAGCTATGCGAGACAAAGAAGAGAACGTTCCCAACATTCCCAATAAATGCCATTTCACAAGTCTTCAATCTGACATGCGACAAAGACAAAGTAAAGTCGTAGTCTGATCATGAACAATTTTTTTAATCAATCCACTCAGTGTTTTACAACAGGCTAGGCTTGATATCAGGAGGGTCGTACATGGCGTTAGGTTCGAAATAATAGGCTCTCGATAAGGTGCAGGCGTCTATTTTCACAATGCAAAACAATTTGGTACAACATAGTTAACGATTAAGCAGATGGAGAGAGATTACTTTTAGAAAACGTGGCAAGTTTGATACAGCGACGTAGACCCAAACTTGGAACCGTTCGTGAGCACACCCGTAACAAGAATCACGTCGGTCTCCACCGTCGCACTAATGTCATCTCAAATTGACAACCCCCACATCAGTAACTGTCACTTGTCAGTCAGCGACAGCTGTCAATGTCAAAGCCGCTGTATAACTTTTTTATATAAAAGAAGGAGGCAAACATGCAGGCGGGTCACCTGATGGAGAGTAATCACCGCCGCCCATGGACATCCGCAAAACCAGAGGAATCGCAAGCGCGTTGCCGGGAAAAAAAACCCTTTTTTGGGTTTGGGTATGGGTTTTTTTTTCTACCTATACAAATGTAATTCGAATGGTGACCAAACGCAGTGCCCACTCAGATGTCATAGCACTCCTTCTATGCTTTAGTTATCATTCTGAGTATCGGCCTTACCCAAGTGTCTAGACACTTGACGTTTCCGTTTAATTAAATCTGACATAGCTCAATAGATGGCGTGATAAGTTGGAAGAATAATATGACAGAATAAAGGGCAGTGGAGTGCTGATGCTGCGACATATGCAACTGTGAATTATTTTACACATCAATTGCTCATACTCTACTAATAGAAACATTACAAACAAATAAAAACAACGGAAGCTGAAATAAAATAGGGTCACAGCATTATTTTAAAATGTAATCATTTCGCCGAGTATCGGAGCGACGCTCCTTAAAAACCAACAAAGAAAATCAAAGGACAAAAGTGAGAAAAGACAAACGGATAATACGGGAATCCTTAGGAACTCGCGATCGAGCCGAATACAAAGCGAACCGTCAGAATTACCCCCTCTCTGGGTAAATATTGACGGATAACCCCGCGCGTAGGCCCGACTTGACCTTTAAGGTTCGACATCGAATAAGTTTGGTCAGAGTGAGGTTTTGATGTTGACACGTTGGCCGTTAAAAGTTCTTGATCTGCTCTGCTGTATCACGTTTATGGAATAAAAATATTGAAGCCAAAATAAAACGGCGATTGAAAGGTTCGTTCGAAATAAAATCGTAACCGGTAGGATGTAAGGCATAAATTCCATTAATCAAATTAAACATTTCATAGAGCATGCTCTACGGACATAGCTTTCTCATAATATTATTTGTAAGAAATGTTGAAAAAGATCTAACTCATATACTCGTAATTAGGTCTCGACATACATGATCTTGTGTACTTTCTTTTTGCTTTTTTTAATTTCTGCCAGTAGGTACATAAGCCACTGCTGGAGGAAATCCTGAAATAAACAGTACCCTTGTTTTTGTTCAGCTTTTGTTTATTTTCATAATTTGTGTGTACATTCGCAAGCTATAAAAATAATACAACGCCTATTTAATTTTCAAAATAATGTAAGTGTATTAAAACAATTATGGCTAACGTTTTACCACAATCGTGCTTGTTATTAAACGTTCAATTTGTGGATAGACCAACACGCTTTCTTGCCGGCAACAAAGGTTTCGTTCACTTATAAAACAGGCGGCCCACCGCATTCGGCGATCTTTGTTCAATAGGGCCGGAACCTACAGCAGAATAGCACGTCATTGATACGGAACCATCGTCGCTTTGTTCAGCCCGCTCAAGGCGTTTTTTCGTTTACATTTATCCAACAAACCAGAGGAGGGTGTAATTTTGACATCGGGACTCTACAAAGGGTATTCCGGAGCTATCATCAAAGAAATTGTTGTTCGCAAACAGAAAACGAATCTTTCAAACGCAGGATTTGAGGACACTGGCGCTGATGTAATACAAAAGTTTATCGCAATTTGTTCAGTCATTTTCAATCAAACTCGTCTTGTAGTTGAATCTTGATAACATTCCGAGTGTAATTCAGAATGCCTTTTAGACAAACCTCTTTTAAGGATTGTACTGATGCGTTTGTCCTGAAGCTATTGTTGTTTTGTGAAGTTGAACGATATTATTGAGATAGAACATACATACTTATAATCAAGACTATTATCCCTGAAGGGTTAGTCAGAGACCAGGCAAAAACACCGCAAAAGCAGTCCTCTGCCATAGTCCACTTTACACCAAATAGCCTGCACATGTACTCAGCGTGACAGGTGGTGAGCCCATCGCCGCTCTATGCTGTTGGATGGATGAGCAGTCTTTAGACCGTTAGTCGCCTTTTACGACACCCAAGGAAAGTACTAATAGTGGTAGTATTCTTTTACCGCTACGCGACACAGTTATAGAAGAACACATTTATTTAAAACACAATAAGCGTAAAAAGCCAATAAAAGCTAAACTATAATATAAGCCCCCAAGTTTGGTAAGTAACATAATCATTGCATGATGTAAGTACAAAAACTGTTGTTTTCTCCAGTAGTCTATGAACGTTTGCAACACCAGAGGCATCGCTCACTCTTTTATGACCCTGTAAAAAAACACCGTGCTGTAAGCCTTTTGAGAATACCTCGACTGACTTATAAAAGAGCAGCACTTGAGCGTACAAGGGAGGATACTGTTCTAAAACCGCATAGTACGCGCCATTTGGGGTATTCCTCGAAGCGTACCCATTTTGAAGCGCACCCAGACCAAGCGCACCTAAACTATTCCTCCAAGCGCACCCGTTGGCTGCGCTTTAGAATAGGTAATTAAAATATTATATTTTTATTCCTTAAAGCGCACCAGCAGATAAAATGAGGAAAGAGATGTAGTAACTAACAGAAAATATCGATAACGAATAACGTTAACGTTATTTTTAGAGTATCTACCTCTATTCATTTATGTAACCCTGGTACTTTTAGCACAGAATAAGTAATAGTACCTACTACCGTACTTTTAGTTCATAATAACTGGCATGATTCAATTTATTATTGACGTAGAAAGTTGCTTAAGCACCTAGTCCTAGTTTCTATCGACATCATTATTACGAATCTTTTAAGCTCCTCTCTACTTTTTACCGTGGGTGCGCTTCGAGGAATAAAAACATAATATTTTAATTACCTATTCTGAAGCGCACCCAACGGGTGCGCTTGGAGGAATAGTTTAGGTGCGCCTGGTCTGGTGCGCTTCAAATAGGTGCGCTTCGAGGAATACCCCGATCATTTTCGTTCTAAAGGCGTGATGATATATCTGCCGATGATGGTAAGCGGCGCATAAATATACCAGCTATTACGTTGACTCTTAGTTGTTTTGAACATTGTTGTTTTGAACTGAATTCACGGCCACTTATAATAATAGCACGCCACCGATTCGTAAATTCGTAACCAAAGTGCGCGCGACCCAATACATCACCTTAATCCTGGCAAAGGCGAAGAGTTCCAACCCTTTCCTAACCCTATACGGATTATGCTAATTTAAGGTCCAATTATTTCGCGCTCATTTCAAATAATTTCCGTTCGGTTGAAATGTATAATGAAACAACTTTAAATCTACTTAACAACATTAAAACAATGGGTGTGAGATTTGTATTTTGGTAATCGGTTTATCGGGTGCACGCTCTGATGGATTTGTTTGGAGCCGCCAGTGTTAGCATTGAGATTGTGGCCATTTTATTTTAGTATTAAATGTTATACCGAATTTAAATAAGCAATTATATAAAAATTCGTAATGAATAGTGAGTTCACGAATGTTTTAAAGATAAACAATTACATCCTGTGATATTTTGATTTATTGATATAAACGCCGAAGATGGAAGCTTTCGTTACCCGGAATCTTTAATCACTAAAGATCGTCTTTCATGCTACATGCTGCCTGTACACAACGATACTTGAAACATTGTTGTTATGGCATATTTAGTTCAGACGGTTCTCACCCAACAATACACTTTTTACTCCAACCAAACCGACTTCAGTAAATGTACCTGAAAAGTGAATTACCAATAAACTGGCACCTCTAAGTCTAAGACCTGTTCATAAACTATACTTTGTGTTCGGTGGTACAGTCACCAGCATTAAGATGGGATGTGCAAAAATATCTGATCATTGGTGGAAGGCATATATACTTAGTTCAGCTTTGACAAAGAATGAATGAATGACATGTCATTAGCTAAACGTTATTTTTTTTATTCTGACTTGTAGCTTAAGGAATTGCGTTCAAAGTGTTGCAACTAAAGAAATAGTTCCTTTTCAAACGGGAAAATAATTTATAATCTATTAATTCAAATCACGTTAATCTTCAACAAATATTCAGAATAAAATGGGTAAGCATTAGAAATTTTTTTATAAAATAATTTGATCAATAATTTAAAACATATCAAGTGAAACATGGTTGCAATAGTAAATTGTCAAAACTACATACTTTTATAGGGACTTTTCATCAAAATATTCGTCAAAACTAGTGCCAGGGCTCTTTTTATCTTTGTTTTAGAAGCAAATATCACTTACAAAAATATTATTTCTTTCTTTAAAAATAAATAAACATGCCTCTCCCATACTCCACACAATATGACAATGTCAGGCAAACAGCTCTGAAACAAGACTTTTTGGCGAGAAAGTGAAGAGTCTGCAGATTTGTCATTTTAAAAAAAAAATATTTTGTCGAATATTAATGTGAAATAATGGTGGTTTAATAACTGTTAAGTGTTCGTGAACGTGCATATTATTTGTCGGCAAAAAAAAACAAAACAGTGCAATATCACTTTTCAAATTCTCTCAACAAATCCGTGTGAGATATCAGTAAAGGCACAGAATAATATTACTAGGTAAAGGCCCACATCTGTACTAACTGGGTTTGGGGAATATAATTTATCATAGTATATTCATTATCACTTTCACGTTCATATTATTACTCATTTCATTATCATCCACTACATGCAAAGAAAAAAAGAAATAAAATCTAATGACTAGGCAGTATGGTCTCTGACCTTAGCCTGTTCTTTCAAGGAACAAATAAAAAAAAGCTCTTAAACGAAATTAGCCAAGCTAAACGTCGAAAATCGGCCGTTCAGAAACGGAACCAAGTTCAACTTGAACGACCTTTAGTTTATGCCGGTGAAACGCAAACTTGAGAGCGGAACTCAGATCAGCGCGTAATCTGGGTTTAACTCGAATTGATTGCGTTTAATTTTAACGGTGAAATCGGCCCTTAATATTTATGATGGCAAATTTTACTTAAAGGAAACATTCCTATAATTTAAACTGCATTTAAAGATTTTTTTTAAATTACCTGCTTGAGCCAGGAAACGAACCGGTGAAATGTAAAAAAATAACATCCTGTATTTTATGATACAAACCGAAAGAGTCATTCATGAGGATTCATTTATTTTAAACAACATAGTATCTTAAATTAAAGAAAGACCAAGAATACGTGTGTGCATATGTGAAAATGGGTCTTTTTGAGAAATTCATAAGTTAAGCGAACTATTTTCTTTAGATACTAAGTAAGCTTTAAAAACATTATTTTTCTTGGTCTTACTTTAATTTAAGATACTATTTTGTTTAATTTAAGATACTTTCTGTTGCTATCATAAAATACAGGCTGTTTTTTTCACATTTCACCGGCTCGATTCCCGGCTCAAGCAGGTGATTTTTCAAAAATCATTAAAAGCAGTTTTAATTATTTTTCTAAATAAAGGAATGTTAACTTTCAGTAAAATTTGCCATCATCAATATTGATAGGTCAAGGATCTTAAGACCGCCGGCGGTCGCGTCACAATTGATTTTCAAATTATGTCTGGTTTTACGGTACTCAAGGGGTTAAGGGTACTTTTCCTTCAACCACGGTCTTTTGTTTCCACCCTGTATACCTACAGGCATACGAGTATATACGAGTATACCTTCCACCAATATTCAGATATTTTTACAGGCCGTCGATAATTACATTTTAATGCTGTATGTAGATTTATTGAAATAGATATTAACAAAATGGTTTTTGTTACAAGTTTCAGCTTAAGGAACTAGTGTTCTTTAAGCTGAACTTTAGGAACTTTAGTTTAATCTTCATTTGTCAAAGGTTTAATCAAAAGGTTCCTCGTTATAATCACATATTTCTTATTTGACATTTAATTTTGTACCACCAATTAATTGTATTAGGCATCGCTTCCCAATCGACTATTCGAGATATTCCCGTTACATGTTAACAACGTGAAAGACAGTTCCTAACAAATTATCGACAACAAATTGAAGTAACGACCACTACAAAGTTTCATTAACAATGATGACGTAACACCAGAGGTCGGCGTAGGCAAGGAACATCGGTAACTTTCAATGCTTGGTAAGTTAAGTTGTGAGCATAGTTAACTATCTTGAAGAATGGTATCTTGTTGCCTGCTTCGTTTTTCCTCTCACTTCGATACTTAAGGATCTTTTGTGAAACCTTATCCTTTCACTCTATACTTTCTCAAGGAAAGGAAACACTTTTTACAGATGAATTCGCGTTTATAAACTACACTTGTAGTTTTTCAATGTGTACCTTAGAAAAAAATAGGAGAAAGAACGTTGAAATATCAACCTGTTTACATACTAAATCAAAAACAAAATACTATTTACTTAATTAATTTACAGTCACAGTACTAAACACAATAAAAAATAGGTTACATAATATGTGAGATCTAATTCTCGATACCGGCACTACGTAATCCACTTGCACTATGAACAGCATATTTAATATTGGATGGCCCCTTAATGAGATACTTGAGGTTTTGATCGGATGTCAACAAACTGAACCAAAAGTGATGTAACTCCCATTCAGATGACGTTTGATCGTACTCGTACAATGTTTAATATTGAAATTCGGTGTTAAGTTGATATAACTGACATTTACCAAATGCTAGATGACCTGTCATCAAAGAAATACGTTGGACTGACCCCATATAATTCTAAATTGTAAGCGTAGTGACTTAAGCTGCAACCCAGCTTATGGCGAAGTTGGGAAACTAACGTTGGAGGTTAACCCTGCTTTCACGGGCCCATTACCTTTTAATCACACCCTTGCTTAATTAATTAAGGTCAAAGGTGCGTCTGCACAAGCACTTCGCATATAGAAAGTAGGACCAAGTCGCGTTAAACGGAGCAAATCTGAATCGTATGACAACGAAATAAGGTTGGGGCAATCCGAGTTTTTGCCACGTACGGTGGTCCCGTGATAATTTCGACTGTAAGTCGCTTAGTTTAACAATAATTTTAATGTCTGTCCCTCGGGATCTCGTATTCCCGAAACTGTGTTTATGGTTAATGGAGGAGATCAGACATATGTTTCGTTTGGGGTCAAATAGATTGTAGCGAAAATTGGGGCATTCATTATGTAACACATTTAATTTTTATTTCTTGCTTCCGTTATTCCTGTGATCACGGAGGGTTCGAAACTTCTTAGTTAAATATTTATATTATATAATATAAACGCAAGTATAATAATCTGAGGGTTTTCTGTACCACAACATGAGTTTTCTATTAGAACGAGCTTTTAATGATCGCTGTTTTACTTTATTCTACTCGTACGGTTATAGCCTAATCTATCAAAAATATCATTATTAACATCAGCCTGTCAACGCTCCACAACTGGGTACAGGCCTTACCACGCGGACAATAGAAATTAGGCAACGGGGACATAACTCACTGCGGATTAGTGGGAATTAACGACTGCCATCTCAACAACCGGGACCAACGGCTCAAGAAGGAGGAGGAGCTCGAGATGTTTTTAATTTGGTCACCCATCCAATGATCAGTCATTGCGAAAGTTGTTTATCTGGCATGATCGCAAACCGAATCTTAGCCGCTGCACTATAGAACTTTTCAAATAGAGGTTATTTGAAAAAGTGCTCAGATATTTTTGACCACAATGATGTTTCGAACATTTGAGTACCTACTGGCCGACCACATCCGGCTGTCAAATAAGGCTATCTACCACCTTCGTGATTGCTATGTCAGGCGGCATTTACCATTCGCTCGCATTGTAACTGTCTGCAATGTTTTGCAACACAATGACTTTAATAAAAGGTTCGTTTTTTTCATAAGAAAAGTAAAGGTTAAAAATATGAAAAGGTTTTCATAAGAAAATTTCGATTTATTTGAAGCAGATATAATCATACACCTCTTTGATGATGACGCCGCAAATGAATAAGTAAATAAGGTTTATTAGCCTTTTTATAATAAGTCCTCTACAACTAAAAATGAGGTTCAATTTACTATTCTAATTTATTAAAAGTTCACTTGGCTACAATCTGAAAAAACTGTAATTCTATTCAACTTAATAGCGACTTTCATAACCAAGGTGACATTTACTTACTTACATAACATTGGACAAAGAGTTACCTAAACCTACTTTAGAAACACTAATTTTGTTGTAAATACGAACGAGTATTCAAGCGATTAGAATCTTGGTAGCTTTTATGTTATTCATAAGACAAATTATCGCCAATCTATTATTGTCTTTATTTTGGGTTGGGCTGCGGTCTTCACATATTGGCAAAATGTAATGAGGATATTTACGGTTACGTAGGTAATTAATAATTATTAAATTGTTATAAGACAGATAATAACAGACAAAAAACTTGGCCGTGACCTAAAGACACCGCATTACTTATAATTTAAACACAGTTTTGCCAACAAAGCAAAAAGGTAAATAGTACAATCAAACAAAAATAACAATGAACTTGACACAAAATACCACCGCCAATTTAGAACAACAACCAGCAGTGAAGCAGCACGGAGTGTGAGACAATATAAATTGGTCACCCATCTTGCAAAACGGTCAAGTTAGTGCTCCGTGAAACTTCAGTAATGTACATTTTTAAAAACATTCTCTTTATTAAGAGGCGATTTAATTTTCCAGTAAAATGACAGGATGTGTCAATACCTATTAATATTATAAATAGGAAACATTTGATTGTTTGTTTGTATTGAATAGGCTCTAAAACTACTAGACCGATTTAAAAAATTCTTTCACCTTTGGGAAGCTACAGTATCTCTGGGTGACATATATATTTTCAAAAAAATTAGGGATCCTTACTAAAACTCAAATAAATTCCTTAAATCGTGTGCGCTAAGAAAACTATTGATGACAGAATAAAATAATGTACTATGGCTTTGCAGAACACACCATTATCTACAAAAAGTGTCGCGATAGCATATGTCTAACTATTTTAGTTACGTCACAATAAGCGTTCTTGGGAGGGGAGTCATTTTGAAAATTCGTCACGGGGTACGGGGTCCACGCGAACGAAGTCGCCGGCGGTCTGCTAGTCGCAACTTTCGCAATGCCGAGTCGCTGGATAGGTGACCAAATTAAAAGCATCTAGAGCTCCTCCGTGCTTCGGAAGGCAAGTAATGCCGTTGGTCCCGGTTGTCCTCGAAAAATGGCAGTCGTTAAACCCACCAACCCGCATTGCGCCAGTGTGGTGGATTACGGCCCAACTTTCCCATTTGTTCATGTGGGAGAGCCTGTGCCCAGTAGTGGGCGTTTTATAGGCTGATGATGATGACGTGACAAACTATAAGGGTTTCTAGTTCACTACTGAACCCTCGAAACGGTAACAAAATAACCGCTGTGAAACTGCGGTATTTGCGTTCATCTGCTTCCCACGACTTTCGAAGGTATTTAGGAATGTAAAGGTCGATTACAATAAACAACTTGACCTTATCACCGTATACTACAATTTTGCTTTACATTTTTATTTTTACTGTGTTTTGTCTTCAAAAGTTTATTAAAACCAGTACACATGAAAATGTCAGAGAGTGAACTGGTATGAACTTTACCATTTGTTTCCTTTTAGCTTGTATAAAAGAGTATATTCGCATAAGCTAATACAGTCATGTGCGTTGGTATTTGTGCAAAATTAATAAAACATACAGATAAAAAGAACAATTCTACAACAATTTACAATATTAATGCAGACTATAAGGATGAGTCAAGAAGTTGCAACAAGCATAAGGTTCACCAAATACCTGAGCTTGGCATTAATTGAGCAAAAATGAGATAAAAATAGATAATGATATAATATTAATCATTTTCTTTTTCAACTTTTAATGTTAGTACTTGTATTAGATAAAGTAAGTATTCTTACACAAGAATGGTTTATACGAAGTTTAGTTCTCATAGATCCCGATAGATGGCGGTGTATCGCGGCGGCGGTTGTGACTCGCACTATCGAAAGTTATTTTGCAGTTGCACGGTGCTATTATGTTTTAAACTAACCAATAGACTTGTAATGTACTCAGTCAGTTGTTTTTTTATTGCAAAAGTACACTCTCGAATCTTGACGCCCTGGGGTTGCTCATTAACTTGGCCTCAGACAATGTCTGAAAAGCTGAAGTTGAAACACATATGAAACACGTCTTATGAAATACAAAAAAAGACCTGAAAACATAATGTTTTAACAAACACTCACAGAATTAGCACTTCCAAAGAACGACCTCCGTGAAAACGTGAAACTTTCACACTGGAATAACCTAAATAAGTAATGTTCGGCCCTTTCCCGCTGATCGGTACGTGTGCACGGCAACTTTGGAACTTACCGAATCAAATTACTTCGGAGATAGCAATGTACTTTACAACCTATTGCTACTGAAGAAGTTTCCCCAAGGGATTACAGGCGTCTAATTTGTTCTGTAAGATATTTTTGAATTTGTGATAAGAAAACTATCTTATCGGTAGCTGTCGGAATAACAGTGTACTTCCTACTACTATAATTGTTGTTATAACGATGAATTTAATCCTATTACGATTGAAGAACGGAGAGAAGGAATGTAAAATTTTAGGGTCGGCAATGCGTGAGTTTATGGTGCCTCTGGGACCTACTGTAGGTGACAGAGATTAGATCAGTATTACTTTACTATTACTTTATCATGATGACGATGATGAACTGTCTCATCGGTAGCTGTCGGAATAACAATACTTACTACGAACATTGTCGGCAATGCTGTAGTAATAATGTGCCTCTGGGACCCTACTGTCACTTCTTAGAGCAGTATTACTTTAATCTTACTATGCAAAATTCGCATGGAAAATTGCATAGTAAGATTAAAGTAATCCTGCTCTAAGAGTTGATGGTAAGGCCCCTGGTGTTAAATACGCCTATAGGCTAAGGTAATTGCTTAATACCAGGTGGGCTGGATACCTTGGTATTAGTTGTTACTATTCGAAATGTAGTAATTTACTTTAAACTCTGTGTAGTTAGTAACTATTAAGGTGGGACCGTATTTGAGCGGCGCGGCGCTGCGCGTCGCTTCACAGCACCTATCGCACTATAAAGGTGGGACCGTATTTGAGCGGCGCGGCGCTGCGCGTCGCTTCACAGCACCTATCGCACTATAAAGGTGGGACCGCATTTGAGCGGCGCGGCGCGGCGCGTCGCTTCACAGCACCTATCGCACTATAAAGGTGGGACCGCATTTGAGCGGCGCGGCGCTGCGCGTCGCTTCAAAGCACCTATCGCACTATAAAGGTGGGACCGTATTTGAGCGGCGCGGCGCTGCGCGTCGCTTCACAGCACCTATCGCACTATAAAGGTGGGACCGCATTTGAGCGGCGCGGCGCGGCGCGGCGCTGCGCGTTGCTTCAAAGCACCTATCGCACTATAAAGGTGGGACCGTATTTGAGCGGCGCGACGCTGCGCGTCGCTTCACAGCACCTATCGCACTATAAAGGTGGGACCGCATTTGAGTGGCGCGGAGCGGCGCTGAGCTGCGTGTCGCTTCACAGTACCTATCGCACTATAACTGCACGTAGCGGCAGCTCGCGTCATTCCTTTGCTTATTCGTGTGTGAGTAATGTCTCCGAACGTTAGAAGATGGAAGAATACGACAGCTTTGAGGATTTGTTAGTTGTGTCTTTGTTATGTGCAGAAGAAGAACGCAAAAGAACATAAAAAAGAAGACGGAATGGATTTCTGAGATACCAAGGTCGCACTATGAAGAAGATGAATTCCTCGTTTACTTATAATGACTCTGCACGATTTTACACTTACTTCAGAATGTGTAAGACAAGATTTTATGAACTATTCTATTTTAACAATACAATATCCTCACTAAGCGCAGTGCGCAGGCTGACGCGACGCGCCGCTTGCTGTATCGCAATAGAGTCGCTGCGCCCGCCGCTCGTCAGGGCGCTGCGCGTCAAAATATTATTTTGGAGGCAACAATGCCGCGACGCACAGCGACGCTTACTGCAGCGCCGCCCTAGTGCCACATACACTATACAAAATGTATAAAAGAATATTTTGTCGCGCCGTGCAAGCGCAGAGCAGCGCCGCTCAAGTGCGGTCCTACCTTAAGCAGAAAGGGATGGTAAATATGATATTAAAATTTGATAAATTACCAAGAATCTTGCCAACTTTTACATGGTCCATGGTCACGGGAAACAGTAAACGCTAGGAAATACTTTGGCATTTGTTTTTTTACACATCATAAGATGCCCATTTCATATTAATAAATCCTTTCGCATACGAAGTGACCAAACGAAAGCTATTTAAATCGGAAAATGGCATGTCAGCATTAGTAGATGATAAGATACCGCCAGGCACAGGCAGCAGTCTGTGTCTCTTTGTATGTACGATCAGAATCATTTCTTCATAAAAAACCCGTTCTTCATAAAAATTACAAACTTGAAATTTTCTTCGAACGGTGATCTTAAAATTTCAGATGAAATTATTAGAGACGAAAATGAATATATAACACAATACATAGTAAGCAACGCGCCGTACAAGGTGGGGTGTGTAATACCCAGGCGCACTTGAAACGCGTGTAACTTGCATGTAGACAGACTCCCGACAGAATAATAGCACCGGTCAGGACAGCAGCATCGCATTTGCAGTAAAGGTATGATTCCGAACTCTGCACGCAGCAGTGCTGCCGCAGCTTTGCTGCCGCGACATTGCTGCGTAGCTCTGAATGTTATCTCATATAAACTTATAGAGAATATATGAGGATGGGGACCAGTAGTGCTGCGGCAGCACGGTTGCGGCAGTACTGCTGCGTGCAGCGGACTTCGGAATCATACCTTTAATAAGAAAACGAACTCTTAGGACTTTATAAAGCTTTAAATGCGCTTTTCATTTTAATGTGTTTTCCGCTATGATTAGAGCACAAATAGTACATAATATCTATACATATTATCCTAACACGGAGATGTCGCATCCAATCTCAAATATGGTATACTCCTGTGGGGAAACTCGACAGACGTAAATAAAGCTTTTATATCGCAGAAACAATGCATCCGAGCTATATGTGACGTCCGGCTAATGACATCATACAGACAGTTATTTCCGGAACTGAATCTTCTTACACTTGCCTCTTTTTCAGGTCCGTGGCGTCTATCTATAAATTAGAATGTTGTACCTTTATGAAGGCGCATCTTCTGCTTTTCCAATTTAAAAATACGGATACCTGCAGATTAGTGAGACACCATGGCAAACTGAAGTTGCCCAATATGCATACCCAATATTTTAAAAGAAACTGTTATCCAAACTGCATAAAAAAATTTAATAAGCTACCACAGTCAGTGAAGGAGCTTAATTTGCCAAAGTTAAAAAGAAAATTACAAGCGTGGCTAAAAGTGAAATGTTTCTATACCACTGAAGAATGTTTTAATACAAAAATTGAAATTGACTAGAAAGCAATATTTTTATAATATTTATTAATTGAATTGATAACGAAGTTATGAAAATGTCATTATTACAATAATTTATCAGTTTAATTTAACTTATTTAAATTTTAGTTTAAATTCACGTGCCCTGCGTTTGGCAAAACGGACGTGTAAAAATGTACTCTGTTTTGTGTGAATAAATCATTTCATTTCATAATTTCACTAAATCCACTTGATATTAATAATTGCAAAAGCAAATCATCGTTCCGTTTACATTTGACCAAATCCATTGACAATGATTATTATAATTAGATAGTGCTTCCTGCTGTTGTCAAATGATAATGAACTTGTTTGTTTTACACAATCAATTTTATTGGTGACAATGAAAGTTGCATAATTGGTTT
This sequence comes from Scoparia ambigualis, assembly GCA_963921215.1. Classification (NCBI taxonomy): domain Eukaryota; kingdom Metazoa; phylum Arthropoda; class Insecta; order Lepidoptera; family Crambidae; genus Scoparia; species Scoparia ambigualis. Next base: position 2,994,045 of record OY992520.1, on the reverse strand, counting down.
GTTATTCATTCATACTTACATAAAATAACTACTGTTACCCCCGAAGGGTTAGTCAGAGACTAGGCAATAAGGACCGCAAAACAGTGCTCTGCGATAGTCCACTTTTCACCAAATAGCGACAGCACTTGTCATTGCGCTCAGCGTGGCAGGTGGTGAGCCCATCGCCGCTCTATGCTGTTGGATGTATGTGCAGTCTTTAGTCAGTACTTTTACGACACCCAAGGGAAGAGAGGGGGGGGTAGTATTCTTTCACCGCTACGCGATACGGTCACGGTTTGTTATTCAAGTTATTACAAAAATAGCTTAGGACACAGGTCCATCCCTAAATGGTCCAGCTAATTGTTTATATAATGTTACGAGAGCAAATGAAACAAAAGTAGTGGTCTCTCCATAATCCTGGAAACGTGCGTGATGTCATTTAGTCCGTTAGTCGCCTCTTACGACACCCAAGGGAACCAACCCCTCTCGGTTGGTGAAGCTTTTAATGAGCCGCAACACACACATCTATAACTACTCCCCCAGCCTCTTTTGGTTGTCGTAAGAGGCGACTAACGGCCTAAATTATACACATACATCTAACAGCATAGAGCGGCGATGGGCTCACCACCTATCACGCTGAGCACATGTGCAGTTGTTAATTGGTGAAATGTGGACTGTGGTAGTGGACTGTTTCTGCGGTCCTCATTGCTTAGTCTCTGACTAACACTTTGGACATAATAGTCTTGAATCTATATTATTATGTATGTTTAGTGGGTAGGCCTGCCCTTGCCCTGTCGAGCTTTTCTACTTTAACTAGGCGGGTGAGAGGGAGGAAAATCCCACCTTCCACGTGCCTCTATGTGCGCGTAAGACAGCATTTTTACTTGTAAAAAAGGGCGAGCAATTTTTACTACCTACATAATTTTATGAGAAATAGAGAAAATTATCTTCAATTTAAAGTTAAAACTTCCCCGTACCTACTAACCAATTTATAGTGCCAACCCTATACCGAGTCACTGGCTTTTGCTAATGTCAATTTATTCGCAGTTGACATTTTGAGTTCTATTTCCAGTTCCAGCAACATAATTGTTTGGTCAGTGCACAGGATAGTGACGTGTCTTGACCACGGAGCGAATATAAAGGTCCGGACTATCCGGTTCATGGGGTTAGGTCAATCACCTTTTCTGATTGGTTACTGGGATTTTTTTAAAGAAACACTAAACAGGTTGATTTTTATATTTCAATGATAATAGTTACATTTGTAATCCTCTGTGATGGATGATTCTGAGTGAAGAGCTTTCCGTTTAACGTCTCGTCTCTACATGACTTACTATTTTTTGAGATCCTGACGAAGTGTTATCGTATTGTAGATATTAATAAAAAAAGATAATTCCCATTTTCCTAAGCCATGTCACCTAACATGGCCTCGAGGTTTCCTTAAACTTATAAGTCGTCTGAGAAAACGAGTCAGTATTTTTAGTCCACTATGGGTAAGAGCTTTTTTTTTTTTTTTTTTTATAGCAGAAGGAGGCAAACGAGCAAGCGGGTCACCTGATGGAAAGTAATCACCGCCGCCCATGGACACCCGCAAAACCAGAGGAATCGCAGGCGCGTTGCCGGCCTTTAAGGAAGGAATAGGCTCGTTTCTTGAAGATCCCTAAGTCGTAACGGTCCGGAAATACCGCCGCCGAGAGCTGGTTCCACAACACTGTAGTTCGAGGCAAGAAATTTCTTGAAAACGCACAGTAGTAGACCGCCATCCATCAAGGCGATGTGGATGGAATGACAGTCTTGTGTTAATGCTTAGTCTTCATCTCACCTGGCGGTAAGTGACGATAAGGCCGAAGGTAGAAGCGCGCTTCATCCGGAATCCTCAACCACTGAGGATTCCGGGTAAAGCAAAATTGCCTAATGAAAAAACGTATTAATAGCCAGTGTAATTACCGAAAGCTATTTCAATTAAAAGCAGATAAAAATGCAAATAAAGTTTACGCTTTTGGCTTAATTAAATTCATCGGTTTATTGATATTCGTATCACGCTGCTACGTTTGGGAAGCGTTTAACTGTAGGGTGCTTTGTGTTAGGGTGCAATGTAGAAAAGGATGGAGTTAGAGCAAATTTGAATAGGAATAAGGTAAGGCAGTTTGTATTATATCCTACTGCTTGGCAAATGCCTCCATTATTGAAAGAATATATCGTAGTAAGTATACTAAAAGGACATTATGTTGCCCTAATAGAGGAAGGTACCTTTTTTGTCATACTATGTTATTTTAACAAATATAGCATTGTTAAAAATAAATAACTCCTTCTTCATCATGGCACTATATGACATGGTCATGGCTTCATATGACTATATTATATTAACTTTAGGAAAGTAAAAACGGTTAAATAATAAATAAAGTAGATAAGTATGGCGATATTTATATAAATGTTCTCAGAAAAAAGTTTTAATCAACTTAACTTTACAGTTGCTTTTGTTTTAAATTAACAGTTTTTGAAACCGTTAATCTATATTTCCAGGCTTGTAGTGTTTTAAAGATAATTACGATACGCTTTACGCCGTAACAAAGGTATCTTAAAGCATTTGAAATGTATACTGTGATGCAAAGCTGTTCTGCGTTTTAACTATACGCTCTTACTTAATTCTTGGCCCAGCCCAAAATAGGTGGTGAGATTACACCTTGTGAATTTTTATTGTGTATTAATTCCGCGAAGGATGTTTTGGGCACTTTTTACAATTAAAATGTTCAACTGTTTATTGTTATACTCCGCTTTTGTTTTTAAAGTAAGTTACTTAGAAAAAAGGGGGTTGTTTATTATATTAACTCGCTATTGTTCTGTGAGACTTTTTCGGTGGCGCACAGTTGATAAAGTTTCTAAATAATGTTGTTGCATTTTATTTGTCATGTTTATTGTTCTTTCGAGGCATGGCATAAGTTACAAAATGGCAAGCCGTTATAGCATACTAGACTAATCGGTTAAAATAATGCCTTTCGAAGAACGAAAAAAAATCGAGAACGCTTCATTCACTGCAAGAACCACACGACTTGCTACCAAGTTACCGATCTCATTCTGCACTTTGCATGCATTTTGTCTAATAACAAAATTCTCCAATGGGCTAAATCTAGGATTGGTGACCAACTTCAGTAACTGGTTAATCAAATATCACGTTGTCTTATATTTGTTTTCTGATAAATCAGCCTTGTTTATGGCTATTGCTGCGGTCTAACTCCCGATATCCACAGATTTTCTTACTTTATCATTGCTATACATAATTTATTCTGGCCCGCTGAGCAATTTAGCTCGGAGCCCCAAGCCATGCAATATACGTCGATAGCTTACCACAATTGCCAATAAATATATCCTAAATTGCAATAATATTGGATTTACGGCTAGTTACTTCCAGATTTCAGAAATAACAACTTCTGGAGTGGATTAACTATTTATAAAATCATAATTTTAATAATAAGAGACGTTACATAAAACGCTACTTGTGATTGAACTATAAATCTGTAGGTATAACTAATAAAATATTTTTATTATTTAATACTTTATTGCACATGAAATTACAGTTTGACACAGGTTACACAGGACATGTACAAAGGTGAGCTTATCTCTAGAAGAGATCTCGTCCAGCCAACCCTAACCCAACCCTTACATAAGTTTATATTAAAATTTCTATACAAACGAAATAAAAAAAACAAACAAATTGTAAAATTTTAACAAGTGATTATTGTTTGTTGTATTCAAGACCACAGAGTGAAAGGAACTAAAAACACAAAAAATAAATCTTTGCACACAAAGAAAATTGTAAAGCAAAACTTGGCATTTAGGTGAAACCTTACTGCGGCCAGAGGCTCTATTCTCATTTTTTCCGTGGGCACAGCAGGTTGTTCTGTTTCCTTTAATTAATTAAGTTAATGCAAAGGTGGGCGATGTTTTGTATTACAACCATTTGTTAGACAAAGCTCGAGGTCAGCTAGCGGCCTCGCATCGGCCAAATAACTATTCTCTAGGCGTAGTTGATGGTAGGAATTAGTAGGACCTGTGTCAAACTATAATCATTGGTACACATTGGTTTGATTGAAATGAGTTTGAAAATACTGTTTTCGTTTTAACGAGCAGATGTGTCGCAGCGTGTAACAATCTCATTTATATCTTTGAAATGAGAGGTTCGTAGGGATACAATATGTCAAACTGCTGCAAGCCAGCAATCAAATTGTTGTAGCTGCCTTTTGATAGACCCTAAAAGCACTTTAACAGATTAACTAACCTTTTTCGTTAGTAACGGAGAATGGAGAAGAAAAATCGAAAACAAATTTTGACGGCTTTTCCGGATACCTAACTTTAGCGACCGTTAAAAGGATGCATGGCCGCTTTGCCTTTAATCCACATCATCATCATCATCATGCTATAAGCTTCCCACAGGTGGACACAAGCGTTTCTGATAGCTCACTGAGAGTTCTGACCACAATTCACCGAGCTGGCCAGTGTGGGCTGTAATGGGTCTAACATCTTCAAACGCACGACGACAACCAGAACCAACGAACGGTTAAACGTCCCTTTTGAGACATGGTGAAGCTAGAGTTATTTTATTTGGTCATCCATCCAGTGGCAAGATCTTGCGAAAGTTGCTTAACCTGCTGGAACACAAAACCAACGCGTTAACTTCTATGCGATCGAACTAAGTGGTTTCTTCTTGAACAATTATGATATTATATCATAATAAGTTTTGAAAATATTATAATTTATTAGAGTAATAACTTTATAAAGTTGAGTCGCATTTGCCACAGGCAGTACATGTTCACGAGCATGACACGTGAATTCGCCATGTTTGGAAATGTAATGGTCCACGGCCGAAACCGCTACCACCGCAGAGACACATACTTAGTTTGACTCATAAATCTCGAGCTGCACCATGCTCGGAAGGCACATTGAGTCATTGGTCAAGGTTGTTGTTTAATCTGGCAGTCGTAATCTGGCAGTCGTAGAAACCTACTTGCCTTTAAGCCTGTACGGTTATATTCTATCTCAACTTACCTACCTTAGCAGTTAGAAGATAGTAAAAAAAGTAATACATGAACTAATGATTTAACGAAGTTACATTGTGCATTGAAGTTACAAGTTAAGTAAGAAGTTACAAGTTACATTGTGCATGTTGAGAAGCTCGATGGCGCAGCGGCTAGCGCGTTCGGCTTGCGGTCCTGCTCGCTAAGCCATTTTCGTAATGCCGGGTCGCTGGATGGGTGACCAAATCAAAAACGTCTCGAGCTCCTCCGTGCTTCGGAAGGCACGTTAAGCTGTTGGTCCCGGTTGTTGTCGTAAGATGACAGTCGTTAAACCACCAACCCGCATTGGGCCAGCGTGGTGGGTTATGAGTAGTAGGGTTTTGAGAGTTCTGGCACACTCAAAACTGGTCTGGTCTGGCCACCGCTGGGCTAGTTCAAATCGTTTCCAAAACTAAAAAAAAAAAAAAAAAAAAAAAAAAAAAAAAAAAAAAAAAAAAAGGAAAACCCCCCATTTGAATCGATTGCGCTGGGTCCCAGAGCGATATCTTTAACCGTTTCCGAGATACAATTTTCAAACGGCAGCTCTCAGTTCATTTACTAATGAATCGTTAATGACTCCTCGGTCTTAATCACCATTCCCGATGCACATCATTATCTAATGACGTACCGTTGCCACTGTACTTTTGTTCAGTTGATTTACTAATAAATGACACCTCGGTCTTAATCACCTTAACAACTATGCGATTGTATTTTATTGATTCTTCAGGAAAGCGCTTTGTCTTCATCTCACCTGATGTTAGGAGATGAAAAGTAAGATCAAAGGCATAACTTCACCTGGAATCCTCACTACTAAGGCGATGGATAAACTAAGCTCTTTCTTGATGTTATATCTTAATTACGAATAAATTTATTCAACATTATATTTCTTTGGTTTTTTTCTTTATTACTCCTCTAGGTTTTTCTGAGGTAGGGGAATCAAGTAATATGCAAAACATTTTGTTATGTACAGTTTTATTTCAATTTTTTTTTTTTACTTACAAATTTAGCTTACCTATGTTATGAAAGTCTTAAACATTTGCTTTAGCATTACATCATTTTGAATAGTATCATCAGTAAACATATCAATAAAATCTGTCAAACCCATATCTCTAACTTTAAAATACAAATAAAGTAAACAATATTCACCACAAACAGATGAAAATACACTTTGAATAACTTTATGATTATAAATCCATCTATTGGTATTTTTTCTTAAAAATGATAAATGATAACTTTCAGGTTTACGACCAAAAGTATCAAAGTATTCGCCAACTCCTTTATTGTTGATACATAATGCTATCCAATGTGAACCAGGTCTAGTATCAGGATCAAGATTACTAATCATGTAGAAAGGTGGTGTAACATGTATAGGAATGCGATTAGCTGCGTAAACATTGAACTCCAGTGAATGACATACTTTTTTCAAACATTTTGTTATTTCTAGGGTATTCATAATAATATAAAACATGTGTCTTCATACACAATTAAAACTTAACTACTAAAATCTACACTTATGTTCCTATTTTTATCTATTTCTATAATGTTATCAAACTCGGCATAAACAATACAATTAACAGTTTGTGTTAGAGCTGCCTCAAATCTAACTTCTAACCGAACACTTCCATGTCGGATAAGATTCCAATGAGCTGTTGAATTGGCTGATAAATCTGGAGTTAAGTCAAACGCCATCAAGCAGTATCCATTAGCGTAATCAGCTCTAGAAATACCGTTACCCTCATTTAGGAAATGAATTCCTGTTCCAGAGAACAAAGTATGATAAGTTGATGTAAACAAGTTGTTGCTAAAAACAGGTTGTAGAGCTTTGGAAGGAATCTGTGTTCCGTCGATGTATAAGCAAAAAGAACTAATACCATAATGATTGAAATCAAAAGGATTTTTTGTAAGACACCCATTAAACGCTGTATTATCTACAAATCCTACTATACATCTTTTTGGTACTTGACCGAGGAAAATATTATCAAGAGTTTTTCCCTGAATACCTGCTGGAATGGTTAGAACTTTTACTTCAGCCCTAGTAATAGGATATTTAGCTGAGGTTGATAATAAAACCTTTTGATGGGCAAGCAAAACAGTAGGGTTTACACGAGCTTTTCGAATCATAAGTGTAGCATCAATAATGGAAACTTTTAATTTTACATCATCAGAGGAACACAATAAATTAAATGTATCTCGAGAACGTACTAATTTTACACACATTTCAACACCATTAATCAAAAACTTTTCTTGGTTGAATATGTCTCCATGTAAATGTCCTATCATTTCGACCTCCTTACTCTCCTTTACCAATTTTTGTCTAATAGTGAATCCTTTATTTGACTCATCAGTTGAATTCATTTTTCCTGTTGTGTCTTCATACCAGAGTCCACATGTTAGGTGTGATTGTTTTGCTGATGGTGCATAATTTAGTAGTGTTTCAATGTAAGCTCGATAACCATAAGTATTATTCGGAGGTGTTATCAGTTTTTGATTCAAATAAACATCTAACTGGCTAAAGAGTGAGTGTAACCAATTATTAACCGGAGCCACAGTAGTTGTTGCTGTCAGAGGTGTTAAATCCTGATTTAGAATTTTTGCTTTTATGTGTATCAAAGTGTGTGATAAATCTATGTAGTCATCACCACTTCCAGGAATCTGAAATTCGATTGGTCCATCATCACTGAGCGATGAAATTGGTTTGTAGTGAACCCACTGACCGCTTTCGATACTAGTTTGAGTTGATGGTAATGCAAATAAATCCAACTCGGACTTAACACATTCACATGAATGATTATGCAAAAAAGACATTATTTTAAATATATTTTTTAACACTCTGAAAATATGTCGTTAATTTTTAAATTATTATTCTTCTTCGTTTTTTTAAATGCTCTTCGTTTTGAATGCTGCGACTGACTGATACTTTGTAACTGTTGTCTTTTACTTTTATATCCCGAACCACTCATGACTTGATCTATTTTTTCATCGGATTTCCTTTTTAAATTTGAAGTTGCTTCCTTAACACGATTTTTTAAGGATTCATTAAGCGGTCTTGTGTGTACCATGTCGGATAAAAGTCCTACACCAGCATTTAATGCTTCTTTACCAATAACTTTAGCCCCACTCGATAATAAAGGTAATACTGAACGGAATAGTCCACCTAAGAAGCTTCCTATACCGTGTCCACGTTGATGTGCTGCGCCCTTATAAATCACACCAACTCCGGAACCAGCTTGATGTGTATAGTAATGTTCATAAGGACAGATATTATTGTATTTTGGATACATTGTTATTTCCGTTTAAAGTGTAGTTTAACACAAGTCGTTCCAAATTGGAATGGTACGTTTTCTCCTGTGTTCGTTCTTATATCTACTTCTATCGTATCGAACTCTCTTCGCATAACAGATACATAATGTGGAGGTGAGAAGATATGCATTTTATTTGATCCATACGTATATTTAGCTGGATCCAATGGTATAATTCTTAATAATGAACACATAACATCACCAACCATCTGGGGTTCGATAATATCACAGTACACATATAACTGTGATGGTAAACCGAGATACAAATTAGCAGGAAATTTACTGACTCTTTTAGTAACCACATTAGTATTTGGATCAAATCCAAGTTGAAGACTTAACTTTGGTGAAAATTGTAAAGAAATAATTTTTTTATCTTCATTAGTGAGAGTGACATATTTCGATATCTTATCATAACGTAATCTAAAAGTTTCTCTCGAGTTACATGCCGTTAAAACGTCTTCAATGTTTTCGTAACTGGATGCTGGTATATGAGTTTTGTATGTTACTACCGACTCATTGTCTTCATCACCTGGAACTTGCATTCTTTTGGTAATGTACATTAAATTTTCATGATCTTGAACAGTAAACATGGTACAGGGATATTGAAACTCTACTATGCCCACATACCATTCTCCTTCTAATTTAATCGACTTCGGTAATTTTGTACAGAAGTTAGTGGTTCTGTTTTCAGGAAAATATGACATTGAACTGTTACTTGGTAACGTTAAATAAAAACTGTCACTAGTCATATTTTCTCGATACTTGAAGCTAATATCCAACTATTAAACTTATTCGGATAACCTTTCCATTTGACCAACAATTCCTTTCTGAGACCAGAGTATCGAGTACGCAGTATTTTATCTATTTTATACTTCGAAGAGGAATCATGACTAACCTTTTGCAATTCTTTTTCATAGAAAGTTCCAGTAATCGTTTCATTTTGTAAATCTTTAAGGGTGTATACCACCCAAGGTGACCTATCTATAATCGATGTAATAACAAAGATTTCATCACTCCAATTAGTTTCATAACCTTTTTGGAATATGTGTTTATATTTTGTGATTCTAACGTAATCACCAATACTAAATTTTGGTTTGAATGTTTTAGATAATTTTGTACTATCACTATACAAATTACGCCACACAGTCATAATATTACTTGAATTAACATCACAAGGTCTCATTTTTATACTTCTATGAAAACTGTGATTATAGGAATATAGCAAATTGTCTAAGATATCAATGTAACGATAAGTATTATTATGTGTGAAGTAGCGCCACATTTTCGTCTTCAAAGTTCTTTGGAATCTTTCGACTATACTTGCTTTAATATCAGGGTTATTAGTTGTGTAATAATTTATGTTATAAGTTTTTAAAAACATTTGAACATCTTTCGAAATAAACTCAGTCCCTTTGTCTGATTGCAAATGTGTGGGAGTCACCTTTGCTTCAGATAATATACTTGCAAGACATTTTTTCACTGTAACAGAATTTTTCTTTCTCATTGCTCTTGCATACGCATATTTACTGAATACATCAATGATACACAAAATGTAATTAAAACCATCATTATATTCACTATAAGATCGCATATCACTTAAATCGACTTGCCAAAGTTCATTAAAATTAGATAAAATGTATTTGTTTCTAGGAAATCGTCGTTGGACAGGTTTATGTAGAGTGTAAGTTTCTTGAGATTCTAACCAGTTTTTTACTTCCTTTCTTGTCATTCGATTTTTCATAGCATCTGTTAATTGATTTAAACTTCCATAACCAGCAGGATGAGAGATGTCATAGTAAATATCGTTAATTTCTAATACGGAGTCCATTTCTGCCAATCTATTTTCTTTTTGACTTTTTCTTTACTTGTTATGGCGCTTGAAGGTGGTGTAGAATATTCGAAATCTTTTTCTAAGTTAGATTCAAATCGTCTACCAAAATTCGGAGTACTAGAGATATCATTGATGTAAGTTGCTCTTCTTGGATTACCGATGTAAGTCAAAGGTACTCTTAATTCCTTTAATGCTCTAGAAAATTCTGACCACCCGTTTGGTGAAGTGTTTTTCAACGGTCTTATAACATCACTGAGTAAATCAACTATGTTGCTCTTATAAATTTCCTTGTTGTCGATGTAAACTGTTCCTTTATGATCCCAATAAATTTTTTGTTTATTTTTTAATAATAAATCTATTAAGAGCTCACCTTTTGTTTTGTATGTCTTGGGTAAAAGGTTTATTAAAAGCCTTTTAGAATAATTAATTTCGTTGTCTTCAGCGTTGGGTTCGACTATCTTCGAGGTGTCTTGTGTTGCTTCTGGAGGATGATCCTCACGACTATCTTTTTTTATAATTTCTGTTTCATTAAACGATATTATGGGTATTTCTAAAGGCTTTCGATCTTTACCAATAAAATACAAATATCTTTGTAGTGTTTGTAAATATAAGGACCATTTTTCTCGATCATCTATTTTCTTTTTTAAAACTTGATTCATTTCTTCGTCGAGTCGTGATAAATTGTTCACGTTTCTGTCTGTGTTATCATTTTTTAACTTTTCTATTATTTCAGGTTCAATTAATATCATTTTTTTTGTATTCTCCATAGTGGTTATTTGGTGACTGATCCTAATAATGCACTCAATACGGCTCCCAAGATAATCGGTAAAAATGCGCCACCTTTTTGTATGATAATATTTTTTCTCGTTCTATTTGCTCCTTTTGAAATAAGCTTTCTTAAAATATGTTTATATTTTTCTAGTTTGTGTTTTTCTTTTGTAGGAATTGATATTTTTCCTTGAAGAACGTTGTAAATGCACTCACAAATGCAATGTATTTCTTCTTGGTTACAAGATTTTAATAATGCCTTTCGAAACTTTGGTTTAAGCACATGTAATGCTTTTAAAAAGTTTGTATGCGTAGTAACTCTTGGTTTCATAATTATGGAATGAAGCTTTCATGTTGGCTACTACTGTATTTATACCCCTTCTTAGATACATAACAAATGGTATACTCATTCGGAAATATATTTGTTTTGAACCGATATACGTCATCAGTGTTTTGTTTGAGATCAATCATTAAATAACCATGTGGTTTATTAGTGGCATCTCTATAAGCCTCTTCAACCAGTTTTGAGTTCTCAGGTGCAATTTGACGACCTAAAAAACGAATTTGTGTCCTATCTCGAGGATTTTTGAAATATATTATGTAACTAGAATTCAAGGAAATATCACGCTGTCCTTTACCCTGATGAAACAAATTTTGAGTTATGTAAAATACACTTAAATTTCGGTGGTGACTTCCCTTAGTAAAGATATCAACTACCCGACCATCACACTCTCTCATCAGATCATCAATTATTATAAGTTGAGGATCCTTGCCATCGAACATGCTTAAGTCAGGAATTCCCTGATAATAAGTAACACCACTTAGGTTGTACAAAGGTTGCATTTCATCATAGCACCACAAGACATTTTTAAACTCTGTATTACATAGTTGATTTATATTTTTTAGGAATTCACACACAAAGATCGATTTACCGCAACCACTTGGACCAGCAACAATTGCGGTGAATGGGTGTTCAAAATGATACATGATTATTAATCATAAAAAAACGTCTACTCTGTCCCAAGTGATAAAGAAGTATGACCAAAAATTTTAATAGTTAGTAAATAATACATAAAACATAAACACCTCATAATCAATCCCACATGTAAAGAAAAAATACATATTTATACGATTTCATTTGATGTTAAACCATAGGCACCAATTCGTAATGTTTACGCTCAAATCATTGTTATATCTTTTGAACAATTGAAAGTTGAATTTACCATGACTAACCATAGGCACCACTTTACTACGCATACAAACTTTTTAAAAGCATTACATGTGCTTAAACCAAAGTTTCGAAAGGCATTATTAAAATCTTGTAACCAAGAAGAAATACATTGCATTTGTGAGTGCATTTACAACGTTCTTCAAGGAAAAATATCAATTCCTACAAAAGAAAAACACAAACTAGAAAAATATAAACATATTTTAAGAAAGCTTATTTCAAAAGGAGCAAATAGAACGAGAAAAAATATTATCATACAAAAAGGTGGCGCATTTTTACCGATTATCTTGGGAGCCGTATTGAGTGCATTATTAGGATCAGTCACCAAATAACCACTATGGAGAATACAAAAAAAATGATATTAATTGAACCTGAAATAATAGAAAAGTTAAAAAATGATAACACAGACAGAAACGTGAACAATTTATCACGACTCGACGAAGAAATGAATCAAGTTTTAAAAAAGAAAATAGATGATCGAGAAAAATGGTCCTTATATTTACAAACACTACAAAGATATTTGTATTTTATTGGTAAAGATCGAAAGCCTTTAGAAATACCCATAATATCGTTTAATGAAACAGAAATTATAAAAAAAGATAGTCGTGAGGATCATCCTCCAGAAGCAACACAAGACACCTCGAAGATAGTCGAACCCAACGCTGAAGACAACGAAATTAATTATTCTAAAAGGCTTTTAATAAACCTTTTACCCAAGACATACAAAACAAAAGGTGAGCTCTTAATAGATTTATTATTAAAAAATAAACAAAAAATTTATTGGGATCATAAAGGAACAGTTTACATCGACAACAAGGAAATTTATAAGAGCAACATAGTTGATTTACTCAGTGATGTTATAAGACCGTTGAAAAACACTTCACCAAACGGGTGGTCAGAATTTTCTAGAGCATTAAAGGAATTAAGAGTACCTTTGACTTACATCGGTAATCCAAGAAGAGCAACTTACATCAATGATATCTCTAGTACTCCGAATTTTGGTAGACGATTTGAATCTAACTTAGAAAAAGATTTCGAATATTCTACACCACCTTCAAGCGCCATAACAAGTAAAGAAAAAGTCAAAAAGAAAATAGATTGGCAGAAATGGACTCCGTATTAGAAATTAACGATATTTACTATGACATCTCTCATCCTGCTGGTTATGGAAGTTTAAATCAATTAACAGATGCTATGAAAAATCGAATGACAAGAAAGGAAGTAAAAAACTGGTTAGAATCTCAAGAAACTTACACTCTACATAAACCTGTCCAACGACGATTTCCTAGAAACAAATACATTTTATCTAATTTTAATGAACTTTGGCAAGTCGATTTAAGTGATATGCGATCTTATAGTGAATATAATGATGGTTTTAATTACATTTTGTGTATCATTGATGTATTCAGTAAATATGCGTATGCAAGAGCAATGAGAAAGAAAAATTCTGTTACAGTGAAAAAATGTCTTGCAAGTATATTATCTGAAGCAAAGGTGACTCCCACACATTTGCAATCAGACAAAGGGACTGAGTTTATTTCGAAAGATGTTCAAATGTTTTTAAAAACTTATAACATAAATTATTACACAACTAATAACCCTGATATTAAAGCAAGTATAGTCGAAAGATTCCAAAGAACTTTGAAGACGAAAATGTGGCGCTACTTCACACATAATAATACTTATCGTTACATTGATATCTTAGACAATTTGCTATATTCCTATAATCACAGTTTTCATAGAAGTATAAAAATGAGACCTTGTGATGTTAATTCAAGTAATATTATGACTGTGTGGCGTAATTTGTATAGTGATAGTACAAAATTATCTAAAACATTCAAACCAAAATTTAGTATTGGTGATTACGTTAGAATCACAAAATATAAACACATATTCCAAAAAGGTTATGAAACTAATTGGAGTGATGAAATCTTTGTTATTACATCGATTATAGATAGGTCACCTTGGGTGGTATACACCCTTAAAGATTTACAAAATGAAACGATTACTGGAACTTTCTATGAAAAAGAATTGCAAAAGGTTAGTCATGATTCCTCTTCGAAGTATAAAATAGATAAAATACTGCGTACTCGATACTCTGGTCTCAGAAAGGAATTGTTGGTCAAATGGAAAGGTTATCCGAATAAGTTTAATAGTTGGATATTAGCTTCAAGTATCGAGAAAATATGACTAGTGACAGTTTTTATTTAACGTTACCAAGTAACAGTTCAATGTCATATTTTCCTGAAAACAGAACCACTAACTTCTGTACAAAATTACCGAAGTCGATTAAATTAGAAGGAGAATGGTATGTGGGCATAGTAGAGTTTCAATATCCCTGTACCATGTTTACTGTTCAAGATCATGAAAATTTAATGTACATTACCAAAAGAATGCAAGTTCCAGGTGATGAAGACAATGAGTCGGTAGTAACATACAAAACTCATATACCAGCATCCAGTTACGAAAACATTGAAGACGTTTTAACGGCATGTAACTCGAGAGAAACTTTTAGATTACGTTATGATAAGATATCGAAATATGTCACTCTCACTAATGAAGATAAAAAAATTATTTCTTTACAATTTTCACCAAAGTTAAGTCTTCAACTTGGATTTGATCCAAATACTAATGTGGTTACTAAAAGAGTCAGTAAATTTCCTGCTAATTTGTATCTCGGTTTACCATCACAGTTATATGTGTACTGTGATATTATCGAACCCCAGATGGTTGGTGATGTTATGTGTTCATTATTAAGAATTATACCATTGGATCCAGCTAAATATACGTATGGATCAAATAAAATGCATATCTTCTCACCTCCACATTATGTATCTGTTATGCGAAGAGAGTTCGATACGATAGAAGTAGATATAAGAACGAACACAGGAGAAAACGTACCATTCCAATTTGGAACGACTTGTGTTAAACTACACTTTAAACGGAAATAACAATGTATCCAAAATACAATAATATCTGTCCTTATGAACATTACTATACACATCAAGCTGGTTCCGGAGTTGGTGTGATTTATAAGGGCGCAGCACATCAACGTGGACACGGTATAGGAAGCTTCTTAGGTGGACTATTCCGTTCAGTATTACCTTTATTATCGAGTGGGGCTAAAGTTATTGGTAAAGAAGCATTAAATGCTGGTGTAGGACTTTTATCCGACATGGTACACACAAGACCGCTTAATGAATCCTTAAAAAATCGTGTTAAGGAAGCAACTTCAAATTTAAAAAGGAAATCCGATGAAAAAATAGATCAAGTCATGAGTGGTTCGGGATATAAAAGTAAAAGACAACAGTTACAAAGTATCAGTCAGTCGCAGCATTCAAAACGAAGAGCATTTAAAAAAACGAAGAAGAATAATAATTTAAAAATTAACGACATATTTTCAGAGTGTTAAAAAATATATTTAAAATAATGTCTTTTTTGCATAATCATTCATGTGAATGTGTTAAGTCCGAGTTGGATTTATTTGCATTACCATCAACTCAAACTAGTATCGAAAGCGGTCAGTGGGTTCACTACAAACCAATTTCATCGCTCAGTGATGATGGACCAATCGAATTTCAGATTCCTGGAAGTGGTGATGACTACATAGATTTATCACACACTTTGATACACATAAAAGCAAAAATTCTAAATCAGGATTTAACACCTCTGACAGCAACAACTACTGTGGCTCCGGTTAATAATTGGTTACACTCACTCTTTAGCCAGTTAGATGTTTATTTGAATCAAAAACTGATAACACCTCCGAATAATACTTATGGTTATCGAGCTTACATTGAAACACTACTAAATTATGCACCATCAGCAAAACAATCACACCTAACATGTGGACTCTGGTATGAAGACACAACAGGAAAAATGAATTCAACTGATGAGTCAAATAAAGGATTCACTATTAGACAAAAATTGGTAAAGGAGAGTAAGGAGGTCGAAATGATAGGACATTTACATGGAGACATATTCAACCAAGAAAAGTTTTTGATTAATGGTGTTGAAATGTGTGTAAAATTAGTACGTTCTCGAGATACATTTAATTTATTGTGTTCCTCTGATGATGTAAAATTAAAAGTTTCCATTATTGATGCTACACTTATGATTCGAAAAGCTCGTGTAAACCCTACTGTTTTGCTTGCCCATCAAAAGGTTTTATTATCAACCTCAGCTAAATATCCTATTACTAGGGCTGAAGTAAAAGTTCTAACCATTCCAGCAGGTATTCAGGGAAAAACTCTTGATAATATTTTCCTCGGTCAAGTACCAAAAAGATGTATAGTAGGATTTGTAGATAATACAGCGTTTAATGGGTGTCTTACAAAAAATCCTTTTGATTTCAATCATTATGGTATTAGTTCTTTTTGCTTATACATCGACGGAACACAGATTCCTTCCAAAGCTCTACAACCTGTTTTTAGCAACAACTTGTTTACATCAACTTATCATACTTTGTTCTCTGGAACAGGAATTCATTTCCTAAATGAGGGTAACGGTATTTCTAGAGCTGATTACGCTAATGGATACTGCTTGATGGCGTTTGACTTAACTCCAGATTTATCAGCCAATTCAACAGCTCATTGGAATCTTATCCGACATGGAAGTGTTCGGTTAGAAGTTAGATTTGAGGCAGCTCTAACACAAACTGTTAATTGTATTGTTTATGCCGAGTTTGATAACATTATAGAAATAGATAAAAATAGGAACATAAGTGTAGATTTTAGTAGTTAAGTTTTAATTGTGTATGAAGACACATGTTTTATATTATTATGAATACCCTAGAAATAACAAAATGTTTGAAAAAAGTATGTCATTCACTGGAGTTCAATGTTTACGCAGCTAATCGCATTCCTATACATGTTACACCACCTTTCTACATGATTAGTAATCTTGATCCTGATACTAGACCTGGTTCACATTGGATAGCATTATGTATCAACAATAAAGGAGTTGGCGAATACTTTGATACTTTTGGTCGTAAACCTGAAAGTTATCATTTATCATTTTTAAGAAAAAATACCAATAGATGGATTTATAATCATAAAGTTATTCAAAGTGTATTTTCATCTGTTTGTGGTGAATATTGTTTACTTTATTTGTATTTTAAAGTTAGAGATATGGGTTTGACAGATTTTATTGATATGTTTACTGATGATACTATTCAAAATGATGTAATGCTAAAGCAAATGTTTAAGACTTTCATAACATAGGTAAGCTAAATTTGTAAGTAAAAAAAAAAAATTGAAATAAAACTGTACATAACAAAATGTTTTGCATATTACTTGATTCCCCTACCTCAGAAAAACCTAGAGGAGTAATAAAGAAAAAAACCAAAGAAATATAATGTTGAATAAATTTATTCGTAATTAAGATATAACATCAAGAAAGAGCTTAGTTTATCCATCGCCTTAGTAGTGAGGATTCCAGGTGAAGTTATGCCTTTGATCTTACTTTTCATCTCCTAACATCAGGTGAGATGAAGACAAAGCGCTTTCCTGAAGAATCAATAAAATACAATCGCATAGTTGTTAAGGTGATTAAGACCGAGGTGTCATTTATTAGTAAATCAACTGAACAAAAGTACAGTGGCAACGGTACGTCATTAGATAATGATGTGCATCGGGAATGGTGATTAAGACCGAGGAGTCATTAACGATTCATTAGTAAATGAACTGAGAGCTGCCGTTTGAAAATTGTATCTCGGAAACGGTTAAAGATATCGCTCTGGGACCCAGCGCAATCGATTCAAATGGGGGGGTTTTCCTTTTTTTTTTTTTTTTTTTTTTTTTTTTTTTTTTTTTTTTTTTTTTAGTTTTGGAAACGATTTGAACTAGCCCAGCGGTGGCCAGACCAGACCAGTTTTGAGTGTGCCAGAACTCTCAAAACCCTACTACTGTTATGGCCCAATATCCCCACGTGCTATTGTCCACGTGGGAGGCCTGTGCCCAGCAGTGGTACGTTAATAGGTTGATGATGATGATGACATTGTGCATTTGTTTTCGGTTGCTAGTCAAATTGAGTATAAACCATTGAGTCTAGATTCATCATAATCATATTAGTCTGCAACCACGCATTGCTGGGTGTATGGCCTCCTTTAATATGTGCCGGTTCCCAAGATAGATTGATTTAGAACCTGCACTAGAATCCCATTGGGTCCCGCCGCGCGGTAGCAGTAATAAACATCCAGCTTTGCATCCAGCAAAGATTAGTTCAATGAACCCAAACCTAGTTCACCTACAATCCAATTGATTAAAACAATCGTTACAACATCGAAAGATTGTCACCAACAATCCCAACCCCCCAGTTGCAGTAATAAACACATATTGCACTCAGCGAAGCCTATAGTAAGCTAGTTCAATAAACCCCAGCCTAAGCTTTGCAGAGTACAAAAATGGGACGTCCCACGTATCAGCATGCGGCTCGCGGCAGTCTCTTGGACGGCCGCCAGTGGCGTGTTGAATATGGTAATCGGCTCGTGTGGAAGCCGGGAAAGAGACAACCGGAGAAAATAAGTATTTCCTGTCACGCCGCTAATAAGTGGAGTCGATAATATTCACTCGGCTACTCACTGGTGCTCGCACTTTACGTGTAAAGTGACATTTGTAACGTTTAGCGGGAGAAATAAATTGCCCTTGGCGAGTTTCTTCTCAGTACAAGGTCTCCACTGACGGGTTTACGAAGAAATAAATGGCAGGCTGTTATTATCTACCTATCCTTTTTTCATGAAACATTTTTTGAAACATAACTAACTATAAACGCGTTTAATTTTGTAAGTAACACATATCTATTTACTGCTTGACGTTTCGGCCGCAATGCTGCGGCCGTGGTCACAAGCGTACTTAAGTTTTAATATATAACTACCAAACATCATGTAACATAAATGTTGCTCGAAGTTACATCAAACGACGAAAGCCCTTCTTCTTTTTCAGGCATTAGGAACTTTGATTAGGCACGTTTTTAGCCTTATTGAATGATTATGACACGTTATGAAAAGTCTGGCAATTTAGGTCAACAACTTGCTTAAGGCGATCGCTCCAGGTTATCTTGAAATTGTCAAGACATAATACGTTGCTTAGACGGAATTATAATTGTCTGATTTTTGTACAACCAATGAGCATGACGTTTGAATAATGTTATGGAAGTAAGTGAAGCAAAAGAAGTGTGTCTGGAATCGTAACAAATGGCTTTTGATTTGCTGTGGTTTCTACCTACCACTCTGGGAATTGTGATGTAAGTATGATTTCTATTCGTTATTTTATTTGTATCCAATTTATTAGGCTAGGATTAATTTTACATACACACATGAATGTAATCACGACTATTATCCCCGAAGGGTTAGGCAGAGACTAGGCAATGAGGACCGCAAAAGCAGTCCTCTGCCATAGTCCACTTTTCACCAAATAGCGACTGCACATGTGCTTAAGGTGACAGGTGGTGAGACCATCGCCGCTCTATGCTGGTGGATGTATGTGCAGTCTTTAGTCCGTTAGTCGTCTTTTACGACACCCAAGGGAAGAGAGGGGGTGGTAGTGGTAGTATTCTTTCACTGCTATGCGACACGGTTAATTATTTTTACACCATGTATTAATTCTTTAAAATAATATAATGGTATAATAGGTTCAACGAATGTAAAAATAAAATGTTGACGTATATTGTTAAATATTAGCATGAGCATATTTTAAATAGTAACGTTATTTCAAATGTTTCGAAACCGAAACCTAGAATTAGAATTTAAAAGTGGATCACCGATTAAATGGATATGTCAATCTCAATTAGTGTTTGGCGAAATTAATAAAATTTCCAGTTATTAGTGATAGATTTGATATAAAGAACTATTTTAAACGAAGCTTCGTTTTTGAAAATAGTGCTTTACCGCCTTTTTAAATATTGGTCGGTATTATTTTAGCAAAAAGTAAGAAACTGTAAAGGTTGTAATATTATCTTTTACAACATAAAGTGTCACGAAACGTTGTTGCGAGGTTGTATACGACAAAGTTGGGAGCAATGTAAGTTTCGAGTTGTGAGCGATTTGTGTTATCCTGATATGTGACAGTATCATATTTTAAGGAACAATACAAAACGAATGTTTTTTTTCAAGAAGTTTAATTTAAACGTGTCTGTTGAGATATTTTCGTGAAACGAAAACCATAATAATAATGACGAAATGAAGGATGTAGTTTTACATAAAATTTGTTATTTTATTGACGAAGGAAGTGGTTGTACATTATTTGTGTTAGTTTCTTTTCTTTATTATTCACACTTGTATACTACAATTATTACAAGCGCTTAGCTTTCACTTTGCCCGATAGTAAGTTACGGTTAGGCCGCACTAACACTAGGGGTTCTTGAAAAAGTTTAAAAATAGTTATCAATGCTTTATAGCTACCGATTGCGTTGCAAAGTCCAGGAACGGTACTTACGTTTTGTCGTTGGTCCGTATATTATACATGATTACTACCTAAGTGGCAAAGAGAAAGAACTGTTGAATTCAACTAACTTTGTTTTTATTATGATAGACTTACATAAAATAGTGGCTAATACAACTAATTTAAACATTAGCTTTTAATATCGAAATGATGGCCTGCTAAGAAATTTCCTGAAAACACCGTCCGATGTTTTCCAACATAAAACTTAATCACGATCCTTCTATTTTTATACGAAACGTCTTTATAAAGATAGCATCTTAAAGGAAAGTAAAATTCAAAGTCTAAGATCGGCAAAACACTCGCTTTGTGGTCAATACTTACGCCACCTTAATGTGTCTCTTTGAGTGAAAATTTTGCGGAAAATGATAAATAGGGCTTTAGACGGGCTCCGAATTTTGATGGGGTCCCTTTTGTATCGTATCTTGTTTCAAAGTGGGCTTATCCGTTAGCTGAATAATAGTGTGGGCATTTTCGTTGTGATAGATAAGGCCTGAGACGGGTCTTGAAACTGATATGATAAGTAATAGCTTAGACGTGGATTAAAAGCTTTTGAAGATGACAGAAATTTGACTAATTTTGTTTGTAGCTTACGATACATAATATACATTTCAGAAGTACCTTAATGTTCATACATGTTAACGCGTAGCGGTGAAAGAATACTACCACCCCGACTCTTCTCTTGGGTGTCGTAAAAGGCGACTAACGGACTAAAGATTGCACATACATCCAGCAGCATAGAGCGGCGATGGGCTCACCACCTGTCACGCTAAGTTCATGTGCAGTCGCTATAATATGATGGAAGTGGACTATGGTAGAGGACTGCTTTTGCTGTCCTAATTGCCCAGTCTCTGACTTACCCTTCAGGGATAATAGTCGTGATAATGTATATGTAGGTATATATATACGTATGATTTAACACGTAAAGTAGGTAGGCCTTGTCTCAGGTAGGTTTCGAATATAGCCTTTCGCAATCTCAGTGATTGTCCTTCTCTTTATCTCAGTCTCCATGACTACAATAATGGTACTTAAGCATTGTTGTGTTCCGAGTTCCGACAGTTGGAGATAAGATAGCTCAGGCATAAAGTTCAATTTAATTATTGTTAGCCAATCAAATTAGCATCCAATTAAAACATTTATGTTTCACCAGTTTTTCTTCTAAAAAACAGAGACTGACAGGAGACAGAGACAGAACAACGGGTTAAAGTTACTCGCGTCCGTAGGTTTACCCTTGAGACCCTACACGTGACCCTTGGGTGGTGCTAAATGAGTGACACTGACTGAGTGGTAGAGACACGCTGCGTTGCAGCACGCATTGGGCCAGCTCGCCCGGCGTAATACCACCCTCTCAAGAATATCCGGCGTGAAATAACGGCACTTGGTGTTGTTGTGTTTCGTCCGGCCAGTGAGGGTTCCGAAGGCCCATCCCCCCCCCCCCTCCTCAGAATTCCTATTCCTTCCTAAAACCTATTCCTTCATTAAAGGCCGGCAACGTGCCTGCGATTCCTCTGGTTTTGCGGGTGTCCATGGGCGGCGGTGATTAGTCTCTCCATCAGGTGAGCCGCCTGCTCGTTTGCCTCCTTCTACTAAAAAAAAAGACTAACGCCCGAAATTAATAACGTATCTATAGATTGTTATGCCTTCTAAATTCAAATTTATAACTTAACCTTAATGTGTCTCATTAAGCGAAAATTTTGTAAATTTTTTTGTCAATTTTCACTAAAGTATTATGTAAATTCACTGTTGATTCACCTAAGAAAATAAAATAAAAAATAAAATAAAAATAAAAATAAAATAAAATAAATTTTCTCGCTCTAGTATCCTAAACGTTCTATGGATACGTTACTCATTTCGGGCATTAGACAACATTTCTTTTACAACATTATCATAATTGTTTTTAAATGTATTATCGTTCATTTATTTTTATTGTGTGTTGTTGACCTCCTTTCTCATCTACGTAGCATCATGGTAAAAGTGGGCGAACAATTAAAAAATAATTGGGTGCAAAATTAAACACGAAAGCCGTAAGAAAATCGTTTAAAATCTAAAGTTAAGTAATAATGACGATTGAAAGAATTATTACTTTCAAATATGATTGGTTACATAGGTTTTATATTATACTATCACGGATGTAATACGTGGACCTACATACATATTCATACTAATGTCGAATTGTCATTATATATCGATATTGTCAATTTATAATTTGGAAAGTGTGTGCAACCTGTACGATTTTTGGTTTATTGACAATCTACCCTTATGATAATCTGTCTTTTTGAGAATCTGTCCTTATGAGAATGACCCATTTAGAAGAGCTTTAGCTAATTAGTCGCTCGGATTGCAAGAGGTAGAAAGTTTAAGGTGTTCAAGTCTCTAAACAAGTCGTCTTATTAGTTTTTACATAAGTATGAAACAGCTGATTTTTTATTTCACAATTTCAGAGTTGCTTCCACAGAAATATATCAAGATATATTTCTGTGGTTGCTCCCATGTAAATAATTCTTTGCATTCGTAATGTTTGATTATTTGAATTAATAACGTTTAATTAAACTCGAAGATTTTGCATTCACAATGCTAGATAGAATTTTTACTAGAAAATAATCAAGCAGTCTCAGAAAGCTCGAATGGGACTCGAACCCATGACCTTTGGATTGCCGGTCCAATGCATGCAATGCAGAGCATTGGACCGGCATGGGTTCGAATCCTATTCGGCTTCCTGAGACTGAAAGATAATACTGTCTGGGAATGGTACATGGTCACATGGTCCACATGAGGTAAACATTTTTTTCCAACGTGTTGTTACCTCCGTAGTTCTTTGCACTTAGTAGGATGGCTCAGTTGCAGGATAATATTATAACTAATACGTTATATTATGTTAAGTTATTGATTATCTGGAAGAAACCGCTTTAAAGCGGTAAGACCAACGCAACGAATATCTCAATGTCTCAGAGAGTCAAGTGGAATTCAAGTGAATTTATTGTTAAACTTAATATTTCATCTTAAGTCCAACGATGAGAACTAGTCCAATGCGATTTGCACAGGGGAACCCGACTGGAATAGTGGCGAAAGGGTATTATAATTGGAACCTTCCTGGCACCAGCCAAGGAACACCATCTCCAGCACCAGCAAGAAGTGGATTCCCCTGTGATGATTGAAGCTTTGAGTGTGTTATATGAAAAATGATTGCTTTATTTTATAAAAAGATGTATGTCAGGCATTTGTGTTAGAAGTTAAAAGTATTTAATATAATTATGTGTACAATAAATAATCATGAATGAGAAAACAGTTTGGCAGAGGACTGCTTTTGTGGTCCTCATTGCCTAGTCTCTGACTAACTCTTCGGGGATAATAGCCGTACTTATAATGTATGTATGAACCTATGTAACAATATCCGTAATTCAATAAATTTACACAATTATCCTAACTTTTTGATTTCGGTTTCTCTAATATATAACCCGTAATAACTAAGTAACGGACGATTTCTAAATAACATAGCCATAATTTTCAGTGTCTGAAATCACCTACTATAAATTAAATAAATTCCACAACAACCGTAGCGACAGCTCTGTCAGGCGAATGACATTGGATGTAATCACTACGTAGACATTACGATGGCTAGAATATGAAACGATACGATCCGTCATAAGCGAGTTCGTGCTTCCGATTTTCACGAATTTTCTTTTTTATTTTTTATTTTTATTTTTTTTTATTTTATTCTGGCACAAACAGTCATTTACAGAGAAATATTATAAAAGAACATAATACAAAAAAGACAACGAGTTCCCAAAAATATATACCAATTATAATATAAAATAATCAAGCCTGATGTGGCATGGTTGCAAGTTATTCACATCTTTGATGTTTTTTTTTGTTTTTCATACATTAGCTCTCGTTAACTATACTACTACCATCACGATTACGATCGTGCTATTGAATTTTAGTTCTCTAAACGACCATAGCGGCGCTGCTTTGGTTTTCATACAAAATTATTCGATTACGATTACCTTAACTAGTACCATATGGTTCGTGCTTGGGGTACAGGTGACCCGACTGCTCGTTTGTCTCCTTTTATAAAAAAAAGTCTTAAACTGACCATATCATATTATATCACTTAGGTTTATACATGTTATATTATATTATTATATAGTATATGTATTGTTATTTATATTTTATGTAAAATTTATGTATGTAAATTTATGGTTTATAAATTAATTGTTTTTTTTTATTTAATCTAGTACTTATAATAGCCTCTAGATATAGGATAAAATGTTTTCTAGATTATTTTTTTAGTAAAGATTTTATCATTTTTTTTATTCTTTTATTTTTTTAGGGATTTTACACTATGTTATCTATACTTACCTATAGCATTGTGAATGCAAAATTTCAATAATAAAAGATATAGTCTCTAGATGTCACCGCCTATAAACATTTCTGTACATCTTCACTGGTTGACAGGCAGAGAATGCCTTATGGCATTAAGTCCGCCATTTGCTGTACTGTAGGCAATAAAGTCTAAATAAATAAAAATAAATAGTTAGTAAATCGGCAGTGTACGCCTGCTTTATAAAAATGCTTTTAATACAGCAAATAAGTATTTCATTTTATTCATAAAAAGCATACGCTGCCACATTCGCATCAAAAGCCAACCGTCGCCGTCGTAAGTTTGAAAACCGTACAAGTGCGCGTCGGTCTCGCTAACCGAGGGTTCCGTACGAATTTGTAGGTGCATAAATACATCATAAAAGTAATTAAAAATCTCTTTAAGTTTGTGCCAATGAAGCCCTTACTTAAGTTACCCCACATGACACGGTAAACTTAATTCAAAATTTGGACCGCCTTTCCTGGCATAAAGACCCTGTTTTTTAATGATTTAATTACAAATGTAAAGTTTTCAGATTTTTCTCTATATTTGTTAAATAAGACAGTAATACTTGCCAAATTTCATAGTTCTAGGTCAACGGAAAATACCCTATAAATGTTGATACCCTTGAGAGAGTCGAAATATACGTTTATTGCGGCATAAATGGCCGTATCTTTTTTTACGGTAACTTAGGAGTTTGATATTTTCACAGCTTTAAGAGACTGTAGACCTGAGTATATCGTTTTAATTTCAACTCGATACCTCTACGCGTTCCCGAGATAAAAGGTTTGACAGACAGACGAACGGACGACAAAGTGATCCTATGAGGGTTCCGTTTTTTCCTTTTGTGGTACGGAACCCTAAAAACGATCATTGTGCCAAAGAGTAATCTCGTCGTTATCTACAGAGATCCTGGTTCTCTGCACAACATCAACTTTCAAGTGACGCGGCAGAAAATGGAACTAACGCTTCCGCATTCAAAGATCAACCTAGACAAGCGAAAATCTACCTTAAGTCGGGGGACAGCACGACAGAGGCGCCCTCCACCACATCAAAAGTTAAATTTGTCGGCCTGTAAATAGAGAGGGCATTATCAGGCGTCCCTTCGGACCTCAGAAGGGCTCTATGGGAGTATTCCCTGCCCTGTCCATTATGGAAATTGTGCCGGTAATATTTTTAAAGGTGGGGAGAAATTTGATGTTTTTATCATAAGTAGCTGGCGAGCTTGTGGGTACTGTTACAATGGGAAGGGGCGGTGTTCATTTCCACTAAGACCTTTAAGGCTTTACCTACTTTCATTCACGTTAGCTTTAATAATCTTATTTCACTTGATTATCACTTTTGTGTTTTTATTTCTCTCTCTCTCTTTCACGTCGAAACAAAGCAACGGATCGACGTAATTCTTTGCACATAGGGCCGGAGAGTGACATAGGCTACCCTTTGCTTCTTTGCTTACTTAAGGGCCTTTCGGTAAAGGCCGTATTAAGTGTGTTATTAAACTAGTGAGTAAAACTATCGTTGAACCTTATTACCATCGCAGAGCCACAGTTTTCTATCATACAATCATAAAAGGGGTCCTTCAGACTGCGTCACTCCGGATTTCCACACTAATGTTAAGAGGCAAGAGGTAATGTGACTTTCCAAATCACTCCACTGTCGTTGTTTAGAAGGCATCCAGCTGTAAAGCAAATGTAAAGTACCAAACGAAGAGCGCGCTTCGGCTGGTTCTGATTCGGCGTCAAGACTTAACGCAGATGTTCTCCCGCGCGTGTTGGTTTACAGGCGCAGGGACGTCTGGCACTTCTTGCATAACCTAATGGTTTGTCTCGGCGTGCCAGTACCTACAAATAAAACTTAGTGATGTAAGGAGTGGGATTGTAAAGCAAATGAACTCAATTAGCAGCGCAGTGCCGCAGAGCACCGGAGGCGCGGCCCGCAACAGCGCCCGCCTTAATTACGAGCACGCACTCGATACCGCAAGGGTTCACAGTAAAGGCTGTTACACAAACTCGTCTGTTTAGAAGGTTAGACATTATAAGTGAATACAATGGTGAATGAATGATTTGCAACAATATTTGCGTTTCTGTTAAACTTTTTGACTTAAGTTGTTTAAGAATTTTTGTACGTCCTCCTATTTGTATTGGAAAGAGCTATTTATGTTTTGGGTGCCGATTATACTTCTTCTAAGAGCAGATTTTTCAATTGACAGATAAAAATTATTCGTTTGTTAAATTTGAAAAGTATTGTCAAATGACGTCTTTTCTTTTTTACAAGTGACGTTTTAGGTTGGTCGTTTCATAGTTTATCAGATGGATAAGTTATAACTGAGGATTGAAAAATTGGCCCTTAGTCGTTACACTCTTGGCTGAGTGGTAGTGGTCGTCACCTCAGCAGTAGTAACCCACCTTACAACACGTCACCATTCTTCTCTTATGTATTATATATTATACTCAGTGTGTTACAACATTTGGTAGTTTACTAAAGCGTTTCAATTGAGAAAAGAGAACAAGTCTAACAATGGCAGTAGGGACTTACTCACTGAAACAGATCTAATCGCGTTTATTTAATATATTATTTCAGCCTGACAATGACAAAGGGTTCAATTGTAGGGTCACATTGCGACTGAAGAGTTCGTCGTCTAACAATTAATTTTTAATTAACATCCTTCACATTATTTAATTCCGATGCATTTTGTTCTACGTTAATGATTTTCATAGTATTTTGGTCTGCCAGACATTTGAAAATTCTGCAGACATGAGAATTCATGACATGATTTCATGCTTCATGAATGACAGATACTCACGGACAAAAATGAATTGGTCTACCAGTATAAGTTTTCCCACCTTCCTATGGTATGGGGTCCTTCAAACGGTTCATGCAGACGCATCTTGTGGGCCAGTTTTATCGCTGCACTGGTTTTCTTCGCGCCTTGACTCCATCTCCACTTAACATCAGGTTAAGGTAGAGTCATTTGACGGGCTTATTATTACCTCCCTCAGTACTCTTCAATGCATTAGTAGGTTACTTGTGCCACCTAACACCATTTTTACATGCTTCTAACTATAGTGCAAACTGTGTTTTGAAATCTATGGAGGATGCTGTGCTTAGGTCCCTCTCGTAGTCTTCTATAAACATATCAGCAACTACTGGCTATAGAGAGAAGCCTTCAATTACCTCCTTTTCCAGCCTCGGCTAAGCGCCATCTCCTTATATCAGTGACAATGGGCTATCACAGAAGAGCATATTGCTAAAGCATCTTACTATTTGTAAATAGTGTTTAATAAAACTTCACAAAAAGTAGCTGACTGTTAGGCAGTGTTCTATTAATTCTGCGTATTCATTAGGCAGCTTCTGTTCTGAGAGTTTTCTTCGTTACATCAGTGCAGTCCTGCACCGGTGGACTAACTTTTAAGTGGTGAAAGTTTTTTTGCATCGTGCCAAGCCGGCCGGTTAGTTGGTGAGTCGATTTGGCTTGTAATGGCTCGTAGTCTCGAGTTTGTTTAAATTGTCGGATGTCCATACAAAAGAAGTTGTTTACCTTTTAGTTCAATTTAGGATAGGCTTGATTATAATTCACTTGAAAACGGACAATTTTATTCCTTTTTTGTAAACTGTTTTATAGTACCTAGTCATTGCCCACTCTTCCAAATAAGGTTACAATTCTATTGCATTATTGCAATTGCATTAACGCGATACTTTTAGTTCACAACAGAATATAAACCGCGTCCCAAAATTAAATTAAGGCAAACTGGATGAATATCAGGTTTATTTTCATGAGAGGTATGCGAAAAATTTGACGTTGGACGACTCTTTGCATTGCATTGTAACCATTTTTTGTCGTGAAAATTGATTGCAGCGCAAAAAAGCAAAATGCGCGCGTTGTGCAATTAACACAACAGCATTTTTGCATTCCACTGCTTGCATTGTGTACCGGCCCTTAAGCTTAGCTCGGCCTCTTTCATAAATCCGCTTTACTCTGGCTCCTTTATAATAATCGCCTCTTGACAGCCCAGCTTGGAGTGTCGTAGAGTAAAAATAGGTCAGTTCTTAACACCCACGCGTCATTGCGCCTTAACGTCTTACTGCAGGAAGTTGGGAACTTTAATTAATACACCCCTCGCATTTGCCTGTAGGCTGTGGACGCAATACTACCTCCACCTACCGTGTGGGTTCCGTCGTAGAGTTCCCGTACAGAAACTGTTTCGCTCTATTTTCTAGTCTTGTTTTGCTCTATTCTGGTTTGATTAGTATTTCCAGTTATGTCCAGTATTTTATGGGCATAGATTATACTGTCTGTATAGATTGACTTAATAATGTATGTAACTGTCTGTGCAATTTTAAGATTTTATAATCAAATCAAAAACAAATACATAAACGTCACATTAATAACTCCGAAACTAATAAAACTCTCTGAACATTCATAGAGAAGACTTGGACTGCCCTTGTGAAGACACACAGTTTACACATTTTGGTATCCCATTCAAACGTCAAAATTCAAAGATTCATTTTAATTGATATACGAGTATTGGTTTGTAAAATTTTGAATTAGGAAGGTGATGTCGGATATCTAAATGTGTCATCATCATCAGCCTGTAAACGTCCCACTACTGGGACACGTGCCTTGCACGTGGACAATAGCACGTGGGGATATTGGGCCATAACCCACTACGCGGGCCCAATGCGGGTTGGTGGGTTTTAACGACTGCCATCTTACGTGTAAAGATTCATAATTGAATTGGATATACTCAATCTTGATCGTACCTACATAACATGTGAAAAGTCTCATTTCACACATTTTCCTACTGCTCTCTACACAGAACCTGAGTCTTTATCATAATTGTGACCGCAGGACTACTAATTAGAAGTCTAGGGAATACCCACTGCATGAATTACTAGCCTCAGTTAGCCTTTAGTGGTTTATGGAAAAAGTTTCTTGCTGTAAGAATAAAAATGCAGTCTGTAATCAAAGAACTAACTTTCCTACCGCAGCATTTTATTAAAGCTCGTGGGTACTTTTTTAACACAATGTTAAATTTACTATAAAAATTATAAAATAAGAGGTGGAGGAGCTAAATGGCGCAGCAGCGACTTTTGATCTTGCCCGCTAAGCAACTTTCGCGATGCCGGGTCGCCTGGTGGGTGACCAATTAAAAACATCTCGAGCTCCTCCGTGCTTTGGAAGGCACGTTAAGCCGTTGGTCCCGGTTGTTGTCGTAAGATGGCAGTCGTTAAAACCCACCAGCCCATGGCCCAGTATCCCCACTTGCTATTGTCAACGTAAGAGGCCTGTGCCCAGCAGTGGGACGTTTATAGGCTGCTGATGATGATGATGATGATTACCATGTATATTAATATTCCTATTTTCCCTACGTGAGTAGATGGGCCATAACCCACCACGCTGGCCCAATACGAGTTGGTGGGTTAATTTGAAACGACGAAGATAATGACCAGCTCATTAAAATACTAAATACCCACCCCTTTCTTCCATTGGGTGTCATAAAAGGCGACTAACGGAATTAAGAGTGCACTGGACATACATCTAACAGTGGCGAAGGGCTCATCACCTGCACGCACTTATGCAGTTGTAAAAACGTGGACTATGGCAGTGGACTGCCTCTGAAGTCCTCATTGCCCAGTCTCCGATTAACCTTTTAGGGATTAGGGACATTCGCAACAAGACTGGACTGCACTGGACCCGCGTCCACCTCGTCAAAGACACAAAAATTAATTATAATAACTTTAATAATTAATATGCACTAACATAGGTTTTTTAGGTTAAATAATCCCAGGTCCCAGGACCCAGGTCTGAAATAAATGATTTTTATTTTATTTTATTTATATATTATCCTTAAAGTTTAAGACTATCCCTTAAATGTTTATATGTTAATCTATACAAGTATGTATGTAAGTTAAATTTGGAGTTTCCATATTATAAATGTTGACCTTTCTTGTTTCACAGATTACTCTTATGCCTGAATATGTAAGTATCACGCTGAAATTACTTACATAACTTTTATCTAAATTTAAGTTACCGTAATTACGCATTATAATTAAATAACTCCTACTAAATTGGAATCACTTAATGGATTCGCTGAATAAGAATAGATACGATTATAAATAATTTACCTAGAGAATTAAGTTAATACGTAAAATTACAGACTATTTAATGTTTAATTTAAACTCATAACCCTTTATAAATGGTAATTAATAATTGGTAGTTATAGAAACAGTAAGTATTCTCAGAATATAATATTTATGTAAGTACGTATAGTTTTATTTGGCGATGTGCTCACCACCTATCCCGCTGAGCACATGTGCAGGGTTAAATTGGTGTGCCGTGGACTATGGCTATGGCAGTGGACTGCTTCTGCCCTCATCGCCTAGTCCCCGACTAACCCTTTGGATATAATAGTTGTGAACCTATACAGGGTTATTGGAAATACATAGCGATCCCTTTATGGGGTTGTAGTAGAGATCATTAGCTATCAATTTGCCCTAGAGTAGATGGGGCAAAAATGTACCAAATTAGAAAAAAATAATTCTCTTTTTTAAATTCCTGATCTTTTTTTAAAGTATTAGAGTAACATAAGCATAATCTACTAATATTAAAAACGCGAAAGTTTGTAAGTATGGATGGATGTTTGTTACTCTTTCTCGTAAAAACTATTGAATGGATTTGCATGAAATTCAGCATACAGATAGTTTATAACCTGGATTAAGACATAGGATACTTTTAATTTCGATATTCCCACGGGTACGGAAACCACGCGGGTGAAATCGCGAGCGGCCGCTAGTAATTACTAATTTTACCTAAATTACGTTCAAATCAACACGCAACAACATCGCAATGACAACTTTCGTTTCTAACTCAAAAACCTTTTTTATACAATTTGAACTCTATCTTGTAGCAGTAAAACAACAATTACTAAGTCAAAGATTTTGATAGTGATTCGAAAATAGTTGATGGGCGCAGAATGGATTCGATACGTTGTTTTGATGGTTCATTTTTGATATTGGTCATGGTTAATGTGTTTAAGGTAGGCCCAACTTGAGTGGTAACTCATAACAAACATCTTTACATTCGATATTATGACGTTTGTGGTAAAAAATGATGCTGCTCCTGTGAGTAAATTAGTATTTGGTAATCAAAAGTTTACTATCGAGTTTGATAAAGAAAAAATGTAAAATCATGTTTCAGATTTCGGGTTTTCTTGCAAGTCATAATTATAAAAGATGAGACGGGAGAGAACCGTGATGCAACTACCTCCATTTTCTTTAAGAATTTAATTTCTATCATAATATTCATTCACACTTTCAATAAATATATGGAAAACAGTAAAATTAGAACTAACTAATACAGTGTAGGTATGTAAATCAAAGAAAACAAAACAAATATTGCTATATTGAAAGAGATACCTTTAAAATTTAGTTTAGTTTAGTTAGATTAAAACAAAAAGGGAAGGGAAGATACGGCATTAGCGTCTCATGAGTAAGCCGCTAAAATTAGGCCTAAAGGCACAATTTCACTTCAGTCGCAATTTGCTGAGCGTACAGGCTACATCGTACTATTGCGGACATTCTGCTGTGATAAAAAGAGAAAGACGCTACTCCGCAGTGGCGTCGGAATCGGTCGTACATACTCGTCTGTTGTGAAGCGACCGAGACGTCAACGCGCTACTCGCTGACTCCCTCGCGCTGACGTTGAAACTTACTACTCTGTCTCGCTCGCTCGATTTACACTTTTATAGGTGTGCGTGTGTGAGTGTTTGCATATGTAGTTCAGTACCTTTGGGCGGAGGTTGCCAAATTCGGATTAGGTTCATTACTAATTTTTCCAGTTTCCTGTTTAGTCAGCTTCTGGGCAAATCAGGTTTTAATTGGTTGGATTCGGAGTTGGTCAATCTCTGGATATGCCTCATACTATATGCACCAATTTCTCACTTAGTCTTTTTCTGAGGAGGTCTGATTTTCAGTAGGTTAGGGAGTTTATTCGTAGTAGGTCAGATTTGTACGAGGACAGATTCAAATGACAAACTTTTCTTTTTAAACCTAATTCTAACCACGTAGGTTTCTTTATATGACTGAGTCTAATTAGTTAGAATTATTTATAGGTAAGCGTATTAGTTAGTTATTTTCTACATTAGGTATTTTCTTCGAAGCACAAGTACAGTTGGTCAGATAGTAAGATAGCACTTACTATTAACAATAACTACAAATACTATTAATAATGATTTAATCGTTCTGGTCACTTGTAAACAAATCAATAATAAAACAATATTCTCTGCCTCTGTCAATGTCGAAGTAGGTAACCAATGTTCTTGCTGAAATTACCTGAAATTACAATGGAAAAGGAAATAAAAATTATAGAAACAGCAAATAATAAACCATGCATTTTTCACGGAGACTACAAATACTGTTTTCAAAAACAAAATAAAAAAGGAACTCTGAACTTTGGATGCAGCGACCGGAATAGTAAGTGCACATCATCTATTACAACAAATTCTAAATTTGTCAAATGTAATACGTGAAAGTGAGCATACTTGTCTGCGGGATCCCGACAAAAATAAAGTGGAATTGGTCATGTATTCCTGCAAACAAACGGTTGCAGAATCATTCGAACCCATCCAACCGTTGTTTAAAGATTCACTGCAAGAACTCAAAGGTATGCACCACACGATTCTACTGCCCACCTTTTCTTCAAAGAAAGATTCTCTTTACGCATATAGAAAACGCGTTTTAGGCACAGACACACTGCAATTTGGACATTCAAAGGATGTCACGATCCCAAAATTAATACGTGATAATTTTTTAGCGTGTGAAAGTGGTGAGGAAGACCGATTACTAGTTTTTTGCTCTAATCTTGCAAAAATAATATTAAAGAAAAAACACATATATTTCTCGCAGATGGCACCTTTAAGGTAGTGTCAAAACCGTTCTTTCAGTTATACACTATACATGCGGTGTTGAATAATGAGTCGGAAAGCAGTCGTACTATAATACCAATTATATATGCACTTTTACCCAACAAGCTGGAATGCACTTACATACGACTTTTTGAATTATTGAAAACCGAATTAGGTGTGAATATGACAAGGTTCAAAGCCGATTTCGAACTTGCTGCAATGAATGCTGTGTCATACGTTTTTCCCACGGCAAAAATATCAGGATGCTTCTTACATTTCATGAAAGCCATTTGGAAGAAATCAAAGGAAATTAATATTGATAAAGAAAAGGATGGGAAAAAGTTTGTAAAATTACTAACATACCTGCCTTTACAGCCAAACGAATACATACCGGAAGGGTTGATGGGAATGCATGCAATGCATGAAGGGATGCTTATTAGATAAATTTTCGCATATAAATAACATTGAAAAATGGAAAAAAATACTTCGAAAGATATTGGATGGGTGTGATAACTCCAAATATTTTTGAATGCTCCAAAGAGACATATCGCACCACCAACCACTTGGAAGGGTGGCATAATAGACTCAATAAAAAACTATCGAAAAAACCAAACATTCATCATTTTAATGACTTTAAAAAAAGAGGCGAAACATTGCAATAAAACAAGCACAAGCTCACAAGGAAAGGAAAAAATCTAGAAAAGTCGACCTAAAATTCGATCGTCATATTAAAAAACTAGTTGCCGATGTAAAATCAAAAAGTATTGGGTTGTACGATTTTCTAAAGAAAGCTTCATATATGAGCTTTGAAAGAAATGTAAAGAGGGATCTTGATGATATTGTGACCGATTCCGATTCCATTTCGGATTCAGAATCCGAATGTTCCGATTCTAGCAGCACTAGTGGATCAGAAATGAATATGCAAAACGACACTACAATGTAATGGAACAACACTGATATGTTTATAGTATAATAAGATGTTTATAGTATATAAGTGATACAAATAAATTATTTTGTTTTATGACGTATTTTTTATAAAATCAATCATTAATAATTTTTGCAGAATTAATAATAGAGACCTAATATTTTTATTTCGTTTGTTGTTAAAATAGGCCATACAAATAATTGTGGTTGACTGTGTAAATGCTAAAGGTGCTATGAAATCGACTTACATTGGAATGCCACTTACTGAGAGTCTAACTTAATCAGAATCGAACGAAATTTGAAATAGGCTAATAATGAATAAAGCTTGTGTAGAATCTGACCTTATCAGAAAAAGGTCCATTATTAAAATTAACCTAGTTATAATTTGTTTATGTCAAAATTGAACTTATTTAGGATCTGAATTTCTCGGAATTTGATATTTAGAGGATTAAACCTACTCAGTATTGAACTTATAACGAATACGACCTCGTGTGACTAAGGCGACTTCAGAAGCTGACTTAATAAGCAAATGGAAAAGTCAGTAGTGAACCTAATCCGAATTTGGCAACCTCCGCCCAAAGGGTTTAGCCAGGACTATATTCGTGGTAGATAAATTAATTTCAAGATTTAAAAAGTACGTGTTTCAACCTTAGATTAAAACAAAAAGGGAAGATACGGCATGCTCCTACTTGTAGTCAATCAAAATATTATTTTTATTGACTACAAGTAGGAGGAGAGGAGAAACACGTACTTTTCTTTTCACGTACAATCTTGAAATTAATTTATCTATCACGAATTCTTTATCAATTTGAATATAAATTTTCATTTTTTTAGGGGTCCTTCAAAAGAGGCGTGAAAACCTTTTCGGCAAAAGAAGTTTTGTGTTAAGGAAAGTTTTTTTAATTGTTTCGTCTTACTTCCGTATTCAGTTTAATATTATTCCATTCTAAATAAGTTTCGGTATCCAATTGCTAGGAGACTTTCTGTAAACTTATGTTTACAGAAGGTGTAATTGAATGATAATGTGTTACGTGGTTGCATTAAACAGAGACCATACTTGCGTATAAACGACATTCTCACGGACAATTTGAGAGTAGTTCCAGGGTTCTGCAAAGGCGTATTCTAATGCCATTACTTTCCTTTTTACCACCGAGTACTTGTGCATCTTGTCCTGAAGATACGGAGTGCTTTATTAGATATTGAAAAAGTAAGTAAAATCTTTTTTCATTCGAGTCGCAAAAAAATTAAATGCGCTACCTTCCTAAGTGTTCCCCGATCACAACAACCTTGATGCCTTCGAGGCAAGACTGAATAGGTATTTCCTGAGTAATTATGTAAGTAAGTAAGTATTGTAAGTATTAGGTACGTAGTACAAGGCTCCCGCCCCATAGTTGGACTTACGAACCGATGGCATAGCGACATTCATAAGTGCTCAACTATTGTAGCCCTTAATGAATAAATGAATTTGAATTTTGAATTTCAACATTTGGCAAGCGTGGTAATTAAGCCTACTCCCATTCATTGTAGCAATGACTTGCTACAATGAATACTACTACTACTACTACTAGTTGCTATACTGATCATGATAGCGAACATATAAAACTGTTCATAATTAAATTATAAATGCTTTTTAAATTTTTAAATGTTTTACCTACCATTTGATTGCCCAAACTGTTATATAGAAAGGCATTGAAGAGTTCCTGGCTCACGTATACGAGAAATCAAGGGTGAGACTTGTGATCCTAGACCTAGAGAATAAGGAGAATATCATTTTTTTATCCACTGCGGATAAGCGTTTAGCCTTTATCTCACCTGATGGTAAGTGACGATAAGGCCAAAGATAGAAGCGCGCTTTATCCGGAATCGTCACCCACTTTGTAACTGACTATCCTATTTCTAAACTGTCGGAACACAACAATGCTATTAACATTGTTTAGATAAGATAGTGGTATCAAGCCAGACGGACTTAACAAGGTCCACCCCCAACCAAACCTAGTATACAAAGATGTACCCTCCGCTGGGAGTCGAACCCGAGACATCTGGGTCTAAGACCGGTGGTTAGCAACTGGACCACAGAGGCAGTTAAATTTTAAATTATACATTACTTGGTCTTGAACTTAAGCTTTAGCCCACCACAAATCACCAAAACGCTAGACAAACACAGATTTACGATGACCTCTTAGGGTGGAGTCGACCAAACTGGAATAAGGTCTTATACCTAGATTAAGCGCCGAATTTGTATAGACTAATCTCGGAGTAAGTCTTATTCCAGTTTGGTCGAATCCACCCATAGTCCACCATTTAGAAAATCTAGATCTTTGAACGTGCTATTAATCGCCAAAGGCGTGTGTAAGAAACAAAGTCAAACAACATACAAAACACCTCTGTACGCCATCATGCAAATGTTTGAAATTAATAAAACCTACTGCATTTACCTGTATATTTCCCAAAGGGTTGCCCTGTATCACGATCAAAATAATCCACATAGTTCACATTAGCATATAAATTGGACACGATTAAACATAACTGCTACATTTTATTCGTAAAATAGGATTTCCTGTACCATCCGCGTGTGCGGATTATGCAAATGAAGGTCCATCCTTACTAATAAAAGTGTATATCTTCATTATGCATTGGAGACAGGAGTCGAGTGGCGCGTGTTTGATTCTTGACAAGTTTCAAGTCTTTTATTTAGACACATTTCGATTGAAACAAAACACTGTTAACAAAACTGCTCGCGTTTAATTTCAGAAAGATCAGAATTAAATAATAAATAATGTATAAAAATTAAGCTTGAGAATATGATCTCTGTATATTATTGTTCATATCATAATTATAAAAGCTCCAAAGGAGTAAGGCTTTTAGTTTTAAATTTTGCCAGTTATTTAACTTTCGTTATGCCTGCCGCTCCAATACTAGATGAGACTCAATATCTCTAGCTCCTCGGTGTTTCGGAAGAAACATTGTTTTTGTCAGGTGGCAATGTTTAAACACACATTAAAACAGCTTGGTGGATTATGGCGCAATCTCCCTTTATGATGACCATGGGGGAGGCTTCACCCACCAGTGTGATGTTTATTGGATGATGAGGAGGACGTACTTTCGTATATAACACAAAACTACCTCAAACCTTAGCTAAGCTACCCATTCAAAGCTTCAAAGGACAATGCCCATTTTGGACCTGTCTTACTTTGAGAATGTATAAATATAAATCGTATTGGCAAAATAGCTCAAAATTCCCTAAATCTAACCATGTTATCATACTTTCCCTTCAAAGGCAGGAAAAAAACGAAACTAAGTTTTATTTTCCTATTGCAGTAACCAATTAAAGTTTTTTAACGCACTCTGCCACTCAAAGCGTTTCGTTCGGCCTTTTAGCTGTTACATTAAATATATAATTAATTTCATGTAAAACTATAAGTATTATATTTCTTTTTTTTAAGAATTATTATTGTTATTACTAAAATATTATTAGTAAATAAGCTTGTATGTAGTATTAGTTTTATCAATTACTAACGACCGTCCGCTATTCTATTCTATTCCACTTTCAGAAATTCCTGTCTTATCACTTTGTTATAATGAAACTACGACCTGACAATTATGTGTAAGTTTAATAGAGTTTTCGTTTATAATATATGCTTACTTACTTACTTTATAATATATACTTGCTTTATTTTTAATTTATCAAAACCCATCTGAAATTTAATTAATTACAAACATTTGTTAGCGATTCCAATATCGCGTTCCAATCGATTGCCAATCACTTCAAAGGATGCCGATTTCATAACAATTCGGTTTGCTTTGTGGTTATTTTATTGTTTCCCAAGTTTACGCGAACACTACTTACAAATCAAAATAAACACATAAA
Organism: Scoparia ambigualis; assembly: GCA_963921215.1. NCBI lineage: Eukaryota > Metazoa > Arthropoda > Insecta > Lepidoptera > Crambidae > Scoparia > Scoparia ambigualis. The sequence continues at coordinate 2,955,402 of OY992520.1, read as the reverse complement.
TTAAATCGATCTGCTTGCGTTTATTAATACGAGTATAAAACCCTTTTTAGGGACAAATTTGTCCGTCGCGTCGTTTGTCAAAAAAAAACAATTAAAAAATGTGCAGTCACGAGCAAAAATATGTAAACAATTCTAACTCTTAATACAATGGAATAAGAGTCAAAGTTTATACATATTGGTGCACGTGACTATACCCGAATATACAGAATACCAAATTGACACAATTATAGCGCAAGTTCTCAATGCAGTAGGTAGTCGATTAGTGTTTGTTTAACCTCTTGTTCACAATACAAAAAAAAATTGTACAAGTAATTCCAAAATTATTTTGGGTATTATTAATGTATTTAAAAAAAAATATTAAGTACAATTAATTACCAAAATTATATTGGTACTGTTTTTGTATTGTAAACGAGAGGAACAAACACTAATCGACTACTGCTAGTCATCATCAGCCTATAAACGTCCCGCTGCTGGATACAGGCCTCCCACATGAACAACAACACATGAGGAAAAATATATAAATAAATAAACTTTCCTACACTCACACCAATTATCTAGCCCAAGAGAAGCTTCGTTATGAAACTCGTTAAATGGTTACTAGACAACGGATAAACGTACTTAAAATACATAAATACATACTTATTTTACATAAAAAACACACAGACCCGAGACAATTTAGAAAAACAATAATTTCTAAATTGACCCGACAGGGGATCGAGCCCGGGACCTCAGAGATGGCGACACCATGAAAACCGGTGTACAAACCACTCAACCAAGGAGGTCGTCAAGAAGTAGTTATTTCGATTAGATTCCCTGAAACAGATCTCGTGTTATAAATTATTTTTATCGAGGAATCGGTACCGGGTTGGAACTATATTATGTGAGACATTTTGCATTTATAACCGTTTGAAATATTTCAATTTCGATTGTTGGTACTGCCTTAACAGTCTCTTGAATAAATATGTCTGTTAGCCCTTTGTACTTGTCAATCAGCTCAGTTTTCTTCTGCCTTAAGAAATGAGTAAATATCAATAAAAATAAAAATAACTACCGAACAAGATCAGACGAACCTGTCATCACCATACTCATACGGAGTTTTGACATCTCCCGTTATGATAATAAGATCTATTTTAAAATTTCAGTTAGGTAAAGTAGCAATGCCAATATCATATTTTTAGCGTAAGAGAGAAAAGCAATTTTGAAAGCTAGTCTACTTACCGTCAGCTCTGTTCACGTCGTCGTCATTTCCTTTTTATGAGCCAAAGGTAGATATTTAAGGAGCTGAAGATTAAAATATTAATAAACGACAGATGCTTTCATAATAATATCACCATATTATAGTACCTATTCATCCTTACATCCATGGATGTGTTTGACTTTTATCCAACAGGGTAGATTAATAACAATTTTCATTTGCGGAGTAATAAAAGTGTTGCTAACCCTTTTTTTGGTTTTAAATAACAAAGCTATATAGTTTATCTTTTCTACCTGCCTCTGAGGTCTAGCGGTAAGACTACTGGATTTAGACTTAGAGAGCCAAGGTTCGTCTCCCAGCGTACGTTCGTACCTACTCGGTATGATTAGTGGCTGGTTTTAAGTCCGCCTGGGTCTCCCCATCACCTTATCTAAATATCTGGCCATAACATTAATGTCATAAGCATAGAATTGATGTGTTCCGACACTTTGAAAAAAGATAGCTAGTTCCTCAGCTTTACGCCTCTGGTAACGCACAATCTCTAAGAGGCTTGAGGTCCTTCAAACGAGGCGTGAAGAGGCACTTTGTGGGCCGGCAGAGTGAGGGTGACTGATGCTACGTCTCTTACGCTGCACCAGTTGTCCTCGCGCCTGGTCTACACTTTCACTAACATCAGGTGGAGTGGAGTTATTTGCAGTGATTAATATGAAAAAGCATTCGTTGACTGCTCTTCAACGGGTTTCCTGTCCAGCTAAAGAAATATGCAAATCTAATATAAATTTTCAAAGCTTTATTGACATTTATTTTAATAAACCAAGGCAATTCTTAAATTATTTTATTCATTAATAAATCGAAATTGAATTGTGTCCTATTTTAGATTACCGTTAGAGGCGATTATAGTACAGCATCACGCATTTAGCTTTATATTAACCAGAGCCTTTGATATAATGAAATTAAACTGTCTCTGCGAAATTTTCATCCGCCGCCTCTCGTAATTCGCGACCGACCCTATTATTACACCATGATTCCACTTTCATTACCCAAATTAGTCAGTTTTACAAATGGCGTTTAATTTTTATGGTCCCCAACGTTGATTTATAAATAGCTCCTGCCTTTTGGGCAAGTTGTATTTTGCCTCTTGCTAGTATGAATTTCGTAGAACAAATTTATTTTTATTGTTCTCTATTATAATAATTGGTAGTGTTACGCGTACGCGCTAGCTGCGCCAACGACGTGCTTGTGAAAGCTAAACAACTTTTGCAATGCTGATTCATCAGTATTTATAAAATTTGGAACTAAGATTTTTATTCTTAACATTTGATATGTTTTGCGTAAGTAACGCTAATACATAATTTAAGATATTGAAATATAAATAAGAAAAGCTTTAAAATTGACACTTTCAAGAGCAACGAAGAGACTGTTACGTGTGGCGTCCCTCAAGGCAGTGTTCTTGGCCCGACAATCTTTTTGGTATACATAAACGGACTATGTAATCTACAAAACATTGGATGGCGGGTTTTTTGTTACGCTGATGATACTGCTCTTGTATTTTCTGACCGCTCTTGGGAAAATGTGAAATCTGCAACTGAGTCGAGTCTTGCTGAGGTACACAATTGGCTAACCACAAATCTTCTGACTCTAAATACTGTTAAAACTAACTATATTTGTTTCACCCCAAGTTTAATAACCCAACCGTCTGAGGATTTCCAAATAAGAATTCACGGGTGTAATAACTATACATCTGGAAACTGCAACTGCCCTTGTATTCGAAAGGTAACCAATACTAAATATCTAGGGGTTCTAGTGGACCAACGACTATCATGGCATTCGCAAATTGAGTTGGTTATTGAACGGATACGTAAGCTCAAATGGATTTTCAAATCCCTGCGCTACGTAATGCATAGTGAACTTCTTAAAAAGATATACATTTCCTTAGTACAATGCGTAATTGCATATTGCATTCCTGTGTGGGGTGGAACTACTTTAAAATTGACACGTTTTGGGGGTCAAAGTTGCTCGCGTCCGTAGGTTTACCCTTGAGACCCTACACGTGATCCCTGGGTGGTGCTAAATGAGTGACACTGACTGAGTGGTAGAGCCACGCTGCGTTGCAGCACGCATTGGGCCGGCTCGCCCGGCGTAATACCACCCTCTCACGAATATTCGGCGTGAAATAATAGCAATTGGTGCTGTTGTGTTTCGTCCGACCAGTAAGGGTTCCGGAGGCCCCCCCCCCCCCTCCTCCCATTCATATTCCTTCCTTAAACCTATTCCTCCCTTAAAGGCCGGCAACGCGCCTGCGATTCCTCTGGTTTTGCGGGTGTCCATGGGCGGCGGTGATTACTCTCCATCAGGTGACCCACCTGCTCGTTTGCCTCCCTCTTTTATAAAAAAAAAAAACTACTAAAAGTAAAATGCTGGAACTTGAAAGGACACAAAGGTCACTCATAAAAATCATGTATTTTAAACCTTTTTCGATTTCCTACTCAGGATCTTTATAGGCTCTCTGGACTATTAACTATAAGGCAGTTATATCTGTTGAACATAATGCTTGCTTTACATAACACCTTGCATTTTGATCCCACTAAACTAGACTAAACTAGCCAGAAGAAGAAATGACATTGTGGCTCATTCGCTTCCAGTACGCACCAAGTTTGCTAGCCGTCAATATCCCAGTCAAAGCACTTACATTTATAATACTATAAATCGTAGACAAGAAAATAACATATACCCATTGTTAAAGCATGAGTGCAAAGAAATATTAACAGACTTTCTAAAATCATTAAACTATGATGAAACCGAAGCCATTTTAAACAGGATAGGTTAACATTCCGACATTACTATCATAAAATTAAATTCACATTATATTTATAATATTCATCATACTAGATCATATAAATATAATTATATCGATGTTAAGACACAAACACACTCACACACATACACACACTTACACACCACAAGCACTTACACTCCTCACACCACACACTCACATTAACACACATTTAACTCCTAAGTAACTTAACTTAAAATAAGGATACTGTAATCTTAGCCCAATATTGTTACTGGCACTAGGCTAAGAGCGAGGCACACCCCACTACAAGTATTTGTATTACTCTCTGGGGTTGTCTCACTTCTAATATGTCTATTTATTTGGGAAATAAAACAATTTTTATTTTATTTTATTTATTTTATTAAAAGCTTTTTATTTTAAAATAAATCTAATTAAATTCTAAAAGTATATACATATTTTCATAGTTTTTGAAAATTTTGTCATTATTAACATTTGTGATGACAATAATGTTAAAAGCGTCATTATCGATCGATATAAATATAAGAGTCGGATGCAGGCCGCCATTACAGCGTTCTGGCTTATATGAGTAGACTACTGTGTGTTCCAACATGATGAAAACATGATTAAGAATTATTTCTTAATGATTGAAAAACGGTTAATGGCATTTTGTGGAGCATTTTTCTTTTGTAGCTTACTGCCCAGTCAGATCACTACAATTGTTCTGAACTGTCGTATACTACCTCCACAATATGAACTTGTTTCATGAAATTTTGTTCGCCCATGCTATACACAAACCGTGACATTGAAGGGCTCACTAATTGAATACCTACTACCACCCCCTCTTTTTCCTTGGGTGTCGTAAAAGGCGACTAACCGACTAAAGACTGCACATACATCCAACAGCTACGTGGTGGGTTACGGCCCAACCTTCCCATGTGATGTCCATGTGGGGAGGCCTGTGCCTAGCAGTGGGACGTTCACCGGCTGATGATGTAAATCCAGCAGCATAAAGCGGAGATGGGCTCACCACTTATCACGCTGAGCACATGTGCAGTTATAATTTGGTGAAGCGCGGACTGTGACAGTCGACTATGTATGTGTTGTGTTGTCTTGTAATCGTATTAAATGTTTTTTTTATGTTGTAATGGAAAATGTCCTTCTATGTTAGGAAGGGCATTTTTTAATTTGTATTGACGCTGTAAAAGAAAGGGAGAAAAGAAATGCCCTTGCTGAGTTTAGTTGCCGGTTCATCTCAGTACAAGGCTCCCGCCCCATAGTTAGTTAGGACTTACGAACCGATGGCATAGCGACATTCATAAGTGCTCAATTATTGTAGCCTAAATTGAATAAATGAATTTGACTTTGACTTTTCACTTTGACTGCTTCTGCGGTCCTCCTTACCTAGTCTCTGACTAACCCTTTGGGGATAACAGTAGTGAATCTATGTTTATATGTGCTATACATAAAAATACATCGTTGACGCCACACAGATGCTATGCTAAGGACATAATGCGCGTGTGAACAAAATCACGTCATTTTAAGTACGTTTATGCTTCGTGTTCTGATACGCTGTTACGTTTGGCTGCGTAACCAATCAGCATCCGCGACGCGTAATGGTAAAGTACAAATTATCGGCCGCCGCCCGGAGTCAGTGACTACGCATGCGTAACATCGCATAGTCCGTTGAGCGTCAGTGGAAACGTCAAAAACGGTTAGATGTTGGATAAAGTGTAAAAAAAAACCGTGTCGCGTAGCGGTGAAAGAATACTACCACCCCCTCTCTTCCCTTGGGTGTCGTAAAAGGCGACTAACGGACTAAATACTGCAAATACATCTACCAGCATAGAGCGGGAATGGGCTCGCCACCTGTCACGCTGAGCATATGTGCAATCGGTATTGGTGAAAAGTGGACCATGGTAGAGGACCGCTTTATTGCTGTCCCCATTGTCTGTCTCTGACTAACCCTTCTGGGATAATAGTCGTGATTATATTATGTAAAATATCTTGGTTTGTCCATCATCAGCCTACAAACGGCTTAGTGTTAAGCATAAATTTTCCAACATCGAGCGATCGGCTTTAACCGTTTAACCGCCTCTAGTGGTTATTAATAATAATAATAATAATTCAGGCAACAAAATGTACAGATGGTAAATTACATTGGCCCATATAATATAATATACCTTACAGACTAACATACATACAAATAAAATACTATACAACTCGGTAGCAACAGGCAACTTCCCTCGGAAACGCTTGTAGACTACACCCTTAATCCAGAAGTACACCTTCAAAAAGATGTCCAGCTTTGATGTCGGGATTCGCACCACAAACGCCTTGAAGCTCGTGTTATGGCGCGACTCCAGCTGACCAATCCTCATATTGAAGTTAGACTTCATGCGAATGTACTCCGCTACCTCCTGCGATGTGGTGGTGTAGTGCAGGCGGGACAGGTACGCGGCCGTGGTCGGTGTCGCGGCACGCAGCAGCCACCGTATTAGACCCAGAGGTGATAGGCTTGATTTCCAGCGGGGAGTACATCTTTGTGCATTTGCTTTGGTTGGTAGGGCGTGTTAAGTCCGCCTGGCTAGCTACCATCACCTATTGTATAAATGTTGATAGTATTTTTGTGTTCCGACTGTTTAGAGATAAGATAGCCAGTTCCTCAGTGGTTGAGGATTCCGGGTGAAACGTGCTTCCACCTTCGGCCTTATCGTCACTTACCATTAGGTGAGATGAAGGTCAAGTGCTTAACCGTAATTATTAAAAACCCACCACGCTAGCCCAATGCCGGTTGTTGGTTTTTCACGGCCATCTTACGACAACAACCAAAACCAACGGTCCTGATGGATACCCCAAACCCCAGAAGGGTTAGAGATATACGGGGCTCTTCCTCGTCCCCACTTTCACACCGAAAGCCAGCAAATGGCAAATCGGGTGTTAGAGAAAGCAGGGCATTCGCACTGAATATAGGAATGATGAGTGCGTATGTCCTGTTCGGCTATACGTGACAAAAAGTGAAGGCCACGGACCTGTACACTAGGGAATTGACTACAGAACAGTTAGTAAAATTGACCACATGGGTCTGCAAATAATAAAAATTGCGTAACACATGCACACATTCAACTGACTATATAGCTGTGCTGTAAACGCAGCCTAAGAAATATTGAACTAGATAAAGGGCTATAAGATGTTCGGAATTCGGACTAAAGATCTCACGAATAAAGCCGGAAATTCCAAGCGAAGTTGTAATCTAGCAATTTTTAAAAAGTCACAAATTAATACGACCATTCTTTTTAATGTTTACGTTATGCATATTAAATTTATGGAGCTTATCAGGTGTGCTATGAATAGCGATTCAATTTAGAAAGATCTCAAACTGGTATTCGAAGGAAATCGTGAGAGGCCTTGACTTTTCTAAGAACACGTTAAGCTTTTTAGTTGTATAACTCACATTAGGTTGTGCGTATTTTTAATATTTGCATGTCATGAATAAGAAATAATTTTAACAGGCCTTTATATAGGCCAGTTATTTTTGAACTGTAATAGTACATTATGATACAAGTGTGCAATCTTGGTCATCACAATCGAGGCGCGACAATCAAGGCAACCGAGCCGAAGGCGAAGGCTTAATGGAGCCGAGGATTGTAATTACCAATGCACACGCGTTTCATGAATTCAACATACTTGTGAAGAAAAATAGGTAATTTAAATTGTGGTTTTATTTTGTTAATCAAAATTGAAACAATGACAATAATAAGGCAAAGGACAACTGCCAAACAGCATATAGATAATAAAAATATAATAAAGTAAACAATAATGTTACTAATTAAGGTTAATTTATTGACAAAATAAATTATTTGGTAAAATTACTCCGTGTTTATTTATCTAAAACAGTTTATTTTTCATATTTTAATCAAAATAGTTTATTTATTCACAAATATGTTTGCCTTTCAAAAAATCTAGTTATACTCAATGTTGAGATTCTTTTTTTTATTGCACGCGCCAAATTTAAGGTGATTGATTACATATAATTAAAGCCATACAGCTGTACTTCAAAATTATAATTTTAGTGATAAAATGCAAATATTTTATAACAAATTATTGTGAATTGTAAATAATTTTATACTTAACAATAAATTTTTTTTCATCTTAATTAGGGACACATTTAATTTTATTTATTCCATAAATGTGAATGGATTTTCAGCGGCATAAAACCTCTTTGTTGTTACAAAAAAACTGTATTACCCGGTTAAACTGAAAATGCTCTATTTACTCGCATATAATTTGCAGTTAGGTACTAAGTTAACTTTGTAGGGATAATTCTATTATGCATTATGGTGTAATGAAAGTTTAATTATTATAGCTTGCACAAATTCTAAGTATCCTTAATTTCTTATTTTAAACCCACCAACCCGCATTTGACCAGCATGTTAGGTTATAACCCAAACTCATATGCTATTGTCCATATGAGAACGATTTTAAGCTAGTTAGTACACGATTACAATTTTGAAAGAAAAACACGATCTATTCACTCTATATACACAGTTTAGAGTTCTATTGTTGGCTTTGAAGCACCCACAACATTTTAGAAAACCAAAACAGTTAAAACAACTATAACACAAGTTGGCCGTCGAACATTTATTGTTACATAACACATCTAACCTGCAAAAGCCGTAGTCTTTCGCCCGGGGCCTAACCTTTGTTCGTCTGATTGCTTTGTTCCCGGAGGATCGAGATTTGAATTTATCATTAGAGCGCTTCTTGCGCCTGCCGAGCGATGCGGTGCCCTGGAATATTCAGTGTAACCGTTGTTCTTGGCAAGTTTCGTTTTGATCGTTGTTGTTGTGGTTGAGATGTTCTCTTTTGGACAACATTTAAACGCTTGTGCTTAGGCTCGATCGTAATCAGGGCTTTATGATTTTCCAGTGCGGGCTGTACCACAATCCTTAAAGGCCCCACTGCTATGTTTATACTGATAACATCGTATTGGTTAGTAAGTGTTAGCATTGTCAGTTTACGTTGTATCAATGGCACAAAGTGTCTCCCAAATAATTGGTTTTCAATGGACTTCTGCGGTTTTCATTGCCTAGTCCCTGACTAACCCTATGGGGATAATAGTCGGAAATCTAAGTCTATCTGTGTATTTTAGAGATATAAACATTATCAGTACATTATTAATAATTTAATATTTTAATTTATTTGATTGAACTTTATTTTATTTTATATTTCAAATTTTATTTTATTTCATGGATTTTGTTAGTAGTTTGTAATTTTTAATTTTAATTTTGTATTTTAAATGTTTTGATTTTATCATTTTAAATTCTGTTTCTGTATTTTTGATTCTTATTTTATTTAATGTATATAAATTGTTATGTTGTATCTAGTTTGTATAACTTGTTCTATGATCCTAAGCTGGTCGAAATAAATGAATTTTATTTTTATTTTATTTTATTTTATTATTTTTTTTATTATAACAGCATTTAAATGTTACGGCATAACCTAAATGCAGCAAACAATTATATACAGTGTGTTTTGTAATGTAATCTCGCAACTAGGTCATACTATTAAGTGCACAAATAACAACTATTTATATTGAAGCAACTCTGTAATTGTGAAAGAAAATAAAACAGCTGTATCATACAAAACTGCAAACACTGTTCGACCTAATCGTAGAGTAAAATTAGGATTTGTTACTAAGTCAACGGAGTGTTAAATAGTTGGTGTGAATAATTTATGTTTGGACCTATAAAATCGTATAAAAGACGTAAACAGACCGTAGTAGTATCTCACGAAATAATAAAATGGATACGTTATTCTGTTGATAGCGGCAAGTTTACTTTTCGTAGAAGTAGTGTATGTTTTGGTAGAAGTAAACCACGTTATGGAGGTGGGATGGAATGATGTTAGTCCTAGTGCAATAACGTAATGATATCTTAAGTATTTATTGTATCCTACTATTAGCGGAGACCGTATTAGGAGCTTACAATAAATAAAGTTTTAAAGACAACCTCTAAAACCAAAAAAAAGTAAAATAGTATTCGATATAAAAGGTAATGCTACTAACATTGTGGAGATGAAACTACTACGGCCAATATCGATGAACATTGTTTGTAAACAAATTTTTGTCTATTTCTATGTGCAAATATATCTAGTGTCAGTAAGTAAAAATCCAAATGAAACTAGATATTTGCACAAAGAATTATTTATGAGTTATTTGTTTTGTTTGTTTTACCGTATCGGGTAGCGGTGAAAGAATACTTGGTAGTATTCACCACCTCTCTTCTACTAAAGACTGCACATACATCCAACAGCATAGAGCGGCGATGGGCTCACCACTTGTCACGCTGAGCACATGTGCAGTCGCTATTTGGAGAAAAGTGGACTATAGTAGAGGACTGCTTTTGCTGTCCTCATTGTCTAGTCTCGGACTATCCCTACCGGCATAGTATTCGTGATTTATGTATGTATGTTTAAGTGAAATATTTTATTTTAGTTACTCGTCAAGGAAATCTTGCCTAATTTAAACAGTAATTACTGCATACTCTTACATTGAAAACTATATGCTTTTGTTGAGGCTGGTGCCTCACTGTTATTTTTTGCAATGGCTTAAAATGAGTTTCGGTACTTTTACTTAGTATTTGAAATTACTTTTTCGTATACAAAAACTCATTTAACTCAACAATAAAAATTAATTACGATACTAACGTGTCACGTTTACGTAGTACGTAGCTGTTGGGTAGTTCATAAAATGATACTTAAATTTTGTGACCTACCTGTTAATTTGAAAGTAGAAAAAATAACAAAATATTTATCAATGAATTAAATTGTATTAAATTAAATTGGTTAACGCTCACATCAATTATCTAGACCAAGATACCTAAGTGTTATTTTAAAACTCGTTGATATGGTAAGATAACCGATCAAATTACATAAACAGAAAAAACACTCAGACCTGAAATCAATTTTTTTTTTAAATTAACTCGACCGGGAATTTTACCCGGTATCTCAGAGATGGCGCGACACCAGGCCCGGTGTGCTAACCACTCGACCACGGAGGTCGTTTAACTATATTAAATTTAATTCGCACTATCATAATATTATAATTATTTAAACATTACTTGTCTGGATTAGCATATATGGAATTCGGACAGTTGCCAACTAAACTCATTTTTATCACGTATCAAGAAACTCGAGCGTTGTACATTATTGTGTATAATTAAAAAGAGGTTCTTTCTAATCGATCGGTAAACAATTCGCGCGATAAGATCTTCAAAACTATTAGTTTGGACAGAAATAAAACTTGTTGTACAAGAAATAAAACTGTTGATGTCGATGAAACGGAGATTTGATGTTTTCCTAAAACGGAATTGTTGAGTCGCCAATTAATTCCTATCGTCATAAATTAAGATTTGGTGTTAATAGTTACTGCGTTTAAACATTTGGCGTTTTAATAACATAAAATAGATTTGATTGCTTAAAATATTGTGAAAATATTGCTTAATCTACTACGAGTACATACAGATTAAGCACACAACGAATGGTATATTATGTTTTTATAATGAATTAACGTGGTTGTTTTGATGAGACTGTAATAAAATTGTTGCTACTGGCAGATGTGAAAGTTTTAATCCGTTATGAGAACGCCCCGACATGCAAATATACTTACGTGATTTAAACTCAATTTGAAGTTGTTTAAACCGTAAGCAATATTTTTAAAACTAAGACCTATTTTCGATATAACAATTTCATCATCATTATAATCAGGCCATCATAAGTAAGTAAAATAAGTAAATCATGAAAAGAAAGGCTCTTTTCCTCGATCAAAGGTTTACACAAGGCCTCTCTCATTCAATTCAATTCATCGCCACAACTGGTAGGCTACTCTTGAAACAGAATTGCATTAATCAATTTCCAATCACAAATCTAAAAAATGTCAAATGGCACTTTTGTAAGCGACAATAGCGCCACAATGGAATTAAATTGCGTGGAAATTTATTGAACAAATTATTATCGAGATGGCGTTCCGGAATTATCTTTACTTATCCCAATATCGATACATATTAATCGCATTGGAATTGTACTAAGATTGAGTTTGCGTTCGAGAGTAACCCCTCTGATAGGTACTGACTACTTGCAAATTGCAGGTTGATAATTACAAACCGAGGGCAATGCATCGAAACACCCGAACACATACTTTTCCAAATTGGAATCAGTAGGTACCTTCGAATTTCATTTTTTTATAATAGAAGGAGGCAAACGAGCAGGCGGGAAACCTGGTGGAGAGTAATCTCCGCCGCCCATGGACACCCGCAACACCAGAGGAATCGCAGATGCGTTGCCGGCCTTTATGGAAGGAATAGGTTTTAGGAAGGAATTGGAATTGTGAGGGAGGGGGGGGGGGGGTAGGGCTTCCGGAACCCTCACTGGCCGGACGAAACACAACAGCACCAAGTGCTATTATTTCACTGGATATTAGTAAGAGGGCGGTATTACGCCGGGCGGCCCAATGCGTGCTGCAACGCAGTTCGAGCGATTTGCTATTTTTTTTTCAATTTAATTTGACGTGTCATAGTGACTACATCCTACCTGATGGTAAGCAGCCGATGCAGCCAAAATAATGATAATAGCGCTTCTCACCTTGAAACAAGCACGTTAACAAGCGCACCCATTCATGACGGCCTGCATAAATGCCGTTTCACGCCCCGCGTATAAGGTCTGGGACTATAGGAGCTGGGAAACACATGCGCCGACAGAGAATTTCACAGCTGAATGGTCTTACTTACAGAGGAAAGACTTGCCAATTTTCGATACGAATGCTGATAGTCTGTACAGTATGATGGCGGTTCCTAAGACCAGCACGTGAGAGGAAAGGATGCGGAATAAGATCAAAAAGAACACTCCATGGTAATTACGGTAGAAGACACCGAGAAAAGCAATATCTCTACACAGCTGGAGGTCTCAAGTGAGGAAGTAAGCATCAGCATCTCCAATAATGCGCACCGCTCTCCTTTGCAGTCTATCAAATTCATCGAGGAGGTACTTATCGGAGCCGTCCCATAGATGGAAACAATTCTCCATACTCGATCGCACCTGTGTCTCGTACAGCAAACAGCGCTGCTCGGGACTGAAAAGCCGCTTCACTTCTTTGAGAATACCCAACTTACGGGAGGCAGTTAAAACAACACTCTCGATGTAGCATTTTGGATTTAGTTCCTGACCGATGTCCATGCCAAGAATGCTCAGGTCCACCGAAATAGGTAACGGAGAATTCTGAAGAGAGGGAGGAGGTAAGGAAGGGAGTTACCTTGGAGTATACAGTCTGCCACCAAGGAGGGTATAATTAAGTATACTTACTTAATATTTATGTTAATGCTATGCGCGAAGTTAAAACCACTCCGTTGACCGGGTGAGAAGTAGTTCCAAAATCGTAAGCGTAACCGGTTGTAGTTTTCAAACGTCATTGGCGGAGGCGCGCGCGCAGACGGCGCGGGACCGAATTATTTATTAAAGTCGCCATAACTATTACAAGGAGGTCGCGTTTATTTTAACATAAATTATTGTGCGTAAGCTTGTGGCGTCTTTTAACCGATATCAATCAAAAATATGAGTAAGTACTGGTTAGCAATGCAAAATGATTTGTATCGGCTTTTTAAATTATTAAGGGATTATCAATAAATAAATAACAATAATCAAGTAAAATTTTAAAACACTGAAAAAGACGACAACCTCAGACGGGAATCGAACCACGCACCTTCCGCATTTCGGGCGGCTGCCTTAACCACATGGCTACCGAGGTCTGGCTTTCAACCGTCGAAATTTGTCAGTACTTGATGCTTATGTTTTTGGTTAAGGCAGTCGCCCGGAATGCGGAAGGTGCGTGGTTCGATTCCCGCCTGAGGTTGTCGTCTTTTTTCAGTGTTTAAAATTTTACTTAAGTATATTTAAGCGTTAATAAAACGCTAAAATATAAAACATGAATCTAACAATAATCAATTAATAGTATTATAAAAACAAAAAGATTTCTTCATATCTACGAAAGTATTTTACTTGTAAGGTATAACAATATCGATATATTTTTATGTCGTTTTTTTACTCAAGTCTAAATATGTTTTAATTGTGAAATACCATGTTGGTATATCTATAAAGTCGTTTTTTTAACCAAACCTCAAGTTTTAAGAACTGTCTTCTGAAATCCGCAAGGTTATTAATTAGATTATGATAAAAAAACAAATCTACTTTTAAAACAGTTAACTGATAAATCCTAGCCGTGCCCGAAGAGTCTGAAGGGCGCGTATTTGGTTTAAGTTATATTGAAAAAGTAATTTAATTAAAAAACGTTCAATTTATTTAATAAACGAAGAAGCCCTTAAAATTAAAGAGATTTTAATAAAAATTGTTTTAAGTGGGTACTTAATGATTTTAATAAATAAATTTAAATACAATTTCAGGTGGGTACAAGGTTGATCTAGTAATTAAATAAATTAGTTGATTCAATCACCGCCCTTTCAAAATTCCAAAATCACATTTAACTGTCTTAGATATTAAAATATTCAACATTTAAGATTTATTCACTCAGGGTTGGCTCAAACCGGTATTTTATAAAGATAAAAAGATATACCTAACTTTTTATTTTTCCGTGTCGTGGGTCTGTGCGCATTTGTTTACTATCGTGATTCAAAATCTCAAATCAATCTAGTCTTTCTTATCATAATCAGCGTCCTACTGCTGATAATTCAGGTATTATGCCCGATTTACACGTATTAAGTAGTTTAGTAGTTAACTAAGTTTTAACTTAATTTTAAGTGACTTATCTTGCAACTTGCTACTAAATTGTGTGTTTACATGCAATTAATCACTTAAAATTAAGTAAAAGTTTTGTTATCTACTAAACTACTTAATACGTGTAAATCGGGCATTAGCCCCGGTCATTATTGATTAAGTGTTTCGAGATATTATAACAAAATCTTTTATTCTTCAGTCAGTCATAATAACGTTGACAAAAGTTGCCTTAGTATAAGTACTTCCACTTAATTAACCCGGTAAAATACCATTGGCGAATCGATCCCGGGGATTCTGGGTCTGTGACCAGTTATATTGTTTCTCCCGACCAGAGCGCAACCCGATATATTTTAAACGAGACAACCCTAAACCACTTTAAGGATTCCTACGTATTTACAATAATATTAAGTGTGATACAGTAACCTTTGACTTATTGACTTGTTTACGTAAATGGTTAGGTTCCTAATTAATTAAAAAGTTGATAGGTACCCTGTCATATCAACATTTTCATTAATACAAAGATCATGATTTATTCATCGTTTTCCTAATTCGTTGTATCTCTGCGTGATGTCGCCGTATGAAGGTGTGATATTTCAGTAGGTTCATTGTATTTTGTTACGTACAACTTTTGTAACGTAAAAATGAATATGTTAATTATTGCATTTTTATGATCAGAATAAAATATAGACTTCAGTCATAGAATACATAATAACTTCAGTCTACGTTAATACAAACATTTATAGCCAGATTTATATCATAATTATAAGATTTAAAAATTATAGCCAGAGAATGTTCATATCAGACACAAAATTTAATAATGATTATGATATTATGTGTTAACGGTCGAATGGCAAGACGCTCGGCCAGGGGCCTTAGAGCCGGTCCACACGGCGCGTTTGCGTCAGCAGCGTTGCGGCGAGACGCGAGACCTCGCCGCGTTGATTGGTGACTTTGGTAAAGCGACCGCGTGTACGCCAATCAACGCCGCGAAATCTCTGCGGTGCGGCAACGGCACCGGGCCGTTGTAATATGAACTGCTTCATACAAATTGTATGCAACGTCTCAAATCAGTGAAGTGACCCGTTCGGGCCACGCACACGGCACGCCCCGTGCACGGCCCGGTCTAATATATTTCATCCCTTACTGTCTCTTACCTGTACCTCTTAAAGTAGTATTACTTTAATCGTACTATGCAAAATTCGTACGGTAATTTAAATAGTAAGATTAAAGTAATCGACTGCAAAATTCGTACGGTAATTTAAATAGTAAGATTAAAGTAATCGACTCTAGAGTTGATGGTAAGGCCCCTGATCTTAGGTTTACCTAATCACGAATTAGTCAAAATGTTTAGTAATGATTTTGATCAAATCGCATTTGGCTTACCAAATGTTCATGGTTATGTGAGTTGAAGCGATGTTTTGATTTCAATGATGGTGACTAGGGCTCGTATTTTTAACTAAAACTCAAACTCGTATCTCTGCTTGAGTACAGTTAGGAAGGGATGGTGCTACTCATCGCATATATCGCCATCCCTTTCTTACTGTTTTCTAGCAGAGATTTGAGTATGAGTTTGGTTTTAGAATACGAGCCTTATGTTTAGTTATGGGAAAGTAAGGACTACTTACTTATTTTTATAAGAAGTAAGTTATTTACCCACCACACAACAAACAACCCACTAACCCGTGCGTTACGGGTTCTGACCCAATCTCCTCACGTGCTGTTGTCCATGTGAGTGGGAATGTGCCCAGCAGTGGGACAGTTAAAGGCTGATATTAACTTCTTACTAAAATAATGTTTTATTTACAACTTGTAACAGAATTAATATCTAAACCAGAAAATGGTAGATAGACCATCAAACTGAACAACTTATACTATGGCACCAACTCTGAAATCGCGAAAAAAAAATCAGCTGTTTCATACAAAACTTAATAAAGAAAATATCCAAACGTATGTGTAGCAGCTGATTTTTTTTTCGTGATTTCAGAGTTGGTGCATAGTAAAAGTTGTTCAGTTTGATGATGGTCTCTATCTACCATTCTCTGGTTTAGCTATTAATTCTGTTACACGTTGTATATATTATATATATTAGTGTTTTATTAACGCTTAAATATGCTAAGTAAAATTTTAAACACTGAAAAAAGACAACAAACGCAGGCAGAAAAAAGAAATACTTTTTCTTACTAAAACTTTGAATAAGTATAACTTTCGGTCAACGGTGATTTTGTGTACCACCGTCTTTAGCTGGCCGAAATAGTAAACCTGTTTTAGAAGACGGCAAAAATATTACAAATCACACACTTCCTTCGGAATACATCACCAATGTATAAGATTGTTTCCTATCTGTATATTTATTTTAACCGCAAAGCAGATCGCGTATGCCTCCCTTATTATTTATTTGTGAACCACGTTGCTATACCGAAGCTTCGCAGGAAAAAAATGGATGTATTAAATATTTGAAATCTTCACAAATGCGTGCACACGAAAATGTTGTCATTGTAATTCTTGGAATCGAATTCGCGGTGAATGTTTACGTAGGTTTGCGTAAACATACATTTTTACTGATATGCGCACGTGTGTTAGTTTCGCAATTGGAGCTTAATTTTACAGACTTTGGTAGTACAAAAATTTCAACATAAATATACCTTTAGGTGTTGAAAAAACGATGTGTTCAATTATATTTATAGTTTTATTATACATTATGCATAGTAACAATGACTTTTACTAAAAGCTTAAGAAGTTCTCGATTTCGAATGATAGGCACTCTGACTAGACAAAATAAGAGCCTTTCATAGAACCTACTTTTCGACAGATCACTATATAAAATAAAACCGTGTCGCGTATATAGCAGTGAAAGAATACTACCACTCCCTCTCTTCCCTTAGGTGTCATAAAAGGCGACTGACGGACTAAAGACTGCACATACTTCCAATAGCATAGAGCGGCGATGGGCTCACCACCTGTCACACTGAGCATATGTGCAGTCGCTATTTGGTGATAAGTGGACATGGTAGAGGACTGCTTTCTGCTGTCTTTATTGCCTAGCCTCTGACTAACCCTTCGGGGATAATAGTCGTGATTATATGTATGTATAGGCACTATATAAAAAGTTTTGCAATAGCGTGTCAAATATACATACAAATGACATCGCGCCCGCTTCCCGGAGGAGTAGCCAGAGACCACCGCTTAAGGCATTGTTCACACCAAACCGATTGTCCGCCGCGGACTGTGAGTATGCTCACTGTCAGCCCCAGTGTGAACGTTAACTCTGTCTGCAGTATGCGTTCTCACCAAGCCGACAATACGCTATAGCGTACAATCCGCTACTCTCGGTGTCGAACATCGCGAGATACACGTTTGTACTCATTGAAGTTTCTCGAATGAATTGTGCCCGCGGTGCAGCAATGTATTACGCGGTTACCATCTGTTACGTTCGGCTACGTAGCCTTTCCGCGTCCGTCGTGCATAGACGCGTAGTTAAAAAATCGGCCACCGAGAGTCGGCGACAACGCGCTACGTAATAGCGTATAGTCGGTTCGGCGTGATCGAGTAGTTAAATATAATATGAAAAAACAATAAACTGCGTAACGCGCGTTCACAGTCCGCGGCGGACAATCCGTTTGGTGTGAACAATGCCTTGCATTTACTAGAATCCTGACGCACATAGCGCACTGCATTCTTTTAAAAGTCATTAGGCGACCATTGAACACAACAGTACTAATAGTTGATTTGCTATCAATCATTGGAGATAGTTAATCATCGCAGGCGGTAATTTCTGACGCGTTTACCGTGTAAAATGTATTGACGGCGGCGGCGCGTGTTCAATGAAAAATAATTAATGATTCAAATGAGACACCCACGTTGGTTTTAATTATAGTCATTCAACCAACAACAGCAGCATACGTTTCGGGTAACATTTTATTGGATTTATTTAGGTTTATTCTTATATTGTTGCAGTAGATTTCAATATCGCTTGCATGTAGTTTTACTATTAAATTATAACTTAAAATGAAAGAGGCCATTTTTGCAGTGATTATAAAAATTATTGGGTACCTATTAATTGTAAATTTTTTATATCACAATCACCGTTGTGTACAACATGCAATAATTTATCTGCTAATAAATAAGATTATTATGCTTATTAGTCGTAAGTGGGTGCCACGCGATCGCAAAAACTGACATAAATCTCTTAATGAACTTCAAAGCAAAATCAATCATATAAATATTTATAATTAGAATAATTCTGCTTTGAAGTTTCAGACCTAGTAATTTGATTAGAGCAATGTTTATATTCTGCGAAATGTACAAAACCATCACGCGCTTGGTTTAAAATTAAAATTTTTATTTTTTAAGATGGGGATGACCTGCAGAATATCAATACAAATATTTTACTGTAAGAATTATTGTTTCATGCGTAAAATTAAGAAAGTTGTCGAAAAAAAATGTTTTTCATTCATTAGATTTATGTATTACTTATTTCTTATTGTTTAAAAAATTTGTTTCAAATTTCAACAAGTCCACACGACCTTGTGCAATGATCAGGCTAATTTATGTAAGTTCTTTTAATGTAATTAACTAATTCAGCGCATAGTACAAGTAACTTAAAATACGTACATTTTCACAATTTTGTGCAGGATCGCCTTAAAAAATTTATTGCAGTACGGAAGTTCCCAATGAAGAACCATATTAGTCAAGTGCAGTGGGGTATTTTTAACCTTTAAGTCTAGGCAGTCTAAGGCATAAAAATCCATGAAGGATTAACTAGTAATCAATTTAAAAGTAAATAATTTAAATGTTTGAACAATAAATAAAAAATAAGAGATGTGCCCAATAGTAACGTTGCTAGATATAATGTCAACGAAAATTTCTTTTTTTTTGTTTCTAAAACTTCTTTATTATGTATATTATTATTGATTTCTTTTATGAACTACAAATTACATAAAATAGGTATACACTTCATGCAAACAGTTCGAAACTTGAGGGTAAAATAATATGTACGAGTTTAATAAACGTGATTATAACACGTAAGAAAGCGTTCCATTTCAACACTAAAATATATTTCAAAGATAATCAATTTTAAACCATTATTAGAAGATTGATACGAATCCATTGTAATAAACAAAGCTCGTTATACGTTTCTCGATTAGATGTCTATGCTTTATTATTCCGATACTATTTTCGATCATCTAATTGTTTTTTATTAACTCTAATATGGGCGTTTTTTATTTATTATAACCGGCTAATGGAACGGCGCGTTGACAAAGCATGTCGCTCGTATCGTTGGTGTGGACATAACAGATACAACCTTTTACTCCGCCCTTGTTAAACGATAACTGCCTTTGGTGGCTATTGATTTAGATATACGACTATTGTTATTGTGTACGCTGATGTTTTGTTACAGTAAAACTGACTTGGTAAACGGTAATCTATTTGGTTTTGATTGACCAATGTGATTATATCATCGCATTCGTACAATATGTGAAAAGATATGGACTTTAATAAAAAAATAAACTAAAGTCTTGATTATTATAGTGAAAATAAAAGATGTTAATAATGCAAGCAATCTAAAACACAATCATCAGGAATGCTTAACTACTAATAAACTGGTTATCTTATCTCTAACTACTAGAACACAACAATGATAATGTATATTAGTTGTTGAAAAGGAAAATTCTTATAATTATAATATACCAACTAAATATAATACAATATTTTGCCCCTTAAGTACGAATCGAATCGAACCTTGTGTTGAAGTCTTGTTAACTAATTCAGAAAACTTCTATGATTGTACACACAATGATTTGGCAGTATAAGATTAATAACTTTAGTAATATGATTTTATAATAATAACCCTATGAATAACCCTAGGCCTATGGTATTGACAAGGTCACAAACCAATGACAATATTTTCAATAGTGGCTTAATGACCGAACGTTTCAAGACCTTGACAATGTCTTGTATTTATTATTAAGGGGCTTGTATTTCCAAATAATAGTTTCACCTGTTAGCCATTACCTACCTACATTGTGTTGTAATTAATATGAATAGTTTATACCTTCCAGCTCTAAACCACCCAAACTGTATGGATTACCGAAAATCACAAATCCGAGGCTCCGCTACGTCAATTGTAAGCCAGATCGACTCACCAACTTACCGATTGGCCCGGCATGTAGCAAAAATACTTTCCCCACTAAGAGGTAATACAACAGTTAATATGAAGGATTCTTACCAGTCCCTATTTACAGTACAGGATTGCATTGAAATTACCAAGAAAAGACTAGCTGCAGTACGTTCAAAGACTTAGTAGTGTGCATACGCGTTCGGTGCAATCTGGCTGTGACTTCCTACCTAAACCTGTGGTTTTGTGGTTCCCAAACTAAAGATGTCACAAGTCGAAAATACATTGGAGTGTGCATTGTGTGAAGATAATTATGATAAGTGACGGTGCTCGTTGTCATTCTTGTAAAAAAAAGCTCCATTTCCATTGTGCCCTATTAACTGAATCTGGGTAGGTATCGCAGACTAGGTGGTAAAAAACAGCAGCAGTGGCGTTGTCCAGCATGCAGAAATACTGGTCAATCTATCCAAACTACGGCTACATCTCCTCTGCCGTTACCGATCTCATCTCCAGCTGTCGATCAAAGCAGCCCAAACGCTCTGCTTCTGATTAAAATTAATAAGTCTTTGGATAAAAAATTAGCAACACTGGGTTCTCTTGCTAACGAAATTAAGGAGTTGAGAAGGGAATTCGCCGGCCAAACGTGTCTCGGAGCCATTGATGGCAGAGTTAACGTCATCCAAGATAAGCTTGATACAATTAAGGCTGTAAATGGAAGATGAGGAACAATGGAGCCGAATGAACAACCTGGAGCTCAAAGGTCTGAAAACCTGCTTGAACTGTTGTGTAGTCTCGGAAAAGTTTATAGTGCAATATAATATAGTTATTGTAGCTGCAGGTATTCACGGATATTTATATCGTTGGTTTTGTGATTAAAAATCTTAAAAATGTATTTTAAGGAAGAGCGACTCCCTTTGGTTCAGGTGCAATAAGTACTTAAAAGAGGGAGTCGATCACTTGTGTGTCAAGTATTTTGGTAAAATAATAAACAATTTTTGATTTTTTTTGTGATATTTATTTAAGATTGCGAATGGATCGATTGAATGCGGTGAGATTCTGTCTAAGCTGTCCCTACGAACTAACCTGTCATTAAGGCCACGGCCTATAATATTATATACACCAACCGCTCGAACTATAGTTTTCGTCGAAATACATTTATTTTTAAGGGCCGTTAGAAGTTTTAATAATATAGTAATATCTAAAGACCTTGACTTGTTCTGTATTAGCTGTTCATTAGTTAAACGAATTTTAAGTGAACAATACTTTTATTAATTAATTTAGCAATTGCAAGTGTCAGAAAACTACTTTTTTATTTTCTAAATGTGTAATTGAAAGCAATATTGATATAAACTATAGTTTATATCAATATTACTGCTATATGTGTAATTTTTTTTGTTAGCATCTGATTGTTTATAGCTTTATTTATTTAAGATATTTGTCTGTAAATTTCCCTAAAAATAAGTGAATAAAAAAAATCAAAAACGCAAAAAAACAACCACAATCGAGCGCAAACCTGCCGTACTTCCATTTAAGAAAGGCATCACTGACATATCTTGAAGCGAGCTTCAATCAATACTTACTTTAGGCCGCCAAAGAAGATCAACCAGTTCTTACGACCTGTCAAGTGCAACATACCCTTCAAGATGCAGGCGTGTACATTCTGGACTGCGACTGTGGGCTCTCATACATCGGGCAAACAAAGAGAAATCTAGGAACCCGCGTAAAAGAACATATAGCCGACGTCAGGCATAGGCATGAAAATAAGTCTGCCGTGTGTGAACATGCACTCGAGGAACCCAACCGTTACATCAGATTTGACAAACCTCAAATACTAACCAAGGAACAACGATTCATTCTTAGGAAGATACTCAAGGCTATTGAAATTTAAAAAAAACATAAAAAAATTTAATAGAAGGGATGGTTGAAATTTACCACCTGCGGTACCCCATCACACAGGTCATCAAATCCCAGCCCCAACAGCAACACATTGCAAGACCTAAAAATATTGTTAGCTCGTGTTGTGTAAACCTGAACGCACCTGGTTAAATATAAAAATAATTGCAATTGCGGCACATAAATTCTAACTATGCGACGACCAACACCTCAGTCTCCCTGTGACCACGGACCCTGTAAAGGGTTTGAAACGTCAGAAAAATAAAAAAAGCTATGTAATGTACGAGTATATAAAATTAAACGCGGGTTTTGATTCGTAAAAAATGTTTCATTTCAATAAAATATACATTTTAATTAAAAATGCTTTCATGATATAAATAGTGGTTGTTTGTTGTCAATAGGATGGTCCAGTTGCGGGATTAATTACAAACAACCTGTAGACTTATTTAATACTAATAACATATATTTTTTTTTATTTATTAAATAATATTACAATGAGATTAAACTATAAAGCAAACCATAAATCACGGAGATTTGTCCGGTATGCTTAAAATAAGTTGAGCTCAACATCTGCACATAATGAACATCAACAAAATGCAATGACAATAAAAGTAAACTTAAGCTAGGTAGATACTTTTATTAAAATATGAATAAATAAATCCAGTGCATAAAATATGGTCTATAGAAAATATTTAACAGAAACGAATTAATAGATTTACGATAATGTATGTAAATGAATTGCGCGTTCGGCTAAAGAGAAGAAATTAATTACTCGCGACCGGTAGTCTGACAAAAATTGGACCAGTTACTGTTGATAGAGCTATCAATTTAATTTATGTTACGTACGTAATCACTTATCAATTAAAGTAATTACAAACACCTAGTGCTTATTAAAAATCATTTTAATTTAATTGATTATGCTCTTATAAACGACCTGCATAATGGATAGTTGTCACCGCTCATGGCACCTTAGATGTTAGGTATGGGTTCAGTCGTCAGCAGTCTAACGGATTAAGGCGCTATGCAAATTTAGACACTTTCAATTGCCGACATGGGACAATTGAGGTATTACAGTTAGTGGCCGCAAGGTCCAAAATCGCTTGGATCATTCACAATCTCAGAGGTGTTTGCAGCCCACGCAAACACCTCTGCTATTCAGTGCCTTCGCGGTGTCTACTTATAATACACTAGCGGACCGCTCGCAACTTCGTCCGCGTAGACCCCGTACCCCGTGACGAATTTTTGGAAATATTATATAGGCAATATCACCCGGAGATAGTGTAGCTTCCCAACTGTTAAAGAATTTTTCAAATCGGTTTAGTAGTTTCGGAGCCCATTCATTCCAAACAAACAAACATCAAATCTTTCCTCTTTATAATATTAGTATAGATCAATAGTCCCATCTCGGCAACATTGAGTGTCAACATCAGCGCATCGCCTAAATTCGTATAGCTTTAGTAATCATACTCCATTTGTCCCATGTGGGCAACTGAAAGTGTCTACGTTAGCGCAGTGCTTAAAGCTCAGGGGCACCATCACATAAAAGCACGGTTCCCGTTGCAACAGAACGCACTTTAAATCGCGTTTTTGTATGATGGTGTCCTGTATCGGCAACAGAAAACGTAGGCGCGTTTGCGCAGCGCCTTAACAACGATATCCGAGCGATATGGCTTCTGACTCGACGCGCCAGAATCTTATAGCCATAGCCTATCTTATTATTTGGCAATACTTCCTTTTAATATTTTCGTGTACCGGTCATGTATTGTTATGCATACACACGCCTCCAGCTTCCTCCAACAAATCCCCATTCAGGAGATCGAAGGTTAAACGAAGCGTTCGGGTAGTTTCCTCGGTGCTGATTGTGGCCATAAAGTAAGCGGCACTACTTCCATTTTGTCGGCTTTACTATCGCGTATAGTGTGACAATAGACCTTCGTTCGGCTTGGTGAAAGTCTTATGTCCATAAAAGTTGAGTAGTTTAGAAGCTTACATAAATTTAAAAAAAAAATTCAATTATGTATAGTCGTAATCTGAGCGAAAGCTCTTTTAAATTTTTTATTTGCTATTTTTAGTGTCTTTATCATTACACGACATGACTTATTTGTTCAATGTGCACATTTGAAAAGCATTGTAAAACAGTAATATGGTAGGTACTTAACTAGAAGCGAATGCAAAACCACCATTTGAAATAAAGTTACCTGAGCTTGTTTAAACGCTTTTACTACAATTAACTATTTTATGAATTATTTAATCATAAATTGGTCAATCCTGGGGACACTTGACTTTGAGGGTCACAACATAATAATTATAAACAACATTTTTTAATTAATACAACACACTAAATTAAATTAGTACTTATAAGTTTACTTAACTTAAGTAGTTTTGGAAGCATATCAATTTAAACCTATATTTTACAGAATGAATTGCATCAACATATAATTGAAACTGAAAAATGGGGTGATTTAAAAAGCTTTTTAAAGCGCGCGGGGCTCGGTGTGTTATTGTGTATTATATTATTTACATTATATAAGACTGCGTACAAAAAGAGTGCCTTTATCAAATCAAGTATTCATTGTTTTAATATAATCAAAACTCTTGTCTGTAGTCGTTTAATAAAATGTCACGCTGTGGGCAAATGTTGATTCGCGCAACGAAATTATGTTTACCTACTTCATTTAATATGTGGTAAGAGTCTCGTGATTGGTCCAAACCAAACCATCGCCAGTTGTGCTGCAGCACTTCATCGGGAAGGACGTGACGCTAGCTATCGCGCAAATACTTTATTTTTAAGTTCTTTAAAATGTTTAAAACTTTGGTTCGGTTGGTAGGTAGAGATCGTGTCTTGTTTTGCTACTAAATTAAGAATAGTTACAGTTAACTGTCCCGAGAACATGGTTGTATTCATCCCTGAGTAGGTATTGTAATCAAAATAAATAGGATTTTATTTATAGTATACAGCGTGTTTCTTGTAAGCCGATGTGTGGTGATAGGGAACTACCATACCTATCCCCATGTATGTTCTACAATTTTTTGTAGTTTTCGAGTTATAATTTTTTTTCGTTATTTTATGATTCAACGACGAGAAAAAAATTATATCTTTTTTTGGGTCGACTTTTCTTCGATGTTTTTTTTATAATGCCTATTGATTGCACTTATATAAGTAAAAAAATCTTCTTCCTAACTTTAACTTAAGGTACTAAAGCTTTGATCCTAACTTAAAAAATTGGATTAATCAGAACAGAATGGAATTTTCAACTTAAATAAAAAAAAAAAAGATTTTCTATAGTTTCTGATTAGTTTTAAAAACTGCCCAACCAAATATGCTTTCATACTAAGACAAAAAAAGATGTAGGTACTAAATGGGACTTTTTTTGCTGAAATCGGTCGTTGAACGTGGTAGATCGGAAATTGTGTAATTTTCATCTATACTAATATTATAAAGAGGAAAGATTTGATTGTTTGTTTGTATTGAATAGGCTCCGAAAATACTAGACCGATTTAAAAAGTTCTTTCACCGTTGGAAAGCTACACTATCTCCGGGTGACATAGGCTTCAATACATTTTCAAAAAAATTAGGGATCCTTACTAAAACTCTAATAAATTCCTTACATCGCGTGCGCTACAAAAACTATTGATGATAGAACGATTGCGAGGTAGTAGCGTTAATATAGTAGCGTTTCTGTTGATATGTTTTACCATTTCCAAATGGTTTTCTCGTCAAGGTGATTCTAAACATCAACCTCTAGTTTAATAGCCACAAAGCAATTCCTGTTCCAGAATTCTGTCCCATAATTCCACGGCAAGGAGGCTGGAATGGCGTAATCTTCGCGCGGTGAATCCTAAAGCCTCCCCCTGATTGGATCGACACGAATTTATCGCGTTATCTTGGAATTTTTCGATAACAGCCGGTTTGTACGTTATAAGGTGCGACTGGTACGTTTGCACCTGATGGGAGTTAGACATCGCGTTGATTGTGAATAAGTAAACGTCGGGAATTATGTTCACGGTTTTTTTTTGTCACGTAAATAGCGGAGCGTGAAACCGGTCAAGTGTGAGTTTAGCTGGTGCGTAGAGGGTTCCTGTACATTTAAAGATATGCGATATTATGAGGGAGGCAACATCAGTAAGTCATTATTAGGCTAAGGATAATAATAAAAGTGATAGTAAACTATTTACACACATACGATTAGATTTGACGCTCGATAACACAGTAACTAACGGCAAGATTCAATAAACTATCTATCTGTTGTTGTGCTAGAAATTTGACTTAAGCTCGTTACAAATTGTGTCAAATATCTAACTCTGGTAGGCAACACAACAGATAGATAGGTTATTGAAACCGGCCGTAAGGCGTTTGACTTGCGATGCTGATTCGCTGGATGGGTAATCAAATCAAAAAACGACTCAAGCTCCTCAGCGCTTCGGAAGACCGCTTGTACCGGTGGGTTTTTAACACTGCAGTTTTAAAACTCTACTCGCAATGGCCACCTTGGTCAGTTGTGGCCTAATCTCCGCATGTGGGAATGTCTGTGCTCAGCGGCGGGACGTTTATTAAGCTGACGATGATGTACGCATTTGGGACACCTCATTATATTAACTCGGTACTTGCTGTTCGTGGTCCGAGCTGATCCCCGGATGGTACTAGGTTTTTAGTGGGTAAGCCACCCCTCTCCCCGTCGAGCTCGTCTAGCTGGGCGGGGGAATGGAAGGAGGCTCCCACATAACCCGAGGTCGACCCTGGCTTTGGTATATGAGTAAGACGGCATTTTACCTTGTTAAAAAACCTATATCTCTGTGCTAAACTTCAAGTCTATCCATTATGGAAGTTCTGTGAGATCTGTTGTAGACGTCTGTCTGCCAGGTGAGTGATCTTATAAAGGTTAAGTTCTTTCATCGTATGTACGTAACGGAACCCCTAAAATTGGATTTCTGTTAATATTATTTATGAATGGATTCTTTCGATTTATATCTTTTTCGTAAAGAAATCTTTTCTTGTTATTATTTGAGCTCAACAGCGCAGCGTAAAATCCGTAGGGGTTGTGTTATTGCAAATTAGGTAAGTTTGGCAAGGTGGGTGCCCAAAATTAATACATTTAACTAATTCCTTCTTGTGAAAAGTACTACCTATGGCAGAGGACTATTACGGTCCTCATTGCGTAGTCTTTGACTAACCCTTCGGGGATAATAGTCGTGATTGATTATATGTATGTAATTCCTTCTTTTTTCGTAAGGTACTCCGTGGTCACAAACGGGACCAGTTTACCGGTTTTTATCGTAAGAGAGCAATCGTCCAAACCCACTCGCCCGCATTGGGCCAAAGGGGCCCTTTATTACCCGCTTTCCCATAGGGTTAATGATAATGTTGATAAGCTGATGATGATAATGGTACTTGAGCGTTTACTGTTTTATTATGGACGGCCTATTTTAGGGATGCGGTGGTTTTAAGTCTGAACATTTTAGTGAACTTTTTTAACGGCGGTAATTAAGTCTGAAAATGTTCAGCATAAGTAGACGAAGTAGCGAAATTGAAATGAAAAGCAACTGAAACTGTATTTAATGTTAAGTTCATAAGTGCAATAAAAATATTATGTAATGTTCCGCTTACTCAATAATCTATCTATCAAGGTTGGATGCAACATGCAAGCAAGCTATCGAGTTCGCAGAATTAACACTACACTACATAATTTATATTGCATTTCTGTATGCTATGGATTTCCGCAAATAATATTGAATCTTTAAATTACCTAATCTGATTCTACCGTTTTTACTAGGTAACAAGTTAAACTTTGTTAAATTATTTCTAAAGTTTCTGCGAACTTGATTATTTATTAAATTTAATACTTATTACATTACTTTTATACTTAATAATTATAAGTAATTTAATACTTAATCATTACCGTGTCGCGTAGCGGTGAAAGAATACTACCACCTCCCCCTCTCTTCCCTTGGGTGTCGTTAAAGGCGACTAACGGACTAAAGACTGCACATACATCCAACACCATTAAGCTGCGATGGACTCACCACCTGTCCCACTGAGAACATGTGCAGTTGCTATTTGGTGAAAAGTGGACTATTGTAGAGGACTGCTATTATTGCTGTCCTCATTGCCTAGTCTCTGACTAACCCTTCGGGGATAATAGTCGTACTTATATGTATGTATGAAATACTTAATTAAATTAAATTAAGAAAGCTTTTCCAAAGCATTCAACTACAAATTCTCGACATCCTCACTACGCACTCGCTAACGGAGGCTCGCAAAACTTTATCTCAAATCCGTCACAATCCCATTCAGCAAACAATACCGCACCGCTCACTAATGAAGCCCGTCAATCAGTCCGTTTGTCCGTCATTCAGCCGATACAAATTAGTGACAACGGCGTACGTCCGAATCCCTATTAATGATCAGATCTCCTCTATAACGTGCTCCCAGCGTAGCCGTTGATTAATGTTTGTATACTGATGTAGGGTGTTTTTAATGCCACTTTTACAAATATTATGATGCTGCTCATTTCCTTTCCATTTGTATTTAAAATTGGGAACCATGTTTTTTTTTGTTTTACTTTTTTTGTTTTTTTATTCGTAATTAAACGTAACGTAACCCTTTCAAGTTTGTTATATTATTCGGATGTAGGATATAAATTTACGTAGACGTTGCAAGCAGTTCTTGAAAAAAAAAATGTTGCCAGTACCTTTTTATTTAAAACAAGCGACCCGCTCGCGACTTCGTCCGCGTGGACACGGTATCTCGTGATTAATTTCCAAAACATTTGTTTTACACAAACTTTTTCCTGAAAATCACGAACACAACAAAAAAAGAATCAGCCAAATCAGTCGAGCCATTTCGGCTATTGATTTTTATTAATATAGATTTATGTGATAAAATTGTAAATACCTAGTTGAACTTCTCTCGTGTGTTTTTCTACTTGTTGCTGTATGTTGTTCAGTCTTAATTCTGTTTGTTAATAATAAATAAACTAAAAAATAACATAATCATCATCCTGTAAAGATATTAGATAAAGATTAAGAAAGATAGATATTATTTGAAACAGCTCAGCTCACCTTTCTATTATTTAGGTTAAAGGATGCTTCACACAGTGAAGCCACAGTTCGGGCACCGTACCGGAACAGTGTTTTTCATACATTCTCTATGAACGCATCCCCACTTGTCAGTGATAATATTGCTCTTAGTGTCTGTGCCGCCACCGGCAAATCATCGGACGTATTTATTTTGCCAAAATTTATAAAGAAAGAGAGAATGTATAAAATAATATATTTCACTGTGCCGGAACTCGGAACTGTGACTTCACTGATATGCAGTGTTGCAAAAGTGAAAATTTAAAAATCTGGTAATTTTCCACTTAAAAATCGGGAGAAATCGGGAGATTTTTTTGTCAATATAAAACAACAGTATTTTATGCAATTAATTACTTAAAGTAATTTATTAAAAATATTACAAGATATAGTGATTACTCATTATTTTCAT